>JARYHS010012519.1:203119228-203144685 GCA_031002005.1 Vandiemenella viatica | reverse complement strand
ACCAGCCTCTCGGTTTCTGAGATGCTCTTTCCCAGGTGCTACGCCCACATACAATAGGCCCGTAATTTAAGGGAATTGCGTCACCTGTGTTTAGACGTCTGCTGGCAGACAACTCCGAAAACCAACAAAGACTTTTCGAAAACCCTGCCAAGCCGAATCACTGCTGTTTAACGCTCCAAAGATGGACCAACACACTAATAAGCAGTGTTCATAATGTTTTAGCTTGATCAGTGTAGATATATAGCCTACAGATCAGGGTTATGCTTGTGTACTTCTTACAGCGTAAAGGATAATAGTATCAAATCTTCTGTCAGTTTCAGGGCCGACAGACATTGTGTATAAATATTTAAATTATGTGGTCGACGTTAGGTAACCTAAATATGTTATGAAGCAGTCTTTCACTTAATGCCATAAACGACTCCAATTACTACAGGATTGTCGGTCGTCTTTTCTCCAAATCGTCGTGAGATCCAGTAACGCATAGGGGCAACTGGGGCAGAAAGAAGCATTTCTTTTGTCTCCCTAGAGTGGTACCACATACATCATCTACTTCTGCACTACGTGAATACTTGCGATAATGTAGGTTTTGTCGCACTATCCAGCAGACTGCTGCCGAATTTCTAAAAGAATCTCATTAAACTTTTAGGTACTTTCATAAGAATGATTGCCTTTAAATAACATACAAACCTTAGTAATTATATTTATAATGGTTCTACGTTTAAGGCTTTCAGCTTTAAAGTTTCATGCCATTACAATAATATTTAGCGAAACTACAACAAAAATCATGATGATGAAGACACGGTTTCAGAAATGTGGTTACGTATATTTATCTTGGATGAGCGATCTGGGTTCAGTGCTTAAGGTATCTGATTGAGGATGAATAGACCCCGGTGGAATCCCTGTTTCGGTGGGGATTCAACGGCCTTCATCCTTTTGTTAGGTGTATAGTAGCTGAATTACATTCGTTAGTCCCTGAGTTTTTTTTGTCTGTTTACCGTCTCTCTATCAGCGAGGTCTTTAGACGGGAAAGGATGGGGGGCAAGGAATGGGAAGGAATTCGGCCATGTCCTTTTGAAGGAAGTATCTCGGCATTTGCCTGGAGTGATTTGGGAAACCATGGAAAACCCAAATCTGGATGCCCGCGGACGGGGATTCGAACCGCCGTCCTCCCGAATGCGAGGCGAGAACGCTAGCCCTGAGTTATGCGCATACAGATACACGTGGATGGCCCGTGAACAACAGTGCAGCAGTCATTAATTCTCTCGCAGGCCTTTTATAAAAGTTTTGTTATAATTACTTATTTACATAATTACATATTTGTATAATCACAAGTCGATTCAGGTACTGTATCAAAGGGTAATGTTAATTCTTCATATTGAATGATATGTGAGATATACTGATGGTATTGTGACGTGGTATTTTGATGTGTGTTTGTTTGAATTGTTGATTGTGTGTAATCAATTGTAGTGATTGACTATTTACGAGTGCGCGACTTCGTATACCGCGTATCGGTCATTCATTTCGTGGATTGCAGTCGAGTGCTTTCTATCGTGTTTTTACGACGAAGCCGAAAAACGCGTCGAGCTGCACGGGCAGCACCGCCGGGCCGCGTCCGCCGTCGCGTTCGCGATCGTCGGCTTCCGCGCCGCGCCGTTCCGTGCCGTTCGCGTCCACGACATCGGTAACGAAAATGACGTCTAAGCCTGCTGCGGTTGTTACTGTTACTCGAGTGCGTGGTGACAGTTACAACGTGGAGATAGAAGCAACTCACGCCCCACCAGAGGATCAGCCAAATGACTTTCCTGTGACAACAAAGGGCCAGCACTACACGCCCATGTCATCGTCAGCGGCGTCTATGCCGACCTCTACCGACGCTATGGACTTGGTGGAGATTGCAGACCTGGACTCAACGCCTACTACGGAATGTGTAGTGGACTACACAGTGATGGAACACGAGCAAGAGGCCTCGGTCTCACGTAAGCGTGCTGCATAGAACACTTCAAATGATAAAGATGACACACAGTCCAAGCGGGCTGCAAAAATTTCTGTGAAACCAAAACCAGAATGCCGACTCCTCAGCTCAAATCCGACCGAAGAAGAGCAACCAGAGATGCAGAACAAGACGCAGACAAATGGCGTAAACCACGTAGACCTGCTCCTGCCGCTCAGCTGAGCTCCAATGCTGCCAATGCTCCCAGCACGAGCAACTCTTTCTCGCCTCTCCCCATAGAGGCAGAGCAAGTTATGGAAACAGTTGAAGCAGAACAGACAAAGCCTGTTAGGGAGTCGAAGCCAGCACCGCTGATAGTGTCCTTCAAAGAGGATTATAGAAACCTCGATATGACAATAAAGAAGCTTTGTAAGCACGAGTACCGCGTCAAACCTGCGGGACGCGAGTTATACAAGCTCTTCCTCAAAACTAATGCTGACTATCAAGCCGTCTTGGGCTATGCGTCACAAAACAGCATACCATTCTACACCTTCCCAACGGAAGCTGATAAAAACCTGAAAGTCGTGTTACGAGGACTCCCATTCAATTTCTGCACGGAGTACATCAAAGAAGAACTCAAAGTGCTAGGTATAGTGGCGAGGACAGTCGTTCGTCTGCGTTCACCAAAAACGCGACAGGAAGTACCACTGTTCCTGGTAGTCCTCTCGGATACCACCAAGAATAGAGCAATTTACAAAATGACGTCTCTATGCTCAGTGATAATCACCACCGAAAAATTACGTAGCACTCGAGGTCCTCCTCAGTGTTACAATTGTCAGGGGATAGGACACGTATCCCGGCACTGTGTTATGCCGCCCAAATGCGTCAAGTGTGCGGGCGAACACCAAACGCGTCAATGCGCTCTCCAAAAAGGAGAAACCTCTCCTAAATGTGTCAACTGCGGCGGTGATCATGTCGCAAGCTATGGGAAATGCACCGCTTTCAGTAGATTTAATGACAAACAGAAGGCAAACAATGCCTCCTACGTTGCCATTCTTAAGAAGAGGCAACAACAGAAAAAGAAAAAGGAGGAGGAAGAGGCAGCAGCCTCCAACAAGGGCCAGAACAACCCTGAGCTGAGACCGGGTAAAACCTACGCAGAAGCATCAGTTGGTGCTCATGACAATGGGAGGGATCACCAGAGAGACTCCTCTGCCCAGGCAAAACCTCCGAGCAGGATGAAGAAAACTGAAGAATTGAAGAACCGCCCACCGGATGAGAACACCCGAAAGGATGACGGCTCCATCCTCTTAAACATGGTGCAGTCACTATTGCAGACGGTGACTGCATTAATTCAAGACCTGCCACGTCAGATGGCGGAGGCCGTTAGGATGGCAATAACTGCCGTACAACAAGGTAACCAAGAAAGTCATGGCTAATTCCATTGAAGACTTAACCATTTGCATATGGAACGCTAATGGCCTCTGGCGCCAGATGGGCGAATTTAAGGAATTCCTTAGGGAAGAAGGCATTGATGTGTGCCTCGTGAATGAGACTCATCTCAAGCAGGGGATCAAAGCTGCTGCCCCCAACTACTCCTGCTATAGGTGTGACCGGCCAACCGCCGGAGGTGGTACCGCGGTCTTCGTTAGGAGCGCCATTAAGCACTACCAAATAGTATTACCCCGCATGGAGACCATAGAAGCAACCGGTGTCGCTGTCGAGACATGTCGGGGGAGACTTGTGTTTGTTGCTGTATACCGACCACCAGGACGCCTACATGAAGGGGACATTTCTGCGCTTCTTAGTCTGCGCGGCAATCCGTTTATTGCGGGTGACCTGAACGCCAAGCATGTCGCCTGGAATTCACGAATCACCAACAATCACGGAAGGAAACTCCTACGAGTGGTCGAGAACCACGATGCGGTAGTTTGGGGACCCACCGAACCTACCATCTATGGACGTGGCCTCCCTGATGTTCTTGACATCGCCATAACCAAGGGCCTAAGACACAACATAGCCGTCACCACCAAAACGGTCTTGTCATCCGATCATGTCCCGGTGCTTTATTATATGGCGGCGGACATATCATCACGCAGGGACAGACTAGCCAGAAACTTACGTGAGATTAACTGGGAGGTCTTTAAGAACCTCCTCACACAGCGGATCGAATCTGCAGCGCCACCCTCTGCTACTGGCCCCTCTGCCGCCGTTGCTGTACTGGCTGACTTGATAAACGAGGCAGCAGATGCCGCTACCCGGCCGCGCCGTAACCAGCCTCAACGATCTCGAAAATTGCCTTCCCACATCCGAGAGGCAATAGCAATCAAAAACCAACTAAATAGGGAGTGGCATCTCACTAGGGATCCGGCTACAAAGAGAGCGGTAAATCGCATGCAGCGGGAGATCAAAGCGGAGGTAGAACAGTACAGAATTTCTGACTGGTCTAATTTCATTTCCACCTTGAATATAGAAGACGGGTCTGCATGGCGAGCCACGAAGGCCCGACTCCGCCAGAGGATAAAGATCCCACCTCTCGTTGTTGGAAACAACCATGTCTGCGTCCCAGAAGTAAAGGCTGAAGCTCTTGCTGAGACCTTTGGGGCAAACTTTAAACCAATCGACATCCCTAGAAATGATGAGCACATAAACTTCGTGGAGCGACGCCTGACTCGGTTCCTAGTAGCTGTTCCTTTGGAGGAAGACCTCATAGAGGAAATCACGGTGCAGGAGGTGACATCGGGCCTCGCGAACCTGAAAATCAGAAAGCTGCCGGACACGACGGGATTGGTGGAGGGATTCTCCGACAAATGCCCCCTACGGCAATCCTTTACATCACGGAGTCTTTCAATGAAATTCTCCGTACAGGCGAATACCCGCAAACGTGGAAACATGCCCACATTATACCCATTCCCAAAGCGGGCAAGGACAGGAGGTCACCCAAGTCTTACCGACCGATCAGACTGCTGCCTACACTTTCCAAAGTGTTTGAAAGGATATACCTTAAGAGACTGCGCAGAATCATAGACAATGAGAGGCTGCTGCCGGATGAACAGTTCGGCTTCCGACAAGGGCATTCCACCCCTCAGCAGCTCCTTCGTCTTGCTGAAGAAGCCTTTGCCATTTTTGAACGTCGCGAGTACTTCGGTGCGGTCCTGATGGATGTCAGCCGAGCCTTGGATTCAGTGTGGCAGCAAGGACTCTTATATAAACTTCTCACGCAAGGAGGTTCTCTTTCTCATGTCAAACTACTCAAGAGCTACCTAGAGGGACGAACCTTTCGAGTAGTCATGGACGGGGCCACGTCCTCAATCAAGAACATCGCTGCAGGCGTCCCACAAGGCTCGGTCTTAGGCCCGGTGCTATACAGCCTCTACACTGCTGATACACCTACTACAGCACTTGTTAAAAAAGCCCTGTATGCCGATGACACGGTCATGTTTGCCAGAAGCCTGAACATCAACAATCTGCGACGTCGACTACAAAAAGCGTGCGACAATATTCAGGAATGGGCAACGAAATGGCGGCTAGCCTTTAATGCGCCAAAGAGCCAAGCGATTGTATTGACTAGGAAGAAGGTTCCACAAAACCTGACTCCTCTAACCCTCTTCGGCGAAGATATCAACTGGACAAGTACTGCCACCTACCTAGGTGTGAAAATGGACAAGAGAATGACGTGGAAGCCTCACGTCACCAACGTCCGCGCAAAGGCATCTGGGAGAATGAGAATTCTATACCCGATTCTCAACCACTCTTCAGCACTGAGGCCGCAGCTGGGAATCCGCCTCTACGTTGCACTAGTCAGGCCAATACTGGAGTACGCAGCAGTTGTCTGGGGGAACACTGCTGCCTCCAACTTACAGCAACTGCAAGTTGTACAAAACAGGGCCATAAGACAGGCATATGATCTACCGCGTGAGACGAGGACACATGTGCTGCACCAAATAAGTGGCCTACCCAAGCTTCGCGAGAGGTTTGAACAGCTGGCAAGACAATTTTACGCGAATAATAAAAAATCTACCAATCCGCTGATAACCGCTCTAGGTGCGGATCCAATATATGACAACTCTCTCAGGTGGCCAAAGAAACTACTGGACCACTAATTATGCACTAAAATATAATAACAATGACAAAAGCACCGGATACGACAAATCCAGATAGAGACGAACCGTTTTGATAATGACAACCTATAACATAAACTGGAAGGAGATGCGCTATAGCGCAAAAACTTCCCCTCAACCTGGGACTTAAGTTTTCCCAGTAAGGAATGTCACTGCTGCTGCTGCTACATATTTGTAATGTAAAACTAATATAATTTTGACGTTTATTGTATCAATATGTACTACTCAATGGTTTCCAATTAGTCATTTGCGTACCCCCAGGAGTAAGTGAGGTTGCTTTAAGAAGTACGCGTGGTAATGTCATGGGTAATCACTAAGAAATTACCAAAACAATACTACCTCAAAATATATTTTTGGACATTGCTTATCTTTTGTATCGTTTGTTATTTGATTAAATTGATAAATCGCGAAAAAAGGTTTATTTATCCTTTCACCTGTAAGGGGTACGCAAGGTTGAGTACTTTCTTAAAGGTGTACTCGGGAAAACAATAATTGAACTAGATCAAAAAAGAATTGTTGTTCACGTCTTAACGGAATAAAGACTCAAACAGTTTGGTCTGATATTGAGCAATCCACCAACCAATCATTCTCTTTAATTATTGATTGGTTGTGGGTCTGATAATCCTTACTTGCTCTGCAACTTGATATAATACGTGATGATGGAAGCCGTTGCTATGATGGTTTCTTATTACCTGTTATGCTGATGTTTAGTCTTAGAGAATTAAAATATGTCGTTATATTGTAATATTTATATCGTCATACGTAGTTCTCTAATAGATTTTCTCAGCTTCTTCCCATTTTGAGAAATATTCTAGCACCATGAGGTTGCTGTGAAAAATATTTACATTGCGTGGCTCAGTGGTTAAGGCGTCTGACTGGAGATCGGAAGGTCCTGGTTCGAATCCCTGTATCGGCGGGGATTTTCAAAGCCCCTTATCTCGACCTTCACCTCTGGCACAGCTTACTGTGTAATGTGAAGTATAACAGAACGCTTCATTGGTTCCGATCCCACGTTGAACTGTAGGTCCTCTTTACCGGGTTGGATTACGGGGTTAAGATAGACTATACACAGGCGCATGCGCCTCAAACCGAAAAAAGTCATCAGCTACCAAACCCCTAGTGGATATCACTGCAAATAATGCAATACGCATAGTTTATGTTATTTTATGCTGGATACTTATTTTGCAAAAATATTGTTTCAAATTACGTTTAATATTAATAATTTATGAAGTGATATGTTTTTAATTTATTTGCCTGCTAGTAATAAAGGAAAAAATCTTTACATGATTTAAAACTATACCTTGCTAATAGTAACAGGAAGAAACATTGATTAATTACATTTAACCATTTACTAATATGAATGTGATAATTTTTTGAGAGTTTGGAATTATTTTAAGTAATCAGGCCTCTCCTATTATTTTTCCTTCACATGTAATTAAAGAGTATATCTTCGTAACATAGTACCGCTTTTCAAACCGCATAGAAAGTGTTACCGAATGAAATAAAAAATTATATCAAACAATGAATTTATTAACATCGTTCGCTCATTGCTTCTGAATGAAATTACTTATCAATACGATGTTGTTGCAGGCCATGTTTCCACAGTTGCTTAATTAATTACTAGTTGAAAGAACACGCCAATGCAACTGTTTAGTTTATTTATTGCTGCGTCGTACGCGTTTCACCTCTCATCGAGGCATCATCAGCGACGAATCTGTTACAGTTTTTTTATATACAGTTTTATCCTATTATTTCATAATTATGTGCAAATAATAGGATAAAACTGTATGTAAAAAAACTGTAACAGATTCGTCGCTGATGATGCCTCGATGAGAGGTGAAACGCGTACGACGCAGCAATAAATAAACTAAACAGTTGCATTGGCGTGTTCTTTCCACTAGTAATTAAATTACTTATCACTTAAAAGTTATTTTAAAATGAAGAAATGTTGGTTTCCTTTTTAAAATTGCAGTAGATTCTGTAGATTATTTTTTTCAGTTGAAATTGAAATTAATCTTGGGTATATATGGCACTCAGTGCAAAAAAAAGTTCGATTTAAATTATGTTTCATTTAATGAAAGAAATGTGATAATTTTTTGACTTATCATAAATTGAGATGCTTATTATGTTTGATAAGAAATAAATTACTTAAATTAGCGGTGATTTCAATTTTCTACATATATTTAAAACGTGCAAGGAAACTGGAATTTAACATCTCTATAGTAAATCAGGTTGCGTATCGTTTCTCCAGTTGTTCTTTCTGCTATGATTACCACTCGAATTATTTCTTCTTACTGTACAGTGGTTACGAGCGAATAAGAATATAGTTGTCAATGGGGATACGTGTTACCTTTCTTTGTGGCGTTTCGAACATAGTTCACATCTCAGACTATAGTCTTCTCTTTTCACTGGACTATACAATACGCGAGAATCTGAAGAATTACATAACCCAAATGATTATTCGTAAAACTTGTAAAGAAATTTGTCGTCGCCCGTGTTGCACAATCTTTTTTCATTATTTGGTACTTACTGAATTGTCATAATCTGGATAATATTAAACAGAGTTTCATACACAATTCGTATTCAGCATATAATTAAGCATAACATTTACGATCTCTTCTTTACTTGGTGTCGATTGAATTAAAAGTTTACGTAATTGGTTATTTATTTGGGACCATAACATTTCATTCGTAATATATACACTGGCGGAAATTAAAAGAGCAAGACCCAGACGAATTTGTGATAAATGAATGAAATTTGGCTCCAAGTATCGCCATACAAATAGTATTAAATAATTAAAAATTGAAACTTTTACATGTAATAGTATAAGAATTACTGGGCTATTTATTATGAAAAATTGCTATGCAGCGTATAAGGGCTGGAGTAACATAATACTTCTTTCTGCACAAGTTTTTGCTAACCAAGTATTCTAAGGCGACCCGCTACACCCAGATGTCTAACTGTGAGAGAGGTCAGAGAAATGGCGTGTTTCATATGGGTGCATCATATCGTCAAATCTCCCGAAGGCTTGGCTGTAGTGCAATTTCAGTGTAAACATATGTTTCACACTGGATGAAAGAAGGCTCTAGTATTCGTGGAGCAGACACAGGTCTATACAGAAGGACAACAGCACGTGAAGACCATCAAATTGTGTGGATGGCTGTTGCTGCCAGACGGGTGACTGCAGGCCAGATCCAAGCAGTGGTTACAGAGAGAGTCACCGATTGTAAACCAATCGCTTGAAGCTTGGTAATACACTCTGACCCCTAAGCAATGTGTTATACTAACCTGATGTCATTGCCAGTATCGTCTAACATGGTGTAATCCAAAACGCAAACAGAGACATAAATGGCTTATGTTTCTATTTGGAGACGAGTCTCGATTCTGTCTGTGGCAAAGTGAAGTTGACAACAAGTACAAATGCGTTGTGAAGAAACGGTTTACCCTGCTGTGATTTCAGAACATCACACAGGTCAAGCCACTGGTGTGGCAATCAGTTTCGACAGCAGGACTGGTTGTTGTTGAAGGCACAATGACAGCCAACCACTACGTGGACGGGGTGCTGCACCTTATTGTGATACCCTTCAAGTCCACCATCCAAGTAGCATCTCCCAACAGGATAATGCCCGTCCTTATACTATGTCCATCACAACAGAAGCCTCCTCACAAGGAGTTATGACCACAATTTGGACCACATAGTCTCCAGATTTCTAACCGATAGTGCATTTCTGGGATGTCAGGAGTAGACATAGATTATATGGTCACCCAGCGCAGACTGTGCAGCAACTGACTGCACAAGACATGCAGGCGTAGAGAGACATACCCAATGAAAACATCCGAACACTTATTGATTCAATGCCTGCAAGGATACACGAATGTGTAGGTACTGAATGAAGGTGGGTGCACTTCTTACTGCCAACTGAGAATAAATGTTATAAACTTAGCCTGATCCATTTCTTTTTGTTATTATTTCTTCTGGGTACGACCATGGATATATCTTCAAAGTTTCCTACAATAAATTTCCACCATTCCTGTCTGGGTGTTGTACTTTTTTAATTTCCGCCAGTACATATATAAATATATATTCATCACAACAGAAACCTTCTTACAAGGAGTTTTGAGCTCAATTTGGACCGCTTGGTCTGCATATATATATAGTGTTCTACATTTGAAACTGTGGATGGATGGTGGGGTGTTTGCTGTTCAGCTGTTCAGTCATGATGTAACGCCTTAACGGATCTGAATGAAATATTGTACAGAGTTAGAGTATATTGTTAAGAAACAAGGAAGAATCTAAGAAACAAAATAGCTCTCTGAAAGCTTTTTGTCGTTAAGTTTGAAGGACTTTATGCAAAGTCTATTCTAATCAGTAGATATACTTACTACACGAGTGGGGGTTTCGTTTGCTAGGTTTGAACTTCTTCATGGCAATATCACTGATTTTGAGAATGGATTCCATAGTACACAACAAGCAAGAAACTGCTCGTATATACAATAACGGTAAACAAACCTATATCTTCATTTACGAACGGCTGATCAGTCGGGTATATGACTGTTTTACCTAAGTACGCCGTTGTAGAAGCAGAGATAGTTCAGTATGAAAATTGTTACCCCGCAATACCCTGGGTATGGGGTGACACAACTGGGAACAGAATAACGCACGGGGTGGGTGCGATGACACTATGAAAAAAAGCTCTCTCAATTGAGTCTTTTGTCCACTGCGACGAACGTGATCGTGAATAATGAAGGGACCAACAGCGAATTTATACCTTCTGAGAGGCGGCCATAACTCACTTGGCAACAAGCGAGGGTGTGCGGGGTTTTCGCTCATTCCTCATATTACACATGTCTCGTATTTTCTACAAGATATAGATCATACACAATGGAGAAACCCTGCAGCACTCAAGATAACCATTCTCTACATAGTAGCCTAAAAAAGAGGGGAAGTTATTCTTAAAGTGATAAATCTTTGATCACTGTTCGTTTAAAGCTTTTTGAAAAGTTTCATTACATCGATTTCACATTTTTTTATACTTCACAGTCTGTCCCTTCAGGACTTGATTCATTCGTTCTTTAATGAATATTCTGTTAATGAATTTATTCGGTACTACAAGACATTGTCGATAAATGTGTTGTGTTAATGCAATTATTAGGCCATGTAATATACAGACTACCGCAAAGTTCACTTAACGGCTATGCTCCTCTTTCTTAAAATAAAGCTTAGGAACAGCACCACTTTATCGACCTACTAGAAACTGGAACTAACGGAGACTTTCCCGGAACTAACCTGTTTAAATTTACATCAGTCGCTTCGTCAACATGTCCTCTTCACGTTTTGCAATCCGACATTGCGGAAAAGTCGCCAGAAATTTAATTAAAAATGCGGAAATATGACAGTGATGTACAGCTGTTAGATGCCGCCAACGATGAAAAATCAGGGACAGTCTCTTAAAATGTTGATTTTATCCTTTGTTGTAATGTTTTCTTGCCTTTTCAGCTCTTCTCTGTTGCAAAAAGTCGCACAAAATTGAAAAATTGGTAGTATATATCTGAGTTGTAATACGGTGATGCCCGCCTTTTTACGTAGCAACGAGCAACCAGAGATAATCGATTGCTTCCATTGTAAACAAATACGCCATTTCCGTATGGATGACGCATAGCAAAAATTTCGGAATTTTTTTTCCACTTGGTCCAGGTCGTATTGCAAGTTAACCATGATGTCTATGACGAAAATAAACTGTTTAGGTTGAAATGATCCCTGTTCCGATATTTTTTATGTTATTTTTGCAGTGCTGATATCATTTCGTAGTTGCTCAGCCTTTCATATTTCCGCATTTTTAATTAAATTTCTGGCGACTTTTCCGCAATGTATGATCGCGAAACGTGAAGAGGACATGTTGACGAAGCGACTGATCTAAATTTAAACAGATTAGTTCCAGTTTCTAGTAGGTCGATAAAGTGGTGCAGTCCCCTAAAACTAACGACTAGAGTCTAACCACGCGCACTTAAACAAATATTTCTAATTACGTTTATACTTATGAATGTTTCTCGCAATATTTCGGCGACATAAAGCTCCGATATGTTCACCTGGGACAAAAGGACAAATCCGCGGTGGCAGAAAATACTTTTGGAACAAGGACATAGATTCGATTTCGAATCAACCAAGGTGCTGGCACATGCGAGAGGCTTCTGGGACAGCGTCATTACAGAAGCGTTTGAAATTCGCCTCGCGTCTGATCTGGTTAACCGGGATTGTGGTTTCCAGCTAAGTGATACCTGTTATTGAGACTGCTCTGTGCTTTGTGCTCCTCGGGCGTCTAATGATGTCTGAGATGTTGTCAGGCAGCGTAACAACGTCTATCGTTGCCATGCCAGATTTTCGACACCACACGCCAAACGGAGATTTCTGTTGCCTAAATATTATGTATAAAGAATAGTATTATTCGGTTGATTTCCCGAGAAACGTTCATAAATATACAATGCCCATTAAAACATCATTCATTTAAAATGGTGATACTGGCACATAGGGATGTTAGTTCAATATCCACATTCCACCATATTCTCCGCTGACAGAAGATGACTGTTTTCAACGATTATATAAGTAGCCAAGTGTTACACATGGTGGATCTCTATCCCGAGCCAAATCAATTGCACCGTAAGATGCACTACATACAGGGTTGGTTCTGTATCTACTTTCTAAGCTTTTAGAAAAATAACAATAAAGCAAAGTAATTACCGCATTTGCTGAAATTAAATCTGACTGAGGTAAAATGAACTAAAACCTTCGAAAAAAAGTGCGAAAGTAACTCAGAAGGCCAAAAAATTTCGTATTAAGCATAAATTAGCGTATCTTTCGTCGAGAGCTGTAATCTCAGATATTCTCTATTCGTTTTATTTTTTATGATTATTATTTGTATATATATATATATATATATATATATATTATTTTTAAACAAAAATATTTGTATATATATATGACAGGTTTCATTCCTCTCAGGTGGCGCCCAACAGGCGCGCTGTTGTAGGGATACAAAAACCGTTTTCAGTCTAAAAAGGGAGGAATTGGGATAAGGAGCGGAAAGGATTTCGGCCATGGCCTTTAAAAGGAACTATCCCGGCATTCGCCTAGAGTGATTTCGGGAAACCGTGGAAACCGAAATCAGTATGGTATATTACGGGGTCAGATCTCCCAATAAAGATAATCGATCCAAGACTATTTCAAATAACACCGAATCACAGGACTTGATTGGCCCACCCCCAAATTAAGATGTATGAAATATTAAGATTTATGGAATATTTATCTGCAAAGAATGGTTTATCCATACTGCAGTGGCATTCCTTACTGGGAAAACCTAAGCCCCAGGTTGAGGGGAAGTTTTTGTTCTATAGCACATCTTCTTCCAGTTTATGTTGTTGGTTGTCATTATCAAAGCGGTTCGTCTATATCTGGATTTGTCGTATCCGGTGCTTTTGTCTTATATTTTAGTGCATAATTAGTGGTCCAGTAGTTTCTTTGGCCACCTGAGAGAGTTGTCATATATTGGATCCGCACATAGAGCGGTTATCAGTGGATTGGTAGATTTCTTATTATTGGCGTAAAATTGTCTTGCCAGCTGTTCAAACCTCTCGCGAAGCTTGGGTAGGCCACTTATTTGGTGCAGCACATGTGTCCTCGTCTCACGCGGTAGATGATATGCCTGTTTTATGGCCCTGTTTTGTACAACTTGCAGTTGCTGTAGATTTGAGGCAGCAGTGTTCCCCCAGACAACTGCTGCGTACTCCAGTATTGGCCTGACTAGCGCAACATAGAGGCGGATTCCCAGCTGCGGCCTCAGTGCTGAAGAGTGGTTGAGAATAGGGTATAGAAAATTTATTCTCCCAGATGACTTATCCAAACAATTGTTTTTTTTTTGTTTTTGTTTTTTTCGCTGCCTCTGCGGCTGAAGTCCCACTACCTTCGGTAGTATAACTTCTAGGTGTGAGGATAGGGTGTTTATTTTTTGGGACACTTTTTTTATTACACTTTCAGGGGAAAAACCAGGGCTATGATCATCTAGGATGGTCTTAATGGTGAAGAAACCCCTGCGGAGTTCACGTACTGTGCTGCTCTATGATGGCTAGTATAGAATAGGGATGGCGATCTTAGATCGAAGAATAGATCTTTTTGACCAAGAAAATCGATTTTTTAAATCGATTTATTGTACTGAATCGATCCATTGAATCGATATTTTACCCCTGAAAATCGAACGTGAAAAAACGGTTTCTACATGTAATGCGTTTGCACATGAAAGTCAGGGTTTAAATGAACACTTGAAACACTATTTATAGCAAACAGTTGTGCATGTGGAGTATGATCCTATACTTTACTGGCAAGAACGAAAAAAAAAAATCAATTTATCATCACGTTTACTCAACAGCCAAGAAGTATATCTGCAAAAGTGGGATCATCAGTACTTTGCGAGCGCCTTTTTTATTATTATTATTATTATTGCCGGCAACATCGCAAGTAATGAGCGGAACCGCTTGGATCCTAGTAGACTGGACAGACTGTTGTTCCTGAAAAGCTTGGACATTAAACACTGGTAACTGTAAACTACAGAATTTCAAATCTGTTTTATGTAACCAACAAATGAAATAAATGTCTTATTGAATACCTAATACTAAATTTAGTTGTAAAAAACTTTAATTAGTTTAAAAATGATAAAAGATCGATTATTATGTGTCCTTTTTGTTTTCCGTGATTGGAATTATATTGAAAATACGAATACGAAAACAAAATCGAAAGAAGATCGATTTTTAGAAAATCGATCTTTTAGACCTCGATTTTTTTGTGATCGATTTATCAAATTTCGATTCGAATCGATTCAAGAATCGATCTTTCTTTGGAAAGAATCGCCATCCCTAGTATAGAATACTGAGGGGAACTTTATACTTATGCCAACGTCTCGGAATTACCGTTCCAATCGACTCAGTTCTTTCGTCTCTGGCGTCGTTCAATTTCTTCTGGAATTTATCGGTATTAATTAAGGGAATACTTGTCTCGTAGAGATTTTTTAATATTTATTGGGTGCATAGATACTATTAGAGTGCGAGTTTGTTAAAACTGGTGAGACTCCAGATCTTCTTCGGTGCGTGTGATAATTGCTTAGCGACAGAGTTTTACTGTTCTGAATGGTGCAACAACGTCACTGCGCCTCGCCGTGCAGGCTGCACAGTACAGAGTGTCCAGTTTTCAATTAACCTGGCACCTAACGGAGGTGGTCACTGGACGCTGCTACTTTGGCCCTGCAGTGACTGTGGCTGTGGCTATCGAGTGATGCCCACAGCAGGTACTGTAACATTATCACTAACACACCACATATCTTATTATTAATTTAGTATCGTTATTATTAATATTGAATTACGTAACATTTGTTAATTATAAGTATACTGAATAACTGTATTAATATTTGTAACATGATTCGTAATAATGTTGGGTTTGCACAGTCTTTAGTTTGTTTAGTAAGTCAGGTTATCATAGATTTGTTATAATTAAGTAACAACCTTTGACGCTGGCCAGCACAGCTTGGCTGGTAGCGATTGTTCATTGGGCGCCTGCACTGTACCATGCCAGGGCGAGGGGCAGAGAGTGTGTGTGTGTGTCGTACCGCTTGGAGAAGGTTGTATGCCGCGAGCACAAGCTACCTGTACACAAGCTAAAATTGTTTGTGAAACGTATGGGATATTTGTTTCAATGTAACATAAATGTAATAAAAGTTGAATCAAGGAACGGCATGAATTAAAGTCACTAGTATTTCGGCCAGAACAGTGAGTTTTCATTTCCAGACTATGTTAAAACACCCCTAATTTGTTTATCTGTCCTAACGGCTCGCATGTGTTGAAAGAGAAGAATTTTGGCCGATCTCCTCCTAATAAGACGCCATAATCCACTAACGAAGTGTTTTGCTATCACTTGGGTGACCATTTTACAGGATAATTGGTGCCTTACATTTGGGCGAATCTGTCAGGATAGCTCACATTTGGCTACCAAAGAAAAGGATAACTTATAGTACGCACACATTTATGAGACTCTGCTGTAGCAACGGATATCTTTGGAGGACAGTCCTCGCCAGTGGTGTATCCTCTGGTAAACATTGCAGAATACTAAGTCAGGTGACGTCAGATCTGCCCCTGGTAAGAGCAGCAAAAAGCTCCTTGTTCTCCCCATGCAAGGATTTGACAAGTTAACCTGTTCCAGGTTTAGGGACTATTTCTATTTCTTTCTTGATCTACATTGAGTCCCACTACCAATCGGTTTATATTGAGTTGCTTTTGGTAATCGTAATGATATACAGTTGGTTACTCCAGTTATTCCTATGTTTCTTAGCTTTTTTATTCATACTACATGTTTTCAATTCCTCTCTTGTGGTCTTGTTTCTCATTAGATCTAGCCTCGTGCATCCTTTTACATATTTAAAGTACTTCATCTCCATTGCTTTATTCAGCTTTGATCTCTTCTCATCATTATCCAATGGCACTTCCACCCAGAAGCATAGAAACTGCCAAAATTCTAAATATACTTAGAAAACTTATCACCTGCAGATATACGGGAGGTAGTTTTACCTTTAGGCTCGATGAGCAGGGCGCAAATTGTGGGATTTTCACATCAGTTCCATTATATCACAAGAAATTGTTACGTAGCTTAAATTTAAATAACTTTTCATATTTGCGTTTTTACGCTGCTCCCATTATTTTCAGCAACTCTGTTTTACACATGCAAGTATTCTATCGGAGTTACAACTAAGGCGTTTTATATCTATTGTCAGTTGGCCAGTTCCCAGATGTTTTTTCTATCACTTTCCATACAAAATAAAATTTCCTATGGACCTAAAACAAACTGTACTCTTGTGATCTGCGGTATCGATCATATATTTCTCACGAGTAACTCCCTGCAGTTCTATCAAAATGGAGGAATGGTGTTTCTTATCATATGTAATATTAGTAGAAACATATTTGAAGCTGGAAAATAGCTGCAGACACTCGGAGAATGTCCAGCCATTAAGCTTTGCGAGTTCAAAGCAAACTTGGTCTATTGCCCTCTCTCAGATAAATTAATCTGTCTGTGTAAACCAAACTAGGCCGTTTACATTACTACTTCTCCAACTGTAGAGTTACTTAGTGGTTAATACCCATAGTAAACGACGACCACCTTCAGTTAAATAATGTTAATATTTATTGGTCACGGGAAAGAAAACTTCAGAAATATCAGCGCAATATAGAAATTTCATAGCGTTGCTGGGAATATAAAAAACTATCTATGTTTGCTTCTATAAAGTTATATCCATGAATTTATATTTTCAGCCAACTTTCCTAAGAATTAGTGATTTAACAATTAAATTAGATTTGCTATACCGTCACTTATATTTCTTCTTACCACGTTGTGTATTGTCAATAGCTACATTCTTTTCGCATTTTTATTGTTACCACAATAGTTATAAAACCTCCTCTCAATTAAATGTATGATCCGTTGTTTTCACTTAATTTTTAAAACTAGTTCTCTTGAGTCAATTAACAGATAAAAGTTTGTTAATTACGTTTAAGAGAAAGATCTTAATTTAAAATACAATTAGAAGACAAAATTTTGTAAGACATAAGTGCCTTCTAAAAATTTAAAAGGTTCTTTAGAAATTGTCGGTATTGAATTGCACTTCGGCGTCCAGTATCACCAACAACAGAAAGAACTTTATTCCAGGGTAATATCTGTAATAAGAGAAATATGGCGCCAATGAGTTGACTTAATCTTTAGTAGTGTATATTTAATGGGAATAAAATATCAGAGTGTCTGCTGTGTTGAAAATTTCAAGAAGATGCAGCGGTTATTCTTTAATGTTCCGTAACGTCATCATGGACTGGAATCCAGAGCAAATCTATACTTCATCTCAAGAAATGTTGTCTATACGATTTCCTATTCTGCTTAATCAGAATGCATTATCAGGAAAACAAGTATAAAATTTAAAAAAATAGTACATACATTTTACAGGCGCCAATTCTTTGAGACCCCGTGTCTTATGTAACAAGTATGGGCAATATGTAGCTATTGAAAAATGGTGAGTGTCAAAAGTTATCTTTTGATGCAACATATTTCCATTGAGTTGATGACTCGATACCTACCAGAGAACTTTAAAGATTATTGACACCTGTTGGAGCAAACTACTTTCTGAGTATGTGCTTACCAGAGTACTGTAAACAGTTGCAGGGTGATCTGGACAGGATATCTAGTTGGGTTGGTAAACATGGGATGAAGATAAATGCAAAGAAGAGTCAGTTTATTAGATACACAAATAAAAAACTAAAGGTTGATTATGATTGTAAGGTGAGAAAAGAATTGCTTGTTGAAGACTAAAATGTAAATATCTTGGCATTACATTTGATAGCAAGCTTAATTAGGCAGGACTCATTGGGCAGGTGGTAGGAAAAGGTTTCAAAATTCTGCACTTATTGGAGAGAGTGATGAGGGGATGTACGAGAGAAGTAAAGGAATTGGGTTACAAAACTTTGGTCAGACCATTGCTCGAATTGGTAATTTAGTATGAGACCCACATTTTGAGTATCAAATATAGGAAGGAGATAGATTGGGTGCAAAAAATGGCTGCTAGCTTTGTTTCTGTGTTTGTTTGTTTATTTTTTTAACTGCTTAACGTCTCTTAACAGCGAGGTCTTTAGAGACGGGAAAGGATGGGGGACAAGTAATGGGAAGGAATTCGGCCATGGACTTTTGAAGGAAGCATCCCGGCATTTGCCTGGAGTGATTTGGGAAACCATGGTAAACCCAAATCTGGATGCCCGGACGGGGATTCGAACCGCCGTCCTCCCGAATGCGAGGTTAGAACGCTAACCGTTACACCACAACGCTCAGTCTTTGTTTCTGGAAATCATCGCAGAATGCAATCAGTATGATAGAGCTGGAATGGCATTCATTGCAAGACTGGAGGAGGGTGAAGAGGGTCATGGGAGTATACAAGGCGTATATTGGCGATAAGGCATGGAAAGATATTGGTGTAGGTATGAAAAGTAGTGCATGGAAGGGAAAAGATGACCATGACCACAAGCTGGCACTCGATTTCAGGCACAAGGGCGTGGGAAGATTCTCTTTTTTAGGTAAAGGTGTCAGGGATTGGAATAAGGTAACAAGGGAAATGATGAATATTTTACCAAAAACATTGAAAGAATTTAAAGTTAAAATTTGTAAAGGGCAAATATAGGTGGATGCAAGAAAGGAGGAAGATGGGTGTGTAGGGAAATTGCCACCGGATCATGCGCTCCAGTGCAATTTAATTAAATATTATTATTAATATTTCTTCGGTAATTTCAACGTTCTTACATCTCTTCGTTTTTTAAAAATAGGTCAGATATATTCACAAAAACACAGTGAAGAATTATTCTTCTTCTTTTACTGTTTTATTGCGGTAGCTTGCCTTGGAGAATTATAACGATTAGCCAGTAAAATAATGCAATAAGTAGTAAGGATCCTGTAGTTTTATTATGACTCAGAGGAATGTCGTCGCTTCATGGTAGAAGCGTGGTAATTCTGTGCTTGATGTAAGACGGCCGTCTTCGAGCAGAAAAGTTGACGGGTAAATCTTATCAGCGCCGTAAACACTATCTTACAGGGCATCTCTCGACGCAGCTACAAGAGGTCCTCTGACGGCCCCACATTCGGCGAAAACATTTTAGGAACGACTGTTTTGGAACGGAGAGAAACTAGGTCACCACTTTCGAGCCTGACTGAAATCGTTTCGTACTTGCGGTTAAGCCGACAAGTAGCTTTCCTAAGAGCACAGGAACAAACTATATCAATGTTGTATTTTGATAAGAAAAGGCGAAATTTGACGACGCTACGCTCAGTCAGTGCTGAGAAGTTAAATGAAATGCAAATATGCCTCACCGACGTCAAACAGCGCCACATCAGCACGTGAGTGTGGGGTTTCCAGGAAACGGGTTTGTCAAACAGTGACATTGCGGCTCGTTCGGAGCACTCTGCTACGACAAAAATGAACGAAACAAAAGTAATAATTATTTCTGAAATATACAGAAGAATAACAGTTTCGACAACTTAGATATTCAATGTTATCCAACAAGACACGACATCTTCTTCCACAGCTTATGATGCAGCTTTTTGATTATAAAGCAATTAATATGGAAAAGTTTATGAGCAGACAAGATAATTATTAGAACGAAGGGAGTGTCCATAAACTACGTGACTTGGTCTATGGAGGGGGGGGGGGGCGAGGTGTTGGCTGGTAAGGTACGCTGGGCTACGTGGAGGGAGGGGGGTTCCAAGCCAGGCCACGTAGCTTTTCATTAGTATTATTTGTCACAGTTAAAATGAGGTACAGAACACACGACAGCATTTAAATATTTATTTCCGTCATTTCATTATCTTCGTATGTAATTTACGATAGTATGAGAAGAGAAAACAGTATAAAATGTCTTCTGGAATCAATAGGAGAAAAAGCTACGTGCTACGCGAGGAGGGGGGGGGGGGAAGGGGAGGTTCACAGGAGGCCAAAATGGAGCTACGTGGTTTATGGATGCTCCCTAATACCGGGTAGGAGCCAAGAATTGATGTGTTCCGTATCCCAGGGAAACTATATTCCAATTCTATTACACTTTTTACCAAAGCAATTTTAATTTCGGCATTAATACGAAAATTCATATCTTTATCTAGTCAAATGACACACACTGGCATTTTGAGAGGAACTCATTGAAAGTAGGGTTAACAACACCGATATTATTTTCTCTAATTAAAAATTTATTAATTTATTGAATAGAAGTGACTGATCGTAATATTTGTGGTAGTTGCAAAATGAATGGTTTAGTGAACAAGTTATAATTCAGAGCACGATTAAAACCTCAAAACGTTGAGTAGATTTCAACGAAGGAAGAGTCTCTAACCATCACAAAAGTTCTTTACCGTAGCAGATGAGGAGTGAAGAACACAGAATCTAGATCAGCCGTCGTTCGGGACCGATGTTGTTAGCCGCTGTCGGCAACCTCAGCCAATGGAAGCCTTTGGCGGGTACTTCGTGGGTCCCTATTTGCGGAACATATGAAAGGTGGTAACAAAATCTTTGATACGCTGGGCTCCCAAGCAGGCGTTCCAGAACTTTTATTTTTCCTATATAGCTCGCACGACACTATCTTTTTCCGTTCGCAACTTTCTACTTTAACGGGAAGGTATCTGTCGGCACAGTTCCCGTACTTCGTATTTGTTGTCAATGCGCTAGGTTCTTAACTTTATTGCCGGCGATATATCCTTCGTCCCGGCTTTAAGTCGCGGGTACTTCTAGTCTCCGGATCCTCACAGTTCATCATGGCGTGCGGAATTCTCTCACTAAGTCCGAACTGTACAATAACATTCTCTAAGACAGTAGACGTTGCGCTCCACAGAACATGCCGGCTCATCACAGGTTGTCTCAGACCATCGCCTGTGAGCAAAGTGGAGATACTAGCTGGCATCGCCCCTGGAGACAAACGCCGGGAAGTTGCCACCAGGGCGGCAAGGCTTAAAGTGAACGAAGACACCCAACACCCTCTACATGGCTATACACCATCGCCATCGAGAATAAAGTCCCGATCAAGTTTCATGTGGACTTCAAATGCTGCTCCAAGCAATGAAAGACTATTGTCTTGGGAGAAGAGAATGCAACATGAGTTCGAGAGGATCAAGCCAAAAGAGGGTCTACCACCTCCCATATGAAAGTCGTTAAACAGGCTTCGAGTTGTAGTTGGCCGCTGCAAAGATACTCTTGCCACTTGGGGATACCTGGTAGAGCAGCAAGATACCACATATTTGTGCGGGGAGAGAGAAACCATGCTACATCTGCTGTCTTGTCCACAAATTGGAATAAATGTACCTCAATTTGACCTCCAATCAGCTACTGACAAAGCGATCGCATTGGTGAAAAACTACCACATATCTGATGCTATCATCGACACGAGAAGAAGAAGATTCACATTCTCTCCCAAAGACGTGATGGGCATTATAAGCTCTAAGTCCATATAGAAAGAGCTTGTAATTCCTCAATCATTTTACTCTGTAAAAGCATTGTTATCTAGGGATTGAATGCGAAACAGGATTAAGAATATAATACATGATTTACTATTATAAATGACAGGTGATACCAGTTACTGACAATCACTGACGTGTGTCCGATTATTTGGGAATTGTACGAACTTAGAAGTTATCACTGATATAGTATTCACACTGAATTTTGGGAGTTAACACTCGAATCAATGCGTGGATAGTTGATACACATAAATAGTAATGGATCCCTAAGTGACGAGATTATTGGCCTTTCACTATTACGTTATTAGTTATTCCCAAAGTTTAATGTGCCCATCCATATGTGACGAGATTATTAGCCTTTCACTATTACGTTATTAGTTATTCCCAAAGTTTGATGTGCCCAATCGTTTAATCCATATAGGGTGAACTGTTGCTTTATTAAAAGTTCTCATTATACGAAACTTTTGCACTACATTTGCATTTTCAGTTGCCGATTTCGTACAGAGATATAATCTATCTCTTTCTCTGTGAGATGGAAATAATTGTGTACAGATATGAAAGGTCAAAGTTCAGCCAGCAATCTGACTGCGGAAATTCATTTTTAAGGTAGGCAGCAGGTGGACACGTTTAAAAATTCTTCGTCGAAAATTTTACGTGACAGAAAAAAAATGCTCTGGGGGTATGGCGGGAAGAATTTGCATTTTACGGAACTTTCATCAACGCTGTAAAAAGTTTTTTAATCTGCGTGGGAACAATTCCAGGGCAGTTATGCGTGAAATGAAGATGTTACAACCGTTTGTCATCGAGCAAAATATAAGGTTTATTCTACCTCCAAACATTTGATAACTTTTCAACAAAAGCTTCATTTTCATCTGGATTGTTTCTGTGTGTCTAGTTCGCATTGTTAAATTTTCATCTGTTTAATATAAAATCCGTACCGCATTCTCGAACTAACCTCTTTTCTCAAGAAAACTAATCTAGATTCACACAAATTTTGTATCATGGAGTATACCGATGTGATTCTTTAGTCTCTCCCGCTATTGTAATAATTTACGTATTTAAGCATCTTAAAGTAGGGCTGTTGATATTTTAAAAAATATCGGCTTTTCGATATATCGATATTTTTAAAAGAACTATTAATATCGGGTTCGATATATCGAAGAAGTAATGTATCGATATATCGACCCTATTTTATAAAAACAATGTTACAAAAACAATTCTTGTATAAATAGGGTCAAATCTTATGGCTATTTACTAATAAAAAGTAGTGAGCTATTCTCTTGAATCAAATCTTCAATTTCTGAAATAAAATGGTTTTTCACGGAATTTTTTTCTAAAAAAAAAGAAAATTGTAACTTAACTATTAGACATATACTGAAAGTATAGTAACAAAGTAAAATTTAATGTATTTCGTAACCTTTCTGATCTTTGTGCAATATAGAAATTTAAGGCAAATAGCCTCATCAAGAGGAAAGCAAATTTGTTCCAAGACGTTTCATCTTTTGGATTGCCATTGGATAAAGACAGGTAGTTTTCTTATGATTTGGGAGTGAAATCATCAATGTGTGCCAAATTACAGGTTTTCAGAACAACTGGAATGTGCGTGAAATTATCATCGGAGAGTGTCGTAATCGTTTCAAAAAGTTTGAATTCCACAAACTTCCGAAGTAAGGTAATGAATGAATAAAATTTCGGAAATTAGTTATGCTTACTAAATGCGATTTAAAATAAAAAATTTGTGACATATAAAGGTTAAGGTAGAAGTGTGGCCCTTGCATCCAGGAATTATTTATATAAAAAAAAATAAAGTTATGTGTACCAAGATTTGTCAGCAGCATTTTTAAAAAAATTATTCGTTGTAACTTATTTTTAAAAAATATCAACATCGATACCCAGATATCAGTATCGATATATCGTCCTAAAAATATCTCTCTTTAATAACGATATTTCAAAAAATAATGTCTATATTTCGATATATCGATAGTTTATCAACAGCCCTATCTTAAAGGGAGTTTAGTGTGCACCAAAATCTCTATAAAGTCACTACCTATAAAATTATCTTCAATTATCACCAGTGGAAATGTAATAAAAGACGAAACTGTCTGATGCCAGAAAGAAGGGATTTTATTAATTTTTACTGAATGATGGTTTGAAGTTTCCAGTTGCAGAGAATATAATTTTCAGTTCGTGTGGTAAAATAAATATTGAAATCTTTCTGGAGGGGAAAGACTAAGTGCATCATCAAGTTAAATTTCTTCTCCTGGAAGAAGACATCGAGGAACTTCTTAAAGATTTTAGTTTCGCCACGTTTCTACTAAACATTATTGCTAGAATAGTTCATATGGAAATATGAACGTTAGTGTATTTTGCTTATTTATACCCTCTATTTCATTATGAAATTTTCCTCTGGAATAAGCCCACAAATAATCTTTATAAGTTTTTTTGGGAAATATAGGTATAATTACAACCTATGCTGTATATGTATATAGTAATGTATGAAGTATATAACTGTTCAGTCTGCCAGTAAAGGCCCCTGCCAGGCAGACCTCACACACAACGCGCCTGCACGCCGGGATACATATACGACTCCAAACAGGCGCAGAGGCATCAAAACAAACCAGGAAAATAAATAGAATCATCTAGAGGCTAAGTGGGACCTTTTCTTACAGAGGTCGCCGTACTACCACACAACGGTATTCCTGCGCCAGGCCGCCTATATAAGCGTAGCCGACAGCTCCACCGGCAGTTCCGGCCTGACCGCGGAACCAGCGTCAACTACAGAAGACCACCGGAAGTTCGCGAGAAGTAGAAGCCGTCTCTCTCTACCCCGGATCAGGACCAGGCTAAATTTCTCGACGGTCATCCGATAACTGTACCCACATTTGTTTATTGTTTACCAGTTGTTTTGTGTACAGAGTAATAAACCTCAAGGAACCATTAAGTGTAGTTCACTTCAGTGGCGACAAGGTTGGGATAAGAACACTCGACCATCATGGCTACGCCAGCAGCACCTACGGAATAGCAACAGTTCCTCCAAGGACTTCTACATCAGTTCACAGCAATGCAGCAGCAATTCGCAGAATCTCAGACAGCAATGCAGCAGCAATTCGCAGAATCTCAGAGACAACTGATTGCGGAAGTCAGGAATTTCCGCCACCCCACGGCCCCGCCTCCGTTCCCAGCATTCAACGACGACGTCGAGGAATGGGAGACCTACGAGAAGCGCATAAAACAACACTCCGCAATTCATCACATATCCAAAGAAGAAGACCAGCGTGCATATTTCCTTTCCTGGAACCAATCGAAGATGTATGTCTTGCTCACCAAACTTCAGCCACAAGACCCCGACACCCTCACC
>JARYHS010012519.1:203093232-203118228 GCA_031002005.1 Vandiemenella viatica | reverse complement strand
AGGAATTACAATCGACAGTAGTTACTATGGTTGTAACTATTGCGGTAACAGATTTGATTAAAGATCGAGCATACATTCTAGATACAACTCTTAACTATTATGAAATTCCCGTCAATGGCGTAATCCTCTCAGTAGCCAAACCGGGCAGGGTTGATGTAATACTGAATTGGATTAAAACTGCAAGGTTAAACTTTGTGAAGCAAGGTGACCAACTTTTTTTTCTCACAAATGGCCAACCTTACAAACCATTTATAGCAACATTAACTATCAAGTATAAAATAGTAAAATAAACTCGCATAAGCTTCATTCGATGCTTAAACGTGGATACAGCAACAACTAAACGTGGTATCATAAAAGCAAGGAATACAATTCGGCGCAAGTTACTCGAACTAAAGACGGCCAGATTGACTCTGAGAAATTTTTCAAGGATTCGTTAAGACCTGTTACAGATACTATGGAAAGAGTTTTCTTACCGCAGCGACATATACGCCAGTCTCCTGGCTTGATCGAAGATTTCGTGAAGTCACTAAGTCGAAGCGAGCGAGATTATGATTCGGTGTATGGTATCCAAAAGAAGAATGATTCACTAGTGATTGGAAACACTCCTGTGACTATCGATGATGATGCTATTATAATCGATTGGTAATGAATATGAACGAACACAAGGTTTAATGAGGTTGTTGTTTTTAAAAAATCCGAAAACATACACTGCCAAGGACTTGAAAAACTATTTGGAAATATTGAACAACACTAGTGCCCACAGAGTAAATTTCAATCCGTCCGGTGAAGTTTTGAAAAATAAATCCACCAAGTATAAAAACATAATCTCTAAGCTTGACACTCAGTCGGGTTCTGGTCTTCTCCTCATGAGGGAATATGTGTATTGGGACGACCCGAATGAACTCGTTGAAAGACTAAAATTACTTACAGCGTCAACATCAGCAGGACATACGGCGCACTCCAACGAAATTTTATCAGTGATTCAAGAACTTCGTGAGAGAGACATCATCGTGTAACATGGATCAAGTTGTGGCAGAACTCCATAAACCAGCAAGAAGAAATTTTCCAAGAAGGCGTGTAAAAATCAAAGGTCTTAAGGATCTGTGGCAAGCTGATATTGTTGAAATGATCCCGTACTCTCGTAAAAATAGCGGATACAAGTATATACTGACGGTGATTGATACTTATTCAAAGTTTGCATTGGCTCTACCTCTCAAGAACAAGTCCGCTAGTGTGGTTACAGACGCTACGAAGAGAATACTGAGTGGTCGACGTGTACCCAAAAATTTACAAACAGACAACGGGAAGGAGTTTTATAATTCAAAGTTTAAGACACTCATGACAAGCCATGGTATTAATCACTACTCAACATATACACATCTTAAAGCATCAATAGTTGAGCGTCTCAACAGGACAATCAAGAATGCGATGTGGAAGGAATTCAGAAGACGCGGTTCACATCGGTGGATTGAACTTCTTCCTCATTTAATGTCTGATTATAATAAAAAGTGGCACAGCACCATCAAGATGAAGCCGTGTGATGTAAAAGACAACTCTCTACTTTCAACAGTGTACTTCCGTGTTAAGACTACTTCTCCTGCAAAATTCAAAGTTGGTGACAATGTTAGAATCAGCAGATTCAAAGAAAAGTTTGAGAAAGGCTACTTGCCTAACTGGTCAACTGAAGTTTTTACCATCAGTAAAGTAAAATTAACAAATCCCGTAACTTATTTACTTAAAGATTATCAAGGTAAAGATATTGCAGGAGCATTTTATTAGCAAGAACTACAACTAACAAAACTTACGAGTACATTTTTGGTTGAACGAGTGATAAAGAGAAGGAAAAATATGATCTTGGTGAAGTGGATGGGTTTTGATAAATCACATAACTCATGGATTCATAAAAAAGATTTATTTAAAATGTAAAACAAATGTATACATTTTTTAAAAAAACTTATATTTCTAACAATTGTGTGTTTTTCTTTCTTCAGTTACCCGAATACAACGCAAATGAGCATGTAGCTCAGCAACCTTACAATCTATGTACACTTAGTCTATTTTACAATGTTTAAAAAGCAAATGAGCAGGCAGCTCAGGAATCTATACTTAGTCTATTCTACAAAACAAATGAGCAGGCAGCTCAGTTGTTTATTTTACGTCTATGAATTCAGCACCACCAGCACTCAATTATTTCGTTTATTTACACAATGAAAACATACAATTTTTCTGTAGTCCTATTTCATCAAAGTATATACATCTGCAATTTGTATAGCAACAAGCATATTAAGTTATTTTATTTTACATATACATTTATTAATGTGCTAAGTTTTTTACAATTTGTTACATATTTACAAGCTAGATACACGGATAAACGGAATATTTCATCTTCACTCACCCACTATATACAATGTCATACACACATTCACTCAGGTACAGATTTGTGCCCCCACGGTAGGGTCTCTATCCCGTCGGTTAAAATATACCGTTTATCGTCCGTTCTAGACAGACTCAGTTTGGAAATTTGGACAGTATTTTCAACGTGCAAAGTTGATGTGATTCTTTGCTGCAGATGGTATTTTGGTGTTTCACCCTTGAGAAAATTTATATAATCCTCCATCTGCAGCTTTCTAGTGACGGAGCGCGCCAAACCTTTAGCCCGTCTAGAGGTTTGGTTGGACTCGAGTTGGAATGCATACATTTTTGACCGTAACCCTGCAAACTCCGCAATCAGGGTGCCATTCGCTTCGTCCTTCATAACACCGACAACCTTTTCACTAAGGGACTCTATCCCGAAACGATTGTCGGTGCTATATCCGGAAGTATCGAACTCGTCCCTGTTGCGGCGCATCACTTCATATGGATCACAGTTCCGCACCAAGTAAATGAAGCTGCCCGTGTCCATATAAAGTAATTTAGGGCTTCTAAACTGAGGAATAGCAAATTCATAATGGAATCGGTACATCCTCAGTTTAGAAAGGTCAAGAATGCACATTCCACCTTACACTGGCTTATTGAATACAATCCTAACTTTCGCCATCTCCACAGCCACAAAGTCTTCGTTGAAAATTGTTGCTCGCTTAAAGTGTGGTGAAGCGGGCACCGCGGCGGCCCACCAATTTATTAGACAATTTCACGTCACGGTGTTTTCGAATGTTCTCCACAGTCTTGCTGAAAATTGAGTTGTTCATCAATTTGTAAAAATCTCTCTCGAAATCTGATTTTGCCTGACGACGAGAACATGTATTGAGATATTTGTAATCTTTCAATCACGGTGGCTGATTGAAAGATATTACCCGGTGAATGTTCGTAACCTGCAACCCCAAGCCTACACATTGCTGGAGGACTCGGTAATGGAGAACATACCGTACCTTGTTCACCAGCGTGGTCATCAGCTTGGGGAGGGTAGAACCTACAGGAGTTTTGTGGTCTGGACATGGCGGCAGGTCTGCTAGAACGTCGTGTTTATCCAGGGGAATCGTAAGATCTACCTCCAATAAGAACCCCCGAGGCGAGTCGGCAGCAACGCTCATGAAATCTATGCTAGAAATCTCTTTAGCTGATAGCCATTGAAACCCACCAGTGGGTAGATACTCCGACAATGCCCAGCCGTAGACATTGTTTACGTCGAAGTACATTATAAAATCTTCAGACGCCTCGCGGTTGTACTCCGACATATACCGGTTATTCGCCTTGGCATACCTATGCACGCAATGGCAAATACCTCCGCGAATTCCTCGTTGAGCAGCATATCGATATCCGTCAGAAGGTCCAGTTCAACATGCGTGCTCCATAACATGGCCTGCCACGAAAGGCCTGGGGATGTGAAGTAGTGGGTGGGGTCCAGGGTGTATTTCCGCAAACAACACTCCTAAATTTCTCAAACAGATCTGCAAGTAGCCGCACATCTGTGCCCACGTATAGACTTGCATATTGTCTCAAAGTCTTGATCTGGAAAGTCCGCCACACTTGTGTCGCGTGTTCGTAATCTTCATCAGAAATTTCTGACTCTGACAACGAACTATAAAATTTTGATTTTGGAGGAAGCGTGGCCTCGTCGAGTTTATCCCACGAATCCATATATTCGTATGGGAAGACTCCTTTTCGCTTAACTAATTGGAACTTCTCGGGGTCGGTGAAATGACGACGGGTAATGTTCATATCACCGACCTCAAGAGTCCCAACCAGTTTGTCAAATGGGGACTGTATGAAACGGTATGAGTCCAGAAACCTTAATGTGATTGAAGTGTATTCAATCTTTTTAGAAAAAGAAATGTATCGTTCTGTGTTGATGGGAAGCA
Source organism: Vandiemenella viatica (assembly GCA_031002005.1). NCBI lineage: Eukaryota > Metazoa > Arthropoda > Insecta > Orthoptera > Morabidae > Vandiemenella > Vandiemenella viatica. Next base: position 203,113,930 of record JARYHS010012519.1, on the reverse strand, counting down.
CATCTATCCCATCGCCGTCGAGTGTTGATAAAGCCATAACTATGAAGTGTGCGTCAAACCCAGAAAGATTGTGAAAGAAAATAGGTATGTACTTTTTATTTTGAAACTGCAAATTGCAATCATTATGTGCAGCCCCTCTAAATTTCCTTGTAATATGACAGTGATCGCGGACCTTAACAGTCCCCGGTTCAATGTCTTTCTCACAGATGTGGCATACTGTAGCATCAGTAAATTCTGCTTCCTGCTCATCTGTCATTACAAGAGGGATACATCTCTATTAAATTTTATCGACTTCCTTGGCAAGATTGACGAGTTCGTCAACAAGCCATTTCTCGGGATTTGCGCCCGAGTAGGAGTCGAAACACGACAGACTAGGTACGTCCGCACAAACGACCGGGTATGCGGCAGCGAAAGGGACATGTTTCTGGACTGTAGTAGTGTGAGAGGCATTGGATGGTGGGCTGCACGAATCATAAGGTTGTAATAAACTTTCGAAATCCGCGTAAATGACAACGGGTACACGCTGCTTGTGCAAAAAATCCTTAAACTTTAAGGTCTTGTCGTCGTCACCGGGTAGATCAACTCTTACTGGAACAACCCTTGCGCAATCGATCTCATGTCGGTCCAGAAAATCTTTGCGTCCGAAATGTTGCAGGCATCTGTCACAAATAAAGATAGTATGTTCATAATTACTTAATGAAGAACTAACTAGCCGCGACAAGTTGTTAATCCAACAGTAATGGAATTTTCCACTGCCGTCGGTAATCATCACCATGTTTATGTGTTTATCGCGTTTGTCTGCAGTGTGATGGATAGCCCCGGAAACTACGAGGCGTATTCCAAAAGTAAGGTCCGGGGTACAAGATGTCACAGATGGTAGGCCTGAATGACGTTTCCCACCTGCAGCGCCATCTACCAACTCCTGGTAAATATGCAGTATTGTTGGCGTGCCGCAGTAGCCGTATATCTATTGTTGAGAGCAGTTCGAAATGGCCGCGACAATCGTAGCTCCCGCCAGTTGTGAAGTGCGCTGTGTGATTAGATTTTTGTGGGCAAAAGGATCGTCAGCTGCGGACATCCATCGCGAATTGTGTGTAGTGTATGGACCAAACATAATGAGTGAGTAACAAGTTCGACACTGGTGTCGAGAATTTCAAAGTGGTCGCACAGATGTGCACGATCAACAGCGGAGTGGCAGGCCCGGTATTCGGACCGACGACATCGTCGAGCAAGTTAACCAAAAACTGCGAAGTGATCGGCGTTTGACGATTAGTGGTCTGGCTATGGAATTCCCAAATGTTGCTAGAACCTCAATTTACAGGATTGTCACTGAAGAGCTTGGATATCGGAAGCTTTGTGCGCGGTGGGTGCCAAAACTGCTCACCGCTCAGCACAAAGAGCAACGAATGCATAGCGCACGACAATTTTTGGAGCGCTATAGACAAGATGGAGAAAGTTTGTTTTCCCAAATTGTTACGGGAGACGAGACGTGGATAGCGTACACCAACGCAGAATCAAAACAACAATCAATGCAGTGGCGCCATTCCGGTTCACCCAAACCAAAAAAGTGTAAGCAATCGCCGTACACGAATCGCAAAATGATGGCTTCCGTGTTTTGGGACGAAAAGGGCGTCCTTTTGATCGAATTCATGGACCGTGGGACAACCATTACAGCTGACGAGTACTGTGTAACGCTCACCAAACTGAGACGTGCCATCAAAAATCGACGCCGCGGGAAACTGTCGTCTGGCATCATCCTCCTGCACGACAACGCACGCCCGCATACCGCTTCCAAAACCAAAGAGAAGATTCAAGAGTTTCGTTGGGAAATCCTAGACCACCCTGCTTACAGTCCAGATCTTGCACCAAGCGACTATTTTCTCTTCCTTCATTTGAAACGGTGGCTTGGTGGACAACGATTTCAAACCGATGAAGAACTCAAGACGAGCGTTACCAATTGGTTCAGGTCCCAGGCGGCAGACTTTTATGCCGAGGGGTTAAAGAAACTGGTACAGCGTTACAGAAAGTATATAGATATGAACGGCGATTATGTGGAAAAGTGAACTAGATATGTAGTTACATACTGACGTTAATAAAAACCTTGTATCCTGAACGATGTTTTTATTATGATCAAACGGATCTTACTTTTGGAATACGCCTCGTACATGCCTACCTTTAACTACATCCAGACCGAAAACATTTACAGAATATTCTGGATTTTGCCTCTCGAATTTAAATTTCTGAGAGTTTTACCTGAAACTCAATACCTGAAAAATCGAAATTGTGGTTGGCGTATGCTATTCTGGAGTTAGAAAATCGTGAAGCATTTTTTTTCGGCGCCTTTACTTGAGAAGCAAGAAGCGTCCATAAAAGCAGAATTCGTCTTTGTTTATAACATTGATGACGGCCATCTTTCTACAGATGTCAAGTGGCAGAGCAACATAGGAAGACCCCCTATAGAATGATTCAAATTAAGAAATATTAATGTCGAGGGATAATATTCTATCGAGAGTTTTGCCACTGTCGCGCTCTTGGAACTCACTTAATTTTACAATGATCTCCGACTTTACATATTTTTCATACCAATCCTACAGGCAAGTACTCCTTGTGATCTCGCACATCTTTGTGAAAAAACACAAATGGACGGTTTCGAAATTTAGATCCTTCTGAATTCTGAATGAAGTAATCAGCCCAACCAGAACTTTTACGGACGGGGAGGACTGATTATCAACAATTTCGCGAATTTTTTTAACCAAAAGATCGAAGCAAGCATAAATGAAATTAACAGGTTGAATATAATTTGGAATATTTTGAATTTTACCGGAATATATTCTGCCCTTAAATGCACTTTGCCTGTCTTCAAGGACTAAGGACGATGCTGCTAACTCACCCCACATTTCTGTTTGGCTGCTTGATGCTACTGTATTATTACTATATGCTGCCTAGGTGGATGTGCTGGCAGCTGCTTGACTGCTTGATGGTGTCTGCTGAGAACTGCCTGCTATGTCTGGTCACCAGGAAGATATAGTGGTCTGTTGGCTTGCGCCCGCCACGGCGGGCACGGGTGCGGAGAGAGGCCTGGTAGGTGCGGTGCTTGGTCCTGGCATTGGTGCGGCAGGAGTCTCCCAAGGCCGCCACATTGATGGTGGAGGAGGCTCATTCCTCCTGGCCGCAGGCTCGTTCCTGTTTACGACCGACCCAGAACCTGAAAGTGACAAAACAAGATTAGTGCCATGTGTGTGTGTGTGTGTGGGGGAATGCTCTAACATAATTTTATTAAGTAGGTAAAAATAATGTACTTACCATTCATGTGCGTCGGTGGCTGAATAGCTTGAGATGATGGAATAACCCATTGATGCGGTGTGAGTACGAAACTGGACGATGGCATACTCCATGATCCTGCCAGACTTGGAGACGGTTACATTGAATCTGAAACAGAAAACATTAAAAATAAATATATTTTTTAACAATAAAAAATAATCGTATTAAATAATGTACTTACCATTCATGAGCGTCGGCGGCTGAATTGTTTGCGATGTTGGAATAACCCATTGATGTGGTGTGGCTACAAAACTGGAAGAAGGCATACTCCAAGTTCCTGCCTGGCTTGGAGACGGCTGCATTGAATCTGGAACAGAGAAACTTAAACATTTTTCCCTTTTCAAATTGCAGTAAAAAAGATTACATTAAAATTATGTACTCTCCATTCCAGTGTGATGGTGGCTGCGGTAGATTTGCTGGAGATAGTGGGATAATCCATTGATGCGGTGTTGGTACCAAACCTGACGATGGCACACTCCATGAACCTGCCGGACTGAAATCTGAAACAGAAAAAAAATATTATAGCAACATAAAAAAATATTTCATCAAATAATAAAAAACTTAACACTTACCGTTTGTAATGTTTGGCCGTTTGGGACTCGGTAACTCCGGAGTCGTGCTTCGCTTGCTTGGCATGTCTGAAATACAAAAGAGGGAATATATTAGTGAAAACAAGCACAAAGAAATACAATTAAAGTTAAATATATATATATATATATAGATATACCACTACTCACCGTCAAGAAGAGAGAATATATAATTTTCGTAATCACTTGTATCTGGAAAAAGAAAAAATAATTAAAAAAACGTAATGAATAAAACAACTAAGTATTTACATATATAAAATACATACTTACCAGTGTTGAGATGGTCGTTAGTTTCAATGTCCAAGTCACTTGGAAGTTCCATGTCGTTAAAGACAATGTTTTCTGAAGACATCTTGCGAGCAAGATAGCTACGATGTGCACCGTTCAAGAGCTGCAAGTCGAATGACGGTGGAATGGCGTGGACTGGTGTCTTATATTGTATTGCCCCACGTTTCCAGGTAGTGAGAACCGTTTTTGTCCGCCCGCCAGCTCTACAAACTGGTTTCTTGCGCAGCTTATCGATTACAAACCGGTTGCCGACGATGGGTTTCGAATTCAAGGTCAACGGTAGCGTATCAGGTTACAACAGGGTATCAGGTTACACGGAAGGAATACCTGCATAGAGTATCAGGTTTCAAGGCCAACGGCAGGGTTTCGGGTTACATTAGAACACCTGCATAGAGTATCAGGTTTCAAGGCCAACGAAAGGATATCAGGTTACACTGGAACACCTGCCCGATTTCAAGGTCGGTGGCAACATATCAGGTTCCAAGGAGAGGAAGGGGGGTTTCAAGGTCGGCGGAAGGGTATCAGGTTACATGGAGAGGGGGGGGGGTTTCAAGGTCAACGGTAGGGTATCACGTTAAATGGAGAGGGGATGAGGGGGGTTTCAAGGTCGGCGGAAGGGTATCAGGTTACAAGGAGGGGAGGGAGGTTTCAAGGTCAGCGGAAGGGTACAGGTTACAAGGAGGGGGAACTGTGGTTAGTGAAGAGGGGAGGGGGGTTTCAAGGTGGCGGAAGGGTATCAGGTTACAAGGAGGGGAAACAGAGGTTAGTAGGGAGGGGGAGGGGGTATATGGTTACAATGAGGGGATTGGAGGGGGTATCAGTTACGAGGAGGGGAGGGTATCGATTACACTTTTTGGGCCAGGGGGTGAGCCCTCACCGGTATCCATAAGAGCCCATTGAATAGTCACCGGTGTTCTCCCCCTACTACTGTGCAATTTCCGCATGCGGTACACATATTGATTTTCAAGCTGCTGTATTTGCGGAGGGTGTTATTATATTGAAATGCAGCCTGGACCAAAATTACGACTAATATTCCAGATGGGAAAAGTTTGACACCTTTACTCAAATGTAGACCCGCTGACTAAAATCACAAATTACAGATTTGTATTAGGTAAAACGCTTCACTAACAAACACGCTTCTAAAATACCTTATATTCTAACGTTTTGACGTAATATGATAATATGACTAACGGAATAGAAGTACTTACTTGGATGTTTTGACAGAAATTGCTGTTGGATGCAAAATCATTCCCAGCTACATCACATCAATTTTGAGCAAATTTGAACTATTGCCTTGGTAAATCCAACTTCCATTTCAAATATGAGTAGTTTAATTGATTTATAATCGGCATTAAAACCTTAAAACCCATAAATATAACACGCACAGATTCTTAACAGCCCGTAACACACGAGAGCTAAACTAGCGCAAGCTGATATGTGACGTCATGTGCTCTAATTAGACTAAAATACGTCTTATAATATAATCGGGTCGCGTCGGTTAAGATCGGGTGTTTTCGGTGCAGTATAGCGGAGCTCCAACCAATAACTACCTCGGTGACCACCCAGGACGGAGAGAGCCAGCGGAATAACTGAGAGACTAAAATTCGTCTTATAATATCACTGGCTCTTGTCAGCTCACAAGCGCTGCAGCCGTGTTCGGAACCCTACCTTTAAGGTAGGGTTCCGAACACGGCTGCAGCGTCGGACGCCAACCCCAGGTAGCAAACAAAAACTGCATACCTGCTGTCGCCTGTGGTCGGGGGTGTTCGGAACTCCGCAACAGGTCAGCCGTGCAGTCCGCTCTTAACCGTACCTTAAGTGCTACGCGTGGCAAGATGTGTGATATTTCTGCTGCGATCATTGAAGTTCTGTTGGAAGAGGAAGATGATGATGATGTTTTGCTATTGAATAGCACCAACAAAAGAAGAAAGCTCGCAATGCCTTTGTACAAAAACAGAGCAGAAGAAGGAACTTATTCAGTACTCATTAAAAAACATATTTTGAGTGACGAAACAATATTCAGGAGCTATTGTCGTTTAAATAAGAGACAGTTTAATTTTGTACTCAGCTTTATTTGTGACGAAATTAAACCACAATGTTTAAGAGCTGCTGTAAGTGCAGAAGAAAAATTATTCTTAACTTTAAGGTAAGTCTACAAATTTGTAAATTTATCATTTTCTTTAGTCTTCTGGATTGTCAGATCTGTCGGTTCTGGAGACGCAAGGCTGACAACAGAGTCACCTGACATATAATCCATTGTTCCATTTGTAAAAAGTACTTTGTCATGTCGTGATGCATTACTAGGACCTGGCGTGTCGTGTACATTTTCTGATGATGAAGAGCTTGGCGTTGAAGGAGCGCTACCATCTCTTGAACTTTGATTAGGATGGGACCTCGCTGCCATTATTTCATAATCGGAAATCATTACGCCGATATTTTTTTTTGGCTTCTGCCTTATAGACTGGTGGCAAACTCCTTAAAACTTCTGCAATATGACTGCAAAATAATTCAACATCATCATTCTTCTTTTTAATAATACTTTTCAATAAATTTTGCCTCTTCTCGTCCCTTTCTTTCCACATTTGTATAAGTTTATCGTCACTGCAACTTCTATGGCGTCTTTGTTTTCGATACTGCACTGGTACTTTTTCTTTAACGTTGGGTAACTCAGTTGTTTCATCATTTTCTTCTATATCGGTATTCAGAAATTTGTCATTCTGTAATACCGAATGTTCCATTCCAAGATCTTTCTCTTCGGTTTCCGGTGTATTTTCTGTATCCTCTTCAATTTCTATTGCTGGAATATTCGATCCACCGGATCTGTGCTGAGAAACGCCGTCTAGGAACGACAGCTGCAGGTGTCTCGTGTTCTTAGAATTTTTGAGGCAGCAGAGCCTGTTCCTAATTTACTTCTCTTTTTGAATCTCTGTGGTAACCATCTCTGATAAATTTCCATTTCTTCTTGCAGTCATTACCTGCAAATAGAAAATATATGAGTAACATGTTTCGTTTTGTTTCAGATTTTTGGCTACAGGTGAAAGCTACCAATCCCTATCATTTGCTTATCGTATATCACGATCGTACATATCACGTATTGTGAAACATGTGCTTAGAGTTCTAAGACTGAAATTGATGCCAATATTGATGCCTTCTCCTACGCAAAGTGATTTCAAACGTATCGAACAAGAATTTTGGCAGAAATGGAATATACCTAATTGTGTAGGTGGTATAGATGGCAAACATGTTCGTGTAAGAGCGCCAAATAACACAGGTTCACTGTTTTTTAATTACAAAAATTACTTTTCAATTGTTTTGTTGGCTATCGTGGATGCAAATTATAAATTCATAGCCGTTGATGTCGGTGCTTATGGAAAAGAATCTGATAACGGCATATTTCAAAAATCAGCCATGGGGAAAAAAATAGCAACAAAGACATTTAATATCCCTCCACCAAAATGTTTGCCAGGCTCAACTGTGGTGTTACCCCATTTTTTGATTGGAGACGAAGCGTTTGCTCTGAGTGAATATATGATGAAGCCATATTCAAAAAGAGTTGCACGATTAGAAAGAGAAAAACAAATTTACAATTATAGATTATGCCGTGGACGACGTGTGACGGAAAATGCTTTTGGGCTAATAAGCCAAGTGTTTAGAGTTTTTTATACTCCCATTTCTGTTGCTCCAGATGTCGTTGATGATCTGATATTGTCAGCGTGTTGCTTACACAATTTATTACGTGAAAGTTACCTTGAAGAAAAAAATACTCCATTTTATACTTACATTAATAATGAAGCTAGAAGCCAGGATAATATGTTAAGCTTTTCTCGGTTTGGAGGATTTTTAAACAGCCAAGGATTTGAGATTAGAGACAAATTGAAAGATTTCTTCTGCAGTGAATACGGTTCAGTGATGTGGCAAGAGGAATTAATTAATAATGTATCATAAAGACTGATTTATAACAAATAATAAGTAAAATATATACTCTTGGCGGACAGACGTTACCCTTTACATTTTAGTAAAATCTTATTCATTATTTTGCTCACTATGTATGATAAATAATGTAATTTTATATGTATGAACATTTTACATTTAAATATATTTATAAGTAAAAGCACAACCTTAAAATACTTACTTGTTTTATTTAGTTCTTGTGCTATAGCCTTCCAAACATTCTCTTTAATTAAGACATTGCGGTATTCAGTGTGACCTGCATCATAAATCACTGGATACTTTTGCACAGAATTTATTAAATTTTCTTCTTCGTTAACAGAAAAACTCATTGTCACCAAATAAATGCTTTCCTTCTGCGTGCGGCTGGCGGCACTACTGGTTCGTGCGCAGTAGCGCGGTCAGCGTCGCCGGCAGGGCTCAGCTGCCGGCGACGCTGTTGCCGTGTTCCGAACGCATTTCGTAGAAAACCATTGAAACCAGTGGTGACGCCTGTGGTCGGCCTTCAAGGTCGGCCGTCCGCTACCTGCTGTCTGCGGACTGCAGTCGTGTTCGGAACCGTACCTTAACAGATCGCGAGCCTACAGCTATCTTGGTGACCACGCAGGACGAAATAAATTCTTTATGCACGATACCCCTGCTGACAAAAACGCAAATCAGAATTTTTTTATCTTTGATTTTCTCATTCGACATTTTTTCGGTCGATGATATGACGGAGTGTGCCACTCTTCACTTTGCCGCTTTATTTCAGTGTAGTATTCAAATATCCTGGATGCATCACCTGTGGTCACACGAATGAAGAATTCTTGTTCATTGTCAATCTGTGGCGAGACAGTATTAAATCCATGTATGTATTTGTTTTAAGCGGATGAATCGGAACGAACCAATTGTCGAGAGTAAGACGCGAGGTGCGAGTTTGATTGTTGAGGTCAGTCTGCCGCTGACCGTCTGTGAGAATGGTTGCGCGCCCGTTAATAGTTTGGCCACGCGCCCGGCACTATTTGTGTGGAGCAGACGAAACATTATAAAAACGCCACTTGCAAGCAGATAAAAAAAAATAGTGCTTCGTAAAGATTAGTACACTTGTGGGAGTTGAAACAAGGTGTACGAACCAAGTGATGATAGTGTAGTTCCGAACTTGCAAACAGGAGAAGAAGTGCCGCATAGCCTTTATACACGATCGAGTTAAAGAAGTATAATCATTGGTGGTGGTGGTCTTGTATGTGCGTATTTGGATAATAAATCGTAAAAATTTTCATATGGCGACTTTATGACTCAATAGTATAAGAACCTGCAAACAAGTAATAACCAGTACCCCAACAATTTCCCCATCCCCACTCAGCTTTATCGTTACAAATCCTCTCAAGAAGATGAACGCACACGTTTCTTCGATTGTCCTTCTTTTCAATTGCGAAGTTTTTTGACACAATTTTGGCACAAACCATGTCCAAATCGTGTGTTCAAATTTGATGTATGGTGGAAGTGTTTAAATTTAAGTCCTTATTGTTAAACGACGGTCTGATCTCACAAGAGTTTTCATTCGCCAATATTTGAAGTTGAAGGTATCCCTGAGCAAGGTTGATCTTCAACGTGTTCTCGGCTTCCAAAAATGATTTCTGCCAGCAGAAAACTTGTGCTCTTGATAAGCAATGTTCCCCATAGCCTGTTTCAATTTTTCAACGATCACACTCACGGATTCACCAAGTTTAATACAAAACGTGATTGCAAAGCGTTGCTCTAAATTCCGATTCTCCAATTTCACAATACACAACAACAACAAAAAAACAACAAAAAAACAAACAAAAACAATTTCATTGATGGCGTTGTCAAAATAATGTGTTAGCTGAACGGAGTTGAAACTCGGACTGAGCATGTGAACAAACCTGTCTAGCACAGACCGGTAGACACAGCGTTGCCAGATCACTCGCATTGTTACCAATCTCATTACTTTTCCCACTCACCTCGTATGTAATTTGAGAGGATTACATGTCCTCGGGATACCCTTTGAGTCTTTAATACAGTGATTTTCCGTTGCCGTTAATCATTTCTGATTCATCCGCCTTTAGAGGCTTTTTCCTACCCCAAGCGTAAGATGGTGGCCGAGACCGCTAGTCCCCGCTCTTCCGCCCTTCTTTAGGAGGCCGTTGGCAAGCAGTGGGTGACTCCTTATACCGGGAGTCTTTCAGTCGCCAGAGCCTCGTCCGTGGAAACAGGGTGCACCACGTGAAAGAGAGGTTGACATTTGGTTGGAAAAGACTAGTATAGTCTCTCACAAGCCTTACCCTATGACGTCACTAATTTTGTGCCCTTGTCCGGGCATCCAGATTTGGGTTTTCCATGCTTTCCCCAAATCTTTCCAGGAGAATGCCGGGATGCTTCCTTCAAAAGGCTATGACCGAATTCCTTCCCGTTCCTTGCTCCAATCCCATCCCGCCTCTAATGACCTCGCTGTCAACTAGGGGTAAACCCCCCCCCCAAAAAAAAATAAAAAAAAATAGAGCGTCTGGACACTGGTCGCTACTGAATACCTGATTGAATACGTGATACGTATCAGAAAATAAATTGATATTTATTATCATGGCAAACTTTCATTCCTTCTTTACAGGAAATATTGTATTATTTTTTATTTGTTTAATGTGTTTTACTATCTTATAATTTCAGTAGGTACTGCGAATAATGTTTTTTCGTCGACAAGATAGATTTTCTTATTTCGAAAAGCGAAATTTTTTGATTTGCTTGTGATTTTTCGTCATATACGGATAAACCTTACTTGTTGCTCCTCTTTATTCGATTTAAGGTGATGTAATGTTTTAATATGACTGTATAAATGAAGGCTGCGCAATCAGTTTCGATTCTAAGTTAGCCTGAGGGCCAGATAATACTTGCCTATGGTGAAAATAGATATTTAAATCTAACAAAGATATAAGGAACACATCTTAATTAGAATCAAAAAGAAAAAAAGAACCTTTGAGACCTTTGCAGAAGTTTTTTTTAATTATAGTCAAAAAGTAAACAACATCTATCAGACCTTTGAAGAGGTTTTTGATCTAGCATATAGGGATTGCAACGCAGCAAAGCTGGATCCCGCAATCTCGCGGGATCCCGCATCATTAGACAGTCTGGCGGATCCCGCACAAAATTAAGCGGATCGGCAATCCGAAAAATCCGGAGGAAACGTATGTCAAGTCTGCGTGACTCGCTGCCCCACTCGGTCTCCATCGGATGTGTTGCACTATTTGCCTGTACCCTTGCAGCTGGCATTTGACTCGTGTGAACAAACGTTTGTTTTTGTCAACCTTCGTCATTCGTAAGTAAATAGATACACTTCACGTTTTCATCAAATCTTACGTTTGTGTCGAGTACACATTTCTGTAACTTGCGTATTTAGTACGATTTTTTAACTATATAATTATTTTTTATGTGTCGCACATGTCGTCTGAACTACACAGTTACAGCTTTTTATTCACGTTTTCATTATTCCCATTTTCTGTATTTGCAGATAAAGTAATTGTGACAATTTCCTTATTTGTGGATGAAAATTTGATTATTCGTTGATACGAAACTAATGTTATCGTAATCTTAACGATCGAATACCTATTTATTTAACAGCTATCAAAAGGCAATTGTATATTCTTTGACTTATTGTAATTTTGGCCGCCGCCTCAATGCGTTTCTTTAACGAAAGCCGCCTGTTTACATGTGCCGTTCAGGCTACAGATTAATACCTCTTCTCCTTGTTATTATTTCGACTAAAGGCAAAAAAAGTTATAATGAAGTTTTCACGGGTGTATCGACGAATTGTGTTGTAGGAACACCATACTTCGACGGCTGCCTCTACCGTCTTCCTCACGTGTGAAATCCGGAGATACAACCTATGAGGACTTCACTACAATCATTCGCCGAGAATGTCTCCTTTCTTACTATAAAGCAATCATTTCCACTCTTAAAACATCGCTACGCCACTTAAATAAAACTGAAATATTTTACAGTTTACTTGTTGGTGACTAGTTTCTTTTAATAAAATCGAATCAACTGTAAGATCAATCAAGGAATCAGGAGATATAATAATAGATCCCACAAAAACAATAATTGTAAAAAAAAAAAAAAAAAAAAAAAAAAAAAAAAAAAAAAAAAAAAAAAAAAGGCTAAAAAGGCTAAGTCTCGTGCTTGTGCAGAGACAAAAAGTTATGAGATCTTGTTCTGAGACAAGTCTACACTTTACGGACTATATTCACTTCACTTTGTGAAATGGAATGCTTTCTCTCAGTGTTATGGAACGTTTATTTAGAATTAAAAAAAAACACACACACTCTGATAACTTGGCCATTAAGCAAACCATGTTCTTAAACTTATGTGATGTATTGTAAGGCCCATAATATGACCTAACACTGAATATTTTCCATTTTTTATTATTTATTTAAAAATTGGTTTAGATTAAAAAACAAAAAAGTAAATCCTGGAAATATACTTAAGACATGCTACAAAAAATTAAAGTCATTTTGCCAATTAAAATATTGTTAACTGTTAATTTTTATAATTTAATATTAAAATTGATTTATTAATTTAGTTATTATTTAATTTATTAACGTTTTAAGTAACTGTGTTTTAAATATATGGGTTAAAAAACTGTTTGCTCCAATCCTGCAAAAATCCCGCGGGATTGAAAACACTGCGGGATTGCAATCCTTACTAGCATATTCTAGACATGGAGGAAGGAACTTCCTCCATGATTCTAGACCGCTGATGGTGGTGGGCAAAGAGAAATGCGTTGGCGGTTCACTTCGTCGCTCGTGAGCCTGGTAGTTGGGCACCCTTGGTATAGATATACACTTGTTACTCTGAATATTTTCTTCAAATGCAAGCTTACTGTTATGAAGTGCTAACCATGTATTACTAACGGTAGACTTTTTTTTTTTTTTTTTTTTTTTTTTTTTTTTCAGGATCCCACCCTTTTTTGTCACGCCGACGCTGCATGAAAGTAGGATCTAGGTTTTTTTAGTAAGAAGTATGAATGCCAGTGGCGGATTGAGAAAATCACACTTGCTGAGCCTTCATTTGTTTTTGAAACAACATTTCCCATCAGCGGTGACATTAAGTGGACACTAAAATATACTGTGGAAACAAGAGATTCAGAAAAATACTTGGTGTTTTCCATATCGGTTGATTTGGAAAAGAAGGATGAAATTGCCGCTTATGTAACCTTTCAGAATGATAATGGCTGTAGTTGCTATACTTCAGAACCTTTTCTATTTGAACACCAGAAATCTAAATGGACTACGTCTAAGAGTTTAGATATCTGGGTAAACTACTATGGATGTGTAACAGTATATTGCAGGGTGAATGCGATTCTTCCGAATCCGACATTTCTGGAAGACTCACTGCCAACCCCTAAATTCAGTCGAGATTTTGAAAAGATGCTATCATCTGGCAACCTTTCCGACGTGACCATCGAATGCTCCGACCAGAAAGAGCTGAAGGCTCACCGGGCAGTGCTGGCTGCCAGGAGTCCCGTGTTCGCTGCCATGTTCAGACACGACACGCTGGAGGCGCGGACGGGACGTATTGTGGTGACTGACGTACGATCAGATGGAATGGCTGCGCTGCTGAAGTTTGTCTACACTGGACAAACACCCTATCACGTATCTTTCAACACCGGACGAATGCTCTTGAAAGTATCTGAGCTGATGGAAACAATCGCGGCAGCCGACAAGTATGAACTGCCCTATCTGAAGGCAAGCTGTGAGCGACAACTCGTGGGGAATATCACCGTACAGAATGTGGCTTCAGTTCTGGCAGCAACAACTGTGAAGCAACAGTTGGCACCCGTCAACCAGTATTTGCTGCAACTCATCAAGGAGAACGTCCAGGAGGTTATCGAAACCGAGGGATGGACGGATCTCGCCAATAATCATCCCCAAGTTATTGCAGGTTTGTTGTCCGTAAGAATATATTCTTGAAAAGGAAGACAAATTTGAACTTAATTTCTGTAAAACTAACATGTTTTAGCTACAATAATGGAAATGTTATTGAGTTTAAAATATTTAAAAAATAGTATCCAATATTAACTATATTATTTATTATGACCTTATAACATACAGACACTAACGATAATTTTAAAAATTTGACTACAGACGTTTCTGCAGTATTTTAGAAGCCACATTGTTGCCTACCAGAACTCCGGCTAGCGGTATTACCATTTATCTAAATTTCTGCTGATTGTATTCTTGAAGAACTTGCTGGTTTCTTGAAAACAATCCTAACTTCTTGATTTCCTTTGAAGTCTCCACCTGCGGAGAAACCGCGACCACGGTTTTCTTACAGACTCACACTGTTTCCATTACTTTCCTGCCGGACGCGTCCTGCGGGTGAGCTTGCCTTCCACCTCCTTGAGGACTGTTATTTTCCTCAGTAAACTGATTCACCCATTACTCGATTCTCCATATCAAAAGCAAAATGTCAATATACAAGTGTTTTTCTTTTCAGGTTGCTAGTAAGAAAACCATGAAAATTTTTAAATCAATCTATTTGGACAATTTTTCCATATCCTTAAAAATTGGTTTTTTAACTCTGGCCATGTTTTTCGAAATTTTATAAAAAAAATTGTTTCTATGGTCATTTGCGGTATATTCAAAAACTTTTGTATCACACATTGACATGTTCATAATAACATTTTTCAAAACATTTCCTTAAAAACGAAGTCCTTTTTCCAGAGATCATACAGATTCAAAGTCGAATATAAAGAAGTTGAGCAATAACGTGCTCATTCATTATGCGAAACTAGTCTCAAAGTGCGCCAAAACTGAGGAGTTGAACGGAAATGCAACAGTTATCAAATAACACTCATAAAAGTGATTATGTAACGTTGTGCATCGTTTACATTTTAGTTTACATCGCGATGCAGTTGAAACCACTGACATGCGTCTCAAATAATAACGTCGGTCATGTAGTTTCAGCGAAAGCAAAGGAAAATAAGTTTCAGTGAAAGTAAATGAAAATAAATTATAAAAACATTTGTTTCACCACGTAATATTAGATTTAATCCTGCTCCATGAAGCATAGATCGCGATAAATGTATAGCTACTCTGATTCTCATGAAGTAATTTTCAAAGACATTATAAAACTCATGCCCTGTGCTGCCAGTTGTGATTCTGATTTAGTTTAAATTGCAATCCAATCACAACTTCCACTAACATTGCTGCTCGAAAATTAAAGCATTTATCTTAGATATCTATGTGCAAATAATTTAACGAAAACATCTATGGTGAGAAAATATAAATAAATAAGTAAAGAGAAATTAGTAAATAATATTTAAATTTAAACGCAATATATACTTTTCTTCCAGTGTTCTGGGAACTTATTTCTTCGCGCTTTTACTAAATAGAACTGTTAGTAAATAACGCCCATACTTCGAGTTAGTAGTGATATCTATGGCCGTTGTAGTCCGCCAGCGAAAGCCGGGAACACAGTGACAGTCACCAAGCTTAGGCTTACGGTAGTATTAAAGATTTTGACCTTTTGACACTTTATGGCCTCATGGGTTAATTTATTTATTTATTTTTAATGTGGCCTTCAGCCTTGCAGGCCAGTAAGCCATTGTCGATTTACATGATTGTATATAGTAATATGACCAGTTACACAATTCATTATACACGCTAAAATGGCAAACTGCATTATCTACTGTACATTAAAATATTGGTTTACAGGGTACTACAATGTAGGCGCTATACATTAAAATTTTCATAAAATAATAGCAATAGTAGGATTAGTACGATTCAATTATTAATGCAGTTACTAAGCTTTTATAATTTCTATTTGGTTTGTCGTAAGAGAGCGTACAAGAAGTAAAATATTTTGCACTAATTAGGGGGCCTCCATTACGTGAGGTGAATTAGGAGAGGGAGGCGAAATTCCACGAAGGGGGAGGGGGAGTCGACGGATATCACATGAGTTCTTGAAATTCTTGAAGTATAGTAGGGCTAATGACGCGGATGTCGACTTTACGGCGTAGAAACGACGCGGATACGGGGGGTATAATCACCCTCGAAGGCTGGAGAGCTAAAAAAAGGTCTTAAAAAACTATGAGGTCGATCAGCAAGGGGGGGAGGGGGTCCCGTCTAAATCTCACGTCATGTTGGGGGGGGGGGATGACCAGATCTCACCAGAGGAGGGAGGGGGGAAGGGGTCCAGAATTCAGGAAAAATACCTAACGTAATTAATGGATGCCTTCTTAGTGGCTAACTTCATTGAATCATTAGTTGGAAGTTGCTGCCCCAGCTGCACCAGGTTGTTAGTGAGGTTGTGGGATATAACTTTTTTTAGAATGTATTCTTTTATTCTTCCTTACCATACTCACAATATGGGTCGTCTACCACATCGGTCTTAGGTAGGGGCTTTTTGAAGCGTGCATGTCCAAATTTTAGTCTTACTTCAAGATCCCAGAGCCCCCAGACCTACGTCATTTTAGCAAAGCCGAAATTTTGGGAATGAGTATCGTTAAGAACGTAAGCTTACTTGCTAGCATGAAAGAGAGGCCATTTCACAGGTACCAAGTACATAAGGTACATAAAAAACCTTGATCACCTACATTAAAGTACGAAAGCTGGTTTTTGTATATGTTTTACAGAATGTTGTTAAAAACAAACATTGATTATTTCCAGACACTTTGTGTGGGCCATTACTGCCGCCAGACGCTCTACGTCATAGTAGCAAGCCTAAATTTTATATATCTTACTTGGGGTTCTATTTCAGGACATTTCGTAAGCAACCAGAACAATCCGATGGGCAAACGATCTTCTCAGACAAGAGAAAAGATCCGCTCTGAATATGAGAGAGTGGACATTATTCATGCGCATGAGTGCGAGTGAGATATCTTTGTCTCAAAAGAGAAGTTTTTTTTTTTTTTTTTTTTTTTTAAATTGCAATGGAGCACAGGCTCCGGTGACAATTTCCATACACCCCCATCTTCCCCCTATCCTGCAGCCTCTTACATTTGCCCTCTACAAATTTTATCTTTAAATTCTTCAACGTTTCGGTAAATTATTCATCATTTCTCTTGGTAACTCATTCCAATCCCTGACACCCTTACCTAAAAAAGAAAGTTATACAAGTTAATGTTTATGAGTTGGTACGGTACTGACTTGTGTATTAATAGGTCTGTGCCTCCGTAACCGTCGGGCCTGTCTGTCCGCACAACGTTATAATTTTTAAACAGGAATGTCTCTCTTGGACTTAACCATGTTGCTGCTATAGCGCCTATGGTGATATTATGAGCAGACATGTACTGCATGAGTCTTGAGATGCGTTTCCACTTTTCCACTTGAGAGTAGAAACTCTCGAGGGTTACTCTCAGGAAGGTGTCCATTTGAGAGTAGATTTTGGCGAGCTCTACTCTCGAGCGCACTCGATGAGCTGCCCGCCGGGACAGTTCTCACGATAACTCTCCAAACCGTGTCCACCTGAGAGCCGAGGACAGCAGTCAAGATGGCGGCGCACATTAGAAAGGTCGAAGCAGCTGTGATTATACTTGCTGTTACTAAAAAGAGAATAGGAAAAGATGCTGGGTGAAGATTTGGATTGAAAGGAGAAGAGTTTTTGGAGTTGGAAATTCACTTACACGGGAATTGCATATTGAAGCCGCTCAACAGTTTAGGAATTTTTGTAGGTTAACGAGTGTGAAGTTGAGTTTATAATAGAATCTGCGGGGTACATAATTCTCAAACAGAATACAAAAATTAGGAATTCAATATCAGTACGTTAACGAATATTGGTTACTCTTCGATTTTTTGCATCACGTAAGTTTACTTATTATATAATACGTTGTTCTAGATTTAAAAATAAAATTAGTAAAAAATATGTATTACATCGTTGTGACATAATGTTTAAGGGATTCGTATTCTAGGCTCCAGTATCTTTTCCGAATACCTGTGTGTACTATTGGTAGAATATTAAAGGAAGTAGCCCCTGCTATTTATGACAGTCAGAAAGGGAAATATTTACAGGTAAAAATACTTGTAACCATTTTTAAAATAATGCATTTTATTTGGTAATGATCAATTTAACTGCTTACAAATACAGAAAAAATTGAAATTATATTTATAATTCAGTGTTGTCCAAGTTTTCAATTAATTCCTGAGCAGAATGAGATTCACAAACTTTTGGCAACGCAGGTGAGGAAATGAAAAAAATTGTTTTCTGAGGAAATTGCTGGAGGGCAACGAATACATTTCATCTTCATCTGAAGCACGAACTATAGCTTTTCTTATTTAATTTTTCAATTTTCTTCTTACAAAATCGATCGCAGGGTGCACACATCCAACTCAACATATTCTCCAAAATGAACATATTCATCCGGTACTCCCTTCGCCAGTACTTGTAACGCAGCATATAGTGCTATATCGTCTTTTTCTTGACGACTTCTTTTCGTTTGTTTCCTTGTGTTTATTTTCAGTTTTTTTAGTCACCTACTCATTTTCGATGGGATTCTTCGAACTTTCAGCAATTTCTCGTCTGTCTGACGTAGTATTTGAAGATTCCTCCGTGTAAAATTGAATATAAAAAGAAAAATACTAGGCTCAGTAATAACTATATTAATTAATTATGATAGGTGTAATAATTATTGACTGCTTAAATCGATTATTCTTTCATTACATTTTCCAGAAAACACGGAGCAATGGCTTAAGACATCAGCTGATATTGAGTGGCGATGGAATTTCCCTCATTGTCTGGGAGGTGGACGGAAAACATCTAGTGATTCAAGTTCCCGATAACAGTGGTAGTTTTTATGTACGCACAGTTGTTAGGAGTAGCTGATGCTAACTAAAAATTCATTTACATAGACGTCGGTTGCAATGGCCGATTTTCTGATGCTGAAGTGTTTTCTAACTGCAATTTATTTGAATAACTGGAACAAAAAGCTATATCTTTACCCGAGCAAGAACCACTTACTGGACGAAGTACTGTATGCCAGTGCAATATTGTATTGTTGGATATGATACGTTTGAAATGAAAGCGTATCGATTAAAACCTTATCTCTTTCGTGATCAACCAGCACCCAACAGAATTTTTAATTATCGCCTGATAAGGGTGTAAGGGTTTGGGAGAGGCTATACTAACTTTTTCCAACCAAATGTCAACCTCTCCTTCACGTGGTGCACCCAGTTTGCACGGACGAGGCTCTGGTGACTGAAAGATTCACGGTATAAGGAGTCACCCACTGCTTGCCAACGGCCTCTGAAAGGAGGGCAGAAGAGCGGGGAGCGGTTCCGGGCACCCTCTTGCCCTTGGGGTTGAAAACGGCCCCTAAAGGCGGATGATTCAGAAATGTTCAACGGCATGGGGATGCAGAAGGCAATGGGAAACCACTGTATTAAAGAATCAAAGGGTATACCGAGGACATGTAATCCTCCGAAATTACATATATCATGATGGCTTCTTCCTGGGTAAAATATTCCGGAGGTAAAATAGTCCACCAATCGGATCTCCGGGTGGGGACTGCTCAGGGAGGAGTCATCAGAATGGATAGAAACATTCTATGAGTCGGAGCGTGGAATGTTAGAAGTCTGAATAGGGCAGATAGGTTAGAAAACTTAAAAATGGAGATGGAACAACTTAAGTTAGATGTTCCTGTCATTAGTGAGATTAAATGCAAGGACGCACAGAATTTCTGGTCTGGGGAACACAGGACAATTAGCACACAAGCTGTTAATGGAGTCACTGGTGTTGGATTTGTAATGAACAAGAAAGTAGGGAAACGGGTGAGTTATTATGAACAGTTTAGTGGCAGGATTATTTTGATGAAGTTAGAAACTAAGCCCGTCCCAACCACATTAGTACAAGTATATATGCCAACGTCGCAGGAAGATGATGAAGGAATAGAAAAAATATACGCTGAAAATGAAGAATTAATCTAATATGTGAAGGGGGATGAAAATCTAATAATCATGGGTGATTGGAATGCAATAGTGGGAGAAGGAAAAGATGGGAATACTGTAGGAAGTTTTGGTCTAGGAGAAAGAAATGAGCGAGGAAGCAGGTTGTTAGAATTTTGTGAAAGATATAAGCTAGTAGTGGCAAACACACTGTTTAAGAACCATGCAAGAAGAATATACACCTGGAAATGTCCTGGGGATTCAGGCAGATATCAGCTATTATATACCATGGTCAAACAGATATTCAGGAATCAAGTTCTAGACAATGTACCCCGGAGCAGACACAGACTCTGACCATAATTTGATAATAATGAAGTGCAGGCTGAAATTTAAGCGAATAAGGAAGCAGTATAAGCAGAACAGACTGGAAGTGAATAAACTGAAACAATCTAGCACGAGAGAAAAATTTGTAGAAATGGTAGACTTAGGTCTAAGAAGTAACCCTAAAAGGAGCTCAATCGAGGAGGAATGGAATGCATTAAAGACCGAAATAATGAAAGCTGGCAAAGAAACATTAGGCTCAAGGGAAAAAGCCGCCCAAAAACCTTGGATCACAGAAGAAATTTTGGAGCTGATGGATCAGAGGAGAAGGTACAAAAATGCTCAAGATGAAGCAGGAAGAGAGTA
>JARYHS010012519.1:203009339-203092232 GCA_031002005.1 Vandiemenella viatica | reverse complement strand
GGGGGGCTAGGGGCTGAAGGCCCCCCCCCCAAAAATTTCTAGGACCACCCCCGAAGTTGTAAGTTTGAAGACCTTTTCTTCCCGACTCAAGCCCCCCCCCCCAAAACCAAAATTCACTCACGCCAAGCCCCCGCAAACCAAAATTCACTCACGCCAAGCCCCTCAAACCAAAATTGCCTCACGCCAAGCCCCCCCAAAACAAAATTCACTCACGCTAAGCCACCCAAACCAAAATACACTCACGCCATGCCCCCCAAACCAAAATTGCCTTACGCCAAGCCCCCCCCAAACCAAAATTCACTCACGCTAAGCCACCCAAACCAAAATATACTGACGCCAAGCCCCGCAAACCAAAATTCACCCACGCCAAGCCCCCCCCCCAAACCAAAATTCACTCACGCCAAGCCCTCCCCCAAACCAAAGTCCTGGATCCGACTAGACTATATCATAGTTTTAGTCGGAGAGTTAGACTGAAAAGCCATTTATGTCCAAAATATGGCACAGAATGTTTCTCATCCTAGAAGGAAGTTACTGAAGAGGGAATAAAAAGGTTGAAAATAGCATAATTTTGAATTGTGGGAGAAACGGTAATGCATTGTATTGCTACACTACATGGAAAATATTTTCAAGAACCTCCTAGCTCACACGGATACACGGTGTGAACAAAGGGAACTGCAAGCCGTTAGCCGTTTCTCGGGATGCGACCTTGGGCCGGTAGTCCTCAGTGAAGCAACAAAGCAAGAGTGACGCGGTCGGGGAGAGTACAGTGGATTGCGAGCTGTGTGGTGAGAGCGTGGCCAGCGTGCAGTAAGAGGATGTATGGCGAGGTGTGTGGTGGTTCATATGTTACATGTCGTCATCTGAGTGAAAGTGGGTCTCCGACGGCCAACAGAAAATGGAACCATCGCATCGGAAGGTCACACATCTGGCCCGACGGGGAGGCTCCCGGAATCCTAGGCAGGGCCCCGCTACCCTCTATAGGAGGCATGGGCCCCCCTAGAAGGTGCGGGACCCCCAGAAGGCGGGGCCCATAGCATTTGCTAACTCCTGCTACATGACTAATCCGGTACTACCACCGATATGTTGATCAACCCAGTGTCGCCATAGAGCAAATCTTATTGCCCCGCTGAGCTTAATAAACAAATATATAGAAAACCTGAGAATTGATGCAAAATGAACCCAGTGTGGGATTTCAAGATGTCTGTTTAATTATTTCATAATATTGTTAATAACATTTGATGAAGAATAATTTTGTAATAAAAGTATATTAATGTCAATGTTGATAATTTATGCAAAAAAATAATTTCATCCTTAACAAGAGGTGTACACCACAGTAAAGAATGATAAATAGTTAGTAGTTAGATAATAAGCAAAGTATTGCTGAAGCATCCGAGCAGATGGTTATAAGGTCTATTACATTGTGTTAAGTCAGGGCAAAAAGTATTTACCGCAATAAAATAAAATGCTGATGTGAAGAAATGTGAACATCAAAGTAACTAGTGCTAGTAAACGTAACCACTACCAAAATTTTTACAGCATGAAACTAACATGCTCTTTATGGGTAGGTTAAAATGCTGTTACTACCGCAATGTTCTGACCACCTCATCATAAGTCTCGTCTTGTAGTAGGATGGTATTGCAGGGCAAGCTTTGGAAATCTTTTACTACCAATGATTCCAAATCGTTTTCCGAATCCCCTCCCGGCCATTCGGATTTCGGTTTTCCATTGTTTCCCGAAATTACTCCAGGCCAGTTGTGGAAATACTCCTTCAAAAGTCGATGGCCGAATTCCTTCCATTTGCTGGTCCCCAATCCTTTAACTCTGAATCACTAAACATAAAACCATGAAAAATTCTGTTGACTGTGATTATTATGGTTAGTTTAAATGTAAGTCCCAACAAAATTACTAATTCACTCTGTCTCTGCATGTATTTTAAATTTCATCATAATGCTATTTTCACTAGTCCTGTATTTCTTATGTTTACTGTAACTAGTTTAATGTTACTAAAGTATTTCATATAATATCGCACAAATAACTCTTCAGCCGTGACGTAAAGTGGTAGAAATCACTTGTAAGATCAGACCAAATATTGGATAGACAGTAAAGTACTGTAAACAGTTGCACGGTGACCTGGACAGGATATCTAGTTGGGTTGGTAAACATGGGATGAATATAAATGCAAAGAAGAGTCAGCTTATTAAATACACAAATAAAAAACAAAAGGAACGAAGTCTTTCTCGGCGTTGAGAATGAATTTAGTCTTCTCAGGAGACTAGCCGAGTAAACAAGAAGATGGCGACGGAGCCTGAGATCGCCGAAACATCGTGTGGAAACACCTTGTTTACTCGGCTAGTCTCCCGAGAAGACTACATCCAAAAAACAAAAGGTTGATTATGATTATAAGGTGAGAAAACAATTGTTTGCTGAAGACTTGAAATTGAAATATCTTGAAATTACATTTTATAATAAGATTAACTGGGCAGGACACATTGAACAGGTGGTAGTAAAAGGTTTCCAAATTCTGCACTTGTTGGAGAGTGTGATGATTGGATGTACGAAAGATGTAAAGGAATTGGGTTACAAAACTCTGGTCAGGCCATTGCTCCAATGTGGTAGTGTAGTATGGGACCCACATTTTGAGTATCACATACAGGAGTTGTAGAAGTTGCAATAAAGGGCTGCTAGATTCGTTTCTGTAAATTATCGCGGAATGCAATCAGTAACAGATATGATAAAAGCAGGAATGGGATTCATTTGAAGAGATGAGGAGGGTTAAGAGGGTCATGGGAGTGTACAGGGCGTATATTGGCGATGAGGCATGGAAAGATAATGGTGTAGGTATGAAAAGTAATGCATGGAAGGGAAAAGATGACCATAACCACAAGCTGGCACTCAATTTCAGGCACAAGGGTGTGGGAAGTTTCTATTTTTTAGGTAAGAGTGTCAGGGATTGGAATAAGTTACCAAGGGAAATAATGAATAATTTACCACAAACGTTGAGAGAATTTAAAATTAAAAATTTGTAGAGGGCAAATGTAGGTGGGTGCAAGAAAGGGGGAAGATGGGTGTGTAGAGAAATTGGCACCGTAGCATGTGCTCCATTGCAATTAAATTAAATTAATTTAAATTAAATAAATTATGTAGTTCGTATCTAGAATAATGTTTCTGACTAGCGGAAATTATTGTCTCTGGGATGTTTTGTCGCCAAGTATAAAACTTTCTCCAGAAACAATTTCGCGCTACTGCCTCCGGAAAATCTCTGGTAACTGGAATGTTAATGAATTAGTCTTTAGCTAGAGTGAGCACGAGAATTCTGTAGACTGTGTCGTGAAAGATGCCACGAGAGTACAGTAATTGTTGCAGAAAACTTTAAGAAGAAAATATTGTGCGTTTTATAGAATCTTTTTATTATTAGAATAAAGCGACTTCAACTATAAGAGGAATTAAATGACGGCAATTTAAAACTTGTATAACAGACAGGAAGCACGTGTTAAATTGCTCTTTTGCTATGTTGATAACATTATTCCGGTACAATCTATATGAAATTAGTTCCACGACAGTGTTTTTATCTAACTCAGTTTAGAAGCCCGTTTTTTTAACACTTACATGCTTCTTCTAGCTGCTTGGCGACATTATTTTCTCAGTTGACAAATTCAGTTTCATGCAAAGATTATGCATAGTTCGATCATAACAATATACAAAAAAAAAAAAAAAAAAAAAAAAAAAAAAATGCTACCGGAGCACGTCTCTTCTGATACTTATCCACTAATTTACGTTTTCAATCAAATTCTGCATATGTTTTCTACATCTTGCTGTGTACAAAGGACTTTCAGCTGTTAATAGTCCTGTCCAGTCCAGTATATTACGTAGCAGTGGTGTCCTCCTTCGAGCTCATCCTCTATTGCCTTCGATCTTCCCTTCAACGATGAGCTGTAAGAGTTGGTAACCCCAGTTCTTTACTACACAGCTCAACTAAGTTTTTTTTATTGTCAATATTTTTTTTTTGTAACTGCTTTACGTCTCTTTTTAACATCGAGGTCTTTAGAGGCGGGAAAGGATGGGGGGCAAGGATGGGGGGCAAGGATGGGGGCAAGGAATGGGAAGGAATTCGGCCATGGCCTTTTGAAGGAAGCATCCCGGCATTTGCCTGGAGTGATTTGGGGAAACCATGGAAAACCCAAATCTGGATGCCCGGACGGGGATTCGAACCGCCGTCCTCCCGAATTCGAGGCGAGAACGCTAACCGTTACACCGCCCGGCTCGGTATTGTCATTAATATTACTCGGTTGCTAATTATCCACTTCACGACTTTCTCATTAGTTATTTTTGACTGTCAAAGGTGTTTTTAAAAATTCTGCGATAAATGCAAATTTCAAGGCCTTTATCTTATTCATTGCAGCCTTTTTTTTTTTAATGTCCGCCCCTCCACACCAAACAGAAAGACCGACCAAACGTAGCAGCGTACAAATCTTAAATTAAGATCGATGGCAAAACCCCTGTATGTAAATCACCATAATTAAATTAAATGAAACTAAATATATACTGTAAAGTATAACGTTTCAATCGTCATGAAAAATTGGTTGATTTAAAACGCGATTGCACGATCGCTGGCGAAAGCTACTATGAGCCGAAAGTGTAGAGTCTCAAGACCCGTGTCGTGAAGGTAGACACTGTATGCAAATCTGGCTCAAATACAAGTGTCACTTCGAATGTTACAGTTAGGTTTTAGGCCATAAAGCTGCTACTTAGTGGCATCCTTCTCAATCGATTAATTACTATTCATTCTTGGCCTTACTTGCTTAGTCGCATAAATTAAGTTTGTCTCGTAGCCGTGAACTTCACCTTCAACATCCGTTCCCTTCTCCTACCATCAGTTTGATGCAATGCGCAACCCTTTCTGCTCTGAGCTTACCTATTCCTGCCAGCATACCTATTAAAACGTATCACCTCAGCCTTCTGCTTCGCGTATACTAGTTTCTATCTTCCTACTACATTACTGCCTTTTACTATTCCCTCCATAAGCATTCTAAACATTCTCGCATCTCTTCAAGGTGACAGAGCACCTTATATCTTCTTTATGTAAGATTTTACACAAATTTCGTCCTCTAACCACCATTTAAGGAATAATCAGTATTTATCTCACTACAAAATTGGATTCAAATTTCCGTCATATTACGAGTAAAACATGTAGAAATAGCATAAATATGTATTACTATGACGCAAACATAAAATTCGAAATAAAAAGCTGCAACAATATTAAAAAAATGTTCAGTATTTTTTAATATTCGCGTATCCTCGTCATTAATATACCAGACACAGACTTCTCCTTGTAGTAATGCAAATCAAATAGAGAAATTATCTCTGAAATTCTGGTATCTGATTCAGGAACCCCCAGAAACCACTATAGATATATTTTTTAATAGTCAGTATTGTTTTTGTGTGCTAATTGGTGCAAGAGAATATAAATGAAGTTCTCATTTCTGAGCGAGTTGTGTGAACTGTAACGCCCTGGCTTCGCGTTCAAGAGGACACGCGTTCGAATCGTCGTCTGGTCATCCAGATTTGGATTTTCTATGGTTTCCATAAGTCACTCCAGGCGAATCCCGGGATGGTTCCTACTAGAGGCTACGACCGAATTCCTTCCCGTTGTTTGCCCCCAATCCTTTCCATCCTCTAATGACCCCTTCGTCGACGAGACACAAAGCCACATGAAAAAAAAACAGAAGGACATATTCTGCTTCGGCATCCACTGTTGTATAGCTTCAGAGAGTACAGTTTGTTTGTTTGTGAACACGTACTTTCACTCAACCCTTTTACGAAGCCAATCTTGGTGAGTGGCCGCCAACAGGCGACCTCTGCATTCCGAAGGACTTGTACTCGAGTCCCAGTTCAGTCATTAACGTTTCGGTTTTTAATGTTTTGAGAAATCGCTTCAAATTACTCAGGAGATTATAAAATTACGTGTCTTACATCCATTTAACCACTTTCCAACAAACATTCCTCGGCTGTAGAGATATTGCTATAAAACTGAAAGACAAAGTAAATGGTATAACACACTGTGTCTCAACATTTCTCAACCCAAAGACGATTAAAATGTGAAAATAATTTTACGTACTGTAACACATTGGAACTAATTTTTTACCAATGTTTATATCATTAACATTTGGAATATATTGTTCTATAAAATTATAACATAGTAAATCTAAAAGCATGTTTTCTATTCCTAGGGAAAACACAGTTACGAAACTTCTTACTAATTAACGTTTGTTATGATATCTTTAATTAAATTAAAATTTTAATAGTCTCCAGAGTACCTGTTCCATCTTTGCTTAGTGTATATTGTAACTAACGCATAATATTATTACTCAGATCTTAATCCTTCCTATTATTTCATGACGTATGTGCTTGTGAATACAAAATTAAAAAGGTAGGTATCTTTTACATTCTGCTCTCTACTCTACAATGACGTATCTACCTTTTTATAGTTGAGCTTGAAATATCACCAGATTTGATACTATTGAAAAATAAAATCCTTTTGTACCAAAAAGTATAAAACTAAAAATGGAACTCTTAATATTACAGAATAGTTTAATCAAATACAGTTATATGTTCGCATTAGTGATACAACTTTGTATCTGGATCTATATTATGTGTGTTTACTTAGTTTTAATGCTTAAATTACGAAATTTTTTTCCTTTGTACCTGTAAACATTTCATAAAACAGACGTAAAAATGTAGAACTTTAATAATTTCTCGCTTAATTGAAGCTGGAGATTTCTATCAATTCATTAAAGAACAATAAGAAAGCCCCCGATAATTTGCATAAAAAACAGAAATCAGGATGATCAGCACGCTCCCTGTAAGAAAACATGATATCTCATAACTACCTCCTCTTCCAAAGAATAGCACAGTCTTAAATCAATCAGGAGATTATCAGGGAGTCAATACGATGAATAACCTACACGCTCGCTCCGTATGTAATACGAAAACACCTGTAGTTAATATTTCATTGATATGTCACAACTAAAGAGTCCACCAGAAGTTTCTATATTCCTTTATCTGTACGACGTTGTTGTTTATCCTCTGATAATAGATACACACGCTGCAACAAAACTTTATAGAACAAGTGTACACTGTTTTAGTTTAGATTTAAATGAACTTTTATCTGGATTTGCTTACTATTTAACAGCTACTCCATGAACGTATGGTTTTTCATCTAGTCTTTGAAGCTAATTTCAAGAAAGGAACGTGTAAAAATATGGCATAATTATGTTGCAAGTTATGAACGAATCAAAGACTGCTCAGACCTCCATTCGGGAGAACGGCGGTTCGAATCCCCGTCTGGGCATCCAAATTTGGGTTTTCCATAGTTTCCCCAAATCACTCCAGGTGAATGCTTCCTTAAAAAAAATGCCATGGCCGAATTCCTTCCTGTTCCTTGTCCCCAGTCCCATCCCGCCTCTAATGACCTCGACGTCGACGAGCGTAAAGCCATAGGTAAAAATAAAATCAAAGACTGAGGAAGACAAGTGTCCGTAATTTTTTGGTGCTTCTCGAAATAAATAAATGTAGGTATAATTTCACCAAGAATGTGTTATATTGGGTACTTGATCTTTTCTACTGGCCACGTTAATTTAAACATTTTATTTCTTTAGTTGCAGTCAGGTTCTAATCCTATGCAAATCGTGCTTATTGGAGACTGATGAATATGCTAGTAGATTAGTGATGTAAGCACTAAGGAATTAATGGCTTGAATAAATTACAAACTTCCTGCCTATCGTAAACGACTTCTGTCTTCACTCAGAGGAGCGTTAAATTGTTAATCTGAGATGAGGCCAAGTACAGATATCCCCAGTGAGACAATATTAACGCAATATGCAGCAGCCATGAAGCAATGTTGATTCATGATTGCTGACCATGATACGGAAAGCTTTAAGTGTGAACGTCACATTCTTTTACGTTTGCTCGATATTCGTGCCTCTCATCATTCATTCACAGTTACTTCTTAAAACTGGTTATCTTAAGATACATGCCGTGCTTATACAGGGTGTTACAAAAAGGTACGGCCAAACTTTCAGGAAACATTCCTCAAACACAAACAAAGAAAATATGTCATGTGGACATGTGTCCGGAAACGCTTACTTTCCATGTTAGAGCTCATTTTATTACTTCTCTTCAAATCACATTAAACATGGAATGGAAACACTTAGCAACAGAACGTACCAGCGTGACTTCAAACACTTTGTTACAGGAAATGTTCAAAATGTCCTCCGTTAGCGAGGATACATGCATCCACCCTCCGTCGCATGGAATCCCTTATGCGCTGATGCAGCCCTGGAGAATGGCGTATTGTATCACAGCCGTCCACAATATGAGCTCTAACATGGAAAGTAAGCGTTTCCGGACACATGTCCACATAACATATTTTCTTTGTTTGTGTGTGAGGAATGTTTCCTGAAAGTTTGGCCGTACCTTTTTGTAACACCCTGTATAGCTTCACTTTCCGTCCCACTACCAGGCTCTGTCGGTCAAGCTATCTGCTGAGAGCTGCAGTACGAAATCGTTTACAGAAATAAAGGGTGGAAGGTCACCATGTTTTCAAATAAACAAAACATTTCAAAATATTAGATTTCCAAGGACTCGTTTATTAAACAGTTACTCGACTGTTCCCGAATCGATTCGTTCGGAGTAAATTGTGCAGCATAGTGGCTTACCAACATTGAGAACATCATAGGGTAAGAAATGAGTGTCGTTGATTGCATAGTAATGAATGGAAACCTACCCATGTACCGATGTTTAGAGTCAGTAACCATAGCCGGAATTAAAAATACTTTGCCTCTGTAGTATACTTCAGTTTTAGTAAAGTTTTTGAGATTGCGCTGAAAATAATAAAGATTTTGAAAGCACCGAAAACACATTACGGTTGCTGGCACAAGATAATGTGTTGATGTCATCCATTAAAATGCCCGGTACCACACTCAATTTAGCACACACAACGTTTTACATACTCATTCAAAGCGGTCGCACATAATGTACAGGACAAAATACCAATCATATCAGAACCAGTGTTACGTAATTTTTCACTCTCAATATAAAACAATTAAGTTATACAACCAGTTTTGTTTTTTTTTTCGTTTATAATAAATTTGCTCCTAAGCAGGTAGGTTATGGACAGCAAATAATTATTTAAAAATACTGATTCTTTAAAAGTTTCCTTTTTAGTACAAAAATTAACAGTTACGCAAAAAAAGGTCAACTTTTGTAACCATAATTACGAAACTACTAAGATATTCTTTAGTTTTCATAATATAGAAGCCCACAGAAATTTTGGTTTTATTTTGATCATTATCAAGACTCATTATACTGCGATTCTATAATATTATGTTTAGTTGTGAGTTTCATAAAAAATAAAACAAATTTTTCGCATTTTTTATGGCCTTATGCCTCGTCGAGGCCATCAAAGGCGAGAAAGGGTGGGTGCAAGGAACGGGGAGGAATTCTGCTTTGGCCTTTTGAAGGAAGCATCCCAGCATTCGTCTGGAGTGATTTGGGGAAAACATGGAAAACCCAAATCTGGATGCCCGGACAGGTATGCGAACCGGCGTCCTCCTGAATGTGAGGCCAGAACGTTAACCGTTCACACAGCACGCTCGGTATAAAGCCATCTGCTTTTAGGAACTTTTAAGTTATCGATTTTACGTCTATGAGTTTGTGTTTCACTAGGAGCACCTGGCATTTGTGATTACATGTGTTCGTATCCTGATTTAATTTTTATTTATTTTTCCGAAATCACTCCAGGCGAATGCCGGGATGGTTTCTTATTTATTTCATTAACTTACGAAACTGATAAGGGAATTAAATCCCTTAACGGTTGGGAAATGTGGTGAGATTATACTAAAATTCATATTACAAAGACAACTCATTCATATGTTATTATGGACCTTATTTCAAAATTCTTCAATTATATTTTTTATTATTTATTTATCTTTTTATTACTATTATTTTCAATTAATATTATTTTTTCCCATTTTAACCTTTTTTATGATTTTTACTAGCGGTTGTATTATCGTTGCTCCCCCCATCAACTCCGACGGTCTATTGCATTCTATGAGTGGCTGCGACGAACGCAAGGCTTGCGCAAGCCCAGCCACTTACTTCTGATTACTTGAGAAAGGGTTTTCACCCCAAATATAGTATTTTATTTGTTTGTGTGTTGTTTTGTGCTGCTGCTGACCTCCTTCCTTCAACTTTGGTGAGTGTTGGGTGTATGTCATCTGTCCTTTCCATATAAATATTGCCTCGCGACGTTCTGGCCTCGCATTCGGGAGGACGCGGGTTCGAATCCCCGTCCGGGCATTCAGATTTAGGCTTTACATGGTTTCCCCAAATCACTCAAGGCGAATGCCGGGATGCTTCCTTAAAAAAGGCCATGGCCGAATCCCTTCCCGTTCCTTGTCCCCAGTCCCATCCCGCCTCTAATGACCTGAGCCGTCAACAAGGCGTAAGGCCGTAGTAGAAAAAATCTTTCATTGTTACCTGTATTACAAAGACTGATTGATATTATTTGGGTAAGAGATCTGTATTTCGGATGCTAGACTAAAAATTTTCTTCTGTTAACATAAACGTCAACAAAAAGGTATGTTCAGAGATAAGAAGAATTATGACATTGAGTAAAAACTAACTCAGGTGCAAAACAAACAAAAATAAAATCTCTGATCAGAAACTATACGTTGACCATAAAACAGTCGCTCGTAGTCGATGCAATGTCAATTTACCTTCTTCAGGATATTTTGAATCGTGAAAGCATGGAGAGGAGGAGAGAATAAACTTAACGATTTTAAAAGATTTTATTTCGTGTTTCTCCCCTACATCTACATATATACTCTGCAATTCACAAAATTGTGGGTGGCAGAGGGTGCTCAGCACCAAAGCTAATCTCTTTGATGTGCATTCCAATCCCTAATGGTACGAGGGAAAAAAGAATTCATATAAGAATCATTACGGCACCTTATTTCTCTAATTTTATCTTTCCTGTCCTTCCGACTCAAATTATTGCTGGAAGAAATATTTCACTACACTCAAAAGTGAAAGTGGGAGTACGCATGTTTACCAATAAGTTTAAACGAAACGTGTGTCGTCTATCTACCAGAGACTCCCAACCTAGTCTACTAATCAGTTCTGTGACGCTTTCATAAGGACTGTAGCAAACGGTCACGAATCGAGCGGCACTTCTCTGTACTTTCTCTATACTTTCGATCAACCCCTTACGAAACGGATCCCAAATGGCACAACAATAGTCCAAATGTGGACGCACAAGAGATTTGTACGCTATCTCCTTTGTTTGTTCATTACAATTTTTCAAGATTCGACCTATGAATCGCAGCCTTGAATTTGCTCTACCTACTAACGAATTAATGTGTATGTCCCATTTCATGTTCCTTTGTACTGTTACACCCAAATATTTCATAGAATCGACCATATCAATAACTGTATTGTTTAACTTGTATTTCTGAACAATTGGATTCTTTTTGTTAGTTATGCTCATTGTCTTGCACTTTTTACAATTTAGAGTATGTTACCACTCAGCGCACCAAGCCAAAATAACATCCAGATCACACTGAATTTCTAAGCAATCGGCCAAATTTCTTACTTCCCTATAAATAACCGCATCATCAGCAAACAATCTAAAAAGGCTTTAGACTTTGTCGCCGAGATCGTTTATAAAAATTAAGAAAAGAAGTGGTCCTAATACACTTCCTTGAGGTACACCCGATGTAACATCTAGATTAGAAGAACTTTCTCCTCTAACGACAACATACTGCGACCGACCAGTTAGAAAATCCTTTATGCTTTCCCCTGTCGTCAGACGTGCTCTCTCAAATGTAATTTGTGTGGTGCGGTTGGGGCGCCCTGTCGGAGGTCTACCTAGTTGCAAGTTGTGCCTTCTGCCGCCTCCTACGCCGACACATAGACGAAGTTGGGCATAATCCGCTCTATTATATCAAGTCACCTCATCAGCCCTCAAGTCACGGTAGTATCATCACTAGAGCTCCAGTAACTAGAGAAACCTCATTGGTGTGGATATAGTCTCTCCGTAAATGAGAGCAAATGCTCAATCCTCTTCATACTAATTACTAGTTACTGCTCACTACTTCAGCCGCGTATAGAAGACAAGCTCTAGATCTTCTTTCCTTCGAATTGTAGTAAAATATTATTACTAATTTATTAACATTTGGTATGAAAAACGTGACGAATGGACGTCAGTTATAAAATCAATAAAACTGATTTGAGAAATAAATGGAAGGAATCTATATACGTCCATAAGTAGTGAATATTCATAATTAAATTATTAATACTGAAATGAAAAGTCAGGGCTATTAGCATGATACAATGGACTTCCTTACATTCAATCACGGTAAACACACCTATCCTCAGGAAATATTAAAACGATAGGTTTCACTATGGAACAAATATATACTTTTTAAATTCCAACTTCCTGGTGTTAAATGACTAACGTGACGTAAGTTATTACTAGAGACCGTATTATATGCAACACAAAAAGCTAGAAATATGCATGCAAAGTGGCAAAAAATGTCAAAATATGCAAAAATATATAATATAAAAATAGTAATTTTTTATTTAAAAATTGGCATGCAATTAGTAAGTAGTTGAATAACATATTTATAAATTTTATAATTAACAAGTATTTAACTTATTTTTTTACTTTTGTAAACGAAAACAATCGGGAACTATTCCAAATATTAAATGGTAATATTGTTTATTCTATCTCTCAAAATATTATTATAAGTGTATATGGACCGTTCCTCATTCACTGGTGTAATTGGGCAGTATTTGAAATTGGATGCTGAGTTAGCAGTCATTGTTCCTGGAATAAGCTCACCCGTCCCATTACTAAAACTATCAATTTGAAACAAAGTTTCAAAATCTGGATTATTGTTCAAAATATTTTCAAATTTCACTTTAAAATTACACAGGAATACCTCCAACAGTGCGAATTTTATTCATTAACTGAATAGATTCAATCAACGTCAAACCTTGAGTTTCAAGCTTTTTAATACTCGCAGGTATGTAGGAAAAACGATTGTTAATCACAGCAATGGTTTTAATACTAGAATTATTAAATACTTCCTTGTGCTGATAAACTGTCATAGCCTCTTCACTATCAAAGTCGTTTACTACACCTTTAACGACTATGAAATGTTGATTGCAAATTAGTACAGCTTCAACCCACGTCACCCATCGAGTTACCACTGGTTCCGGAGGTAAAGGCTCATTTGGCAATTATATTTATAGGCATTATTACGAGGACGTGTCTTAAGCAACACTTTCTTTGTTGATGAAATCAATTTATTTACATTCCCAAACGTTGGTCGTAGTTCATCAGCGAGTCGTCGTTGAGTAAGAGCTGTGTTGCTAGTACAACGTAAGATTTTATTTATTAACTACGTACACTACTGAAAAATATTTTAAATATAGCGAAAATATGCATCATCACTTGGTTTTAGGTAAAACATGCAATAACCGGTGAAAATGGGCTTAATATCCTAATGAATATTATCCGGTCTCTAGTTATTACTATGTATACTTCAGCAACTTTGTTTGCATGCTTGATTCGTTCGCAGATGTATAAAAATTTTAAAATTTAAGAATTTGGTCTCTATA
The DNA here is from genome assembly GCA_031002005.1 of Vandiemenella viatica. Lineage (NCBI taxonomy): Eukaryota > Metazoa > Arthropoda > Insecta > Orthoptera > Morabidae > Vandiemenella > Vandiemenella viatica. The sequence goes on along the minus strand of JARYHS010012519.1, from coordinate 203,078,549 downwards.
TCATTGGTGGTACTAATCCAGATAAAAAAGTATCCTATATTATAATTGGTGTCAAAAGATATTAGTACGTGCATTTTAACTAAATCCGTTTAATAGTTTTTGCGGACAGAAAGATAACAGACATAAAGACAAATGATAATAGACATAAATTCAAAATTTTACGGTTTAAGTATAGTCTGTAGCCAGTAGTAAACATTGCAATAAATTTCAAGTAATGATACTACTTTTCTACAATTTTATAGTACGGTAGAGGTTAGTAGTAGAAGAATTTACCACTCTGTCCCTTGATATAAAGAACGAAGGAGAACTAATAAAATTTCTAATACTCAGGATGTGTATTAGACAACGCTGTGACATGTAGTATAAAAGCATTATTCTCTGTGTATGTAGAATTTCGTAATGACTTTTCGTTCTTACTTGCCACAATAGTTATTTGTACCTTATTAAAACATCGTATCTATTGAATAACAACAAAATTCAGGAGCAATTAAGAATAGGAAATACATTCAATTAATACAATCACTACTTTCTGCTTTTATTTTCACAACTTCAAAACATGTTGTTTGTATTTGGTATTAACAAGAATAGTACTAATCATTACAAATGTTCAGTTCTTTCGGTTTTTTTTTTTTTTTTAATTTAGCAACCAGTTGAAAATACTTTCTGGAGAGTGCATACTATCATCCATCCATCAGATTAGTATCCTGCGATAGTAAACATAGAACTTATGTGCTGCTGAGTTAACCTGAAAGATACATTACTATTTTTATCCTGTTTAAGTACTATTTTTGGACAAACACTTTCTGTGTAATTTCAGTTAAGATTGTTATTAGTGCGATTGCTTTTGAAGGCTTAGATGGGCTAATTTTTATTTTAAATTTGCTGAATAGTTTTGTAACGATACGCTTACCTTTCTTTCATCACTATTATTACGAGTACTATTTTTGGCTTCGGCCTCTGTGAACTATGGGAAATATCTTCATGACTTATTACTTTTCTCTTTGCTCCCAATATTAATTTGTTTTTGTCTTCTTTTCTTCTGTCCAAACTTTTTCTTTGCTTTTGTATTTTCTTTTTCAACCCCCTGCCCTAATCAGTATTTTTTCTTTTTATTGAAACATTTAAACAATCTAATCTTCACTCTTTCTCGACTCATAAGCTAGAGATATACATAAAATGCAATGCTTGTTTTTATTTGAGTAACTTAAAGCTTCTCGGTTTCCATAGTTATTTCTTTGTTACTCCATTTATTCCACTTATTTCCGTTTTGCTTTGGTCCGAGAAATTTTCTAAACAAATTTTTCTCGCAGACGACGATGGGTGTTAATCGGGGTGGCGGCGACTTTAGGGGTGGCAACAAAGAGGACGACAGAATAATATTTGAGGGGACGGAAAATCTCACAGTTTTTTCCCCGGTTAGGAAAATTCTTAGATGCGCCACTATTTTTTTCCTTTTTCCTAAATCATGAATTTATCGCTTTCTTTAGTGTGTGTGTGACGGGACGTCATTTATTATAATATTTTAATACCTAAATCATGTAAGTTTTCTAAGTTTCACTGCAGCCAGACGTCGAGTAAGCACGTCCTGTTGTTCGACTTTCTGCCGATCTACAGTTCGAATTACAAGCTACACGTGCAGTGCTGAGCATGCAAGCCAATACTTGATACATTGATCACTCTCACTTCTTGACTGACGACCTACAAGATATCATCTAGGCCTCGGAGATAGATATTCGCTGCACCAACCTTACCATTCTCTGTTAGTTGTGAACTGTAGTGCTAAGTTTCATCCCTAGGGTCAGTATTACGGATTACGGGATACCTCTTAATTTGTACAACATCGACTGTAGTTGATTTATGGTCCAGTGCAATTAAATGGGGTTTCTAGAGACATTGTTTTATTTCATGTAGCTCGTAGCTGCCAGCTCCCTCTCCTAATTACAAGTTACCCCCGATGCTCATGTTTATTTGCTAGCGCAAGAGAAGAAGAGGATAGGCTCAAGAGCAGTAGATACGACGAAAGTCGGCGCAAGTCATAGGGCATCGCAGGTTAACCATTTAGAACCCACGTGTCAGTCATCCTGGCACACCCTTTCAATAGGCATAGCACGATTTTATATATGTACATATAGGGTCAGCCACATATGTAATGTCTGTACTGATGTTACTCTTTCTGACAATGTTGGGTTTTTGAGATGCGGATCAGGTATTGTTAATTTTGTGAGTGATTCCTCATAATACCCGTAGACCGATACACCATTAACGATTTCTCGGATACCTTGCGACCTGAGTGTACACTAAAAATTTAGTAATCACAACCTATATTTTTATTTATTTATTTTTGTCCATTTACTGAAATTAACTTTTTGTAAAATTTTCAATGTTGCAGAATGTTTGATCGTCAAAGTTACGCAGCTATGATACATACGTCCACGGATTATTAAGTTAATGAAGTTCAAATAAAGAAGAAATCGAGTGAATCATTGAATTTTCAGCAATGTAATGCATGTAGTAAACACGATAAAATCTTTTTAATAAAATCATTTTTTATAATTGTTTCTCTCTTTTATTGCAATACGTAATACGATAATAGAACCGGATATTGTTAGCTGTACCCGATTTCCTTTGTTTTCATCTCAGTTATCCCACGTATTTTACTATCTTGCAGAGTAGAGTCCAAAATAAGAAATAAAAAGAAGTAGATAACCTGTGTTCTTTGTCAGGAAGGTGAGCAGGTTAAGGAGGTAGGTAAGAAGAGAAAATAATAGAGTTAAGAGACAGCTGGGTAGTAGGGAATATTTAAAACAATTAAACAAGGACCTAATCATAGCTAAGATGGTGGCTAAAGAAGGATTTATGAATTCTCAGTGCAGGCGGACCATTGACTGATTCATCTAGAAATTTCTATAACGATGTTAGAAAACTGAAAGGAAGGGTAGGTGTTTAGATACTTATAGATAAGGATGGAGAAGAAGTTACTGAAGATTTGAAAAAAGTCAGAGATTTTAAGTAACTGGTTTAGTGAGAGCATTAGGGACAATGAATCAGAAACAGGTGATTCTGAATCGGATAACGAACTTAACAAAACAAATAGAAATGAGCAGACCATAAAATTTGAAATTCATCCTGAGGATAACATGCAGGAACTAAGGAAGCTGAAAAAACATAAAGGGGCTAGTGTAGATAATATTACTACAGATACAGGGCGTTCGCCGGGAAACGCATCCCACTGTTAGCGCTACAAGGAAGAAACTGCTCCCGGCGAGCGAGCGCTCATCTTCCGGCATTGTTCGACCGTCGGCCGCGGACTATTTCATAATAATTACGCTTCATAAACTTCATAAACTTGTATGTGCTAAGCATTTAAATGTGACGTAATTCATTAGCTTACCTTATAAAAGATGCTGGAAGTGTTGACCCTCTTGTGTAATGCACATTTCACATCTTCTGAACATTTTTCGAGACACACGCTGCCCTAACTGACTTAATGATTTTTTGGGTGACTGTTCTAGTCGAAAAGCGATATCGTCAATTTTCTCCTCTGTGATAATACAGTTGACCGACAGTCTCTTTTTGTTAAAAAATGAACCCGTTTCTCTTACTTTTTTAACCAGACGCAGAATTGTTGATTTAGCTGGCAGTAAAGCGCCAGGAAATTCGCGACGAAATTTACTGCGACACTTTTTAAACGACTTCTTCTTCACATATGTATCGTAGAGAAATATTCTTTGTTGCAAACTGTAACGTACCATAATTTTACTCACACTCAAACACGGTACAGATTAGTAAGAGTATGAAGCCCCAAACCAGCCAAACCGCGAAGAAACGTTTATTCACAACACTGATTAATAAGAGACTGAAGTCACAAACTAGCTACAATGCATAGAAACCGTTCTTAACAATGTAAGGGTCACTGCACTGCACTGTTGGGGCAGCGGAGGTGTTAAACAGTGCGGTGATTCACGGTGCCGTGTGGCGGAAACTGCTGGCACGACTGACCGAGCAAGTTGCCGACGGTAACAGACTGGGAGGGTAGCGTTTTCGGCGAACGCCCTGTATCTTAAAGATAGCAGGATGTGATATTGTACCTTATATTGAAATAATGTTTAAACTGAGTCTTGTTACTTGCTGCTTACCAGAGAATTGGAAAAGTGCGATGGTAGTGGCGGTACATAAAGGAGGGCTGAGAAATAGAGTGGAAAATTATAGAATAATTAGCTTGACATCAGTGGTAGGTAAATTAATGGAGAGATTGATATGCAAATTCAGAAATATATGTGAGGAGCGTAAGTGGTTTTCAAGTAGGCAACATGGTTTTAGGAAAGGATATTCATGCGGATGTCAGTTGGTGGGATATATGCAGGATATTTCAGATGAATTGTACAAGGGAGATGGTGTAGCACTAGATCTGTCAAAGGCTTTTGACAGAGTGAGCAGTAAATGGCAGTAAATAAGTTAAAATCTATTGGAGTGGATAAGAAAGTGATTTACTGGGTAGATTATTTTTTAAATGTAGAAAACAGAAAGTTAGGGTAGGAAATGCAGTATCAAAAGAAGTAGAAGTAAAAATGGGTGTGCCACAGGGTAGTGTATTGGAACCATTGCTATTCATTATTCTAAGGAATAATTGTGTTGATTGTTTACTATCAGAAATTATATTGTTTGTAGATGACAAAATGCTATATAAAAGAATCAAAACGGTTGAGGATTGTAAATAACTGCATGGTGATCTGGACAGGATATCTAGTTGGGTTGGTAAAAATGGGATGAAGATAAATACAAAGAAGATTCAGCTTATTAGATACACAAATAAAAAACTAAAGGTTCATTATTACTATAAGGGGGGAATGAATTGCTTATTGAAGACTTGAAATGTAAATATTTTGGCATTACATTTGATAACAAGCTTAACTGGGCTGGACACATTGGACAGGTGGTAGGAAAAGTTTTCAAAGTTCTGCACTTGTTGGAGAGAGTGATGAGGGGATGTACGGGAGAAGTAAAGGAATTGGGTTACAAAACATTGGTAAGACCATTGCTTGAATATAGTAGTGTAGTATGGGACCCACATTCTGAGTATCACATACAGGAGTTGAATAAGGTGCAAAGAAGGGCTGCTAGATTTGTCTCTGTAAATTATCACAGAATGCAATCAGTACCAGATATGATAAAAGTGCTAGAATTGGACTGATTTTAAGACAGAATGAGGGTGAAGAGGATCATGGGAGTGTACAAATCGTATATTGGTGATGAAGCATGGAAAGATATTGGTGTAAGAATTGAAAGAAATGCATGGAAGGGAAAAGATGACCATGATCAAATGCTGGCAGTCGATACGAGGCACAAGGGTGTAGGAGATTTTTTTTTTATGTAAGGGTGTCATGGATTGGAATAAGTTACCAAGAGAAATGATGAATAATTTACCAAAAACCTTGAAAGAATTTAAAGTTAAAATTTGTAAAGGACAAATGTAGATGCGTGCAGAAAAGGGGGAAGATGGGTGTGTAGGGAAATTGCCGCCGGAGCGTGCGCTCCATTGCAATTTAATTAAACATTATTATTACTGTAGCAAAATTTAAATTGTTTTTAGTTGCCACAGGAGGACTTGAGAGAACAGACGCTCCAACAATGGAACCACCGCAGAATCCAGAGAGGCGTGAATTACATTCAGGGGGCGGCTTAGGAATGCAAATGGGGCAGTATTTTCAGCACCACAGAACGCAGCTTTAAACCTTGAATAACGTTGCCAGAAAGGACTGCTTTGCAGCCATTAGGATCTACTTATCAGTAAATACTGAAGCAGCGCTATTTTGAAAGGGTTATGGTTTAAAAACACAATGAAAATTATAACCGTTAATCATTAAGAAGTAGCAGAGTAGGCCTACGTTACGTGTGCTAGGAAAAGCCGAATTGTGCGTAAAATTGAAACTGTGTTGTACAGGAGGCTGAACTATACTTTTGAGTATCACAGTCAGTAATATTTCTTTTTTTTCTAATGCCCACTTAATTTTTCATCTCCTCTTGGGGTTCGAGATTTCGTATTCCGGTCTTTCAGAAAGTCTGTAAAAAGTTTTAAAAAAAATTCTTTCTGGGTGCAAAGTTAATCATTTCATTTTGAATACTTAGGTCATTAACCTTAGCTGCTATACTAATGTTGGGTTTTCTTCTCCGTCTAGTGCAGCTAACAAATGAAAAAAATTTGTTATGGCATATGCGTTTCGGTTTATTAGACCATCATCAGTGCCCTAGAACAAGTTATGTACAAGTTTTGAAGTGTATAATAAAGTTTATCTAAATGAAGGTATTAATTTTGTTATTAAATATAATTTTTAGCTTATTTTACTTACAGTTTTTCTATATTACATTAGTGTATGGAATTGTTCCATATCAGTTTCTCTCCTTGAGGTTTCTCACTCACTGAACAATTTTGAAAAAGAAACATATTTAGACACGTTTGATTTTTGAAGGTAACTTCCGGAACAAGCTTAGATATTGTTCTTCTTCTTGAGGTTATTCACCGACTGACCATTTTTTTTATGAAAAACATATTTATACACGTAATTAAACACAATGTAACTTTATAAACAAACTTCTGTTATTGTTTATGATTTCTTACTCAAAGATGCTTACTTTCTATGGTATAAGTATTACCAACCTAATTTGCTTATTGAAGTTAAGTTTTATCTATGCTGTAGTGGTTTGTTTGAATGCGAGTTCATTTTAGAGTCCTAAATAGTGTCTGGTTCCTAAGATGGATGTATTCATTGATCACATTTTCCCCTTCATTTATTGCCTTTTGTATATGAAAATGTTCTTGAACTGTCAACATGTTTTTTCTGTGGTTATTGATTGCCAGTATTTGCATGTCTTTTCCCATTTTTGGGTGTTCATGTTTGTTTTCAATTAAATGTTCTGCATATGTAGAATGATTTGAGCATCTTAATGCCCTTATGTGCTCTATATATCGGATTTCGAATTTTCTGGCTGTTTGTCCGATACACTAATGAAATGAGTTACCAAGAGAAATGATGAATAATTTACCGAAAACTTTGAAAGAATTTAAAGATAAAATTTGTAGATGGCAAATGTAGGTGGGTGCAGGATAGGGGGAAGATAGGTGTGTAGGGAAATTGCCACCGGAGTCTGTGCTCCATTGCAATTAAATTAAATTAATAATTAATTAAATAGAAAAACTGTAAGTAAAATAAGCTAAAAATTATATTTAATAACAAAATTAATACCTTCATTTAGATAAACATTATGCAACACATCAAAACTTGTACATAACTTGTTCTAGGGCACTGATGATGGTCTAATAAACCGAAACGCATATGCCATAACAAAGTTTTTTCATTTGTTAGTTGCACTAGATGGAGAAGAAAACCCAACATTAATCATTTCAACTAAAAATTTGTCTTCGTTTGAGGAAAACTCTTTCTACTAGTGCTAATATGATCTTGACCCAACTGTCGAATGAACTACAACAACAATATGCATTTACGTATTTATGAATGTTTTTCCGGAAACAAACCAAGTAATACTTTTATTTACACACAATATTTCAGCGACATAAATCTAGGCACACTTCAAGACTTACGGCTACACCTGAAGTTGGCGACGGAGTTTTATGTCGCCGAAATATTGTATGTAAATAGCAGTGATATTCGGTTTGTTTCCCGAAAAACATTCATAAATAAACAACGCCAAGGAAAACTGCGTGCATTTATAATATGCTTTGAATTTCATTTTTGCTTCAGTCATCTTAATCAGACCTCCGTTAATTTCTCTAAATCAGCTACTTCCAGTTTTGTGTTTTAGCTACTGTTACTTGTGATTAGCTTCATGACTTTGGGATTGCTTCGCTTACGTTTATTACACCGTATTTTTCATGCCATTCAGTAAATTATCTCGCCAAATCAGAGCGAGTGGAAAAAGTTGTACAAGTCTCCGTGCAAGAACATCCTCGCATAGCCGCGTCGACAAAGTTGCACCAAATAGAGATATTCAAACAGAAGGTAAGAGGAGGAGCAAGTATGAGTCCTTTAATCGTTTGTCCTGTATGCTCCTTCGTTTAAATTTATGCAGTTATGAAAACGCGTGTATGTGGCTGCTTGCTGAATTTAGCTGAAATGTATTTTGGAGTTGGAAAGTTGTGAGGACTCGAGAAGTCGCTCTGTAGTCCTTACGTTTTCAAAGTCATAAGTGACACTGCCGTGTTAGGAAATCAGGACTATCCAGTTGTCACTCAAGATTAGGACAGTTCGTCAAGAAGCAACTGCCGCGTATAAGTGAGACTTAAAGACGTCACCAGTTAGTTAGGAATACAGATGTACCATAATTGTTTTTCAACATTTGAATTCAGTGAAGACTTAAATGGTACAGTTATTCTGCTGTCTAGACAGTCACAGTTTAATCTGCTCAGGTTAATAAGCAGTAAACTGGCTACTGTGTGATTTTAGAACAGAAAGTGTGTGTTATTTATCAATCTACAACAACTGTTAGGGACTCTTATTAATGTAAAACACATGCTAATCACTATTTTCCAACGTACATTACGGAAATTTTGGGAATATTCAAGAACTTTAGAAGTATCAGTGTAACAGAAAAGTAATTAATAACTGATTGCTTAAGAACAAGTAGTAAGAAGTAGTCATTAACTGGTAAGTTCTGTATGCGGCACATTCTTCTGAGAAATAAAAGAAACTGTGCATTAAAAGATAAGTGGTGAAATTACTATCTCTGACTAATCGAGTGTTATTTAATAATTTATAGGTCCTTTTCTAATCTTTTTGTGAGTTTCAGAAAAAGGTGGGCAGCGGCCACAGATTGAAGGGGGATTATTAGAACATGAAACTAACTTTACATTCACCAGACAAGGAGTAAGTGAGTCCTGCTTGAAGACGATGAGAGTGGAGGTTAAGTGAACTTTAATCTGCGGGTAAGATAAAATCGTCAGAACACAGCATTCACCACGATCCCCTCAGTCACACTCAAATTTACCATCACTTCCTCCGTTTCTTCCTATCATACAAAACTATAATAAGAAGTGATTGAGAACAATCGTACACCTACTCCTTTTTACCTTTTTCCTATCGCTGGTAATTGTTTATTTTTATTACGAGAATCCAACTCCTATTTTCTTTACAAATTATTTTTCTGTATCATTATTTCAGACTTTAGTTCTATGTAACACAAAAAACGTGATTTTAAGCATCATTAACAATCAAAATTCACGGTTCTGGCCCCTATGAGAACAGTTAATTTGAAATGGCTTTTTATTACAACAATCAACCTGCATGTGTTCTGAATCTCTAAATCTAAAATTACAGAATGAGCAACAATCTAACGATTCAAGGTAATAACCGTTAATATCATGGAGAGCGATTAGATTAAAATGCGAAGGGGTGTATTCGCAACACTGTCGCTTTGCAAATTAATCAGAGAGTATAATGCTAAAATATTCCAGATTATTTTCTTCATACAGATCTAAATTACAATAAAATTTAATCAAATCATAATCTATCAACGTATGTCACTGTTAAAAGGAAATATTTTCTGTTGTAAACTTTCATTAAAAACTGTACATAAAAAAAGAACATAACTTTACTCGATACCATAAAATGGAAACGTCGAACAAATTCACTACACCTTCTGATAATTAACGATAGACATATTACTATTACATTTAACATTAAAATAGCTTCTAAATTTATTAACGGGCGAGTTCTGTGCCCTTCTATCGGAAGATTTTTTCCCAAGTAAACGTGTCTGCAAAATTACGTGAATGTTACCAATACCAGCTTCGAAGATAACCTTTGGTGACTTTTGTGAAAGACGTATCTTTGTAGATATATATATCATTGATCAATAAGCTCCTGATGGAGTCGCCTCATGAAATTCAAAGGCTCTTTGAAAAGGCTACTTGATCAAGTTCATACTTTGTATCTATTGAATCCATAACACAAAAATTTTAATTTTTTTCTACTCATACGCTGTAATAAATTAATCACAGGATAAATTGTTTAAAAACATCTGTTTCAATGCTGCCATAAATTAAATTGGTGGTTATTATAAACATCTTTTTAATTTCGTAATTCCACCAATAGTTTGTAAATATATAATGATTATAGGAAATCAGGAACTTGAAATATGTAATTACCTTTGTGGACTTTAAAAAGGACTATGACTCAATTGACAGAAATGTACTAATAGATATTCTGAAAGAATTAGGACTCGATAATAAAACAACTGAAATAATTAAAGGAACACTAACAAATACGACGTCCAAAGTAAAATTTATGGGAGAAATTTCCGAGCCGTTTGAAATTAATTCAGGTGTGAGACAGGGAGAGGGTCTGACTCCACTACTTTTCAACTATTTATTAGAAAAGTAGTGAGGGAATGGAGGAAAGCCATCAACTAAAAGGGTGTTCAGTTGGGAAGAAATCCAAACAAAATCACCATAGATTGTCTAACTTTTGCAGATTACATGGCGGTAATTACTGATTCACTGGATAGTGCAAAAGAACAAATCGAAGAACTAGAGAAACATGCAGCCAAAGTAGGATTACATATATCTTTTGAAAAAACACAGTTCATGAGAAACATCAATGATGCTCCTCAAAATCTTAAACTTCGCAATGGCACAATAGCGAAAACAAATTGTTTTAAATATTTAGGAGAATGGATAACGAACGACACAAAAGAAAAGACTGCCATAGAAACTAGAATACATAAAATGGAAAGAGCATTTCATATGACAAAGAACGTATATAACAAAAAATCCTTATCATGGAACACAAAACTAAGGCACTATCAAGCAGTGGTTAGACCAGAAACATTGTATTCGCCAGAAACGCTTAAGCTAACAAGATATGGGGATCTTGAAAAACTGGAAAAAATAGAAAGAAGAATCTTGAGAAAAATACTGGGGCCCAAACCTAATAGTAATGATTAAAACAAATTAAGACCAAACCGAGAACTATATTCGAAAATAGAAAAATTAACAGTTATAATGAGGAAAAGAAGACTGAAATTTTACGGGCACAAATACAGAATGGATAATAATAGACTAACAAAACAGATCTTCACCTTACTGAACAAATACAAATCCAAACCCACATGGTTCACTGAAACTGAAAAGGACATGAAAAATGCTGAAGCGAAAGCAGATATAATAGACAACAGAACACTTTTTAGAGAAGTAATTCACAAGGCAGGTTTTCAGGAGATACAGAAATACATAAAGGGAAGGAAATGGACCCAGGAACAAAAGGAACAACACTCTCAAAGAATGAAGGAAGTTTGGAAGCAAAGAAAATTAAACACAAAGAAACATAGCCAAAGTTGATTTATCGTACCTTCCAAATGGGTTATTCGGAAGAAGAAGAAGAAGATTATAGTTTAGTCCAATATTTGCAGACCAAGATATATAATCCTTCGTAAAAAAAAGTCATCATGAAATCATAAAATTCCGTAATTCACGTCAGTAGAACCTGGGTATTCCGAACAATGCCGTGTCACTTGAACTTGTATCAACATTTCTGCCGTTCTAGGTTTCTGACATGATTTTCTGCTGTTCCCAGTTGCTACATATCTTTAGTCGCTTCTGTTAGGGACAGTGCCTTCATCTTCCTAGTTCTTACAATATTCGCGAAAGTTCGTCACTATGGTTGAAATAATTGTTGAGATATGCCCGAAAATATTATTCGCCTCATCTTGGTCGCACTCTAAGTTTTCCAGTGTATTGAAAACGAAAAAACAGATTCAACAGATTACGTATGACTACGCTTCACCGTGCCAGAAATGAACTTCAAGGAAATACTACTGGCTTCTATTAGTAACTTTGTATGGACAAAACAAATATTTACCATTTTTAAAGATAAACGATAATAAATACTTACATTAGTTTCGTCGTTATCTATGGGTTCCTCCCCCCCCCCCCCCAGCTCCATTGTTGTGGATCAGTGTAGACATAGTTTTTGTGTCGGTAATCCAGGTGATGTCTTCTCTTAGATTATTGATGTTGTTTTGTCACTGGATAATCTTTCAATACGGTCAATTTAATGCACAGGACCAGATAATATTGAGCATGTTACTTCTGGCATGTTTATAAATTAATAAAATTAATAATCATATTGATTGATAACCAAATAACTTTACTGCAACACACTTACTTTTGCTGATGTTTTAATTTACGGTGCGCGTGACGCGATTCGAGAACTGATTCTCACTTTCAAACGCAATATTAGTACGTATTTAATGTGCGAAGTGCTTGTGTCAGTTTCTGCTGGACATTAGTAAAACTTTTGGAGTTTTCGTTTTAGAAGGTTTCTTAAAAACTCGCCACCACAGAAACTCACTCACACTGCGAGGTCCCACTCACAAGTCATCGCTGTGAGGAGATGGTAAATTTTATTATTATTATTATTAAGAGAGATTTCCTCACTACAGAGGTTTTTTCTCCAACGCAACAATAAAGAATTCGGAACATAGATCTTGACTTCATCTTCTCAAAATATTCCTCCAGATATTTCGATGGTGTATACCTTCCTCTTCTGCACCAAGTCTTCTCATTGCTATTTGTACACTTTGGAGCCAGGTAAACACGGGCCGTCCTCTTTTCCTCCTTCCTTTAACTTCCCATTCTTGTACCAGTTTTGGTATCCTAGTGTCTTCCATCCTTCTTACATGGCCGTACCATTCCAGTCTTTTTCTTTCTATAACATCATACATTTCTTCTTTCACTTCCATTAGCCTTATTATTTCTGTATTCCTTACTTTTTCTTTTCTTGATATCCTTGCTGATCTTCTCCAGAAATCCATTTCTAATGCTTTCAGCTTCTTGATATGTTTTTGGTTGATTGTCCAGCTTTCTGATCCATATAAGTCTATAATTTCAAATAATTATTTAAATATAATTCTTTTTGTTCTAATCATAACACTCTTGCTCCATAGAAGTGAATTTAGCATCCCGATTACTTTCCGGCCATTAGTAATTCTTTTATTAATTTGCATATTCGATTTTCCTTCTATTTCTAAAATTGAACCCAAATAGAAAAAATTATATACCTTTTGAATTTTTATTCCATCGATGTACAATTCATCCAGATCATTTGTAAGATATTCTGTTTTTTGTTAATTAATCTTCAAGTCCCATTTATTATATTCTTTTCACAGTTGATTACATATGGGATTTGCATCCTCACCGTCTTGTGCTATGACGACTTGATCATCAGCAAATAGTAACTGATGTAAATATTTTCCATCTATTATTTCTAAACCCATTCTATTACACTTTTGAGACTATGTTCTCAAACTAACATCTACATAAATTTTAAATAGGGTTGGTGACATAGGGCATCCTTGCAGCAGACCTTTACTTGTTTTAAATTTTTGTGATAATCCATGACCAGTTTTTATTTGACATGTGATATTCATGTACATTTGTTGTATTATGGAAAATAAATTTGTAAATAATAGGTTTTCACAGCATAGTAGTGTGTGTAGGTATTTGGCGTAATTTTAAGTATTTTTGCACTATATAATTATTTGTTAGTTGGCAGTACTGTACCCGCTTATGAGAGAGGAGGTTGTTAGAGAATGTGGCGCAGAGAGACGGCGAGTGATTGCAATAGTTGGTCAGTGGCGATTCTGTATTGGTTCATATGAGTTTTAAAGTGTTAAATAAATTGTGCAAGTTAGAGGTATTGATGGATTTAATTTCATCTTGACCTTCGTTTCGCAAGATAAAGTGTGTAGTTGAGAATATTTCTTTCATCAAATACTAATAACGCGAGGAGGTAGCGCTGCCGCCAAAACAGCACTTAAGGGCCATGTGTTGATGTTAGCGGGCTGTCTGCCTTCTGCTTGGTATTAAATATTAGTAAGGAGGACCTCGCAACATGTACATGATCTCATTACTAATGTCCTACAGAAACTAACACAACCAATTCACACATTTAAAATGCATTAAATATGTACTAATATCGCGTTTAAAAATGAGAATCAGTTCTCGTAACGCATTACGCACAGCGTAAATTAAAATATCTTCAAAAGTAACAGTGTTGCAGTAAAGTTATTTGCTTATCAGTCAATTGAAAACAGTTACAAACTTTCATAAGTCCATTTATTATGGATAAAGTAAAGGTAAATTAATGGAAAGATTGATATGCAACAACATCAGAAATATATGTGAGGAACGTAAGTGGTTTTCAAGCAGGCAACATGGGTTCAGGCAAGGATATTCATGCGAATCTCAATTGGTGGGATATATGCAAGATATTTCAGATGAAATAGACAAGGGAGGCCAAATTGATAGTGTAGCACTAGATCTGTCAAAGGCGTTTGACAGAGTAAGCCATAAAATAGTTGTAAATAAGGTGAAAACCATTGGAGTGGATGAGAAAGTGATTTTCTGGGTAGAAGAATTTTTAAAATGTAGAAAACAGAAAGTTAAGGTAGGAAAAGTAGTATCAAAAGAAGTAGAAGTAAAAATGGGTGTGCCACAGAGTAGCGTATTTGGACCATTGCTATTCATTATTCTAATGAATAATTGTGTTGATTGTTTAATATCTGAAATTAGATTGTTTGCAGATGACATAATGCTGTATAAAAGAATCAACACGATAGATTATTGTAAACAGTTGCAGGGTGATCTGGACAGGATATCTAGTTGGGTTGGTAAACATGGGATGAAGATAAATGCAAAGAGAGTCAGCTTATTAGATACACAAATAAAAAACAAAAGGTTAATTATGAATATAAGGTGGGGAAAGAATTGCTTTCTGAAGACTTGAAATGTAAATATCTTGGCATTACTTTTGATAACAAGCTTAACTGGGCAGGACACATTGGACAGGTGGTAGGAAAAGTTTTCAAAGTTCTGCACTTGTTGGACAGAGTGATGAGGGGATGTACGGGAGAAGTAAAGGAATTGGGTTACAAAACTTTGGTGAGACCATTGCTCGAATATGGTAGTGTAGTATGGGACCCTCATTTTACGTATCAAATACAGGAGTTAGAGAGGGTGCAAAGAAGGGCTGCTAGATTTGTTTCTGGAAATTATCGCAGAATGCAATCAGTGACGGATATGATAAAGGAGCTGGAATGGGATTCATTGCAAGACAGGAGGAGGATGAGGAGGGTCATGGGAGTGTACAGGGCATATACTGGCGATGAGGCATGGAAAGATATTGCAGTAGGTATGAAAAGTAGTGCATGGAAGGGAAAAGGTGACCATGACCACAAGCTGGCACTCGATTTCAGGCACAAGGGTGTAGGATGTCTCTCTTTTTTAGGTAAGGGTGTCAGGGGTTGGAATGAGTTACCAAGAGAAATGATGAATAATTTACCGAAAACTTTGAAAGAATTTAAAGAAAAAGTTTGTAGAGGGCAAATGTAGGTGGGTGCAGGATAGGGGGAAGATGGGTGTGTAGGGAAATTGCCACCGGAGCCTGTGCTCCATTGCAGTTAAATTAAATTAAAAAAATTAAAAATAAATAATCATATGTTTTTATAACGATTAACTGATCCTCTAGTTAGCAATTAGTAACGCGGAGAGGAAGGGGTGCTGAGACTGTCGAGAGGATGTTGTGTTCCAGCGCAGCTGCGCCTTGCAGAGAGAGGCTGTCTCCCTTGGCACGCTAGGCGCGCGTAATTTCCACAGCGCGCAGTCTGCCTGTCGCCTTGTCTCCTCCCACGAGTTACGAAGCCCCTGATTGGACATTCGACTCTGCTCGCGGCGCGCCTTTCACTAGAGAGACTCTAATCTCTGACCTGTAGAAGCTAACGCGCAACCTCTAATGAGAACCCTATAACAGTATTTCAGCACGCCGATTCTCCTTTGTAACTCCACAGTCTAATCTCATTTCGTGATGCAAAACCGTTCCAGATGTCTGTATTATTCAGGTTGTATCGGACATACATTACGCCAACGGGAGGTATATATTTACTGCATAGGACGAGATGATATTTTACTTGCTTTTTCCGGCATTATGTATAAGTTCATAACAATGAATAATCTATATACAGGGTGTTTCAAAAAGGACTTTACAACTTTGAAAATTCATATAAATTTTATGAAACAAGGTACAGAGCTGGTTTTTGGTGTTGTTTTAAAGGAAAACACTTCAAGTTTTTTTACCCTAAACTAAAGATGTTCTATGTGGCTTCCGTTGGTTATTCTGCAGACATCCCATCGGTAGCCGATTTCTTCCCAGACTCGCGCTAGCATTTCAGGTGTAACTTGCTCAGCAGCAGCGTAAATTCTTGCTCTAAGTTCAGGTAGAGTGGCCGGCAAAGGAGGTACGTACACCGTATCTTTTATGAAACCCCAGAAGAAAAAATCTAGCGGTGTTAGGTCTGGGGAACGGGGGCCATGCAATTGGCGCATCACGGCCAATCCATTGACCTGGAAAGCGGTCATTGAGAAAATCCCGGACGTCAGTCAGATAGTGTGGTGGAGCGCCATCTTGCATAAAGAAAACATTTCGTTCTCGGTCATCCTCATCGATCCGTAGTATCAAAAATTGTTGCAACATATCAAGGTACACTATCCCGTTGATGGTTCTCTCTTAAAAAAAAAGGAGGCCGTAAATTTTCCTCTTGCTCAACGTACAAAAAACGTCCACTTTAGGGCTATCACGAACATGTTGCAATGTTTCATGTGGAATTTCACTGCCCCAAATCCTACAGTTATGTGCGTTAACCTTGCCACTTAAGTGAAAAGTTGACTCGTCAGGAAAGATTATGTTGTCCAAGAAATGATCATCATCATCCATTCGATTTAACATATCCACACAGAAGTTCCTACGTGCAATCTTATCAGTGTCTTTAATTGCTTGTAAAAGCGAATATCGGTATGGTTTCAAATGCAAACGTTTTCTCAACACACGCAAACCGTCGTATGTGGGACTTGCAGCTCACGAGATGCACGCCGGGTCGATTTCGTAGGGCTGTTGACAAAACTTTTTCTCACTTGCTCAACGACCTCGTTAGATGTGCTTGGATGACCTGAGGATTTTTTTATGTTTTACCGAGCACCTTGTTTCTACAAAACATTTATGCCACTCATAAATTGTAGGCCTACTAGGAGGATCTTTAGCGTATTTGGTACGAAAATTACGTTGAACTGTTGTCGCAGAGTTCGATGCTTCAAACCAAAACACACAGCTAGCACGCTGGAGTCCAGTGAAGGCAGCCATCTTTAAAGTAACTGCCGCTAGCGCTTGTGCGGCGCGATTAGGCACTAGCGGACTACACGAGTCAAAACGTGAAGTGTTTTCCTTTAAAACAACACCAAAACCATCTCCGTACCTTGTTTTATAAAATTTATATGAATTTTCAAAGTTGTAAAGTCCTTTTTGAAACACCCTGTATATAAATATGAATGTATGAATATATGTATGTTATTTTAATACATATCCACAGTTGTCATCCGATTTCGATGAAAGTTTTCACACTTATCCTTTGAAAACAAGGAGAAAATACTGTCTACATTTGGTTGAAAAATTTTCTGTATAAATAATACATGTTGTCTTATAATTTCGAAAAATTACTGAACGGCGATAAACAGACGCGTAGGATTTGTAGGTCTCTGTACTGCCTTTTAATGTAGTGGTCTGGTAGCTCAGTGGTTAAAACGGTGGTTTGCTTCTGTTTTGATCTTGGTCTCCGGTTCAAATCTCCGTGGAGGATAAGATTTTTTAAAATTGTTTTTGATCGTAAGAGTCACGCCTGAACCGTCGGTTATTCAGATTTTATCTTAGACTGTAGATATTACAAATTTATTGGTTCAATGCGAGGCAAATCGTAGGTAGTCTTGCAATGCTGTAGGTGTATACTTTTTTACGTTATAATGATCCCTCAAGGGTTGTTCGCAGTCAGTGTGTGTGTGTGTGATCTGCAGTAATAATACTATAAATACTGAAGTAAGTCTCTGTCTTTTTGGTATGTTTTGACGATTAAATGGCTATACCGATATTGATGGAATTTGACAAGAAAATCTGTAGTAAGGGCACAGGACATTTTTTCCGGTATGATTAACAGTTGTAATCACGAAATTTTGAGAACTTATCGAATGGTGACAGAAATATGTTGGAAATTGATTCTCTTCAAGGGACAGGTTCGACGGTACAATGATATAGTGATAGCTTTCCTGTCATATTATGCCGACCCGTTGTTGTTTGGGACCAATCCTTCGTTACCAACAACTTTCTATATTCAATTCTGGTGAAGAAATTCTTAATCCACGCGTACGAAGTCGCGGGTATCAGCTAGTTGAAAAGTTATGAATTAATATATTTTTATGAATAAATATAATAATAGCATTGTTTTTCGAGCGTCCTTGGTAGCAAGGAGCAAAATGGGCCATAGAAGATGCGAAGAGTTTACATTGCAGAAAAAAAAATTAAAACTGAAGGAAAAAGAATGGTGTGTGAAGCTCATTTTTTGAAGGTGGTGATTGTAACTGCAAAAGAATGTTAAGTAGAAGTATTTTAAGTTATGAGAAATAAAAATGTTTTGAGAATAAATTGAGTGCTGTATAATTCTATAAGGGGTGGTTGAATAAATGTTAAGTTTAGTGAAAATCGAAGTGGCTAATGTTGGTGAACAAATGGATGAATCTACCTAAGTAGCCGAGAATGACGAAAAGCGAGAGTGGTAGGTTAGCGGTTAACGCTCTGACGTCGTATTCGAGAGGATGCCAGTTCGATTCCCCTTCAGGGTATCCAGATTTGGGTTTTCCATGGTATCCCCAAATCACTCCAGGTGTATCAGCTGAATGCCGGGATACTTACTTCAAAAGGCCATGACGGAATTCCTTACGTTTTCTTGTCCACAGTCTCATCCTACCTCTAAAAAAAAGGTAAAGTATGATTATTTCCTTTCAGGTATAGAGAAACACTATTTGTGGAAAATACGACTGAAGAGCCTATGTCAGAAGTTGGATCAGGAGTAACAAACAGACGGTTCAGAATATTATGTTGGTGAGAGGATTCAGATGATGCAATAAGACGAAACTTGAAATAACTGTATTGTATCGAAACAGAGAGTAATAATGTGTGAGAAGTGTATTAAGTAAGTAAAACGTAGACAACGATGACCGAAAGGCTCTTTAAATACATCTAACCGAGAATAGAAACGTTACAAGGTCAACCGGAGAAATGATTGAACGTTATCGACATACCAAATGTACTATCGGAACTCGGAAGTATTGATAAAGAAAATGATATCAAAACTTGTCACTATTGTCATGTTTGAGTCAACCGTGATGTTTAAGCTTCGACGTCTGAGGGACAGCTTTGATTTATATCTTTGCATTAATAACACTTCTCCGTGCAGTGAAACGGTATTTCTCTTGATGAATCTGCAACAACGCTGTTTAGAAAAACGACTGTATTGGCTAACATGTAGATATTCTCCTCGAATTGATCTTCTGTATCCTGAAAAACTTAATCATAAAATAAGAAACCCATACTGACTGACAGAGGATGAAACTGTGCATTTTGTTAGAACCATTAAAATACACGGTTAAATGTAAGTAAGTTATTTTTACCGTCTCGCAAAAATGTTTTAACAGATATATTTGATGCATATCTGACAAAAACTTTCATAATGAGGTGTAAACTCCAAACTCTAATAAGATATACGAGCACGTATTAAAAAAATAAAATAAAAAATAAAAATAAAAAATAAAATAAAAAAATAAAAGTACAAATTGGGAAAGAAGTCTGTGATTGATTAAAAAAAAGAAGGAGCTTAATTGTACCAGTAATACCATGTCACTTATTCGTTGAAATCATGATAAACATTACAATTAACTTTCAAATATTGGATAGCAATTTATCGACACTTTCCTTTAATTTTTCAGCTTTTAGATGTCACAAGAAAATAAAAATCCCATCAAAATTTTACCTGTAGTTTTTATGTCATGTTCACCAAAAGAAACACACTAGTTTGCTAGCACTTTTTATCTTTATTTTTCAGCGTTTCAATCATATAAAAATGATACATACCATAATTTAACCAATTTAAAGTTTAAATTTCAGTGCACTCGCTTGGTGGAAAACGTGAAGTATGCGAAATGTGGTAGAAATGAATGTATTAGAGTGGATATAAATAAGAAACAAACATCCAAATATATGATAACAAAGTTTTCCTCGGCATTGAGAATTGGTATAATGCTTTCGGGTGACTAGGCGAATTGACGAGGTGTTTACACACGATTTTTCATTTAGGTGAAGAAAATTGCGACAGTGATTTTGATCGCCGAAATATGTGAGAACCACTTCGTTAATTCTGCTAGTCACCCGAGAGCATTATACTGATCCAGATATATATATTAATGATTTTGACAGATTTCCAGAATAACAATTTCCACCTCTTGTGGAATACAATTATGATTAAAATATTGACAAGAGTAAATTTCTTCCTGAAAACTGATTATGTGTAGAACATATTGCCTCTATTGATTGTGAAGTTTCGACACATTCACAACAGCAGCTTCAGGATCTTCTTGTGACACCTGCCGCGCTGTCAGTGTAAGCTGGATCTAAGCTAAGAGGAGACTTCTGCATGCGCAAAGCCCGCCAGTAAGTGTGTAGCATACATTCACATCTCTTTGACCACGACTCAGGTCCTCATATAGAACTGAAGGATGACGAAACCACCCACGAAGATATGCAGCGGAAACGTAACAGTCCTTCAACTTTGAAGTTAATACCACTGTAGCTCAAAGTGAAACGTCATCGTGCACTAAATCTCTCACAGTCGAAAGAAGGAATGCTTTACGCATTAAACATATTTCAGGCTCTTATACTGACATTTCGAGAAAACTCATCAAATGTGTAGACTTAACCAAACTGTGTCCAGCTTGAAGTTAAGAAGCCATCTCTAAAAGAGCATCTACTGCATAAAACAAGACCTTTACTGCAGCAGTCACTTGTCAGTTGAGGAATCTTCTGTTATGGGTGAGAAGATAATTTGCTTATTGACTGTATTAATGCCACCTTAATTTTACCTATGTGGTCATTGCTCCTCACTAGAGGTATTATAATTCCCGATTGTGAAGAATAGAGAGCTCTAAATGAAAATACCGAACTGCAATTTATTTTAAATTTGTTGAAGAAACAATTCCAAAGTAGAACAACGGATTCTTAACAGCGTATAACAAAGACATAATAGATGAGAAAACTTGTGTTTCTATCTCTTAGCGAGATTCAGGATGTCACTATATGGTTACAGTGGCGGGACATTTTGAACCCTGGAACCTAAAAGCAACATTACACGCTGAATTCAAAATATAATTTACATATGAATAATCTTCGTATATGCGACCTTAGTATAAAAAGTTTATGTAGAATGGTGGAAACACTTAAATTCATCCTGTAAACAAATAGTTCAAACACTCATTTTTTTTTAAATAAATTTTTTAGCGTCTGCGAATATCGTGTCATGCTATACAAATAATAAATAAATAAAAACTTTTGTTGTAGCTACAATAGGAGATTCAATGTAGCACTGTAATTGTACAGTAACTTCTCATGTTTTAGTGTTATGTATAATAAGAATTTATTCATTATATTAAGTTTTTCTAGTACTTTCTTCTCCGAGTTAACTTTATATACTTCAATAAAAAATGAGAGTTTGAATGAAGACTCAACCACATAATCATATTGTATTACCTTCATTTGGGGCGCTAATGACCCCGTCGTTGACGCGCCCTAAAACCCAAATAACAACAACAACAAACCTTCATTTGGCACACTGGCGCATTTCTTATAGTGTAAATAAATAATATGATTGACCTTAAAACAGCACCACACTAAAGAAAATTAACTACAGAACAACAAAATAGATTCAGTGAGTTCCATTTGTGGCCTGTTGTTGATCCGAGACGACCCAATATTTTTCATTTACCTTAATGGAACTGTCATTCCTTGGAAAGCACTTCACTCCGCAGAGAGATGTTATCGTGCACGGTGACAGCTTGGTGACATTAACATCTCTGATCTCTATCAAATCCTTAGCCGCAGCTCGCTTCCACAATAACCTAAATTAATGCTTGCCTCTTTATTTTTTTTCTGAGCAAGATTTATAAATTATGTAGCCAGGAATTCATTCGCTTTGCATTACAAGCAACGGTTAAAATTATTAATTTTGTGTTCTCTGATCTTGTTCTCTTCATGTCTTCTTTTTTTTTTTACTTCCCTAAAAATTAATTCCAAAACACCAAACGTTATCGTATGCCATAACATCTGTTCTTTTGACATATTCGTCCATGACTGCATTAGTTGTCTATTTTTTACCAAATATATTCGGTTCGCATTATGTTGGTTCATTTTCATCGACTTTATAACCATATATTTTAAACACTTCTACTTCTCTTTCTTCCGTCTTCGAACTTGACTTATTAAAGTTGTGTGGTAGAAAACAAAGACTTCTTCCAATGACTCCCAATCCAACTCCTTTACCATGTCAGTTACTGACGGGGTTCTGTGGTAATTTCCATAATCAAATCTAGCTTTTCTTCGGTGTATTGACAAGCGTTATATAAGTCCAATGTAGAATTACGATGCGAGTAACAAATATCAGAATATTAAAAACTAGTCCTATGAAATGTTAAAGCATTTAAAGAAGAATAAAAATGTTGTCTTGGTTATTAGTTTCACAGGTAAAAAAGAAAAGTACCTAATACAGATTTTTTTCTCTATAATTTCACGGTTTGTCGAGATGGAGGTGATTTGAGGCGGGAAAGTATTGGGGGAAGGAACAGGGAATGATTCTACCATCGCCTTTTAATGGAAACATCCTGGGATTCGTTTGGAGTAATTTAGATAAACCATGTAAATAGGCGTCCTTCTAAATATTAGACACAAAGGCTATTGCTTTACCAGCGGATTTGGTACTCCGCGTATAAAAGATATTCTTATCACACTTTAGTGAATATTTAAAAATTAAGGTTAAACAAATAAAGTAAAACAAGTGAACACAGTTATTTTTCAATAGAATCGACGGTTTCCGATGCACTGAATCTGTATCTTCGCTATCTTAGGTATAAAATCAGAAAGAGTTAAACTGGCGTATTTTTTCGAATTATAGTGTTTGGTTCATTCTCGATTCATTGTCAGTCATCTTCGAAAGTTTTACTCCAGTTATATACACCAACGTTTATAACACTTTTTCTCTTAAAAAATTATTTAAGTTATGTTAACTACAAAGATTTTCTTTTAAGAAGTTTCGTAATAATACATCGAGCGTGACATATGACAAACTGCGATGTCATATGTTGAACCGAGTTCGAATGGATTAATATCTGAGTGACAGCCAACCAGAGAACTGTTTATGGTTTGTTTGTTATGGTTATTAATGCTATCCTTACTGTACGATCTTCCTGGAGTCAGTTCTAGCAAACTCGTCATTGGTCGGAAGAATACCCCCACCTTGGATGTTGCGGCGTGGGAACGGGAAACTATCTAGTGCAGTGAGTCAAAGAGTGGAAACCCACGATCCTTGACTACAATCTGTTCCACAACTGTGGACCTAGCATATAAGAATTTTAAAGTACTAATAACCGTAAGATAATTTTGCAAACATATAACTCTGACAATGTGTTAATCAATTGCACGAAAGCAAAGCCAATGCCTAAAAATTTAATGATAATTATAACCAATTTGTTGCTGGTAGGAAGTCAAAAGAATAGACCATTCTATTACTAGGCTGAATGGAAGAAGCAGGACCTCGATGACCGAAGAACAGACAAAAAGGAAAGAGATCCCACAAAAACAATGCTTGTAAAAACAGGCCAAGATCGTAATATTGTTTAGTGACAAAAAGTTAGGACATATTGTTATGAGCCAAGTCAATACTCTAAAAATATACTCTTTTTTGATTTTACTGTTTTTTGTTTTTTTTTTTAGTTTTTACTTATTGCTTTACGCCACATCGACGCCTAAGGTCATTAGAGGCGGGATGGGACTAAGGACAAGGAACGGGAAGGAATTCGACCTTGGTCCTTTTGAAAGAAGCATCCCGGCATTCACCTGGAGTGATTTGGGAAAACCATGTAAAACCCAAATCTAGATGCCCGGACAGGGATTTGAACCGGCCTCCTACCGAATGCGTGGCCAGAACGTTAACCGTTCACCCACCACGCTCGGTCTCTAAAAATAGTTTCTATCATGTCATGGATTTTTTTTTCGGGAAAAAAGTCTGCTGAATTGTCCATTATGCATGTGATGTTTTGGTAAAATAGACATTTAAATTTCTACCCACATAAAAAACTTTAAATTTGTTGCTGCATCAGGGTTATACAAGCTATACACAAAAGCCAAGGTTTTCTTCTAAGGGTTGACAATTGTAAGAATGATAAAAGATTTTGCCGTTTTATAAACCGTCATATCATATATATTATTTCTATAAGGTTTTTTTTTGTCACAAGCCTATATCTTCCTTCATACTTAACTGAAATCAATGAATGAGGTGTCATTTTAAAGCTTATGGTCTCCACTTTGGTTAAACCGTATTTTAAGCAAGAAAGTTTTCGGAATTCGACCCTTAAAGGGCAAAAATGTAAATTTTTCTAAAATGCTGTTTTCTATGTTACGAGTCAGTTATCTCCCTGGATGAAGTATCGTTTTAAAGATTAAGATCTCCGCTTTAGTGACGTCATATATTAAGCCAGAAAGTTTTCGGAATTCAACCCTTAAAGGGCAAAAGTATCAATATTTTTGCAATGCGTTTTTGTGTCACGAGCGATTTATCTCTCTTAATATCTAACCGATATAGATAAATGAGGTATCATATTAAAGAATAAGGTCTCCGCCATGGTAACATTATATTTTAAGAAAGTAATTTTTCGTAATTCGACCCTTATAGGGCAAAAATGTCACTTTTTCTAAAATGCGTTTTTTGTATCTCGAGCCATTTTTCTCCCTGGATATCTAACCAAAATCGATAAATGAGGTAGGATTATCAGTATTAATGTCTCAGCTTTGTGACATCATATTTTAAGAAAGAATGTGTTTGGAATTCAACCCTTAAAGGGAAAAAGTATAAATTTTTCTGTAACGCATTTTTGTGTCACGAGCGATTTATCTCCCTTAATATCTAACCGATATAGATAAATGAGGTATCATATTAAAGAATAAGGTCTCCGCCATGGTAACATTATATTTTAAGAAAGTAATTTTTCGTAATTCGACCCTTATAGGGCAAAAATGTCACTTTTTCTAAAATGCGTTTTTTGTATCTCGAGCCATTTTTCTCCCTGGATATCTAACCAAAATCGATAAATGAGATAGTATTATGAGTATTAATGTCTCAGCTTTGTGACATCATATTTTAAGAAAGAATGTGTTTGGAATTCAACCCTTAAAGGGAAAAAGTATAAATTTTTCTATAACGCATTTTTGTGTCACGAGCGATTTATCTCCCTTAATATCTAACCGATATATATAAATGAGGTATCATATTAAAGAATAAGGTCTCCGCAATGGTAACTTTATATTTTAAGAAAGGAATTTTTCGTAATTCGACCCTTATAGGGCAAAAATGTCATTTTTTCTTAAATACGTTTTTTGTATCTCGAGCCATTTATCTCCCTGGATATCTAACCAAAATCGATAAATGAGGTAGGATTATGAGGAGTAATGTCTTAGCTTTGTGACATCATATTTTAAGAAAGAATGTTTTTGGAATTCAACCCTTAAAGGAAAAAAGTATAAATTTTTCTATTACCGTTTTTTTGTGTCACGGGCGATTTATCTCCCTTGATATCTAACCGATATAGATAAATGAGGTATCATATTAAAGAATAAGGATCCGCCGTGGTAACATTATATTTTAAGAAAGGAATTTTTCGTAATTCGACCCATAAAATGCAAAAAAGTCAATTTTTCTAAAATGCGTTTTTTGTGTCTCGAGCCACTTATCTCCCTTGATATCTATCCAAAATCGATAAATCAAGTACGATTGTGAGGAATAATGTCTCAGCTTTGCTGACATTATATTTTAAGAAAGAAGTTTTTGGAATTCAACTATTAAAGGGAAAAAGTATAAATTGTTCTACAACCTATTTTTGTGTCACGAGCCTTATATTTCCGTTGATATCTAATCGATATAGATAAATGACATATCGTATTAAAGACTAAGGTTTCCGCCGTGGTAACATTATATTCTAAGAAAGGAATTTTTCGTAATTCGACCCATAAAATGCAAAAAAGTCAATTTTTCTAAAATGCGTTTTTTTGTGTCTCGAGCCACTTATCTCCCTTGATATCTATCCAAAATCGATAAATCAAGTACGATTGTGAGGAATAATGTCTCAGCTTTGCTGACATTATATTTTAAGAAAGAAGTTTTTGGAATTCAACTATTAAAGGGAAAAAGTATAAATTGTTCTACAACCTATTTTTGTGTCACGAGCCTTATATTTCCGTTGATATCTAATCGATATAGATAAATGACATATCGTATTAAAGACTAAGGTTTCCGCCGTGGTAACATTATATTCTAAGAAAGGAATTTTTCGTAATTCGACCCATAAAGCGCAAATTGTCAATATTTCTAAAATACGTTTTTTGTGTTTCGAGCCATTTATCTCCCTGGATTTCTAACCAAAATCGATAAATGAAGTAGGAGTATGAAGAGTAATGACTGAACTTGGTGACATTATATTCAACCTCACTATTCATCGCATTTTATTCGCGAAATTTTCGCACGGGTCGTCTAGTTGGTATAAATAGCCTCATGGGTGTCACATGGCATCGAAATGCTCCTCCCGACGTTTCGACCAGCCCTCAGGTTATCCTCAGGTCTCTAGCAGACTCAGCAGGTGGCTAAGGAGCACAATACTCGTGAAACTATTTATACCAAGTGTTAGGATGAACCATACATATTATGCATTTCACTTTAGTAATTATTACACCTTACATAATGCCCTAGTCACCAGATTTTTTTTTTTTTTAAATTAACAATCCAAAACGCTGAGAGTAACCATTCTGTTTCAGCAAAAGTGAAGTAGAGTGCTGACCTGTCTCAGAACAAGGTCTGATAACTTCTTTCACTAAACAGCCACTAGAACCGAGCGTGGTGGTGTAACGGATAGCGTTCTGGCCTCGCATTCGGGAGGACGGCGGTTCGAATCCCCGTCCGGGCATCCAGATTTGGGTTTTCCATGGTTTCCCCAAATCACTCCAGGTGAATGCCGGGATGCTTCCTTCAAAAGGCCATGGCCGAATTCCTTCCCATTCCTTGCCCCCATCCTTTCCCGTCTCTAAAGACCACGTTGTTAAAAAGGGACGTTAAACTGTTAAAAAAAAAAAAAATTGAGGGATAGCAATATTACGCTGGAGAGGTCTCAATACATGCAACGTTACAACTGTTTTGATTAGCTGGTGGCCCTCGTATCCTGTTAATGTAATAGTTACCATACGGAACGCGAAAAGCTTTTCTAATCTCGGCCCCCTGGATAAATGCTCCGGCACATTCTGCCGCTTGTTATGAATTCCTCCGTAGCTCCTTTCACGTCCAGCCCTCCAGTAACTTTGCTCCTTCGCCCAGAACTAATCCTGTGTTTAATCAGCGAGGAATGCGAGCGTTAGCGGTGATTCCGTTGTTATTCCACAACTATTCAAAGTGGAAATTAATATCACTGTGGCCAATTTTGAGAGGCATTTCGAACTTTGAAGTAGTCCTCCACTACAGCAACAGCGAGAGTTTCTGGCTGATTATGTCATAAATCCGACACTAACTGATTCATTACTAAATCAAATTAAATTGCAATGGAGCGCATGCTCCGGTGGTAATTTTCCTAAACACCCTTCTTCCCCCTTTTCTGCATCCACCTACTACCCTTTACAAATTTTAACTTTAAATTCTTTCAATGTTTTTGACAAATTATTCATCATTTCTCTTGGTAACTTATTCCAATCCCTGACACCCTTACCTAAAAAAGAGAATCTTTCTACACCGTTGTGCCTGAATTCGAGTGCCAGTTTGTGGTCATGGTCATCTTTTCCCTTCCATGCATTACTTTTAACTCTTACACCAATATCTTTCCAAGCCTCATCATCAATATACGCCTTGTACACACCAATGACCCACTTCACCCTCCTTCTGTCTTTCAATGAGTCCCATTCCAGATCTTTTATCATATCTGTTACTGATTGCGTTAAGCGATAATTTCCACAAACAAATCTAGCACCCCTTCTTTGCACCTTCTCCAACTCCTGTATTTGATACTCAATATGTGGGTCCCATACTACACTACCATATTCAAGCAATGGCCTGACAAAAGTTTTGTAACCAAATTCCTTTAATTCTCTCTTACATCCCCTCATCACCCTCTCCAACAAATGCAGAATTTTGAAACCTTTTCCTACCACCTGTCCAATGTGATCTGCACAGTTAAGCTTGCTATCAAATGTAATGCCAACATATTTACATTTCGAGTCTTCATTAAGCAATGCTTTTCCCACCTTATAATCATAATAATCCTTTAGTTTTTATTTGTGTATCTAATAAGCTGACTCTTCTTTGCACTTATCTTCATCCCAAGTTTACCAACCCAACTAGATATCCTGTCCAGATCACCCTGCAACTGTTTACAATCCTCTATCGTGTCGACTCTTTTATACAGCATTATGTCATCTGCAAACAATCTAATTTCAGATAGTAAACAATCAACACAATTATTCATTAGAATAATAAATAGCAATGGTCCCAATACGCTACCCTGTGGCACTCCCGTTTTTATTTCCACTTCTTTTGATACCGCATTTTCTTTAATTGCATTGCAGCATATGCCCCGTTTGCAATTTTACTACACACCTACTTTTACATTTCATGATTTCTTTTAATCATAATTTTTTTCAGTGGAATATCATCAACCAACTACTATTACCCTTTTAATGTTTAGCTTAATTGCTCTGCATTTTCTTTGATGATTTATCTTATTCCGCAACTCATTACACAGAAAATAAAATTTTCCCACTTCCTTACTGTAATAATCCCTCTTGGTGGTGGCTCTACTTTAAAACTTGTTAGACACACTGTATGGCGTCAGCAATTAAAACTACTTGATCTTTTCTCTATCACCATATTAATATATTGAGTCTCGTGCATGACATGTCTCAGGGGTTACAAGAACATAAAGAGATGGGTTCACAAAAATACATGAATTTATTAAACAAATTAAATGACATCAAATTTGACATGTGAATAGTTTTTGCAGATGGCTAGCTCAGTTGGCTCTTTCAAACAAGTCTCTAGCTACTCAGCGGTATTTTCCGGGCCATGATATGTTGCAATCTGTCGCACTGTTGGGATCACTTTACCGTGTCCGCTCACTGCCTGTGACGGGATGCGCACCTCAGACACTCAGAGGATGGCGGTAGACCGGCCAGCCCGTCCACTCACATCCACACACAGTCTACGAGTGGTTCCTCTCCACTCCCGCCTCGCAGCAGCATTTCATGAAACAAAATAAACGGAAATATCCCAGTGGTGTGTCCCTGTTCTCATAGGCTGGCCCTGTGGTTATCGAAGGCGAATAATCCTCCGAAAGCTGGGTTTCTTGTCACTTGTCACCATATTTCTCAAAGCTTTAGTCCCTGCTGGAGGGCTGACACCCTGCGACTATGACATATAGTGCCATCTGGTAGTTATGGTCACGTCTTTCCTTCCGTGTACCACTTCTAATTCTTCTACCCATATCCGACCAAAGATCATTGTCAATATACGACCGGTACACTCCTTCATCCACCTCCAGTGGTTCAATGACTCCCAACTCACCACCTTTATGATATCATTAACGGATTGTGTTTACGATTATTTCCACAAAATACAACTCCTGAATTCGATACCCGACGCGTAGGTCCCATGCTACACTATCTTACTCTTGCAATAGTATAGCCACTGGTTTTAAATACAGATCCCACACATAATTAATTAATTTGGCGAGGAACTGTAGGACTTCTTCATTGTCATATCGTTTTATGTGATGACATTGTGGGTCTAACATTTGGGATGTCGCATTCCCCTTATATTGAAATGAATGGTATCTCAGAATTGATTGCTTTAATGATGTTATGATACTTCCAACATATTACGAATGCAATATCTTTATTTCTAATTATTCGGTAAATATCTATATATATAAAGATGAATGTATGTATGTTTCTTTGTTAGTTTGTTTGTTCTTCATACAAATACACAGTTTTCATCCTATCTCGATGAAACGTTGCACACTTATCGTTTGAAACAAGGAGAAAAATACTGTCTACATTTTGCTGAAAAATTAATCTGTATAAATAATACATGTTGCCTCATAATTTCGAAATACTACTGAATGGCGATGGACAGACGCGTTGGGTATGGACATCTGTATACTGCTTTTTTTTCGTGTATCGGTCAGACAGCTCAGTGGTTAAAGCGCTTGCTTACAAATGTTTGGGTCGTGGTATGCGGTTCAAATCTCCGTGGAGGCTAAGATTTTTAAAAATTGTTTTTGATCGTAAGAGTCACGCCTGGGCCGTAGGTTATTCGGATTGAATGTTAAACCGTACATATCACAAAGTTAGGGGTGCAATGCGAAGCAAATAGTAAGTAGTCTTGCAGTGCTGTAGGTGTGCACTTTTTTACGTTATAATGATTCCTCAGGGGTTGTTCGCAGTCAGAGAGAGAGTGTATGTGTATGTGTGTGTGTGTGTGTGTGTGTGAACCGCAGTAATAATACTATAAATACGGAAGTAAGTCTCTGTCGTTTTGTTACGTTTTGACGACCAAATGGCTATATCGATGTTGATGGAATTTGACAAGAAAATCTGTATAAAGGGCACAGGACATTTTCTCCGCTATGTTTAATAGTTGTAGTCACGAAATTTTGAGACCTTATCGAATGGTGACAGAAATTGGTTGGAAATTGATTGTCTTCAAGAGGCTGTTTCCCCATTTAAGGCGCGCATTTTAACTTTGTCCTACGCAAGTTGATGTGGTGATAACGATAACGAACACGATGTGGAATGCTCCCTCTGACAGTCCGTGAAGTGACGCCAATTTGTGGGATGACCTTTGGCGTGTGGTATCGGCCCACGTGCGATTCAATTTCCGGCTGGAATGACCGCAGCTCTGGCGGCAAACTCACAGCTCTGTAACCACATCGTTGATTCGAGTCTGGTCTAAATACAGCAGTGACTCCAATTAAGAGCTGTCTTAATAGCCAGGAGCGTAGTAACACGGCCGAACTAACATTGAGTAAGTCTACGGTTCTAATTACGTATTGTGTTTCGACGTTGGTACCGTGAACTGAAGATCGCACTAAACATCGTTCAAGTTATTGCCTTGAATTGATGAGGTTATGTTAGTTGTAAGTGAAAGTAAGCCCACTACACGCAACTCATTCTCAAAGATGTCAGCGTCTCCGCATTGTAATGATCTAAACACATTGTGGTAATAGAAGGAGTTTGCTGGGTAATTATATTTATAGCATTCCATTTACCATTTTATTAATTTTAATATTAATGATTTTATTGATTTTATCAAATAGGAAGAGGGTGCAAAGTGATATGCTATCTTGCATCACTAATAAAGTCATAACCTGACAGATTTATTCAAATTAAACATTAAATGCCTACAGATGTCGGTGTACTTTTCAGTTAATTTGATACATGAAAATCAAGGGTTCATACAAAATTAATATCGAGTCTTGCAATATGAGGCATAAGACAATAATTTTAAACAAAGAAAAGTGACATATTTTATGTGAAATTTAAGCACTATGACAAAATGCTTATTTAAAAAGCTGTTCACAAATACAAGCTTATAGAAATGAATTCAAACAGGGCGCCATTAAGTCTTGGACTTAAAATAAAATAATATTTTCTGATTGATAGGAATTTATAACAGTCTTCCGGTATCAAATCAGGTTGCTCACGGCTATTAACACGCTCAGAAAGGTTGTCGGAGAATTATGCTTTGCTCAGAGGCGTTGACGGGTCGAGGAAACGCGTAATACTGAGTTCATAATAATGGCTGAAGGTGTTTACCGTTTATGCAGCAGCGGTGTTGTGTCGGCAACTATGGTGGTAACACGCACACTTCCTTCAGACAACAGCAACAGGTACCGCAAGCCAGAGGTGGCTCAAATCGTACTGTTATAAGTCTCGTCGTAATCGAAGACCAGGTGATGACGTGACCTCTCTGTCCGCCAGACGCCACCATCAGACTCCCGCGGAATTCTCTCCTCTTCTCCGATCTCGTATCGGGATCCCCTCCAGCTCCGTCGAAAATTCAATCCGTCGGCTCGTAAGACATGTGGACCCAGAACACACCAAACAGCTCGTTATTATTTTGTAACATCCACGTTCACATGATTCACACCTCGATCTGACATACTTTTTCGTTGGTGCGGGCATCTCTCCTCTCGCGGCACAATAGGTTGTCCAGCCGAATTATTCACTTGACCGGAGAAGGGTCAGTTAGGCCGGCACCTGCCGGAATTAGCGGGCCTTTCCTCGCAGGTGTCTCCCACCAGACTTAAAACGAAAACACTCTCGAGCAAAACATTCCAGATCTCCTTTCAATATGAATTATTTTTACTATTTAAAACATTGTACGAGTCTGACACAGCAGTCTTCTTACAACATCTAACATGCGCTAGTCCAAACCGCAGATCAATGTTTTGCACGTTTACAGGTTTGGTAGTAACGTCCTTTCCACGTCATGGTCAAATTTGAGTCAAATTGATTATAGGTTGACAAAGATTCAAAGCACCTTCTATGGACATGTGCAATTAAACAATATTAGTATAGGGGAAATAACTTAAAAATAGAAACTTTTGCTTCGTTTGCTCGCAGTTACAAGCTGTATTCGATGTAAATATTTTTATATTTCGTCATTTGAACGGAGGAGACTCTTGATACTGACACATTTTGCGTCACTAGGAAACAGCGTTTATGAGATATACTTGTTAAAAAATATGGTATAAAATTTGTAAACTTCTGTTCTCTACACAATGAGTTTAAAAAATCGAACTACTTTACTTCTACGGTACCATAAATGTGGCATTTTACTCAATCCGTTTCGTTGTCTGGTGGCTAAATGATTAAGGGGACTGACTACAGAGGGAAAGTTCCCAGTTTTGAATCTCTGTCTCGTCGGGGATTTTCAAAGAACCTTAACCCGACTTTCATCGGTGGCACAACTTGATCTGTTACGCAATGTACGACAGTGCCCTTCCGTGGTTAGGATTCCAAGTTAAGCTGTAGGTCCCCCTTACCCGATAGGATTACCGGGTTAGGTTAAGGCGGCTACGACAAGGACGAATCGTGAAGTCAGTAAAAACCCTGTCATCTGATCATTACGACCAAACACGCCTTCACACCTACTCAATCCGTAGTGCGATGAGACGAAAACAGAGCCAAGCGGGCGAGATCATGTAGAACCAAGGATATTATTGATGTACATGATTTCCAAATCTACCTGAGTAAATTTGTATAATGTAAGTTACAACCGATTTCTTTTAACATTTCTTGACATAAGTAATGACAATAGGATTGAAACTAGAACAGAGCCAGGCGGGTGAGATCCATGTAGAACCAACGATATTATTGATGTACATGATTTCCAAATCTACGTGAGTAAATTTGTATAATGTAAGTTACAACCGATTTCTTTTAACATATCTTAACGGGTGAGATCCATGTAGAACCAACGATATTATTGATGTACATGATTTCCAAATCTACCTGAGTAAATTTGTATAATGTAAGTTACAACCTATTTCTTTTAACATATCTTAACATAAGTAATGACAATAGGATTGAGACTAGAACAGAGCCAGGCGGGTGAGATCCATGTAGAACCAACGATATTATTGATGTACATGATTTCCAAATCTACCTGAGTAAATTTGTATAATGTAAGTTACAACCGATTTCTTTTAACATTTCTTAACATAAGTAATGACAATAGGATTGAGACTTGAACAGAGCCAGGCGGGTGAGATCCATGTAGAACCAACGATATTATTGATGTACATGATTTCCAAATCTACCTGAGTAAATTTGTATAATGTAAGTTACAACCGACTTCTTTTAACATATCTTAACGGGTGAGATCCATGTAGAACCAACGATATTATTGATGTACATGATTTCCAAATCTACCTGAGTAAATTTGTATAATGTAAGTTACAACCGATTTCTTTTAACATTTCTTGACGTATGTAATGACTAAAAAGGATTGAGAGAGTCACCAAATCCTACGGAAGGTGAGATAAGATAATAAACAACAGAATAACAGGTTATTTATAACAAATTATATAAATCCAATAATACTTGAATCAGTGTAGCTGTCAATCTTTTCTTCAGGTAGTTAATAGATCCGTTTGAACCGTGTTCTTGGCATCTTCGGTATATTCTCTTGTGATTTTCTAACAGTTCTGCTTCGGTACATGAACGGATACAATACCGCAAAACTAAATAAGGATTACCGCCTTCTAAAGGAAATAAATGTGGTTTCTTCCGTGTCCTGTTACCAAGTAAAGAAAGCAATTAAATTTCAACAAAAGAGAAGATAGCGCCTCTTTGTTGGTCTACAGAGAAAGAGAGCAAACAAAGGCTGCAGGGAGGGGTGAAACACTGAAATCGCAGACACAAACGCCTCCGACAAAAGCATCCACCAGAAAAAAATTAAGGGTTCATAACGCGTCTGGAAACTAGACCGGTTCTCAGCTAAAGGTATCGCACTGAAACTTAATTCATCTGACAAAAGAGGTTTAGAGCTAAATGAATGTTGTTTGATTGCGTTAAGTTATTGCCCATCTTATTTAAAATGTTGATACGAGGTTCATAAACAGATCGCTAAAGTTTTAGTCCCCCAGCCTCTTCCTTAATCGTAATGCCTTAATACCAATTAAATCAATGAAATAAAACACGACTTGTAGCATTACATTTTACTAAAGTAAAATAATAGCACAAAATTCCCAATAATGTCACAAAATACAGCTGCCAAAAAATAAAAAATAAAAAATAAAAAATAGGTACACGCGCAAGTAGTAAAAACTTCTACGTATTTTTCCTGTGTATTTTTTCCTGCGCATTTATTGGGCTTTTCAGTGTTTCTTTTTCACTCGAGTGGACAACATTTGTATAGTAAACAGGAACTTTGTCCGAGTTATTTTCACAAGCAAATGGAAATTATTTAAAATTTGTACAATGTATCATGCTCACGAAGCAACCACAAAGCTAATTGAATGGCTGCAATCGTTGGACATCAGTCTGTAGTCACATCCATGTTTAGTTCTATTTGTTATGATTGCCGGCCCTGGCAGTGTAGGGGCTAGCGCGCTGGCTTCGCATTGCAAGGGCCGCCGGTTCGAGTCCGGCCTCGGGCATGGGTGGTTTTAATTAAGTGTTGTGTTCGTCTTGTGCTGTCCTTACTGTAGTGTCCACAATATCATAATTAAAGTCTGATACAAGAGTTGGTACAATAAACAAATAGGAGCTGGCTAAATGGTCGCAGAGACCGAAGGCCTTTTTTTAATAAAAAAAAATATTATGATTCAATGTAGTTACTGTTTTTGTATTTCTTCTGCCATACGAAATAAATAAATAAATAAATTGAAAATGTAAAGCAGAGCTCGCTTGATTATAAAGTATTGTATTGAGCTTTATTCTGCTTTTTATGTTTATAGCGATTATATCGGAGAAGAAATTGGACAAAATTATTTGATAACCTTGCTTACAATCAATTTTTCGTTACTATTTCGCTTCTACATCCGTCAAAAATAAGGGGTTGAATGCAAATTTCTGGTTCATAATTAAAATCAATATTGAAGTTGCTTGTATCGTTAAGTACACATGCGAAAATGTTAAGTGTGCATTCGCAAAAACGTTAAGTGTGCATCCGTATAACATTGCGACGCATGTAGTTCGTAATTTACTTTTTTTTTTTACATTTTCTGCAGAAGATATTTGTTTACGAATGTTGATTTTGGAATTTTTATTGCCTCTCTGCCCAGAGAATATCTATCACTGCTTCCTATGCCATTCACTACACTGTCAGATATTAATGAACTGAGTGGAATTCACATCTTCTTATTTAAAACAACATTATTTCATATATAACAAAACAAACATTCGTAGACTGACACAAATATTTACCATCGTTTTTGTCTCCAAACTTCATTCCCATGTATTATGCGAAATTTCAAGCAGATCTACGTATTTTTATAAAAAGTTAGGATTTTCGGATTTTGTTAAAATATCTACGGATTTTTTTTTACTATTTGTTGATTTTTCCTTATATTGGTGTTTTGTTAAACTTTGAGCGTATAGTGTTAATGCATTACCGAATTGTTAATAATTGTGAATCTTTTCCTTGCAACCGCTCGTGTGAACCAACGATTGAAATAAAGCTCATATTTTGTTTGATTATAGATTTTATAAATCTTAAAAGACGGTAGGTAATACAGAACTATCGGCGCACTCTTTATGCACGGTGACACGCTCGTTGGCACGGCTTGCAAATCAGTGCCTTCCGAGAAGGCTTAACCGATATCAGAGAATCGAAGTGTTCACAGTATTTAACATTTCCTGTTACAGAAGATATGCTAAATGTAATGTCAACAAATAAAATAGATACTGTTTAGTCTCCCCCCCCCCACCCCCCAAAAAAAGAGTAGGCGTAGTAGCAGCAGCGATGAAAGTGACGATGTATAAAGCAGGATCAGAGATATTCTTACTTTCAATGTAGAATATTATTTTGTATTTAGAATTTTAAAGTCCTGGAAATAAAAATTATTCTTAATTTTGACACTCTCTTCAATAATTATTGTTTTAGAGTTTTAGTTAGCGAGTCTCAGGATTTTTGTACCCAATCTACGGAAATGTTAGCGGCCATCTACGGATATTCAAAGCCAAGAGGCTGGCAGCACTGGTTTCAAGATACGTGCTCTGAGTGTGAGCTTTCGTAGAATCTGAAGGTTTCGTTGAGTACCTCATAATAGAGGTGGGCAAAGTGATTCACTAAAAAGAGCGGTTGTTCATTTGATCACTCAATGAAAAGAACTAGTTCTTTTGAATCGTTCAGTTGCTCAGTTTTATTTGAGCCCTTTTTTTTTTTTTTTTTCTTTTTAGGTCTCACCCCCCACAATCCGGTTATACCCCCACTTTCCGTTGGAAAAACCCCCTTATGTCAACTTTAATAGAAATAGTAGACTTTTTTTTTTTTTTATTTCTCCAGTCCACAAAACCCACGTGAGCTAGCTCTTCATGATCTTCGGAATCAGCTGATTCACCTAGAAGAACTACCGTTCACTTTTTAGTGAGCGACTGCTCACTCGCTCTTTTAAATGAATTACTCTAAAGAACTGATTCACTGGCAAACGATCCATCTCTACCTCATAAGCACAGCATGTGTTTGTTGTTCATGTTTACTTTGGGAACAGGCTAGCGACTATTTGATATGGTCAACTGTTTCCACGGCACTCAGGTATTACGAGCTGAAGAGAGCAGTAAACATTGTTCTATCTCCCGCGGCTAAATCTCTGTTTCACAGGAGAGCAGTTCGCCTTTATGTCGGTACTTGAAGACAAATAGTAAACTTTTATTACGAGCGATTACCATGAAGTGAATGTGCGATGTGTACTTTGCACTCGATATTCGTATAACTGGGGTAGTAGATTTTCCTTTACGGTGTATTAAACGATAATGTAAGAAGAAAATCACTTCTGCATTTTCGGGAGGAATGGTCTGTTTGCAGTTTTGAAAGCGTGCGTGACTAGCATCTCTGACAAGTAAACTCTACATTGAAATCTAACAGGACACTGGTGTTTTGTAGGATTATCCTTCCATTACATGACTCCACAGTTTAAACAGACGTTCACGTAAGTTGTCGTAAAATAGATTTTGTTAAAAATCTGTTTTCTGAGAATAAAACGCCCTCTTCGGTGGCTCGTTTGATTGCGACACTCTGATATTGGTCCGAGTCCTGGTGGTGTAAGAAATATTCCGCAAAAGGACTTCGTCTGCAGGTAGAAGAGGTGGAGGTGCACAGTTCCTAATCACCAACTTGTGTAGCAATTAGGGATTGCAATCCAGCAAAGTTGGATCCCGCGGGATCCCGCATCATTAGACAGTCTGGCGGATCCCGCACAAAATTAAGCGGATCCGCAATCCGCAAAATCCGGCGGAAACGCGTGTCAGTCTGCGTGACTCGCTGCCCCACTCGGTCTCTATCGGATGTATTGCACTGTTTGCTTGTACCCTTGCAGCTGGCATTTGACTCGTGTGAACAAACGTTTCTTTTTGTCAACCTTCGTCATTCGTAAGTAAATAGATACACTTTTACGTATTCATCAAAACTTGCGTTGGTTTCGAGTACACATTTCTGTAACTTCCGTATTTAGTACGATTATTTAACTATATAATTATTTTTTATGTGTCGCACATGTCGTCTGAACTACACAGTTACAGGTTTTTTATTCACTGTTTCATTATTCCCATTTGCTGAATTTGCAGATAAAGTAATTTAGACAATTTCCTTGTTTGTGGATGAAAATATGATTATCGGTTGATACGAAACTAATGTTATCGTAATCTTCACGATCGAATACCT
Source organism: Vandiemenella viatica (assembly GCA_031002005.1). NCBI lineage: Eukaryota > Metazoa > Arthropoda > Insecta > Orthoptera > Morabidae > Vandiemenella > Vandiemenella viatica. Next base: position 203,039,927 of record JARYHS010012519.1, on the reverse strand, counting down.
ATTTATTTAGCAGCTATCAAAAGGCAATTGTATTATGTATTGTATTATTGTTGTTTTGGCCGCCGCCTCAATGCGTTTCTTTGACGAAAGCCGCCTGCTCACATGTACCGCTCAGGCTTTCGATTAATCCCTCTTCTCCTTGTTGTTATTTCGACTAAAGGCAAAAAAAGTTTTAATGATGTTTTCACGGGTGTATCGACGAATTGTGTTGTAGGAACACCATACTTCGACGTCTTCCTCAGGTGTGAAATTTCTTCCTTTTTACAATGAAATCCGGAGATACAACCTATGAGGACTTCACTACAATCATTCGCCGTGAATGTCTCCTTTCTTACTATAAAGTAATACATTCCACTCTAAAAACATCGCTATGCCACTTAAATAAAACTGAAATACTTGACAGTTTACGTGTTGGGGAGTAGTTTCTTTCAATAAAATTGAATCAACTGTAAGATCAATCAAGGAATCAGGAGATATAATGATGAATCCCACAAAAACAATTCTTTTTTTAAAAAAAAGACCGAGTCTCGTGCTTGTGCAGTAACAAAAAGTTATGAGATCTTATTCTGAGCCAAGTCTACGCTTTACAGAGTATATTCACTTCACTTTCCCGCGGGATTGAAAACACTGCGGGATTGCAATCCTTAGTAACAAAGTCTTTGGTTAAATCACAAACCTCTCCGCAGTGCGCGTTAACTGACAACATAGAATATTGATGGTGGTTCGACCGTCGGATGAGGTCGTTAACCCTGACGGACCCCTGATGTCTTTCGGAAGAGTAGGACTGAATGAACTAGCACCGAATTTCACCCTCCTCCTTCTTTCATTTCTCATCTACAACACAAAAACCAGTATATGTACGCTAAACAGTTAACAACTCTTACCAACACTTTCACACTGCAGAAACCATCCCAGTTCATCTTCCTCGATGTTGTCTTCGAAGGGTAAATATCCCCCATGGTGGCCGTCTGCTCTACGATAGTGGTAGGGGTTCATAAGAAGAATAGTAAGACGTTCTCCTGCACGTCCGTTGAAATAGATGATCAATTTCTTTATACTTTCAACGCATGTGGATACGTTTTAATAATTCTTATCGGTCCTTATCTTTTACTCGTGTATAGTTTACCCTACAAAGTTTGTGAAGTTAAATGAATATACCGAGCGTGGTGGGTGAACGGTTAACGTTCTGGCCTCGCATTCGGGAGGACGCGGGTTCGAATCCCCAATGGGCAGCCAGATTTGGGTTTTCCATGTTTTTCCCAAATCACTCCAGGTGAATGCCGCGATGATCCCTTCAAAAAGGCAGAATTCCTACCCGTTCCTTGTCTCCAATCCCATTCTGCCTCTGATGACCTCTACGTCAACAAGACGTAAAGCCTTAAGTAAAAAAAAAAAAAAATAGTGAATAGCTTCTCGATGACGAGGATATACTGGGACAGGAATGGAAGAAAGATCTCTCATGACTTTTATAAGGAAACCTTCCCACCATTCACCTAGAGTGGTTTTGGGAACTACGGAAAATAGATTGGATAAGCCAGAGAGGGCGTCCTTCCGAATTTGGGAACCGTACGTTAACCGTCATCCACTACTTCGATACCAAGTTCTATCAGCTATAGGGAAGTCTTTTATTTCACACAATGGTAACCCAAGCACAGGCCTCGTAAAATATTTATTCTGGCGTTGTTTCTTTTAATCCTCTTCATCACGCTGCTGGACTGGTCTATTTTGCTCGAGAGCCTCTCCATTTTCTTCTTTCTTCCCGCCAACTCTCCGTTACTACTTTAGGCCAGCCCTCTCCTCTCTTCAGCACGCAATCTTCCTCTTCCCCCAGCCGCCTGTTTCATTTATACCAATCTAAAAAGATCTGTTGCCTCCAAGCACCAAGTTAGCCCGTGACCTGTTTTTATAAGAAGTTGAATTAAAAAACAGCACTTCAGCGCCTTAGCATGAAAGAACAGGGATTACTTGCCTGGGGTAAAGTACTCATGCCTGTGAGGAAGATCTCTTAAGATTAACTTAGTAATAGATTGGGGGCTTTTCCGGTGTATCAACTGTAATCTTTTTTTTTCTAACCCATCATTTCCAAAAGACGTTCACTTCGTATCTTAACCGTTCCCTTAATTTTCAGTATCCTTCTGCAGCACCACAATTCAAATGATTCAATTTTCCTTCTGTCTGGTATTCCTAAAGCCCATGCTTCACTGATATCAACTAGATTTTTAAAACGTTCTTTCTGAGTTTTGAACTAAAAGATTTCTCTTTTTCATGAAACCTCCTTTCGTTAGTGCTATTCTGCTTTTAATATCATTCCTGCTTCTACCATCAGCTGTAATTTTACTTCCTAAGTAGCAGATTTTATTTACATCTTCTAGCGCATTCGATCCTGTTTTAATATTTAATCCACTATTACTGCTGTAGTTTCTACTACATTTCATCCCCTTTGTATTGCCTTGGCTCATACTCGTATTTAGCCCAAAATCTTCCTTCAGTATTTTATTCACGGCATTCAGTAACTTCTCAATACCCTCAGCCTATTCTGATATTTTTTTTAGTATAACCACAAGTAATTATTTACAATGACAACTAGTGTCAGATCGAGAAACCTCATGTGACAATATCACACTCCACAAATAATTATTATTTTCCTTTGAATAATTGTATATGCTTGTAAATAATTGTGCTAATGTATGTAAATTAATTTGTTGTAAGGTAAGGATTCCACAAGTCGTAATATGTATAGTCCTTGGGGATAGGATAAGCTAGTATCGATAAGTAATGTTAAGATCTTTGATCGTAAAGATTGTAAACAGCTGAGGACACTGTTAATTAATTTTATCAACTAAAAATGATGGGATGTTACGAAGAAAATATAATCACTCTTTCAAAAACACTCGACTGATTCTACAACTGTACCTTTTAGCTAAAATCCTTGATTTTATTTATGGCACATATTAGAAACATTTTAAATAAATAACTCAGTGTGTTAAGCGCCAATTGTAATGCACAGGCGCATAATATCTTTGTAATTTGTGTCATAAATAAAATCAAGAAGCTTTGCTAATAGGTACGGTTGTAGAATCAGTAGAGTGTTTTGTAAACAGTAATTATATTTTCTACGTTAAAATCCTATTATTTTTCGTTCATGAAATTAATTAACAGTGTTTTAACTTCAAAATCAATCGCGCAGTAGCTAAAATGTGTTCAAGATGAGATGCGCCTTTTCATCCATAACACGCTGTTATTTACTGTACAGTGGAAACTTTAATATTAACCTTATTCTTCGTGGGCTGACCTGGCTACCTAAACACTATAATTAGGAAATCATAAACTCTTTCAATCCAGACGTTACATCAGGCGTTACTCAAGGATCTCGGAGACAACGTGATAGCAGTTTGAGATTGTTCGTTAATGATGTAGATATAGTCCTTAATAGAGCGTCACAGAATTCATTCATAGACTGGGCAGGGATTCTCTGGCAGACACTTCAAGTAGGTTTCGTTTGAACCTATTTCTTAATATGCGTAAACCCACTATTATTTATCAGTGCGTCCGTCTACCTACTTTGGCCTCAATGACAGGAGGGATAAGGTTAGAGAAATAAGATGCCACACTGATGCTTAAATGCACTCTTTCTTCCCTCGTGTCATTCGGGATTGGAACGCAAAAGATTAGTGATTAGTTTTAGTTAAAGGATCCTCTACCAGCCACAGTTTTGTGAATTGAAGATTATGGATACAGATGTAGATGATATCATAAGAAAACAAAGGGATAACACGTTAATACGTCGGAAACTACAAAGATTGTCCTATCGGTCTGAAATTTAGTACACATATTCCTTAGGCAATCATATTTGACTGAATGTGTATAACGTAAGTTTCGAATATGTGGAAATAATGTAAAATCACTCGAAATGTGGATAGATGCATACATGTTATTACGCAAGAAATACATGTTATTACATGTTGATATTTATTTGCGTGTTTCTTATTCTTCATTCTTGGTTCAGGTTGCATTTCAACCTAACCACAACTGCTATTAGCAAAAAATGACACCAACTTAAATACTCTGTATCAAACATCGGTTACGGTAGACGACATGATTTACCCTGGAAGGTAGGCTGCTATCCAATAAATTTTAGCATTGAAATCTAATGTCAGCTACGCACAATGTTACTGATCTTCTACTTACTAAGTACCTGCAATATGCATGTGGAAAGCGTTTTCTATCCACAATGAAGACTTAAAAACATGTGGAATAAATATCAACATCTATTAACGTGCATTTATTGCGTAATAATATGTATGCATCTACCCACATTTCCAGTGATTTTACTTCATTTCCACATATTCGAGGCTTATGTTATACACTATTACTCCAATATTATGTCCTAAGGAATGTGTGTACCAAATTTCAGACTGATAGGACAATTTTTGTAGGTTCCGACGTATTGACGTGGAGCCAACAAATGTAATGATCGTCACGGGTGAGCGATAATCGAAATATTAGGCTGGATTTATTCTCTTTTTGAAGGTTGGTCGACGTCATCATCAAAAGGATTAAGGGAAGGGAGAGAATTCAGCAGTGGCCTTTCGCAAATTTCCTTGAGTGAGTTAGGAAATGCATGGAAAACCCCTAACAGGAAAAATGGAGTAGGATGAAGCCAGTGTGCTTCGAAATGCCAGGTCCGCTTTACTATCCTTGATATAGTACAAGATACGAATGAACTTTTTCTCGTCATATGATAGGACTTGCTCTTCTCAGAAATTTCGAGTGTCCTTACGTGTTCTTTTCCCACTCTCTTTATTGAATACAAATGAATTCTTTAAGAATCTAAAACGCAGTGGTAATCGATTAAAAATATATGTAACACGTCGGATTAAAATGTTCCGTATTTAAAAAATTCAGAAAATAATGATATATGTTTGTACAAACTGATAATGGTTGTGAAATCTGTTTTATTAATATGACGTTAAATTAATAACAGTCTGTAAAATCTTCTCAAGTAAGAGCGCCAGTACTTAAAGTTCACGATTTATTATTATGTTGTGCGTCGGTAATTTATATCGAAGCTAACCTAATTATCTGCCTACCTCTAAAGCTCTCTCCCAATTTATTAATTCCCTATACTGCGTTTCTGAGCTGAAACTAATAACTAGTATATGTCAGTGCATCTTTTAGCTCCTAAATATGAGCATGGAGTAATGATTTCACCTCCTACGAATCCATCAAAGTAATGGCTAACGGTTAGAAGCTTAGGGGAAAAAAATCGTTTTAAATAATTTATTAAGGTATTTTGTCATCTGGTAGATAACTTACTAAATGAATTCAGCTGAATTTTAATTGAAGATTTAATGTATGTATACATCACTGAGGTAATACAATCATTACAGAGCTGGCATTAGTAAAAAAATTTTCTTCCACAGTTTTCTTGTTCTAAAAAGTCAACACGTTCTCTAATACAAACGGAAGTTGATAATCTCATTAAATCTAAATGATTATTAACTTTTTCACTTATTATTGCACAAGTCCAATATCCTGCCGTGCTAGAATATGCAGAAATGAAAAGAAGCAAACGGTGTAAAAAATTTGAAACTTTATTAAGAATAGTTGCAACTTCTTTCAACGCGAACCAAGAGTAATAAAAATTGCATTAATATGTTTTGGTAAAAAATCGTCCATCAGACTGTAAACAACATTCATGGTGGATATAATGCCATCGTGAATTTTAAATGATTCTTCAAATAAACTGCTCTATTTCGCAAAAAAATATTTATACACAAATGTAAAATATACTGTCATCTGCATTCTCTGTTGAAAATAATGTTGTTCCGTATTTTAAAGCATCTTTGTATAGTATGTTTTATACCGTTGTAATTATAGATATTTGGCATAAAATTACCAATACTTCTTGTATCTTAATAATCTTCTTTTTTTCATCAATAACACAGCGTGTTTCTAAGAGAAACCTGTTTCAAACAATGACAAAGTTTGCAATTTTTCCGCTGAGAAAAGTAATCCTGACAGCGTAGCAACACCCAGCCAAATAGTGTAGCAAAACCACGTGTGAATTTCTGAAATTTTCCATTCATGCCACCGCCTGGAAACGTACTGGAAGATGAAGTTTTTTAGACGGTCGGTACAGGGGGTAGCAACTTGTCTATATTTTCATGCCAAACCTATGTGTGACTACAGCATTTTCTCAATCTTGGAGCGACACTAAAAAACACCTTCTTCCTAAAAAAACCGACACTGCTATTCTTTAGGAATGCAATGCTGATCATTCTCTGCTTAATTGAACTTACAGTCACGTTTCGAGTTAGGTTTCTGATGTTTCGTGATCAGTTACAGTATTCACACCAAAGCGTAAGTGGCAACAGACTAGTATGCAATGAACCTGAATGTTCTATTTCCCCTAGCAAGTAATTGCGGTCAAATGAATGTAAACATGTCAAGTTTTAACTGTTTTTCTACAGCTTTTAACAGACACTCCTAAAAACAGAAACACCGTCTTTCCTCTTTCGTTATATTGTGATTTTACGAATATAAATACCGATGGACTCAGCAAGTAGAAGCAGAAGACACCCTTGTCAAAACACAATAATAAAAAATTTAATGCAAATAGATTAATTGTTTTCGAAGGTCTGTAATTTATAGTTTTTAAACAAACCTAGAAAGGTTTATGACTGTCTAGAACAATAAAAGTGTGCAAAGAAGGACTGTTAGATTTGTATCTGGAAATTACTCCACAAAGGAGCTGGAATGGGATTGAATTGAAGATAGGAGGAGGGTGAAGAGGGTCATGGGAATGAACAAAGCGTATCTTGGTGATGAGGTGTGGAAATATATTGGTGAAAGAATTAGAAGAGATGCATGGTAGGGAATAGATGACCATGACCACAAACTGGCACTCGATTTCAAGCTTGTGAGTGTTGTAAAATTTTTGTTCCTAGGTAATGGTCAGGGACTGGAAAAAATTACCAATAGAACTGATGAATAATCTAGCAAAACGCTAAACGCAAAAAATTTAAAGTTGAAATTAGTACAAGGAAAAAGTATGTGAGAAAAGTAAAGGAGAAAAATGGGAGTGTAGGGAAATGGACACTGGAGCGAGTGCTCCATTGCAATTAAATTAAATGGAAAAGTAACTCTGTCTGTTTGTTATGTTTTCGCAAGTAAGCAACAAGAGGGATCTGGATGAAATTTGTCCAGAAAATATGATGTATGATTAGAAAGCACATAGGATACATTTTTCGGAATAAATAACATATTTTGTTATCAATTTTTGAAAACTAACCTAACGGTCACAGACAAACGGATAGCTTAAGTATGTGAAACTTTATTAGGTCTCTCAGGCTTTGTTTCTGTCGCAGTCAGTTTTTTTTTATTATCTGTTCATAAATTTAATGCACAACGGCTTTCTATATACTGTTCAAACAAAAAAACAAAAACAAAAACAAAAAACAAAAAAAAACCACGGGCACGGCACGAGGTCGCGGGTAAGAGTTAGTACTACATATAAATAATTACTCAGACAATAACATAAGCTTGAAGTCATAAGATAATAAAGAACTTTCTCCTGAGAGTGTTAGACTCGATTTTAAACTTATTTTGTAAGACCTCTAAATTGCCCGAAGAATTGAAGAACCCTATACCGCAGAAGAAACTTATCTGTGAATTCTTAAGCCCCTTCCGACCGCATTTTGATCCCCCCCTGGTAACTCAGAATTCGCAGGCTGCCAGGGTGCGGCCTACTTTCAGTCTTATCTTCCCTCTCCGCACGATGAGTTCATTAACATTCATGAATTCAGTTCTCATGTTTTAATTTTCTGATACAGAGATTTTACTGTCGGTGTTAAGTGGCCAGGGATGCTGGAGGTCCCACGAAGTTTAGTGTCAGGAGCTATTCACTGTAAATATCGTAAAGGGTTACATGAATTACAAGTTTTCCACTCCGTGATACACTTCAGATTGACATTCTAAAAACACGTTGGATTTTATTTGTTGATTTGAGAATATAACATGCAGATCATATACAGTGAACCGTGAACTGGGGATTTGTGGAGGAAGAGTTTCGTATTCTGATCGGTGATCTCCATCACTAAGGGATACGGTGAACTGTCAGTGTTCAGCTTCTGTTTATGGTAGAAAGGACTAAGATAATGCGGAATTAAAAGTTTATAATTTAAAATATTCATAATTCATAAGGCTCTGACAGGTTGTTATGTTGATACATTTTTCGGAATAAATAACATATTTTGTTATCATTTTTTGAAAACTAACGGAACGTTCACAGACAAACGGATAGCTTAAGTATATTCAGAAGGTACGAAACTCTGAAGAAAGTAGAACTGTGGGAAAATAAAGAAGATTAACGCAAGCGATGCAGCAAGCGGCTGCTAGTCCATAAGAAAAGTTGCTTAGCATCATCAAAAGAGTATAATTCGATCGTACTTTTTTAAATAAATAGTAAAGGAAGGTGCCCAAAATTGAATCCCATTTTGATTTTTACTTTTAAAAAAATATAAATTAGCAAATAAATTTGTTTTTAAAGCAAGAAATAAATATTTCAGAAGGTTATGCGTCATTTAAATTCTGATTTCGAAAAACATCATTTAAAATCATTACCAAAAAAATATTGTTTCAAAAACCTACAGTTTGGCGATATGAAAAATAACTGACTAATCCGGACCCTCATAAAATTAACTAAATAATGCTAAACAAAATTAGAAAATGATATTGATTCAGAGAAAGTATGACTTTAAAGTGAAATATAATAATTGCAGGATTTTTTAAATATACAAATTTATCGCATATGTAGGGTATGTGAAGACACAGATAATACATAAAAGAATTAAATCGTTTAGCGACAAAAATCGCAGATGTACACATCCTTTTCAGCCCCAGCATAATCCACATGGTTCCACACCAGATATAATGCACGTCATCCAATTTCCTCTTCTAAAACTTCAGAAAGTTTCCTGTCGCAAAATATGCCGATGTTTCAGATGTCGCGCTCTTCTCGTCCTTAGTGCTTGATTCTTTCATATTTTTCTCGAAATTAAGGCACCTTTCTACAAACTCTTTCTAGAGGGCCCTACTCACCCATGCCCTCGGCCGCGACTGCTTTTGCAATCTCGAACACGATTACGTGTTCGCTGTTGAGCTTCCTTGACTTTTTTAGCTCTTTTAGCTTCCATCAATTGGATTTTATGAGGCGTAGATAATATGACCGTAAAAACGCAAGCATTACATCCCATATTTGACTTTAAGCATAAAAAAAATAAAGGGTCCAATTTGCCAACGATTTTGTTAACCCAATATATTTAACCAAAGTTCTCGACAAAACAGCTTGGTGATTAATATTAACATAATACCTTGTCATTTAAGCGTATATAAATGTCGGAAGGCTTACCTGCCCATATCCAGAAGAATTTTTTTTTTTTAATGTAGCAGAATGTAAAACGTTTGTCTACTGACAAACAACGTATTGGCGATTTGATGACAACAACTAAAACCGAACGTGACGTGTGAACGGTTAAAGTTCTGGCTTCGCATTCGGGAGGACGATAGTTCGAATCCCCGTCCGGGCATCCAGATTTGGGTTTTCCATGATTTCCCCAAATCACCCCAGGTGAATGCCGGGATGCTTCCTTCACAAGACCATGACCGAATTCCTTCCCGTTCCTTGCCTCCAGTCCTTACACGCTTCCAATGACTTCGATGTCGACAAGGCGTAAAGCAAATATATATTAAATCCGGCGATGGAAGCTCTGTGTTACAGATGATACAAGACTAAACTATTATTTACACTTGACCCCGCTAAGGTTCAGCTGAACGCAGAGCCAGGAGATCGGAGGTTTACTTTAGGGGGAGGGGTCCTGTATATGGCACTATAATATAGACCAACGATGGTGTAAAAGATTCTTAAAGGAATATATAACTCACAGATTAGTAAAATTTCCTATTACCAGCTGCTTCAACATTTTGTTTCAGTTAGTACTAACCTGCAATGTCTACACCTGAAATACGGACAGTTTTGCAGTAGGGCCTATATTCTTCAGTATTCGAAGTTATTTCACCACCTATCTCTAGCCTTGTTATGAAGGAAATTAAAAGAGTTGAAAGACAGATGACTGCCGAAAAGTCGTACACTAGCGATAAATTGCGTAGTTGAATCAAGTATTGTGCGGAGCAGACCCTGAGTTACATGGTTTAATGCTGAACTGATGGTAAGAGTATACAGTGAAATTGTGACAGCAGATTTCTTGTTTGCATTTAGAATCTGTAGTAAAGACAGCTAAATAAAGGGTGCAAATAATGTTATAACTTCTGATGCGACGTCTTATTATAGCGTCATGCTGTCATGTAATAAACGGATTTCACAAAGACCTTTCTCCATCTCACGAAATTATCTAACTTCCCCCACCTCCTCCTCCCTCTCCCCCTCACCAGCAGTGATACCAACAGCCGCCGGAAATTGCACTCGCCTTCGCATTATACCCGGTCCATTTGTCAACAGCCGCGAAAAGGCTTTTATAGTTGTTCACTGCCTACACCATCTCCAATCAACGAATCTACTCTTATAGATGTAAATGAACCATGTCAACTTGATCTACAAGGGGCGCACGTGAGTCACATCGTGCAGGAAATGGATTGTAGACTGCAACAATGCTGCCATCAAAAATAAACAACTTTCGAGTGTTACTAAACAAAGGCAAAATTAACAGTGTGGAAAATAACTGTCTTCAGTGAGGCAAAACGTTGGATGATATTTAAAAAAATACTCGAAGCATATACCGAGGTTTTATTTAACCTTAAAATAAGACTAATAAAAGAAATTCAAGACTAAATAAGCAGTTTAGAGCAAGACTTTAACAGTAAACTGATAAGTTAGGAGTATATTAAAAAGGAAAGTGATTAAAGAAAAAATTAAGACAGACTTTTAAAGTGCAAACAAAAATATTTGTAGATTATTCAAGATTAGGAAGATATTTCTTGACGCATTATCCTGCGAAAGTATCCGTTAAATAACATCCGAAAAAGCAGATTCAGTAGTTTCGTTCTAACTTCTTTAATCAAAATAATACAGCAAACCAAGTAATTGTTCAATTGAAATATAATTACAATAATTCGGAGCAATTTCACGTTCTTTCATATCGACTATAACTTTCCATGAAATCAATTTCTGAGAGCGCATTTTTATTGTTTTTTAGCTGTTGTACTCTAGTCTGAATCCTCCTGCATTTCTGGCTAGGCTCCTGTGCTCAAGGATTCTTCATCTTTTGTAGCCTACCGTTCTCGGCGGAAATGGCGCTTTGCTGCCTGTGATATCTGAAGCTGCACTGACAACGCATTCCTTTTAGTTTCCTTTGACCTGCGTGGCACTGGAATACGTTGACAATAGGAGATAGTTCACAATCTCTGGCAGTTCGTTCTACCGTATTCCGGTCGAGGAAGACATTTTTATTCCTACCGCCGTTAACTTTTCCGACCCAAGTGGGTGGACGCTAGAAGGCCTTAGAATCGAAGGACAGGGTTCAAATCCCTGGTCGGTTTTCAAAGGTTTCCTTAAACCACTCCAGGTGAATGCAAGGAAGGTTTCATTTATAGGACGTAGTAGAATTTCTTCCAGCAATTCAGTTACCCCAAAATCTGCTAGGCGTGAAGTCCTTAAGGAAAAAAAAAAACAACATCTTTTTGAAAAATAATATAAAGAAAATGTGTAATCCCGTTAACTAAATGTTTTAAAACTGTTACATAACTTGTGAGCTCAATAACCTCTGATAGCATGTAGAACAATAGAAGTAAAAAAGCATACTACTCAGAAAGAGAAGTTTGTTAAAACCAAGAAATGTTTCCCTGCTCAATACTTTACTGTTTAGCCCGCCGAGAAGACAATTGAAAGCATGTGAGATAATGTATAAAGTTTTGTTACAAAACAATAAAATCGGAAACATAAAAATATGCTCATTCGTTCTCTTTATAACCACCAAACAAGAAAACACTGTTAAAATAACTCGGTACAACTTACAGACAATATTTCAACAAGCCTGTAATCCAGGGCCCATCAACCAATGCCCTTAACGTTTTAATTTCTTCTGTTCGTTGCTGAAATCTAACTTGTAACGGAATTGGTTGTTCATCACTACCCCACTGTCCTCTTTGGATGTAATATTAATCTCATTGCAACGTTCGTGCGAAAACTCTTCCTTCTTCTGTTTCTAACAAATTCCACAAATCTTTTCCCTATAGCTGTTTGGACACTACTCCCTTCCCCCTCCCCTAACTCCACAAAGACACTATAACAAGCACATCTGTTTCACAACTTCGAATATACAAAAAAAAATTTCACAGACACAGATATTATTTAAAAGACATAAATTTCCTGATTTTAATAAATGTAAATAGTATTATGGATAAAATTAAGTATTAAATAGTTAACACATTTAACATACCAATGATATTGTACACAGTACAAGCAGAGATTTCTTCGATTCAATCCAGGACGATAGTGCACAGTTTCGTGTTTAGGAACTGCGTACATTCATCACTCCAATTGTACTGTCCAACTGGTAATATTTAAAATTTGTCCATTATCGTGTCTCGAATCAACTAGCGCTGAAACAAACGTCATAGCTCCAAGGCGATTTCTACAACTGGGAACCTCTTTTTGTAACTATCGTGCTCTAAATTTTGTTTTACATAGAGCACAGATATAACATTGTATTAGAATCTATTATGATTTTATATAATGGCAGGATAAAAACTATTTTTTAATTAAGGAGATTTAAAAGAAGCTGTTGCGTCGGATATAAAGACTATTGTGGGTTATGAACTTTCCGAGAGAAAAAGTTTCTGAATTCAATACATACAATAATCAACTACTATTTTCTTTAATTGAGTTCCTGAGATGTGCATCTAGTACCCAGCAATTGTCCTGAAAGGCACTGTTGATTTTCTCTCTATTTCTGTTTTATACTATTGCACACAGGGGTATTTGACACAAAAAGTCGATCAAAATTATTTCTACGTGATTTGTATTTTTATTTCGTTTCTTTTGTGTATTAGAACTTATAACTATGAAGTAGGAGTAATAATAAAGAACATACACTTTTAACACACACTTTTACATTTTAAGTGAATATTTACAAAATTCTTAAACAATTATCATACACGTACACTAAAATAATATCATTCTCACAAACCGTCCCATCCTTCTTCGTCGCTAGCTTCATCTGGTGTGTGCTTCTCTTCTTGAGTATTCGGGCTTCATTAATATTTTAATAGTTTCTACTTTGAGTGATTAAGAGTTTTTGGGGGGGGGGTAGGGCCTGATGAAGCTCAAATACGGATCAGAAGTCAATAAAAGCCTATTAATGACATTTGTCCCGGCTAAATTTTCTAGAGTATCTTTCCCTAAATTGTCGAAAATATTGCACGGATTGGATTTTTAGAGGTTTCGATACATCCTTAAACCCACAATGGCATTTCTTTAAAAATACACTCTCAGTTCTCTTAGCAGCCTGCCATTTTGTTTTAATTCAAATTTAAGCCTTGAAAACTTTTGTTCGAACTGTTGCGTTTGTTCGGCTGTGAATTTCGGTTGATTTAAAATATTTTATCGACTAACTTCAACTTTTGCACGAAATCATTTCCTTTCTCGTGTTTACTCATATCATAAATAACTTTTCGCGTCATGAGCTTCATACCAGAAGAGCCCATAACAAATAAAATCTTGGATGAATTAATGTGTCAGAAAAAAAGTAAGTTTGTTTTATTTTAAAGAATCTATAAATTTCTAGAATAAATAGACTCTGGCACTTTTTTGGCACTTAATTACCCATGAATCTCCAAGATAGTGCACTAAATTACAACCGTACAAGAAATCAGACGAGGGAAAGGTCGGAAAATATAACAAAATCACTCTTTAAGACTTTTCGTAACAAAAAATGCTTACAAAATGATTCAGCTTGCAAAAATGTACAGGAATAAATTTGTGCGATACTTTAGGATGTATGTTACTATTCTTTCAATTCTAGGTACCTGGCTGTACAATGTATATGATTAAAATCACCACTTCTCACTTAACATCACTCACAAATTAGAATTGTACAACTTACAATTTTCTTGTATTTGCTTGGTAACAGTTCGTGCGTCTTGCAATGTGTTCAGAAGAAAACGGGGTGGAGAATGGAGTTTATATAAAAAACATAGCGGGCTCTTGTTCTATAGACATTTGCCTCGAATCAGGTAGATATGGGTGCTTGGAATTTGCTTGAATATTTTGTTTTATTTTATTGGTATCAAATACCCCTGCGTGTGCTGTCAGCACGTAAATGCCAGGTTTTATTTTATTTTATTTTTTTGCTCTCTTTTAGGTCTGTTGAATTTTGAGAATATTTCTCTTTATTCGTTTAGCTGTACTGCGCTGCTGCGACATTCAGCACTCACTTCTCGCTGTGTTTTGAAGTCAACGCCCGCTAAACCATTTAGTCACTGTGTTTAGTAGACCATTTCTCGAGAAAATTTTGAAGGAATGGGAGCAAGGAACAGGACGAAGTTCGGCATTAGCCTTTACGAGGAACCATCTCGGCATTCGCCTGGATTTATTTGGGGAAACCATGGAAAACCGAAACTGGATGGTCGGACGGAGATCCGAACCTCTTTTTTCCCTAAATGCGAGGCCAGAGCGTTACCATCACCCTCACTGAGTGTTTAAGAAGGAGACCGAATTTCCTGGCGGTCCCGAAGAAACCAATTAAATTCACTGCTAACGATAATATCACAGACAGATATTAATTTAAAAATTAATTAAAATTCGTTTCTCCTGTCTCCTAAATAGGCTGCTGACAATATCATTTAAGAAGTAATTACAAGCTGACATATACAAAAAAGTTAAGATTACACATTCCAGAAAATCGTTTGCTGACCTTATTATTCGGAGATTTTTTGACTGAAACAAGCATGATGAATACCAAAATGTGAATGAAAGGGGAGGTGATGATTTTTAGGAAAGAGAGCGCAGATTTGCCTCAACTATTATTTGTTCCAAACTGTTCCATGTACCCAATGAAATGAAGCTGATAACAAGGTATGACCGAGCGTGGTGGTGTAACGGTTAGCGTTCTCACCTCGCATTCGGGAGGACGGCTGTTCGAATCCCCGTCCGGGCATCCAGATTTTTGTTTTCCATGGTTTCCCAAATCACTCAAGGCAAATGACGGGATGCTTCCTTCAAAAAAGGCCATGGCCGAATTCCTTCCCATTCCTTGCCCCCCATCCTTTCCCGTCTCTAAAGACCTCGCTGTTAAGAGACGTTAAGCAGTTAAAAAAAAACTAGATATGGAACTGTGTTGCAGGTTTACAATCAGGTATTGTCTGAAAAGATGCCTTCGAAGTTAACCACCAGCCAGCCCATACATTTTATCAACTGGGTCACTGCGCCGTAAGAGTTTATCACCAGATTGTAATTAAAGCCATGGTTCACCTTTTAAATGTAATATATATATAATCAGCAGCATAAATTCAACACCTAAAATATCTGTAACCGTAGCTAATACTCCTAGCTGAATCTTCAAAATATCTTAGTCCACATCCCTGAAAAAAAATTCCTGAAAATTCCAAATTAATTTTTTTTAACTTACAGCTTTACGCATCGTCGACGGCTAAGGTCATTAGAGGCGGGATGGGGCTGGGGGCAAGGAACGGGAAGGAAATCGGCCATGGCCTTTTTGAAGGAAGCATTCCGGCATTCTCCTGGAATGATTTGGGGAAACCATGGAAAACCCAAATCCTGATGCCCGGACGGGGATTCGAACCGACGTCCTCCCGAAATGCGAGGCCAGAACGTTAACCGTTCACCCACCACGGTCGGTAAAATTCCATATTAATACATGAAATTTAATTACACCGTTCAGTGCATGAAACATATAAAGAACCTTCCTGAAAATTTACGAATTTACAACGAAAATGTTAACACTATTGATTTTTTTTTTTTTAATTAGGTTCCAGTGTTCATCAATAACGTTAAAGCCAGGAGAGGATGGCGGACAAGGAACAAGAAGTAACAAGGTCGCAGTTTATGTGAAGAAATCGTCAAATGATTTCGGGAAAATTCAAATTATTGTATGATATTGTTGGGCGGGATATCCCGAAGGACTGATCGACCGACAATTGGCAGAGATTTCGTTTCGTCTCTTGTTGTGGCTACCAACCTAACTCGGTAATAGTGACCGGGTATAGGGGACCTAGAGTTCAATGTGGAATCCGAACCACGGAACTGTTCTGGCGTTCTTCACGTTACACAGCTCGCTGTACCAGAGGTGAAGGTCGGTTTAAGGGCCTTTTGAAAATCCCAGACTAGACCGGGATTCGAACCTGGACATTTCTATCTTCACTGAGCCATCAGACCACACGGAAACCATCGGTAACAGAAAATACGATTTCCGGATCGTGGATCGAAACCACATCCTTTAAAATAACCTGAAGATCAACCAGAATCAGTCAAAACGTTCAAATTTAATGTTTGATGCAATAAATCCACTGTATGAATTCTAGGGAAGAATGTAAAATTAAAATAAT
Organism: Vandiemenella viatica; assembly: GCA_031002005.1. NCBI lineage: Eukaryota > Metazoa > Arthropoda > Insecta > Orthoptera > Morabidae > Vandiemenella > Vandiemenella viatica. Next base: position 203,023,346 of record JARYHS010012519.1, on the reverse strand, counting down.
TGTCTTACAATAAGGAAAGATCTTTGGGCTGCTATAATGCCTCATTATTGCTGTTGAAAAGGTCAAATTCCTCTACTATGTTTTGGAAAATTGTCGCTTACTCCCAAACGAAGTCTGCGACATTATTCATCTGCTGTTGTGGCAATGACAGACGTTTCTAATATCTCTGTCAGTTAGGTTTCTGTCTGGAAGGCAAATACAAACTTTCTGAAGCATGATAAATCAGTTCGAAAGATATATCAAATCTTCTGTCAAACAATTTTTGCTTGATTTTTATTATTAATTAGAAATTTTAAAATCCGTATGTTCCAGTCATAATAGTTTTTGTTTAGTTGTGGACTGTGAGAAACGAAACTGGTTTTAAAAATGACAACATGGGTTTAGTAAAATATATTTATGTGAATCTCCGTTATTGCATTATATGGAAGATATTTCGTGCGAAAAGGACAAGGGAGGTCAAGTTAATGAGGTAGCATTCTATATGTGAAATGCAATAGACAGAGTGAGCCATAAAATGATGGTAAATATTTTTTTTTCTTTTACATTTTACGTAACTATGGTTTCAGATAAAATATGAAGCGATACATTCGCCATTTGTTATTTGTTCTAGTGTTTGATCTGTTACTTTCATTGTTCTATTCAGATGTGTATTCCCTTTTTTAGACTATTCTACTTTTCGGGACGATTTCTGCGTTGGTTACCAAATAACTGTCTGGTAATTGTTAGGGCGCTAATGACCCCGCTGTCGACGCGCCCTAAAGCAAAAGAAGAAAACAACAACTGTCCACTTGATGTCTTTTTTAACGCGTAAAAGGATAAACTGTCTTATCAAATGCTGGAAAGATTTAATAACCAGTAGGATTCATGTTCTGCTCAGATATAAAAGAAACACTCACGACCAACAAACGTTTGAAGGCGTTGCTTGTGAACTTCGCCTTGTGTTGTTGAACCACATGCTTTTAGAATATCTGTGGTAGGGAATCCCCTCATAAAGAGAGTTGTAACTTTTCGAATACAACGATATTGGAGCTAATGCTTAATGTCAAGAGGTGACTGATAGTTGCTGATTTAATAAATTTTAAAATTACTATTCAGGATAGCGGGAAGTGATTTATAAACTGTCGAAATTAATTACTGCCCCTCGTAAAGCCAGATCCAGTCTCCCGATAACCGGTGTCATTAATAACGGGACTAATTAGCTGCGATGGGTCCGCGCCTGTGCTCTGGAAGAGCTGATGGTCCCCCTGCAACACCTCGCATGAGTGCATCGCGGTAGTGAAATGATGGTCACCAGGAATAGACTGGAGCTTGCGTCACGCTCTGTACAGTGCTGAAGTAAACAGGCAGATTACATGCATTCATTACTACCAGCCACCTCACAAGATCTATAACAATGCTGAAACAACGAATCATTATATGCGATGTCTGTCATATCCTTTTAGTGTACCTACTTGAGTAAACCGAGCGTGGTGGTGTAATGGCTAGCGTTCTGGCTTCGCATTCGAGAGGACGGTGGTTCGAATCCCCGTCCGGGCATCCAGATTTGGGTTTTCATGGTTTCCAAAATCACTCCAAAGCAAATGCCGGTATGCTTCCTTCAAAAGGGCCATGGCCGAATTCCTTCTCACACCTTGCCCCCATCCTTTCCCGTCTCTAAAGACCTCGCTGTTAGAGAGACGTTAAGCAGATAAAAAAAAAAAATACTTGAGTAACTCCCGGCAGGATACCTGATTACTGACAAATTTTTGCAGTACCTACCTATAAACACTTCATTAATTGAGATAAAAAAAATCTCCTCAACTTAGCAAAAACCCACTCTAATCTTCATTTTTCCTTACTACTTCCACAGGAGGCAATGGGAGGTAAACAGCATACACAATGATTAAAACAAACTCGCAGTGAGAAAACAAACTTCATCTCTGCCTCTCATATTAATACTTTTTAATCTCTGCCCTGCGGTTTGTGCTACTTGCAATTACTTACACAAAAAGTTTCTAAAGAAAGCATAATTTCAAAAAAATAATAATGATTATTTATTTATTAGATACATTTTGCGATTTCTTTCGTTTCTTATAAACTTTCTTTGAGTTTTTAATAAACTTTCCTGTTTCTCATCTTCTGTAAGGTTTACTGTGATCTGGTAACTGTTACAGAGGATAGATCCTAAAAATCAGATATTAGACATTTGCCTTTTATCTGGATTCGCAGTTACTATTACTTTTAAGTGGAAATAAAATCAAATGCAGTTATTTATCTGAAATTTCCTGGTTAGCCTAGGTGGCAGCCATTTTAACTAACACTTCGGGCGTCGTCGCTCGCCTAAGATTGTCGAGTTATTCAATTCACGTCCGTCCAGTCACCAGGCAGAATTCATTTTATTAAATTGAGTGCTCAGAACATAATCAGATAAATAAGGAATCGTTCACGTAACTACTGTAACTAGTTCCTAGTTTCTTGTAACTGGAGTTCAGTTCCAAAAGGGATATGGTGTTCTGTTGCTCCGCTTTCGCTCCAATAAGATTCTGACTTTAAATTTGCACAAAATTGAATGTAGTATTTAAAATTTTGTTAAATTATATTTAACGGGAGTTTCATTAAAATAAAGGAGGTCGAAAAACATATAATGTTTGTATCCTAGCGTCCGGGATATCAATTTTAAAGTTGTCAAGTGTAGAACTACAAGTTTTTCCCAATTTATCTCTCTGGAAAACAAAAAGGTGATTGGCAGTCAAAGATAACAATTTTTGAACCATTTTTTTCGCCTTGACTACCTCAAAACCGATATTACCTACGTATCTTACAATTGTCTACCAGTATCTACTCTATCCCAGATTTAAATTAAAAATGGTACCATGGAGTCTACACTTTTTCCCATGTAAACCAATCACTTCGGTTTAAGTGTAACAGAAGTAGCGGAATGAGATTTAAAAAGTATTCAGAAAAATTAAATGTGGTTACATGGAAACCTGGAACGATACTTGTAACATGGAAATACAGTATCTACAAATCTAGCAAGCGCAAAGTTGAATGCCTGAAACAGCTTTTAATGTATGAGTAAAAATGTTGATTGATATCAAAATCTTAGAAACACATTGAAGGACAGAACATAAATTAACATATTACCTTAGTAAACAAAGGGTTAAAAGAGTCTTAGCTGATAAGTTAGGTTAAATGAACTAGTTGGAGTGTTAATGCATCTGTACTAATGACGCTAAGTGTGCCTTGATGCAACGCACAGTGGATCGGGGAGGTGCAACGTGACACGGCATGAGCCCAGCCCAGTCCAGCCATCAAGGTGAATGCTGGGACGTTACCCAATCTCCACATCATTACCTATACATTTCACAAACAAAAATAAACTCACCACACACAAAACAGAGTTACACATTTCGCAAAATCATTACAACAATTCACTTCCTCTATTAGCAAGTTGTATGGCCTGATAGTAGGTATAAAATGTTTGGCGTCAGCAAGGACATGTGGCCGTAAAACAATAGCTTGTAACAGCCCTAATACCTGAATTTTGAATAGCATTGTACTGTATGAAGTATTTGTAATTAGCTAGTTTGCTTGAAAGTGATTTGATATGTTTGTTTTGTAATTTCTTGTAAATCAGTGTATATAGACTTTGTTTTAGGTAAGAAAATTATTCAAAGGCCATTTAATATGTTTAAGAACCGAATGATGCAAGAGAATTTCTTAAATGTTTGTAATTCCATGTATTAATGTAAATTACGATGTCTACAGGACAATTTTCTACCGTTTGAAAGGATTTCTGTAAATAATTTTGTATTTAAGTATCTATAATTACCATTTATGATCATTTTGTAATGTTGTTAATTAATTTTGTATTAATTCCGATTGTTTTTAATATGTTAGATTGTTTGAGTGATTGTTAATGATCGAGAAATATCGGGCGGATGCCTTTGAAGAATTCTCGTAATTTCGATAAAGACTATATAAACAGATCTCCTGGACAGAGAAATTCATTCAGTTAGTAAGTCAGTTTAGTTGGCAGTATTCAGTGTTACAGAGAGTTTCAATCATTCAGTTGAGTTTGCGACTGTGCATCTCTGTATTGTACCTATACTAGTGAATATCGCTGACTTGTTGTTTTGCTCAAATAAACGATCATCTTCAACATAAATTTTCTTTGGTGGATTTTTTAATTAATTAATGCAGTAAATTAAACCACCAAAAGAACCCTAACATGGCGACTGCTGACAGGACGAGAAGTTCTTAAACATCTGTGGGATGTTTATCTTCTAAAAAGAATCTGCAGAAAATTGCGACGAATTATCGGCGATAAGCGAACATAACCTGCGAGAAAATTTCGACCGCCTACGACACGTAGAGGCTATACAGGCGACACGGATTTGACGGCAAGCGGATCTTCTTCGGCCTAAGGCGGAGATTTCCATCGGGAATCGGCTGTAATCTTCCGACGACGAGTGGATTTTCTTCGGCCTCAAAATCGTTTTCCTACAGTGAATTGTGAAAAGTGTGCTTAAGTGTTTGAAGTCAGTGTGGTGTTTAATGGTTAAATAAGTGCTTCTAAGTGAAATTTAATGTGATACAAAATTGAGGAAGAACTGTAAGTACTGCATTGAAATATTCAAGTGATTTCTTTTGCATGTTATGTGTGGCAGGTTGGAAAGATTTTAATTTTTCTTAATTTTGTTTTTTTATGTTGATTTTGCTAATTACTAAAAATGGCTGATAGTCAGAACCTGCAAGCTTTTCTAGAATCATTTGTAGCCAATTTTAATGCAAAATTTTCTGAACTTGATGGTAAATTTGACAACAAATTTTCAGAATTTAAAAATGAGTTAAATCTCGATAGGAAATTCTCTGAAATGAATAGTAAGTTTGATAGTAAGTTTTCTGAAATTGATAATAAATTTGACAGTAAGTTTTCTGAAATTGATAATAAATTTGACAGTAAGTTTTCTGAGTTCAAAAAGGAATTGGATTTTGAGAACAAATTCTCTGAGTTGGCTGATTGTTTTGATAAGAAAATCTGTATGCAATTTCAAGGTTTTAGTTCTAAATTTAAGGAGGATGTCAATAATTTAAATTCGAAACTGGAACAAGCTGTTGTAGAGTGTCAGGAGAATTTTGTAAAGGTTAACCAAATTTGTAGAGACACTAAAGATGCATGTGTTGATTTAATTAATGAAGTAGACTGTAAATATAGCAAGGAGATGAAGGGAGTCAGAGAAGAATGTAATATGATGAATGAGGAATATGTGAGTTTGTTCGAAACCAGTGACAGTAAATCTGCTCAAAGGGTCAACGAGTTGGGACAAAATGTTAATGCGTTGACACGTCAGCAGGAACAGCTTACCCATGAGTTGGAGGGTACCCAATCTAACGTTAATCAGTTAGAGAAAAGGGTTACTGGGTTGCAGATTCAGTTAAGTCAGGTTCCCTTAACAGGTAATCCAAATTTCAGTGTCGATGTTAAAGAAGAATTTGAATTCTATGATGATAGTGGGAGGCTTCACCCTATTGAATTTATAGATAATTTTGAAAGATCAGACTATTTTAATTTGTTACCCGACAGTAAGAAAATTGCACTTGTGGGTAAACATCTAAAGTCTTATGCTAGGACATGGGGTGATAGACAAGCTAGGGAAGTGACTGACTACAAGCTGTTTAAAGAAAACTTTTTGAAACATTTTTGGTCGACAAGCAGGCAGATTCAGAAAAGAGAGAGTTGATGACTGGTAGGCCCTATAAACCTGGTAGGGAAACTCAACATGACTTTTTTCATAAATGTTGGATCCGTTGTAAGTATTTAGACCATCCTTATGGAGAGGAGGAATTCATTGATTTGATAGGAGCTAGGCTACCTCAGCAAACAAGAAATTTAATTGCCACTTTGGATGTAGTAAATGTGGATAGAGTTTCTGAATTGTTGAGACGCTTGGATGCCCAGGAGTCATTCAATGAACAACATTACCACCATCAACACCATAGGAGGGGCAGCAGGAGTCCCCCTAGAAGGGGTAATGGGTCAAGGGATGGTAGATCTAGGGGATGGGATCGTGATAATTACGCAAGGAGGAATGATAATGGGGAGTGAGAGAACAGAACCCTCAATCTGAAAGGGAAAGGCAGCATGGGGGGCAGGCAAACTAAAGACCACCCCTGTGATGGGCCCCGCAGTGGTGGACAAGAATGTGGGTCCAGGTACCAACTGCTATAGAGTTAATACCATTTTTATGAATAATCCCAGAGAAGATTTATTGGAAGAGGTGGAGGATAAGGATGAAGTTTTAGATAAAGTTCCCATAGTGCAAATTAATGCTTTTAATAAACAAATAGATGCTCTCATTGACACCGGGTCACAGGTTTCTTGCCTTGCTGAGGGATTATTTAATGAAATTGAAAGCACCAATCAAATTGAAGTGTTACCCGTTAGTAGTATGACAGTTATTACTGCTACTGGTTCTCGAAGTAAGAGAATTAGGCAGGAAATGTTGATGGAAGGGTGTATGGGGACTGTAAATGTAGAAATACCCATGTATGTAGTCCCTAAGTTGAATGTTAATTGCATTTTAGGCATGGATTGGCTTACAAAAGTAAAGGCTTTGGTAGACTGTGGAGAAGGTAACTTACGGATTAAATTAGACAGTGGGGAATACTGGGTTGATTTTGAGAAGACTGTTTGGAAAGGCATACAAGAAGTAGATCATGTGAGAGTTAAATATAAGGATGCTGGTGTAGCTAGAGTTTGTGACGAACTATTACCACAGATTTGTGTAAATGTGTTAAGGCAGAGTAGTGAGATTAATAGTCTGATTGAAGGTCAGGAGATAAGCGAAGGAAACGTTATTAATTACCCAAACAGTATGAAACTATTGCCGTCAGACCAACAAGAAACTCTGAAATGTCTAATTGAAGAATATAGGGACGTATTTTCTGACAAACCAGGTCTGATCAAAAATTATGAGTGCAAGCTTACTGTAAAGTCTGAAGAGCCTTTCTTTATTAAGCCATATCCAATCCCTTTGACCAAAAGAGATGAAGTGAATAAGGAGATAAATCGAATGTTAGAGTGGGGGGTAATAGAGAGGTCAAGGAGTCCTTACAATAATCCCTTGGTTGTGGTAATAAAACCGGACAATTCTGTGCGACTAGTGCTGGATGCTCGCACATTAAACAAGCATTTAGTAACAGAACGGGATCATCCTCCACCTATCAGTGAGTTGTTGCACAGGTTTAAAGGTAAAAGATATATTTCGTCTATCGATCTGACTGCGTCCTATTGGCAAGTCCCGCTTTCAGAAGAATCCCGGAAATACACTGCCTTTCTATTTGATGGCCGTTGTTATAATTTTCGAGTGTTACCATTTGGGTTAAATATTTCAGTGGCTACCTTTATTCGTGCTTTGGATAGTGTGTTAGGAAAGGAATTGAACAAGTAGAGATATGTAGACGATATTCTTATAATGTCAGAAACACTTGAGGAACATTGGGTGCTACTTAGAAAAGTTTTAGAAGCATTGAGAAAGGGGGGTATGACTATTAAGTTAAAGAAATGTACATTTTTGCAAAAAGAGGTTGAATTTTTGGGCCATCGTATTACACCACAGGGGATCTTGCCTAGTAATGATAAAATAAATGCCATTAAGAATTTTCCCGACCTAGAGATAAGAAACAAACTGCAGGGACAAGCTTTAAATAGTCCAGCCTTAAGAGATTTGGTTAAAACAAGTGTCAGGTGGGTGTGGTCCTCAGAATGTGAAAGAGATTTTCAAAAAATCAAAGATGACTTATGTAATTCCAATATCCTCTATTATCCAGATTGGGATCTAGATTTTTGCCTTGCCGCAGATAGTTCTGACTACGGTTTAGGAGTCATGTCTTCCAGGAAGTGGAAATCAATGGAGAACCGGATTTTAGGACTATTGCCTTTGCCAGTAGAAAACTACAACCAGCTGAAACTAGATACACAATTACGGAAAGGGAGGCCTTATCTATTTTGTGGGGTTTGACTAAGTTTAGGTACCTACTGTTAGGTAGAAAAATTATTGTATATACAGACCATAAGGCTCTTTCATTTTTATTAGAATGTAAGTTAGTCCACAGTCGGTTAACCCGTTGGGCATTGGTTCTGCAGGAATATAATTTAGAGATTCGGTATAGACCTGCTAGTAAAAATCAAGTTGCAGATGCTTTGTCACGTCTACCGTTAGGTCTAGATTCCGAAAAGCGATGTCTAGGACCACAGACTGAGGTTAGAATTGCTTATCTAAAAGGAGTACCGTATGAAACTGAGGTTAAGTATTCCTTGAGACAAATCAAAGAGGAACAGGACAAAGATGTAGCTATAGCAGAAGTAAAAACTAATCTTGATAGCCCAGAACACAGAGATAAGCTTCAGAAATATTATACTTTGCATGGAGAATATTTTTAGAAGGACTAGTGAAGATGAAGATGGTTGGAAGTTATGGCTTCCAGAAAGTTTGGTTGAAAAAATTGTTTGGCATCACCACTATAGTTATGGGCATTATGGGCCATCCAAGTGTTACCGAGTGTTAAGGGAAGATACATATTCTATAATATGAGAAGAAGATTTCCAAGCTATTAAAATCTTGTCAAGTGTGTCAAAGATCAAAATAGATAGTGTTAAACGAGTGGGGAAAATGCAAAATATCATCCCAAGTAGTGTATTGGAATTAGTTTCTGCTGATGTTCTTGGCCCCTACCCATGTCTCGGGGAGGGGTGACCCAGGTTTTAGTTTTATTTGATGTTTTTTCCAAATTCGTTAAACTTTACCCTGTAAAGAAGTCTACGGCTAAAATTTTGGTTAGAAAAGTGATTGATGAATATTGTCAAAGGTAGGTAAACCTAAGAGGGTGCTTTCGGACAATGCCCCGCAATTCACTAGTAAAGTGTGGACAGAAAAACTTGAACAAGAAGGGATAGAGGTTATACATACTTCTGCTTATCATCCAGCAGGAAATCCCGTAGAACGCCTAATGAGGGAAATAGGACGTTGGTTTAGGACATATTGTACAGACCAACACAGTAAGTGGGCATGTGAAGTAGAAAATTTTGAAAATGTAATTAACTCTATACCTAGTGATACAACTGAAATACCACCCATTGAGCTGATGTTTAAGAAACCGGCTAACAGATTAATTCGAGAATGTGTTAGTTTTCCAAATAGAAAGAGTTTCAACTATGAGGAAAAGGTGGCTTTAGCTCTTAAAAATTTAAAGGAGAAGGCAACAAGGAGAAAGAAAAAGCATGATGAAGGTCAGAAGTGTATAGAATATAAAGTGGGTGATTTGGTGTTAGTTGAAGTTCATAGTAAGTCATCAGCTTTGCGACAAGAAACTCGTAAGTTTAACCGTTTGTTTGAAGGCCCTTTCAGGATAGAGTCTATACCAAGGAAAAACTCTTATGAGCTAATAGACCCTGAGAGTGGTAAATGTAAGGGTGTGTATAATGTTGAAGCCCTAAAACCCTTTTATGAATAAGTGGTCACTTATGAAGTGTGCCACTATATGTGTAAATATCTAATTTTGTAAATAAGTTTGTCAATTGATGCATGTAAATAGTTTGTGTGAGTACTTAAGTTCAGATGCAGATGTAATAATACTGAATGTTTAAGATGTAAACATTTCACTGTATAAAGCAATTTGTGACAGTTTTGTGTAGAAACTTTTGGGGGTTTTCATGATGTTGTGACTTTCTACATTGTGTTGACAAATTATCAGCTGTAAAATGTAAACAGACTGTTGTCATTAACAAGCAGATATCAAGTGTGTAATTTGGTGTGAAAATAATTGTGACTTAAGGTGATGACATTGAACGTTTGTTGTGTAAAAACAGTAACTAAAAAAATGATTGGATCTGAGAAAAGACAATTATTGTAAACAAAATCAGTGTCATGGACTATGTGCAGATGTTGTATGAAGAATTGTATTTGTTCATTGTAAAGTCATTATGGTTGATTGATTCTAACCTGTTTGTGTTGGCATTATGTGTACATTCAACCTGCTCAGATTCGTGACGGATTCAATCAATTTTAACTGTGTAAAATTAAGTGAATCCTGGGGAGGGGTTGTAACAGCCCTAATACCTGAATTTTGAATAGCATTGTACTGTATGAAGTATTTGTATTAGCTAAAGTTTGCTTGAAAGTGATTTGATATGTTTGTTTTGTAATTTCTTGTAAATCAGTGTATATAGACTTTGTTTTAGGTAAGAAAATTATTCAAAGGCCATTTAATATGTTTAAGAACCGAATGATGCAAGAGAATTTCTTAAATGTTTGTAATTCCATGTATTAATGTAATTACGATGTCTACAGGACAATTTTCTACCGTTTGAAAGGATTTCTGTAAATAATTTTGTATTTAAGTATCTATAATTACCATTTCTGATCATTTTGTAATGTTGTTAATTAATTTTGTATTAATTCCGATTGTTTTTAATATGTTAGATTGTTTGAGTGATTGTTAATGATCGAGAAATATCGGGCGGATGCCTTTGAAGAATTCTCGTAATTTCGATAAAGACTATATAAACAGATCGCCTGGACAGAGAAATTCATTCAGTTAGTAAGTCAGTTTAGTTGCAGTATTCAGTGTTACAGAGAGTTTCAATCATTCATTTGAGTTTGCGACTGTGCATCTCTGTATTGTACCTATACTAGTGAATATCGCTGACTTGTTGATTTGATCACAATAAAACAGACATCTTCAAACATAACCGGTTTGGCAAACTTTTTAATTAATTACTCAGCTTTAAAGCACCCGGAGAACCCTAACAAGCTCCAAATTTAACCATGCCAACGATGAGCAAAGCTCATCACTGGCAGCCGACCCCTAATATTGGGAAAACGTCACGAAGAAGAAGCCTGCAATTTCCACAAATCTCTTACCATTTATCATCAACAATGAGGAATGCTTCAGCGGAGTATGAAAGTTGAGCACCAGTGATAAATTCTGAAATTATATTCAACGAATACGATATTCTTCGTGTAGTAAGGTCCAAATAACTATCCTAATCCTTTTAATGAGAAGGTTTTCAGTAGGCTCGGAAAGTGATATTACTGCAAGGTGGTAATAGGCAGCACGTGATTGGTCAGTGCGGCGCATTGGAGCTCAGTCAGGAGGTAAATTAGATCCACGCAGGCCACAATAACAGGTATTGACAACAGGTGGAGAGCGTTCCCGGAAACAACGCCGTTCAATCAGTTTCACTACCGTTGTTTATGGCTCGATAGAAATTCGATAACGGAGACAATTTCAGGAAGAAACCTTTCCTCACAACTAGAGTGTGGTTGACAAGTTGTTTTATGGACATATTTCTTCAGCAATGAGCAACCCTTTCTTTATTTGCCGGCTGGTTTTATATTTTTTATTCGGCGATGTTTTCTGTCACAGAGTTTAAACTTAGAAAGGAAAATATACAACCACATGAGTAGCTAAACTTTCTACCTAAAGTTATGACTGATGTGTAACAAATATCTCAAATATTAATTACATTACGATCATTTTATTTCGCACATAAGGTATTTCTCTTAATCGCACAGAAGCCTTGAGCGGTAAAATATACACAAAACAACACAAATGTACAAATTTGACTGTTTACAATTAATTACTTATATCACATAGCTCAACACTTGAAGAGTGTGGCGGGTAAGCCGGAATACCTCGCATTCGTGGGTTCGAATCCCCGTCGGACCATCCAGATTTCGGTTTTCCATGGTTTCCCGAAATACCTCAAGGTAAATGTGTGAAGTGGAAGGAGTTGCTCAAGATCGATCAGTATGGAAGGAACTGGAACAAAATTATGTAGCATTAACTTGTAAAATTTAGCTCATCTGGGTTAAAGAGGCTGCAACCTGAAACAATGATTGAAAAGCTGTATAAATAAATAAATAAATGCTGGGATGGTTCCTTCAATAGCCCATGGCCAAATTACTTTGCATTCCTTGTCCCCATTCCTTTCTCGTTCGAATTACCACGTCGTCGACGAGGCGTAAAGCCATAAAGGATTATAAGACAGTTACGAGTATCTGGTTACAGAATTAAATTGCATTGTGCAGAGCTGTGTCAACTTCTGGATGAACTTGTTTTGTTTCAAAATAAATTCATTACACCAGTTTAATACTAGTAATAATATTTTTTCAAATTATCATGTTTGTTTTATAATTTTTAACCACCGAACGTTGTGGATGAGTGGTTTACGCTCTAGCCTCGCATTCGGGAGAACGCCGGTTCGAATCCCCATCCGGGCATCCAGACTTAGGTTTCCCATGGATTCCTCAAATCACTCCAGGTGAATGCCGCGATGCTTCCTTCAAAAGGCCATGGCCGAATTCCTTCCCGTTCCTTGTGCCCAGTCCCATCCCGCCTCTAATGACCTCGACGCCGACAAGGCTTAAAGCCATAATTAAAAAAAAAAGATATATTGTTAACCACCCAATTCCGAATATGAGGAAGTTACATGCTACAGAAGTAAAACTACTCACAGATTTTAGTAATTAAAAATAGTTTAAGGTACATTATTATGATTACGGAGCGGTATACTGAGATGCAAGAAAATTGTAAACACTGGATAAGTGAGATCCGGAGACAAACAGAGGGTGTGAGGTTGGTAAGGGAAGGTAGAGAGTACGGAACTTAAAATAGTGATTAGTAGTCGAAAATGGATATACCCCAGCCAAGACAAAATAGAGACTATATGCACAGGGATAAAGGAAGATAATACTTCCTAAAAGAGCCGGTAGAACGAATGGTGAATCGGGCTCCAGTTGACGGATAATGTAATCGATAAAGGAACTTTAACTCAATAATGTTATTAGAAAGGAATAAGGAGAAAGATCTTGAAAACGTCTAGCGCGAGCGCTCGCGGAGTTAACTTCCTCGTACGTGCAGTGCAGTCATCGTGTTTACCTGTGAATAGCAGACTTTATCTGCGTGTGACATAATATTAAAGTACCTTTCTAACGTCAATAAAAGAAGTAGTGTCGTGTGCCGGGAAAAACAGGGTAGGGAGGCAATCCCCAATGGAGACGGTCCGGGACACGGGCCAATCCATTCGCCAAGCTCTGGAGGCCTGCCACAACGGGGATGACAACCAGATGTGTGCAGTCCTAACACCAAACTCAACACAGATGCCCTACCAGCAAGGGCTTCCACCAGACGAGAACGACCAGATGGACTTCTCACCTGGGGAAGAAAACAGCACTGCCATCCAGCTCAGCTCTCACCTGCAACACAGGACAACAGGTACACCTCCAGCCATGGCTACTCCCCCAGTAGACGAAAGCAGAGCAAATATCTTAGATAACGGCGGGCAACCAAGTAAAAGATTACGTACAGCAGTGACGAATAACGTAGTGATAGAGGAAAGCATTTCCAATCCCCTCTACCAAGGTGAAAATAGTCAGTCTTCTCCTCCAGTGAACATACCTCCAGCAACCCTAACTAAAAAACATCCAAGCAAAAACAATCGGTATAATGATACAGACATAGGACCTTTTTACGTTTTCGTCGAGAGCATGGAGAAAAATGTTGGTATGCTCCATCCAATGGCAGTCGGGAAGTTGCTTTTCCAACATAACCCTCAAATCAAGCAGGATGTAATAAACATCAATTCATTGGGGAAAAACAGAATAAGAATCGAAATGAAATCAGCGGCTGCAGCGAACCTACTGGTCCAATTACCTATAATGACTTCCAAAAATTTGGAAGCCTATATTCCTAATTTTCTTGTGCATAAACTTGGAATCATAAGAAATGTCGACACATCATTGAGCGAAAATGAAATTAAGGAGGAAATCCAGTCAGCCTACCCCGTGATATCAGTTAAACGCTTCACGAGGAAACGCTCGCATCAGGAAAGCGAAAACGCGTAGCCATACCGGTGTGTCTGTTATCATTCCGCTCTCAGTGTCTACCAAGCTATGTTTACATCCTCGGCATGCGTTGCCCAGTAGAACCTTACATCTCACCAGTGATCATGTGCAAAAAATG
>JARYHS010012519.1:202716698-203008339 GCA_031002005.1 Vandiemenella viatica | reverse complement strand
CGGACGGGGATTCGAACCGCCGTCCTCGCGAATGGGAGGCCTGAACGGTAGCCGTTACACCGCCACGCTCGGTTTGTCGATAGAGGAATATCGCAAACGACGAAGCGGAGAACCTACAATCAACACCTATTTATAAACATCGGTCTTGCAGATCTGATGAATGACAGTGTCATTCGTTACAATATCTACCACAGTCACAGCAAGAGAGAATACATTTGTTTTGATGAGTTGCAACGTCAGCTCGTGATCGTGCCATGCATGTTTTGACACGGTGTAATAAATCTCCCATTGTTGTAAGCTGAAAGTGCCTGCAGCTAATAAATATACACGTCCTATTAATAATAGGAAAGCTATGAAATTACTGTTGGATACTATTAAAATTTATTTCATTACCAGAACAGATATTTATTGAAGGGAGGTGGTGTTGTTATGCTTAGAATGCTGGATTTATTCTCTCTGGAAACATTTTTTATTAATTTTTTCACATATCACAACTTTTTTTTATGGAAAGATGCTGTCTATTGACCTTTTTGGGTTGTTGTTTTTTTTTGTCTGGTTTCTATTGTATTATAGTTTTACGCATCGTCGACATCGAGGTCATTAGAGTTGGTAAAGGACTGAGGGGCTAGGAATGGGAGGAACTTTGTAGGAATCATTCCGGCATTCACCTGGAGTGACTTTGTGAAACCATGGAAATCCGAAATCTGAATGGTGAACGGGGATTCGAGCCTCGTCCCCCTTAATGCGAGGGTCGAGGTATGCCGCTAATCCATCAGGCTGGGTGTTTAGTTTCAGGGATTACCAAAATCGTCACTTTGATCTTTAAGTATGTTTCATTGTTCTACCGTTTTCAGATATTACTAATCTGTGGAAACTATAATGAAGTGCTTACTTATCAGGAAATATTCGAAAAGAATTAATTGGCAAAACAGATTAATGATGGTGTTTCACTGTTTCATTATCATAGTGTAAACTACTCAGTGAATCTAATCAGTGCCCTGCCCTTCACCTCCCCCCTCCCCCCCTCAGCCCCCTACAGCGTTGCCTGCTGATGGCAGCCATTGTTTGTGACAGTTGAGGCCTATCTGCAAGGAGCAGCCACCAACAACAGTTGATTCATCATAAACATACTACCACTAGACATTATTCTCAGTTCTCTGCTTAATTTTACACTGAATTTTAGGAGACATGAATGCATCTTGTAAGCAACGATTAAGCTACTTACCTATTTCGGTCTTTTTGTTGTGACTGAAACGTCAATAGAAAAGAAGTGTTTACATAATTTAGTAATTAGACCTGACTGGATTGCAAGTACTGCAAATGAAAATATTCTATTTCTTTTTCCTTCTTTTGTAAATTGTGTTTAGAGTACAGTCAACATAATTTTTATGATCAATCACGATCGTTCCCTTTTCTAAATAAAATAGTAAAAATCGTTGTTTTTTATTATATTCTAATTATTCTCTATCGTTTCGATACTATTAACTAGCATTCGCCCATTTTTAAACTCACCAGTGTAAATGGAATAACTAGGTAATATTGAGAACGGGTAAATTCTAGGTTCACCACAATTATACATATAATTCTATTATATTTATCTATAGAATTCCAGCATCGAAGCAAATCATGAACTCTGGAGACTTTCATATAATCTCCGAAACCATTTTCAACGACAATTCCCATTTGTTAATCTGTTGTGATTCAGTGTCCTTATTGTTCAAAGGCTCAAGAAAGTTAGATGTAAATATGTTACTTGAAGTAGAAAAGCCAAAGAAAAAAAATTGACTTTAAATGAGAAAAAATGTCAGTACCTAGTAAGGTGGCAATTCAACCAACAAGCTGCAAAAAAAATATTTGTTGTGGTTTCGGATGTTCGTACAATTAACACAAATGTTTGCCAAATGTACTCAAAACAGTCAAGTAGTGTCATGCATTGAGAAATTGGGGACAGGTATAGATTTTCCATTAGTTTCTAGCCAGAAATTGTATTGTGATAAGATACCTATTTCACAGATTGACCTTCTTTGGATTTCATTCCTGTCTTCAACTCACGAGACATCAAGTAATATTTAACTGCAATCAGTGTCTCCATATGCTTCCAGCCGTGTAAGCTTCTGACCACTAAGGGTTCATCTGATACTTCAGTGAATAACGCATCTGATTGCAGATCGAGTGGTCCCCTATTCGAATCCCATCCTTGGCGGGGATTTGCAAAGCCCTCTAATCCCATCTTTACCACTGGCAAAGCCTGCAGTGCAATGTGAATTGCACAGAACGCTCTCATGGTTCCAATTCCACGTTAAACTGTAGGTCCCAACATGGTAGGAATGCCTGGTAACATCAGGCTACCTCTCAAAGGCGCGCATGCCTGGCAAATCATAAATCTGCCGATCAGCGGCAGGTATCCAGGCCAATATTACCATAAGAAGATATTATTATAACACCAGTTCGTATCGTGTAACTCTAGTTATTCTGGATTTAACGATGATTCGGTGCTACGCAGTGAGCAATGGAAAAATTCTGAATCCACGCCTCAAGAACGAAATAATACAGCACTCTTCAGCGCAAAGTTTCTACTAGTCACTGATTTTGTAAACATGTATGTACACTTATGTACATTTCATATACATAACTTAATTTTTTTCTTCTTCTTTAGAAGTACTTTCTGCCTACTAGATCCTCTGCTAACAAACGTAGCAATCCCATCCATCTCAAGATCTCTCTCATGCCCCAATCCTCTTTCTTTTTTTTGTAATCACATTTTTAACACATCATTTTTTAAGGTACTTAATTGTAACAAGGAACTATATCACCAAATTTCACAACTTTAATGGTTATACCGCTTTAGTTTTTTCTGTTCTGTGTTTTTTGGTTATTATTTCTTGTTTGAGACATTACAAACTTTAACGCTTAATTTGCATAAAATACAAGGGTTGATGAAATTAAAAAGTACGAAACGACACGGTGGGTACAAATGTAGACTTTATTCAAAATATATACCATAGGCCTGAGCACAACGATCCCACTGATGAACAAGCCGCGGGATTCCTTGTTCCCAGAATTCCTGTGGCGTCGGAGTGTCTCACAGTACACATCCCCCACCTGTACGCCATCCTGTCCTCATACGGACTGCCGCATCATTTGGACGCCGCTTTTGATAAGAGCCTCTGCTCTCTACTGCGCATGCGGGCGCCCGCGCATGCTCCGATCCCAGTCAGAGACTCCAATCGCATCCCGAGATGTCTCGCTAAGTACTCCCATGGCGGAATATGGAAATATTTAACTGTTACGTTTTTACGTTGTTTCGTACCTTTTCATTTGATCACCCCTTGTATTGTGCAACATAAAAACAGCTTTTTTAGAACACACGAAATCAATTCCCTAGACTAATATAAATGTGTAATATTAAGGCGTTTATATTTAAGTATATGGAACTTTTCTGCAGTGTTAAAATTATTTTGATATCACATTCTGTTGGACATCGATAGTAAATTTTAGTTCCTTAGTGAATTAATTATCTTACTTTTTCTGTTACATATATGTCAGTTTGAATCGTCTTTCTTTTATTGTTTCGATTCATGTCGCATTGACGAGATTTAGTATTGCTCCTGTTAAAGTTTATCCCAATAGTTCTGTGCCGTGATTTAAATACTACATTTTCTCACGCCAGTTATAAATGTTGCTTGTCCCCCGCAACTTTCAACCGTTATTACCCGTGGCTGATGGATTTATCTGTGCTGTTGCCAATGGGCTGACTTCTCCAATAAAACTGTAAGATTACAAAGATATACCCAAGAGTAAATTCTATAGTCAAGATTATTAAATGTTATTATAACGAATGTACACTGTAATATTATCTGTTAGTGTGATCTATGGTGGTTGTAAAAGAGTTTCTAGGAGAGACAGACGAATGATGTTATGCTGAGATTGAAAATGTTACACTGATGAAAAGAAGAAAAGAAGAGATAAATATTTATTTGAAATGCTTATTGTTTTGAATTATTGTGAATGTTTCTTACAGTATTCGGTATAAGTAAGGCGTTTTCTATTGTCTGTTGTGTGCGCTGGTAATTTTCTGCTATCGTCGATAGTCCGGTGTGGATTGCGATGGTCAGAAGAATACGTTGACGAAAAATCCATTAATACCACCAACCTTACAATTCTCAGTGTATCTATAATAATATTATAAATGCGAAAGTAACTCTATCTCTCTGTCAGTTGTTACGTTTTCACGATCAAACGTCTAAACAGATCTCGCAGAAATTTGAGATGGATTTAAATCAATAGTAAGGACTTACGATACTTTATTCGGAATTAATAACATATTTTGTCATAAAATTTAGAAAACTATCCGAAAGGTGACAGACAGAAGGATAGTGTGTGTAAGTCACTGTAATATATTATCGGTCGCTCAGGCTCTGTTTTTCTCGCAGCTAATTTGTGAATGATCTGTTCATATATTTGTTGTACAGATACCGCGACTACACATATAGAAACAATATAGTTGGGACGCAACGTATGTAAACCTGTGACCATGATTGGAATCGCAAAATGTGGTAGTGAGGTGACTCCTCGAATGTCAATAATTCCTACAGACCTACAATTCTACATTTCCCTCTAAAATTAGCATTTGCGATGACTATCAATAAAGCCCAGAGACAGACAGAGAAAATAGCAGAAGTACACTTAAAAAGACATTTTTTACATGGGCAGTTATATGTAGCAAGCTCCCGATTTTCCAACCCCCAAAGTATATTTATTTTGGCAAATGACAGGAAAACCGAAAACGTTGTGTACAGAATACTACTGACATACTATTGACTACTATTGACTACTACTGAATACTATTGACATGTCCCGAGAAAATTTTGAACCACAACTGCCGGAGGAACTGTAGAAGGTAACTTCCACAGTTACCTATCTCCCTTAGTTTGTTGCTATTTTTAAACATGTCGAAAATTGGTTCTATTTATTAAACAGATTCAATGGTAGAACGGTTTGGATGTGGCTTCCCCGACTGCACGTTTTTTGAGACACCTTTTATGTAACTTACAGCTTTCTGTATCCAATTCTAGAATAAAATTCTGAGTTCACGCGTACAAAGTCATGGGTAACAGCCAGGGAACTTATAACTTCAAGTTTCGTTCATAACGAAAATATTCTCTAGGATGCGGTACAGTGCACGATACCAAATTATATAGACGAATTACTAGAAATTAATAACGCAGCAGCTCAAATTCACTAACGCTTTTCGATGATAGTGTTAACTCGTAAATTCTGTAAAAAAAATTTCAAACAATAGTGTACCGTGTCAGTGATAATCTCTAAAACTGCAAAAAGTTTCCACTGAATGAGATAGTATGTCAGTGAACACAATTAATGTAATAGAATCAAATCTTATATTGATTTCTAAATACTCTTTCATTTCCAAAGTTACACATCTCGTAACATATCAGACTAGACCACAATTTAAAGATTTTAAGAGTCTGGTCTGTGAGTATATTTATTCGAGGGGCGCAGCAGAGATATCTGACAGATATTTCAGCTGCCACTAGCAGCTGTACAGGTGTGTGTGTCAGCATAACTCACTCCACGCGTGCACTGTGTTTGCTGGCAGACACGTGCCGTCTGCTGCACGTCAGTACACTGGAGTTGCTATTAATGCGGAGCCATGCCCTGTTGCTTGCTTTGAGATCTGTCGACTGTATATCCAAAAAGCACTGGCTCATTATACTGCGTGGGCTAAATGGACAGATCTGTTGTGTGCATCAAGGGGTAAACGAGCAAGAAGTGAAACTCCCACTCTCGCAAACAAATGGAATTTACATAAAAAAGTTAAAGCATATTTTGCTACATTAGAGAGTACTTCATCGAGCCTTAGTTCGTATTTCGTGTTTAGAGCTTTTATATCTGATTAGAACTTGTACGAACGTTTCTGATTACTGTTCTTACAATGAATGGGATGCGAGAGACACCAGAAAAATAATTTTGTTTGGAACAAATGAAAACTATTTTACTGATAGTACGTTGACTATGATGATGATGATCTTCATAATTTAAAAAATCAATTTATATTACTATCTATTACTATTATTGTTTTTCTACTTCCGTTGTAATTGGTGAATTTGTAATATATATAAAAAAATTGTAGTCAAAGTAACTGAATGGGAAATATATGAAAGAATGTAGGCTTTCTCGGTGAGTCAGTTGTGTAGAATCTTCTCGGGCTTTCCACCGGGATAGCGCGTCTGTAAAAATGCAAGGCGGCGTTTCGGAGCCTGCCTCTGGCTCCATCTTCCGGCGAAGTGTCAGATTGCGGAAGAATCCAAGCTTATAAGGCCTTTGGTTGTTAGGGGACGTCAGTCACGTGTGTCGGGGACCCATCAGTGTACAGAAGGTGGGGCAGGGAAGGACCTGGTGGGGCGGCCGGGTAGTGGGGCCGTAGGCGTGGTAGGGGTACGCGCAGCGGAGGGGAGAGGATGGAGGTGATAATCACCTGGCAACCAAAGGTCTTGTAAGCGTGGGCACATCCGATATCCTACACTTCGCCGGAAGATGGAGCCAGAGGCAGGCTCCGAAACGTCGCCTTGTATTTTTACCAACGCGCTGTCCCGGTGGAAAGCTCGAGAAGATTTTACGCAGGAATCATATGTTTGATACTTATATGGTCCGGTGTTAGCATGAGCGTGAGTCATGGCGGACACTATCGCAGCTGCTTGGTACCGTTAAATGCGCATGCGCAGAAAGATAAGTGCATATGCGCACTTAACGATAGCAAACTTTTCCCTACTGTACCTAAAGAAGTCTCCATTAAAAAATAATAATAGCTTACTTCCTGCTTAAACTTCAGCCGCAGCACTTTTTTATATCAATACTGATACAAGACCAGTTTTCACATGATATGATGATGTCTGCCCCACGTTTCGCTGTTCGCTCATTTTCGGTGGACCGATGACAACGAGAGACGCTTGCACTTCTTGCACACTGATGTCGCTGTTGACGCTATTATTTCAAGCTGCGAATGAAGTTTACATATTTGTGTTTGTGTAATGGTTAAATATATTTTACATTCAAATATTCACTCCATTTTTGTTTATTTACATCTTCAAATTAGGATGGGTGAGCGGTGACGGTGTGGCCTTGTATCCGGGAGGACTCGAGTTCGAATCCCCGTTCGGCTATCCAGATTTCGGTTTTCTATGGTTTCCCGAAATCACCCGAGGTTAATACAGGGAAAGTTCCTTCAAAATGAGATGGCCAAATCCCTTCCCGTTCCTTGCCCACATTTCTTTACCACCTCTAATAAAAATTTGACATATTTTATTAATTGTATCTTACTGTTCTAAAGTTAGTTCGTATCGTTAGTAAAGCGATGGTGTGTATAAATCGTGAAACATATTTACAAATTTTCCATTTCTCTGTAGAATTCACCTCAATCGTCACGCCTTTATGAAATTCAGGAATGTCTGATACCTTTATCCAGTTGCTTCTATGTTTCTCGGAGACTCGAGGTGATCTGTGGAAGCTACCGTGAGGGCAACAAGACGTTCATTCACCGACCGGCAGACCCGTAACAGGTCAGCCAATTCGTTATGCATGCACCTCTACTCAGCTGCAGCCACTTCAAAGCATTCGCATCGCTTTCTACCTAAAGCAGGCTTTAAGGACTAAACACACTGTTGTCGCGTCACTGGAGGTCATGTGATATGGTACAGTATCAAGTAACGGAGGAAAAGTATGCGACGTTGTTCAGGATGTGTTTTTTTCTGAAACAGATGCTCCCTGATGACATCTCATATACATGACGCCACCGATGCTTTTATTTTCTGTTCGTTCGTATCATTCAAACACGCGTTAAGTGACATTTTCCTAGTGTTTATTTTCTTACTTGCTTGATGACTTGTTAAATGAAAAATATGAGATTATATGTAATCAGAGACAGCCAAATTATCGTATTCAACATATCCAAGAAGCAGAATGAGATGAAAGTGGAAAGGAGATAAATATATCAGTAATTGCAATTTATTTTGTTTTTGTTATCTACAATTATACCATTATGATTTGTTATGTTACGTTTCGGCGGAGTTTATTAAGCAGTTTTTTTTTTTTTTTTTTTTTTTCAATTTCTAATAATCAATCAAATTCTTCCTTGGCTTTTCTAAAATACGTATTAGAAAATGTTTAATCATTTGGTGGTATTGGAACTAATCGCTAAAATTCTCTTGATTTTTTTTTCTTATTATTGATTTTAGACTTTTAATTTTCCTCATTGGCAGTCAACAAAAATGCCATTAATTCCATTATTTTTTTCTATTCCAAATCGCTAGTTGAGTACTATTCATTTTGAAAACTTATACAAATATGCGTACAATGCAAATAGTCACCAAAAAGTGGGAAGTACCAGTAATTTATTATTAAGCGTAATATCACCTTTAAAATATGATATTATGACGGCACATGAGCCTACGTGACATCATAGCAGCGTGATTTTACTTTTAAAACCATTATCTCTTAGCTTATACCTTCGTTCACCAAAGTCTGTTGTCAGAGGTGTATAAATAAAAGCTGTAACTACATGAAAAACTACCTTCTGTTGAAATTATATTCCCAAATTTAGATGTAAAAGTTCATGGTGTCTAGTCTAATGTAAAATTGATTTATGAACTGAAAAATTTGACAAAATTTAATTCCTTAAAGAAAAATAAAAGAGATATCAAGTGACTATCCATTCAGCAGAAAATCGAAATAAATCAACTATGAATCATTTCAGCAGTCGGTTTACTTTGGCATCATTCACCCAATTGAAAGCAATAACTCTTGCATTACTTGAACGCAGCTTTCTAAATGTGCTAATGGACAGAAGTGTAAGTGTTGTCACAATAAATGGCCGTAGTACCAGATAACTCTACAAACAAAATGGCAGCTGTTCAGTAAATTCTTCTCAATTCTCGGTGTAATTTTTAATCATTATTAGACAATCTGTTCAGTCATATCCACAAATACTAAGGAAACAAGATTTTATACATTCGGGTAAGACTCCCACTTAAATCAAAGAGGCATCAACACGAAACTGCCCCTATATCTGCGAATGAACATTTAGAGTATTTTGAACAGAGGCATCTCTGCCCAGACTTTGAACTTTGACCAGGTGTGGGGCATTCCAAGCACTCCGCCAATAACAGAAAAGTCTGGAATATTAAATCCGTCTCATGGGCAGAATGAACACTCTATGCTAAGATTTTGTGTAAATGATGGGCCTAATGTTTAATAAAAATTCTTAATGAAGGCTGTAAGGAACACAAGAATTTTTTTATCTAATTTGAAAAGCTTTGGAATTATTATCGAAGTATAGTTTTTACAAGTTTAATTATTTATTAGCAAAACTATTATCTACTTCCCGCATTATTTCTTTCTTGATTTGATCCAGAACGTAAGTTAATATTTTATATGTTTCAGTCGTCAGCAATTCCACGAATAAACAAATTAAACAGATTAAATCAAATTAAACTGCGTGCAGTAAGTTCTTAGCTAGAAGTTAAACCCCCTTTCCATTTTTGGAATTTTTCTACAGGTAACGGAAACAATAAAATGTATAAATCCCTTTCGTGGGCAGTGGGAAACCTTCTTCCCACTCGACAAATTCAAGTAAAGCTTTTGAGGGAAGCACTTTTACCACCTCTGACAAGTGCTGCCATCTGCCAGAAGCTTGAAGAAACATGTTAAAATCGCTTTATGGTGCATTTTTACATTGTGGTCTGTGCAACGCAAATTTTTGATGATCTTTGTGAAATTTGCGTCTATTTTCCAGCTGTATTGGACGAAATTGCTGGGTTTTTTTCATATAAATTGTTATTAAAGGAAACCATTAACAAATTCTGAATACTATTTATGTAATTAGGTACCATAGCAATATTCTCAAGTGTTGCACACAAAAAAATATTGTACATGTAATTTGTAAAGTTAATTTTTTCGAGTGGGAAGTAATCTTCCCACGGCACTGTCCCTTGTTAGTATTACTTGGAGAAGCTCAATAAGTTGTTGGGAATATTTGCACTGAATAGGTTTTATATATATCAAATATAATTATATATCGATTTTCTGTTTGTGAACCTAACCTATTATTTGATAATTCGTGTACAAATATTTATTGCTGTGGCCCTAACATTTCATATTATAATTATAGCGGCACACATTTGAATAATAATGTCATATTTTCTGCCTTGTATGGTATCATAAATTTTATTTATTTGCTTATTCATCATTCAGATATCTGAGTACTTGGACCTGAATAACCCAAGGGATCAAGATGTGGTGTATGATATATTATTTTCATGACGATTCTGATGTGGCGAAAAAGTCCTGAAGCTCCAGATGAACTGAACACTTTGGATGACTCACACATGGATAGAAACAGTAAATCTGAGAATGAAAGTTACAGAGACAGATATTGATTGATATAAGTATGCCTGCAATTCGTAATACTAGTGGAGAGTACTCAGATTCGGAAGAAAGTAATGAGGAATGGGGAAGTAACTGTATGCATTTTCACAATATCAAAAACAAATTAGTGGTGGATTGTTACATCAAAATTATGGGAGTTGTGGTCAGATCTGACCAGCTTAGGGAACGATATGCAGTAGGAATGCGTTATGTAGAGTGGTGGCACAGGATCTTCTACACAGACGGAAAAAAAAATCCCAACACCAAGAAAAAATTATTGTAGAGTAATGAAATTTGGACAATGCATTTGTCAAGTTAACATGTTTAATTGATTAAATTTTCAAGATCACAGGTTAATTTAAGCTCAAGAAAATGCATTTCAAATGTGAAATACTGTTAAATTAATAGCCGGTGTAACCTCCAGAATTTTGAATGCAAGCCTGCAAACGTGAATGCATTGTGTCATACAGGTTTCGAATGTCACTTTGTGGTATGGAGTTCCATGCTTGTTGTACTTGTGCTGTCAATACTGGGACGGTCAGTGCTGGCTGTGGATGATGCTGGAGTTGTCGTCCAATGATATCCCATACGTGTTCAATTGGAGACAGATCTGGTGATCTCGCAGGCCAAGGTAACATGTCGACACTCTGTAGAGCACGTTGCGAGACAACAGCGGTATGAGGGCGAGCGTTATCCTGTTGAAAAACTCCCCCTTGAATGCTGTTCATGAATGGCAGCACTACAGGTTGAATTACCAGACTGACGTACAAATTTGCAGTCAGTGTGTTTGGTATAACCACAAGAGTGCTCCTGCTGTCATAGGAAATTGCTCCCCAGACCATGACTCCAGGTGTAGGTCCAGTGTGTCTAGGCCGCAGACAGTTTGGTTGCAGGCGTTCCCCTGGCCTCCTTCTCACCAACACTCGGCCATCACTGGCACCAAGGCAGAACCTGCTTTCATCAGAAAACACAACAGATCTCCACTCCGTCCTCCAATGAGCTCTGGCTTGACACCACTGGAGTCGCAAACGGCGATGGCTTGTAGTCAGTGGAATGCACGCTACAGGGCGCCTGGCTCGGAGCTGTCCTTGAAGTAACCGATTTCTAACAGTTCGTTGTGTCACTGTGGTACCAACTGCAGCTCGAATTTCTGTAGTGCTGCCATTCATGAACAGCATTCAAGGGGGAGTTTTTCAACAGGATAACGCTCGCCCTCATACCGCTGTTGTCTCGCAACGTGCTCTACAGAGTGTCGACATGTTACCTTGGCCTGCGAGATCACCAGATCTGTCTCCAATTGAACACGTATGGGATATCATTGGACGACAACTCCAGCATCATCCACAGCCAGCACTGACCGTCCCAGTATTGACAGCACAAGTACAACAAGCATGGAACTCCATACCACAAAGTGACATTCGAAACCTGTATGACACAATGCATTCACGTTTGCAGGCTTGCATTCAAAATTCTGGAGGTTACACCGGCTATTAATTTAACAGTATTTCACATTTGAAATGCATTTTCTTGAGCTTAAATTAACCTGTGATCTTGAAAATTTAATCAATTAAACATGTTAACTTGACAAATGCATTGTCCAAATTTCATTACTCTACAATAATTTTTTCTTGGTGTTGGGATTTTTTTTTCCGTCTGTGTAGTTTTATTGGATCTAGCAATAATAAACAGCTTTTATGGAAACAAAACAAAAGAAATTCTGGTAATTATGATCAACTGACATTCAGGCTTCACCTTGACAGGCAGTTGATTGCACTATTTTCTTGTAGAAAACGGTATGGCATCAAGCCAGCATTTCTGGAAAAAAGAGGGAAAGTAGCTTGTGATGTGAGATTGATAGGCGTGGGGACCCATCAAGCAATTGTAAGCAACACTTACAGAAGGTATGGAAATTGCAGAACTAAAGTTGCTGGAAAATGTGCACAACATGTGATGTACCTTTATGCAGTGAATCCTGCTTCAGAAAATTACATGGGAAGTGAAAGCAGCATATTTGTGTATATGGTATGTATTTTATGTCAATAAATAAAAAGAAAATTGATACACAACGAGTTTTTTTTTTTTACTTCCCAGAAGTGCCCGCGGGAAGATTACTTCCCACCTCCTCGTATAGGCAAATACAAAGAGAGAAAATTGTACTCTCTTCTCCACAATATTAAGAAGAAAGTTCTAGATAGTTTTTAAAATTCATTTGGTTTGTTAGGCTGCCAGATCTTTTTTTCCCGCGAAATGGATATCGTATATTTTATAAAAGCTCTAGTTCCTTAGATCCCAGCTCAGGAAGGACTTCTGGGATGTGAAACATGCCATGGTTAACGTATACACATACAATTTGAACAACAATAATAAAAAAAATTGTTTTATAGCCTATTACAAACAAAGATAAAAACAAAAGAAAATAAAGTAAAAAATGAACAACTAAATTCTGTAGAGGCATATTAGATACAATTAACTGGTTTATATAAATTCATGAATGTAATACAAGGATTTGCTAATAATATATTCGTTAAAAACATTATTATCTATATTATATAAGTTATCAAATCTGGTAAATCCCGTAATTCTGACCACAGTACTATAGTATGCCAGTTTTATGGTGGGGTTGAAAGCACCAATATGCTAAAACGGTAATTTACTGGTAAAAACGTTTTTGCCCTATTTAGTAGAATTCCTGATTATGGTGTTTAAGCTGATTTTCATAATTATTTAGGCGGAAATTCCGCACATCCCGTGCTTAAAAATCGTATATTTATTTAACAAAATTAACGGTTAGCGTTCTGGCCACGCATTCGGGAGGACGGCGGTTCGAATCCCCGTCCGAGCAGATTTGGGTTTTCCATGGTTTCCCCAAATCACTCCAGGCGAATGCCGGGATGCTTCCTTCAAAAGTCCATGGTCGAATTCCTTCCCATTCCTTGCCCCCCCCCCCAACCTTTCCCGTCTCTAAAGACCTCTAAAGACATTGAGCATTTAAAAAAATTAACAAATTAGCACTTAAGTTTTCCACTGTGATACTTAGCTGAAGTCCTTGAACCTGGATCCATCAGTAAGTAATGATAAGCCCGGACTTGGCATGTATTGGATCGTATGAAACAATAGGAGCACTGAAATATTCATGGTCTCGTGGGCAGCCGACAGTCTGAAAGAATTAAACTGACGGTATAAGAGTTCGGTATTTACATCAGTCAGAGGGTGACCATATAAGTCCTGGGCGCCCTTATTGCGGAAGTGCATATTGCAGCACGTGGAAGCTCGTCTTTATACTGTGGCAACCCATTTAATAACCTGCTCCCGTCTACAGCACCGGATGCACTGCAAAGGTAGGACTTCATGAAGTTGGCTACCCTGTGCACAGTGGACTTGATCAGCATCCCGAATACATAGGTTTATTGCGACAGCTGCATGGCTCTACGTATTTTATTTCCTTCCAATGCCGCAACTTAGGTTCCATCTGGAAGTTCTTAGAATAATTTGATTTACGCGAGATCTGATTAAACAATCACGGGGAATTTTCAAACATTATCAAAATAAGAAGCATTGTACATTAATTACGTTTTTGGAATATGTCTAGGTGTGAGACGGAAGAAGTGATTTAGATAAGCTGCGTACGTATAACCTCCGGCCTCATCAAATATGATAAGTAAATCTCGCCTCTACGGCACTGCAGACTTCTTACTGTCTGGAAGTGGATTTCACCGCATAAAATGTTTACTAACTGCTCATTAGAAGTCTTCACAAAAATTAACGCATTGAAGGTATACCTTTTAAGGCCTGTGCACAAGTTTTGGAATATTTTCAACTGCTGTAAGTGTGTACACATTTAATTCAGAATGTTTTAATGTATTCGGTAGTTTTGTAAGCAGTTTAGTGATACCAACTTACTATGTCTGACATTAGAGAAGTGAAAAAAATCCAAATAACGCTCACATTGTGCTTAAATGAATTCATTAGGCACAGTACATTGTCACGGCTTTCTTTACATCGCTAGTATCTATTTTCGTTATTTTCGCCAAAGATTATGCTTAGCATTAGGTAATCAGTAAATGCTGAATATTCCGTGCTGAATCGAGAACCAAACCTAAGACATGTAAAAATTAAGTAAGGAAATATTTTTGAAGAAATTTCCATTAGACAGAAACCTTTTTACAAGATTTTTACAGACAGTTTCAAAGGTAATAACAATTAAAAAATATTCATGTGAATTTTTACTAATCATGTTCAACGAGAAATCTTCCTATAATTATTTTTTCAACGTCATATAAAAATTAACCATACTCTATTTTACCAGAGAACCGCGGCCTGTCTGTTCATAGAAGCACCATTAAAATTTACTCTTTACTTGAATCATGTTCAAGGATAAATTGATGTTATTTTGTGGACAGTTTTACTTTAATTTCTCAGCTTTTCCACATCACATCAAAATAAAACATATACCATTTTAACGGCAGCATTATGGGTTGAACATTACTAAAAACTCTATCAAAATCCAACCAACAGATCTTGCGTAAATCTCCTTCATTTTTTAAAACTGTTTAGACATTTCCCAGGTTACAGGTTTATGAATGCGTGGATGTTAAACAGTTTAAATTTTTTTATAGGTTACTTTTGCTACCTAATGACATTTATCCTACAATTTAACAAGAATTGTAATATTTAGGAAGATTTGAACCTTAGAGTAAGAAATACGTCATTAAGACAACTTAAAAAGTGAGGGTCCATAACGCTACACAGGGCATGGTGATGAGACGATTGAAATTAATGATAAGTGAGATAAAGTCTCGTAATTTCTGAACAGATTGCTTAAATGAACTGAGATAAATCCGCATGGCCTATTGTAAGTATATTTCTTCTCTTCACAGATGGTCAGCCAGTTTATTTGAGACTGGCTGCGGGCCAAATCGTTTTTCCCATCACCTCTGCTCTTGTGGGTTCGGAAGCGAGGAAGAGAAAACACGCGCATATATTTTCATATCCGCGCCTTGTGGTTCGGACAGCTATCGGAAAACATTTAGGTTCAGACCTCTGGCGTTGTTCAGTCCTGGCCCTCAAATAAGTCTCCAATCTTCAAGGGCCACGTTTCACAATCGCTCCGATCCACTAAGTCGAATTAGATAGTTTTCTAAGACTCCACGACTTCTGAACTTGGAATATCCTGCGTTGGTGGTGATAGCTTTAAATGCCGACCATCGTCGGTTCAAGTACAGTCGAGGGCATTGGTGTTTCATGTCGGTATTGAGTATTTCTTATACTGTCCTTCACATTGATAATCAAAAATGCAGTTGGAACCACATTAATACACATGATAATTACTTAAAATGCTATAGCTGGCTGAGTTATTAAATAAAATAACTTCAGAATCAATATTGCCAGGACTGCAGTAGTTTCTTATGAAGGCAGTAAAATTAGATTGACCATGGCTTATATTGTGGTGGGTGCCTTGGTGGGCAAACTACGTTACAATTATCTTTCATACCTTTATGATGAATAATTGTGGATTTTTAATTTTAATTTTTATGAAGGAGTGAAAATTATTTAATTTTGCAAAATTCTCGACGTTAGTTGGAATTTAGGAAAAATTGTCACAATATGACATTTATTTTCTTATCACTGGCGATTACAAGTCTGAGCGAATTTACCGTTAACATTAACACAAATTGGCAAAATCATAAAAGCAACGCTCAGAGTTACAATTAGCCGTCATGAGCAAGCAAACAATTGTATATTTACTTTTAAATATATCTCAGAACCAAAATGCAAGAAATAATGACAATTGGAAACAATGAAAAATACAAGTTATGACGACCTCAGACAAAGGTATCATAATACTGTGACTTTACAGTTAAAAAAAAAAAAGAAAATCATGGGCGCCAGAATGAACAATATATCATTCGAAAATAACTAGTTCTGGCAAATTATGCCGCTAGCTCAGGGGTTTTTACAATTACATAGTGAGAACATGGACCTATCCTCTCAAAGTCGCTTAAAGGTTCTGTTTCACGGAATGCACAATCAGATGGCTTGGTCGTAATAAATTACCATTGTAGTCCGGCGTCTGATGTCTGCGGTGACTGTAGCGGACCCACGATATGTGAGATTATCTCACAAGTCGGCTATAGGCATCTCTGGTCTGACAATGCGGATCATCGCATTACCGGCTGTGTTGCTGTGATCAGCTTGCTCCAGCAAGGCAAGCTGGCGGCCAGATATCGTACACCGGCAGTTGGCGAGAGAAGCCAACTTTCCAAGTCAACCTCAGACTAGACTCGCATAGCTTGGACTCGAAGATCGAAGTTAGAATGTCCAGCTCCTCGCTCTTCGGTGCACGAGGAAACTTTTTGCTCCGCCCCTTTGTAGTCTCGAAGCTCACATACAACAGAAATTCCCAGGATTTTGAGTTATACGCTCATTTTGATTGGATCTTCAGGTCGGCACCTAATGTCACGTGATATCCTCGATATGTGATTTGCCTAGAGTATCTAACAGAGGTCGGACATATTCGGCTAAGTTCGCCGGAGTGAGAGCCCCTTCGGGTGTCGGGCGGCAGGCTTTTCCCGCTCGGTGAGTGACCCATCCCCAGGGAGCAGAGTGTGTGGTCCGGCAAAACCCCAAATCCGCGACGTCCCGTCGCCATGATTCGGGAAGACCAAGATTAGCTTCAAGCCTACATAGCTCAATAATTCTTGAATATTCGCTTTGCCAAGATACACTGTATGTTCATCATTTCATTACAGTCCTCCCTTGGAATCTTGCGTACTTTATAAAATTACAACAAAAATTTATTTAGGTGGTCGCCCAAGATTTATGTAAATTACTCTTATATTATTACATATATAATAAAAATGCACCTTGTAACGTGGCGACAGCGCGTCATGTTACAATATCAAATAACTATTCTTACATCCACATTGTGGCTGGGTGTTTATCGCTTACTACTCTTCTTATTAAAAAGTTGGTAATTATTACTTACTTTCATTAATACGTATGGATGTAATTTTTTTTTCACTTAGCAAGAATCTTCACCTCTCCCGGATTACAGGCAAAAATATAATTAGCATTTATTAGTTCTTCAGGCATTTACAATTCTAGACATATTTAACATTAATATGAATACATAATAATGCAAAAATATTTTTAAAAATGCCTAGGTTTGCTATTAGCCGGATGAGCAAAGCGCACAATGGTTGAATTTAACTATACTTCAGCTCAAATGATCAAAATTAAATTATGGAATGCAATTAGCAAAAACGCAACAAACATCCTCATCACTATGGTATGTCTTTTAACACACAAAAGAATTATCTCGGGAGCCAGGATGGGAACAAATACGATTCAGAATTATTAAAACAGAGTTTGAAGAACAAGGTTCCTTTGTAATAACCCCAAGTGTCTGGTAAATTGTGGCGTTAGTTCAGTGCCAACTTTACGCAATTAGAGCAAAAATCTCTGGTCCAAGGGACGCTTAAGGGTCTTTACTGTCCCATGAAACGTAAACGCTGGCCTGGTTGAGTAACACTTTACCATTTATTATAGACTGTGGTGCTCGGTGATGTTTGCGAGTGAGGGTTGCCGGTCAGATAACGCTTACTGCGCCTCAGTTCGGGATACATTCGCCGTGTCGAAAGCTGGATGGACCCTTGAACTTCTCTCCATCAGTATCAACCAGGAAGTGTCGATCGTTGGTTGTTCCAGCCACAGGATAACTTTGGCCACACCTTCTCGTGGTCTCGAACGTGGTATGTACATGCAGAGCAGAAAACCCACACTTTTTAGTCATGTGTCTCCCTATGTCTCATTTCATTGGGGGGAGGTCTGCTAGCTGCAATCACATGATACACAACCCAAGTTTCATTCGCGATGACCCGTCATATGTGCGTCGGGCGGTTCGGGGATATTTGGCTGGGTAGTCCGTTAGGTGCGTCGACCTGACCTTGGGGCAGCTCCGAGGGTAACAAGGGAAGTCCTGTCGACCCACCCCTCCCCCCATAGGGAAGGCACTGTGTCGGACTCGTAGGAAATGTCCCTGCTCTGGCCTTCCTGCCTAGCACAATGCCGAACTTAACATTTTGTATCAATGCTATCGCACTAGATATCCTTATTAAAAAAAAGAATGGCATAATTACACTGGCACCTCCAGAATAAGCAAAACTTTACGCATTAATCAATTATTTAATCAACTGGATCGCCCAAGATCTAAGTTGATAATCTATGAAATTAATATCAGCATAAAATTAATAATAGAATCATTTACATCATGGGATGTGACCGAAGGCGTCACATTACAACATGAAGTGAATAAATGAATCTTTAAGAAGGGCTCAAAACATCAAATGAGGTATTATCATTTTTCCCAACATTGCCAAGCAGAGGATTTAAACAATTCCTCCTGTCATTTGTAGTTCAAGCATTCGAAGTATTTAAGTTCCAGTGAAGATTTTCCTAAACCTAGGAGCATGTTAACAGCTCGTAGAATGCTCCAGCCTGTCTTTGCTCGTTAAACCGACGAATTAATGGATTCGGTGAGGTAGTATTGGTCCAGATTGACAGCTCGCATCATCTTTTCTCAACATTATGGGACGGCTTACATCGATGGGCTTTACTCATTACTGAAATGGTTAAATTTGGAGCTTTGGTTTTACGGCCACATGTCCTTGCTGACGCCAAGCATTTTATATCTACTTCCAGGTCGTTCTACGAACTTATGGCGGCTGTGAAGTGACGTCATTTGCCTGCGAAATGTGTAATTGTGTTCTGTGTGTGAGGAGTGTATGTTTCATTTGTGAAATGTGTATTTATGAGGCTGAGATGACTGCGGAAAACAGCCTAAAAACCACAGTCAGGACGGCCATCACGCGATAGCCTAGACTCGTGCCTGGTCCCGTTGTATCTCCTCGATCCAGTGTGCGTCTCTTCAGCGCACTGAGCCAAACTGGTTGGTACATGTTGGCCGTTCTGATTACTATTGTAAGACAGTTTCACGTAATTGTCTATTGGATTGCTCAGATGGTCACCCGCAAAAACTTCTCATTCTATATTGTAATGATTACTGTCGAATCATTTCATTGACAGTATATTCACGGGAACGAACAGCATTTTTGTTTGTGACTGAGAAGAGGCTGCAGCTAGAGGAATGTTTAGGCAGCAAGCAGGGACGCACGGGGGAACAATAGGCTGGCGTCCTGTTGTGCTCCTGCCAGCCAAACGTTAGAACACAGCAGGGGTTGAGACCTGGCGAGGGAGATTCTGAGATGGCTTGGTAGAACACAGTGACAAGTGAATGAGCCGCAGATTTATGTGACAAACTGCAAAGTGCTTTCTAAAGGTGTTGTGTTTTTCTTTCTCTCCACTGAACGGAGCCACAGTGTGACTTCGGGAGGCGACGACCCAGCTGGTTTTAGTGCGGCAGACAGTGGAATCTGCCTTGGTGACGAGTGTTTTTAAGAGTAAACGGCAAGTGATGCGGCTGGTCTGGTGGGATTGTTTGCCGTGTGCGGACCAATGCAGCTGCAACAACGGTAATTATCGTTGAATAACTATATAAAGAAAAGGAAACCGCATTGCCTTTCAATTTCGTTGGGACCTGAAGCGACCCTGTCAGGCAGAGACCTGCGTGAGAAAGAGTTTCCTCAGTGCTTTTATTTTATTTGCTAGCTGGATGGCGCCCTAAGTAATTAAGATTTCATTTTCAGTCATGAATGTAATTTTTTTAAAATTAATTTCTTAAAATTGTCTTATTTTTTAGTTAATAAATTATACATTATGAAGCATCAAACTTGCTTTGTTGTAAATGCAAAGGTATCCCAACAAGGTAAAACATTATAAATTCATAAATTAGGTTAATATATCAAAATTCGACAACTTCCTCCCAAACAAAATTTATTGTTGTGATTATTTTTAAAACCATTACAATATGAACAAATTGGACTTTTGTAATACAAAAAAGACTCTACATGTTTCACAGACGATGGCGACACTTAGATTCGATCATTCGATTAGGTTGATCACTGAATCAGCCGACGGGTCAGCTGAATTACCTGCTAAACTAGCGTATCAGTTCGTTTACGAATACAATAGATCTTATGTTGACTAAGGTGATTCGTAATCTTACAAAGAAGAAAACACTCTTGAATTTCATCTATGTAACACACTTGGGTTAAAATAAATCTGCACTAATATTACAATTGCGAAAGTAAATCTCTCTCTGTTCGTTTGTTACGTTTTTAAGACTAAACGGCTAAGCCGATATTAATGTAATTTGACATGGGAATACTATTAGAATAATTTTTCGGGATAGATAACATTTTCTGTCATGAAATTTTGAAAACTAAACGAACTCTGACAGACAGACGGGTAGCGTGTGTAGTCTCTGTAATGTCATATCGGTCGCTCAGGCCTTGTTTCTCTCGCAGTAAATTTGTGTATTATTTGTGCATAAATTTCATGTACAGCTTTCTATATCCAATTATTGCAATAAATCTCCAAGTCCACGCTTACGAACTCGCTGGCAACAGCTAGTACAGCGTGTTTCTTGAATTGGAAATTGTCTGACAGCAAGATCATTCGTCGTACACCAGTTGAGATTGCTTTACTGCTGTGAAAAATATGTTGTAAAAAGTTTCCTTTCCTCGGCTCACTGGGATAATAACACCACGTACTTAATTCAGCATTCAGTAAACCTGACGTGAGGTACAGCCGCTGTGAATTTTTCTCTCCGGTCCTCGACTCATTTCTACAGACAAGCGGAGGAGCATTCATCTAAGCGAGAACATCAACAACGGGCTTAACAGACGCTGCGTTCTGTAGGATGGATTCAAATCCGCGGAATGCAAAGTGGGAATTCAAATAAACAGTTCCACCCAACTCCCACGCAGTACTCAATCACAACGAATCCAGAAGAAAAATATTTCATTTAACTTATCCTTTATTTAGTTTCTTCACTGAGGTTTCACGACTTCAAAACTCAGTTTCTTTAGACATTATGGAATTGTAGAGCTGTTACTCTAATTTAGATATAAAAATTCTCATTATTTGTGACCTCAAACGACGAATAATGTGAAACAATTTTGTGTCAGCAACTGTTTCTGCTTACAAAAAAGGAAACAGATTGTAACATCTAAAGTACGTCACTTAGATAACAGGATATATTTTTCAGAATGGGAAGAAGACACGCAGTAAGATAGAGAAACTAGTTAGGTTTCATGCTAATTGTTTCGCCAGAACGTGCGCGTCTAAAATCGATGGTAACAGATTTTTTTTTTTTTAAATGCACTATTACTCGATCATGAATGTAGCGGTTTCATAACATACAAAGTTTTGCTTAAGATGTCTAGTATCTTGTTCACAGTACTGATAATGTGTAAAACGTGTTATCAGTAAATCAATATATCGTTAGTAAAAAATTCTCTGACAAAACTTAACGCATTAATGTTCTATAATTTTCACTAATTGTAGTGGTCTTCACTTTTATCGTCACTGAATACATTATTATTAGAAAGATTCGTAGGAATTCAGCATAGCGCCTGGCACTGCCCTGGCTTACTGGGTTGATTTACGACGGTAGAATCTTTGGTTTCCAGTGAGAAACATGTGTACCAAGGTTCACAAAATCACCTCCAGTTTACAGAGCGTAATGAAAAGTAGACTCATCCTCATCCAACCAATAAGGGGGAATATTGGAGTTGATTTATATCTGCTGTACTTTCGGACACTTAAGCAGAAAGAGTTAACTTTGATCAATATCGCCTCAATCTTCGAAGAAAAGTATGTCTTTAGGTGAATTTCTGTTAAAAAGTTTAAATGTTACAAACAGTGAATAGTAGCAAGGATAACAAACGAAATATATATATATATATATATATATATATATGAAACCATCAGACGCCATATTCACATAAATTACCACTTATTACCATGAATAGCGAAATACCCGATGTGTCACACTGTTCCCGTGTCAGTAAATGAAACGTCTCCTTATGAACATACTGAAAGAAATATAAGAGTTAAAAGTTAACTTTATTGACTCAAGCAGGAAAATTGAGATGCATTGTCAAGCAATGGGGAATAAAGATCTGATCTGATGATATACTTGTCCTTGAATATTCAATATTGTTTCGAAATGTCTTCCATCGTCGTTTGTAATAATTTTAGTCCCACAAAACGAAATCATGAATTGAATTTTCGAATGTTGTTCAAAAACAATTTAGATTCGCACGCAATATGAACGATGTTAAGGATTCAGACCTTGCTTTAAATTCGGACTACGCGAATTTCACTAATTGTATATTTTATGAATACTTACAATGTGACTGTAACGGTACAGACCGAAGGCAAAGCAAGTTAAAACATCAGCTGCCACGAATG
The DNA here is from genome assembly GCA_031002005.1 of Vandiemenella viatica. Lineage (NCBI taxonomy): Eukaryota > Metazoa > Arthropoda > Insecta > Orthoptera > Morabidae > Vandiemenella > Vandiemenella viatica. The sequence goes on along the minus strand of JARYHS010012519.1, from coordinate 202,985,524 downwards.
TGAAAAATCACACATTTTTGACGTCTTTCTGTTTTTGATTCTGGTATTTAATAAACCGCAACTTCATTATGATAGAAGCAAAGAAACCTAAATGTGGCATTCACAATACAGAAAAACCTTGTGTAAATCTCATATGTTCAGAACAGCGAGTTTCGTTAACTATGCGCTAGGGTGATCTCTGTTACTTTGATCATAACTAATATTATAAAACAACCCCTTACAAAAATGTTTTTGATAGATTCTGATCAGCGAATATACTTCAAATGATAATTATAAATGTTTATTTTGTCACGTTGGGTAGAAAATAATTCCAAACACTAGTTCAACTTAACAATAATAGTTCTAACCAAAGATAGTCGTTATAATTATCGTTGCTTCTTACTTTCTAGTCTTTGCTTCTTAGCTCCTTGCACCATAGCAAAAATTAAATTGTATCGCGTATCCAAATTTAAAAATTAGACTCAAGCGCCATTTGTCGGAATGATATATAACTAAAATCCTTACGCGCCACTTGAAGAACATATGGTAGTAATATGGCCTCAATGAGATCTGTTGTTTGATCGTAACGATGTTGTTTACTCATACACTAGATTCTGCATATAAAGATTAACATCATTAATGTAGAGTTTTCTTCACATTTCTCAATCAAACTGTTATCAGTATTTATAATACCTCTGGTATACGTTTTAACTGACGTAATTCTCATTAAGTATTTACAATGCATAATACAAATGCTACTTAGACGATACCGAAAAGTAAATAATCCTACACCCAATTAACGTTTGTACTGTCTTAGTAAGTTTAAAAATAGCACTTATAAAAGTGTTGTGTTAATTGTTTTTAACTAACTTTGTAGTAAGGTTAGAAAATACTAACAACGTACAATCTTTGGTGTATTGACCTGCTACGCACGTGTCCGATGACACATGTTGCAAGGAACGCTAAATCGACGTATTAGTTTCACGTTACCTCATTTTTCATGTGGACATGTAAGGTTACTATATACGTCAGCTTCAGCAAGGGAACGTTGTGAAAAAGTTCCGGTGCTTCTCTGAGATTTATGGGCTTCGACCCTTCTTTACCGCAGACAAAAATAATGTGAGGTTAGACCGTAAAGTCTGCACAAAAGGACTGCTAGTTTTCATGCACAGACTACTTAAACTTTACTGAATAACTGTTGTGAGAAAGTCACTCTTTTGAATGCCTCACGCTGGGCCTAATTACAGTTAAAATAACAACAACTACAAACTGTGATTAAGTCTTTTATTTTCGTCTCTCTAATTTTGGATAATTTTCAATAAGTGCTTCTTTTGAACGAACGTATGACACATCGAATTCTAATAACATTGAACTACACTGCGGAACAAGCGGTTTGCCCTGAAGTCTGGCTGTTCATTTAAATTAACAGGATATACCATCTGAATGATAAACGGTGACTTCAACAGTACATATTTTTAATTAATAATACAAAACTTTTGTCGACTTTTCATTCGTTATAAATTGCAAAAATTTTCTCGTAAAAAAAAATTCAAAAAGAAGCTTAAATCAGTTGAGTTAAATCAGTATTGTGTTATATAAAACGACAGAGGGAGTTTTGTCCAACCAGATTTATGTGATCGTAAACATAAATCTGCGCATCACATGAATCTTCTTTATTTACTAAATCAAATGATGCCCACTGCCTACCAAACAAAAAGGCTCCTTGCAAAGGTACAGTAGCAGAATGATTATTCGCATCGCAAAACGTAAAAATAAGAAGCATTCAGGGAACAATCATGATCTTTAATCATCATCATCATCTTTAATTTGAAATAAATTAACAAAAAAAAATGATTACAAGGAACAATGATAAAGGGTTTAATTTATTAAAAACGGTATTTGATAAAAAAAATATCTCAACCAAGTATGAAGATTCAAAAAATATATCTCAAAAATAAAAGAAAAATAGGGAAATTTATTCTTTCATTTCTACGACGTCATAGCAATTGCGTCTAATTTTGTATAGTATTGCATTCTAAATAACGTTTTAGATTTGTACTTACAGAAAATCAGATTTCATTTCTAGATAAATTAATTGTATGAGTGCTTTAAAAGGGATGTTGGAAGTGGCTGAGGATGTGCAACGGCTGCTCGACCTACACTGTGCTGCTGCAATTGAAAATAATAGACTACATTCATTTGTCGAGGATTTTGCTCATTTAATTTATTTCAATCAATGATTATGTCATAAACAAATACTAAACGTAGCTTTATGGATGAGCGGTAGGGCTCGATCCTGGTGTTTGGGAGGACTTCGATTCGAATCCCCGTACGGCCATTCGGATTTCGGTTTCCATAGTTCCCCCAAATCACACTAGATGAATGCCACGATAGTTCCTTCAAAAAACCATGGCCGTAGTTCTTACCGATCCTTCACCCTAATGCACTCACTCTCCGACTCTGAAGAGGCGTAAAATTACCAATAATAATAATACTAATTCAATAAGAGACTATCAACATCTAAGTATAAAATAATACAAAAAATTTACAGCAACCGGCGTGAACATTTTTGCGGCCCGCGAGATTCATCACACTTTTACAAAGTATATTTATTTTAAAATGACCAAAGAAGTGAAAACCAAGCATTGGAAAAAATACATTATTTGTGCATCCATATATTAAAAAATTAGATGTCAAAATTATGAGAAAAACTTAACTTTGATTTTAAAATAATTATCTTGCGAATATATGACAGTTATTGCCTGTTTTATTTATGAGTTTACAGTCATGAGTTTGCAGAATAATAAAATTATATTCACTCTAAAAAAATGTCTATAGTGAGTCCAAATCTAATATCGGGATATACTCGTATAATTTTATAAGCGGCCCGCGGAGTTATGATGCATTTCTAAAGTGGCCCGCAAGATCATATGGGTTGGCCACCCCTGGACTAAACAATCGAGTTTAAGATATGATGAAGATGTTAACGAACCGAAATTAAATACATGGTCAGAGATTTTACTATCACAGATCTAAAACCCTTTAGAGTTTATATGCCTGGAACTTTTGCTTTCTCAGTCACGCCATCTGCTACTTATGCTCACTTTCACAAGACACTAAGTGACCCTTGCGAAAATTTTGCGAATGATATACGTTGAATAGCGAGGTCCGAGGTATTTAGTACGATGAAAAAAGAACCGCCTCACTTGTAGCAATTCTTTATTTGTCAACTCAAATAGGTATCTATCAAAACAATAACAAAATACTTTCGGACACGTTAATCATACATATGACACAAAATCGAGGCAATTTATAACAAAAAACAAAATTTAATTTATGTATAATGGTTTACTTCCACCGTGGCCGCGAAAGTGAAGCCAACGTCGGCAAAGACTCTAAACTATCTCATTTCGTAACAATTATTTATTTTTCATCTGAAAGAGGTTCGTTGCAAAACACGTACGTCTTACGAAAAAATTACAATTAATGTTACACTAACAGAAACGAACGTATATGAAAACCCCTAACACATTTTATCAGTCTTTCCGTAATATTTGGGGCTGCTATCTAGCGGACGCGATGAATCCATATCGACCCCAGCGAAGCCCAGCAGCTTAATTATGAACTACCGCACACCCGTGACCTTGACTGATCGTAATTTTACCATTTACTGGATGAAATTCGAAAAATTCGTTTTTTTAGTTAATGATGTTACCAAAGCGGAGAACTTAATTTTTGAAATGATAACACATTTATCGATTTTGGTTAAGTATTAAGGGAGAAAGATGGGTCGTCGCGAAAAAACTCCCTTTGGAAATAATATATATGACTAGATACAGAGCAACTAAACAGAAGTTTTAACAAACCAACCCTCAGAGGTTTGTGCATTATTTATGTGTTACCGCGGACGGCAGTAGTTTAAAGGAAGTTAAGAGCTGAAGGCATTATTTTTTCCAGGCGTGCCCACACATTGTGTTCCCTGAGGCGTGCCCCCCCCCCCCCCCCCGCAGACTTGACTGATGCGGTGTCTTGGAGGGTGGAGGGGGACAGTGCGTGCCCCTGACAGCAGTCGCTACCCGTCGGACTCGAGGCCCTGGGGGAGGCAGACAGGACTAGAGGACGGAGTCCTCCACAGGGAATATCGCAGCGTTTGTTCCGTCACGGACACACCAAACAATACTTTGTTTAAAAATTTTTAGGATGGTCTTCGAACAGCAGAATAACGGCATTATTTTTTCCTTCTGGGAAAATGGGAGAGCACTTCCAAGGGGAGGAGTTTATTGGGATGTCCCTGTTGCTACCGGTAAAAAAATAAATGATTCGACTTACTTGGTTGAATGTTTCATGAAAGCTTCTTAATCCTGGCAGATGCCGGCCTATTAATGTATATTAATATAGAAATTTGGATGAATATGTATATTGTAATTTGTGAATGCCATACATTTGTGACATTTTTGATAGCAAAGAATAAACCGGGGGCGGTTGATTTCATACAAAGGATAATATGCTATTAAATGAGAGGGAGGTACATTAATAAGATGGCTTGGTGATACGGCAGCAGCTAGAAGGAATTTCCTATTATTATGTAAATAGTTGGACCTTAAGTGAAAACGTAATTTCTATAAAATTTAGGTGTATGTAAAAGCTGTGTTGAGTAATTTCTAATATCTGAGAAGCTGCTGAATAAAAGTGTGTTAAACTTGGAAAGTTGCGGTTGATAAATGACTCTTTAAGTAAAAGTAACAAGAATTGAAACAAGGTAGAATGTTCATTTTATTTCATACACAGATAGGAAAAGAGACGAGAGATTGACTATATCAGGGGCGGATCCAGGGGGAGGGCTAGGGGCTCAAGCTCCCCCCCCCAAAAGTTTCTTGGACCACCCCCGAAATTGTAAGTTTGAAGACCTTTTTTCCCGACTCAAGCCCATCCAAACCAAAATTCACTCACGCCAAGCCCCCCAAACCAAAATTTACTCACGCAAGGCCCCCCCCCCAAACCAAAATTCACTCACGCCAAGCCCCCCAAACCAAAATTTACTCACGCCAAGCCCCCCCCCAAACCAAAATCCTGGATCCCGCTAGACTATATCATAGTTTTAGTCGGAGAGCTAGACTGAAAAGCCATTTATGTCTAAAATATGGCACAGAATGTTTCACATCCTAGAAGGAAGTTACTGAAGAGGGAATAAAAAGGTTGAAAATAGCATAATTTTGAATCTTGGGAGAAACGTTAATGTATTGTATTGCTACACTACATGGAAAATATTTTCAAGAACCTCCTAGCTCACACGGATACACGGTGTGAACAAAGGAAACTGCAAGCCGTTAGCCGTTTCTCGGGATGCGACCTTGGGCCGGTAGTACTCAGTGAAGCAACAAAGCAAGAGTGACGCGGTGGGGGAGAGTACAGTGGATTGCGAGCTGTGTGGTGAGAGCGTGGCCAGCGTGCAGTAAGAGGATGTATGGCGAGATGTGTTACATGTCGTCATCTGAGTGGACGTGGGTCTCCGACGGCCAACAGAAAATGGAACCATCGCATCGGAAGGTCACACATCTGGCCCGACGGGGAGGCTCCCGGAATCCTATGCAGGGCCCCGCTACCCTCTATAGGAGGCATGGGCCCCCCTAGAAGGTGCGGGACCCCCAGAAGGCGGGGCCCATAGCATTTGCTAACTCCTGCTACATGACTAATCCGGTACTACCACCGATATGTTGATCAACCCAGTGTCGCCATAGAGCAAATCTCATTGCCCCGCTGAGCTTAATAAACAAATAAATAGAAAACCTGAGAATTGATGTAAAATGAACCCAGTGTGGGATTTCAAGATGTCTGTTTAATTATGTCATAATATTGTTAATAACATTTGATGAAGAATAATTTTGTAATAAAAGTATATTGAAGTCAATGTTGATAATTTATGCAAAAAAATAATTTCATCCTTAACAAGAGGTGTACACCACAGTAAAGAATGATAAATGGTTAGTAGTTAGATAATAAGCAAAGTATTGCTGAAGCATCCGAGCAGATGGTTATAAGGTCTATTACATTGTGTTAAGTCAGGGCAAAAAGTATTTACCGCAATAAAATAAAATGCTGATGTGAAGAAATGTGAACATCAAAGTAACTAGTGCTAGTAAACGTAACCACTACCAAAATTTTTACAGCATGAAACTAACATGCCCTTTTTTTTTTATATAATGGCATTTGGCAACGGAGGCCATACAGCCAGCTCAAGGTAATTTAATTGCATTCAGTGTATGGACGCCACAGGACGGACAGGACATTCACACAGACACACAACACTTAACATCCATGCCCGCGGCCGGATTCGAATCGGCGGCACTCGGCACGTGGAGCTAGCACTCTAGCCCCTACGCTACCGAGGCCGCCAACATGCTCTTTATGGGTAGGTTAAAATCCTGTTACTACCGCAGTGTTCTGACCACCTCATTATAAGTCTCGTCTTGCAGTACGATGGTATTGCAGGGCAAGCTTTGGAAATCTTTTACTACCAATGATTCCAAACCGTTTTTCGAATCCCCTCCCGGCCATTCGGATTTCGGTTTTCCATGGTTTCCCGAAATTACTCCAGGCCAGTTGCGGAAATGCTCCTTCAGAAGTCGATGGCCGAATTCCTTCCATTTGCTGGTCCTCAATGTTTTGACTCTGAATCACTAAACATAAAACCATGAAAAATTCTGTTGACTGTGATCATTGTGGTTAATTTAAATGTCAGTCCCAACAAAATTACTAGTTCACTCTGTCTCTGCGTATATTTTAAATTTCACCATAATGCTATTTTCACAGCTCCTATATTTCTTCTGTTTACTGTAACTAGTTTAATGTTACTAAAGTATTTCATATAATATAGCACAAATACCTCTACAGCCGTGACGTCAAATGGTCGAATCACTTGTAAGATCGTTTTCTTAGAGGTCGTTCTCAGACCGAATACTGGATAGACAGTAGACGACTGTAAACAGTTGCAGGGTGACCTGGACAGGATATCTAGTTGTGTTGGTAAACATAGGATGAATATAAATGCAAAGAAGAGTCAGCTTATTAAATACACAAATAAAAAACAAAAGGTTGATTATGATTATAAGGTGAGAAAAGAATTGTTTGCTGAAGACTTGAAATGTAAATATCTTCACATTACATTTTATAATAAGATTAACTGGGCAGGACACATTGGACAGGTGGTAGTAAAAGGTTTCCAAATTCTGCACTTGTTGGAGAGTGTGATGATTGGATGTACGAAAGATGTAAAGGAATTGGGTTACAAAACTCTGGTCAGGCCATTGCTCCAATGTGGTAGTGTAGTATGGGACCCACATTTTGAGTATCACATACAGGAGTTGTAGAAGTTGCAATAAAGGGCTGCTAGATTCGTTTCTGTAAATTATCGCGGAATGCAATCAGTAACAGATATGATAAAAGCAGGAATGGGATTCATTTGAAGAGAGGAGGAGGGTTAAGAGGGTCATGGGAGAGTACAGGGCGTATATTGGCGATGAGGCATGGAAAGATAATGGTGTAGGTATGAAAAGTAATGCATGGAAGGGAAAAGATGACCATAACCACAAGCTGGCACTCAATTTCAGGCACAAGGGTGTGGGAAGTTTCTCTTTTTTAGGTAAGAGTGTCAGGGATTGGAATAAGTTACCAAGGGAAATGATGAATAATTTACCACAAACGTTGAGAGAATTAAAAATTAAAAATTTGTAGACGGCAAATGTAGGTGGGTGCAAGAAAGGGGGAAGATGGGTGTGTAGAGAAATTGGCACCGGAGCATGTGCTCCATTGCAATTAAATTAAATTAATTTAAATTAAATAAATTATGTAGTTCGTATCTAGAATAATGTTTCTGACTAGCGGAAATTATTGTCTCTGGGATGTTTTGTCGCCAAGTATAAAACTTTCTCCAGAAACAATTTCGCGCTACTGCCTCCGGAAAATCTCTGGTAACTGGAATGTTAATGAATTAGTCTTTAGCTAGAGTGAGCACGAGAATTCTGTAGACTGTGTCGTGAAAGATGCCACGAGAGTACAGTAATTGTTGCAGAAAACTTTAAGAAGAAAATATTGTGCGTTTTATAGAATCTTTTTATTATTAGAATAAAGCGACTTCAACTATAAGAGGAATTAAATGACGGCAATTTAAAACTTGTATAACAGACAGGAAGCACGTGTTAAATTGCTCTTTTGCTATGTTGATAACATTATTCCGGTACAATCTATATGAAATTAGTTCCACGACAGTGTTTTTATCTAACTCAGTTTAGAAGCCCGTTTTTTTAACACTTACATGCTTCTTCTAGCTGCTTGGCGACATTATTTTCTCAGTTGACAAATTCAGTTTCATGCAAAGATTATGCATAGTTCGATCATAACAATATACAAAAAAAAAAAAATATTGCTACCGGAGCACGTCTTCTTCTGATACTTATCCACTAATTTACGTTTGCAATCAAATTCTGCATATCTTTTCTACATCTTGCTGTGTACAAAGGAGTTTCAGCTGTTAATAGTCCTGTCCAGTCCAGTATATTACGTAGCAGTGGTGTCCTCCTTCGAGCTCATACTCTATTGCCTTCGATCTTCCCTTCAACGATGAGCTGTAAGAGTTGGTAACCCGGGTTCTTTACTACACAGCTCAAGTAAGTTGTTTTTATTGTCATTAATATTACTCGGTTGCTAATTATCCACTTCACGACTTTCTCATTAGTTATTTTGACTGTCAAAGGTGTTCTTAAAGTTCTGCGATAAATACACATTTCAAAGGCCTTGATCTTATTCATTGCAGCCTTTTTTAATGTCTGCCCATAACAGGAAAACCGACCAAACGTAGCTGTGTACAAATCTTAAGTTAAAATCGATGTCAAAACCCCTGCATGTAAATCACCATAATTAAATTAAATGAAACTATAATATACTGTATAAGGTTTCAAACGTCATGAAGATTGGTTGATTTAAAACGCGGTTGCACGATCGCTGGCGAAAGTGTAGAGTCTCAAGGTAGTGTCGTGAAGGTAGACACTGAATGCAAATCTGGCTCCAATACATGTCTCACTTCGAATGTTACCAGAAAGTTTTTAGGCCATAAAGCTGCGACTTAGTGGCATCCTTCTCAATCGATTAATTACTATTCATTCTTGGCCTACTTGCTTAGTCGCATAAATTAAGTTTGTCTCGTAGCCGTGAACTTCACCTTCAACATCCGTTCCCTTCTCATACCATCAGTTTGATGCAATGCGCAACCCTTTCTGTTCTGAGCTTACCTATTCCTGCCAGCATACCTATTAAAACGTATGACCTCAGCCTTCTGCTTCGCGTATACTAGTTTCTATCTTCCTACTACATTACTGCCTTTTACTATTCCCTCCATAAGCATTCTAAACATTCTCGCATCTCTTCAAGGTGACAGAGCACCTTATATCTTCTTTATGTAAGATTTTACACAAATTTCGTCCTCTAACCACCATTTAAGGAATAATCAGTATTTATCTCACTACAAAATTGGATTCAAATTTCCGTCATATTACGAGTAAAACATGTAGAAATAGCATAAATATGTATTACTATGACGCAGACATAAAATTCGAAATAATATAAGGCTGCAACAATACTTTTAAAAAATTCAGTATTTTTTAATATTCGCGTATCCTCGTCATTAATATACCAGTCACAGACTTCTCCTTGTACTAATTCAAATCAAATAGAGAAATTATCTCTGAAATTCTGGTAACTGATTCAGGAATCTCCAGAAACCGCTATAAATATTTTTTGATAGTCAGTATTGTTTCTGTGTGCTAATTGGTGCAAGAGAAATGAAGTTCTCATTACTGAGCGAGTAGTGTGAACTGTAACGCCCTGGCCTCGCATTCAAGAGGACAGGTGTTCGAATCGTCGTCCGGTCATCCAGATTTGGATTTTCTATGGTTTCCATAAATCACTCCAGGCGAATTCCGGGATGGTTCCTACTAGAGGCTACGACCGAATTCCTTCCCGTTGTTTGCCCCCAATCCTTTCCATCCTCTAATGACCCCTTCGTCGACGAGACACAAAGCCACATGAAAATAAACAGAAGGACATATTCTGCTTCGGCATCCACTGTTGTATAGCTTCAGAGAGTACAGTTTGTTTGTTTGTGAACACGTACTTTCACTCAACCCTTTTACGAAGCCAATCTTGGTGAGTGGCCGCCAACAGGCGACCTCTGCATTCCGAAGGACTTGTACTCGAGTCCCAGTTCAGTCATTAACGTTTCGGTTTTTAATGTTTTGCGAAATCGCTTCAAATCACTCAGGAGATTATAAAATTACGTGTCTTACATCCATTTTACCACTTTCCAACAAACATTCCTCGGCTGTAGAGACATTGCTATAAAACTGAAAGACAAAGTAAATGGTATAACACACTGTGTCTCAACATTTCTCAACCCGAAGACGATTAAAATGTGAAAATAATTTTACTTACTGTAACACATTGGAACTAATTTTTTACCAATGTTTATATCATTAACATTTGGAATATATTGTTCTATAACATTATAGCATAGTAAATCTAAAAGCATGTTTTGTATTCCTAGGGAAAACACAGTTACGAAACTTCTTACTAATTAACGTTTGTTATGATATCTTTAATTAAATTAAAATTTTAATATTCTGTCTCCAGAGTACCTGTTCCATCTTTGCTTAGTGCATATTGTAACTAACGCATAATATTATTACTCAGATCTTAATCCTTCCTATTATTTCATGACGTATGTGCTTGTGAATACAAAATTAAAAAGGTAGGTATCTTTACATTCTGCTCACTACTCTACAGTGACGTATCTAGTTTTTTATAGTTGAGCTTGAAAAATCATCAGATTTGATACTATTGAAAAATAAAATCGTTTTGTACCAAAAAGTATAAAACTAAAAATGGAACTAATATTACAGAACAGTTTAATCAAATACAGCTATATGTTCACATTAGTGATACAACTCTGCTTCTGGATCTATATTATGTCGTGTTTACTTAGTTTTAATGCTTAAATTACGAACTTTTTGTCCTTTGTACCTGTAAACATTTCATAAAAAATGTGGGACTTTTAATAATTTCTCGCTTAATTGAAGCTGCAGATTTCTATCAATTCATTAATGAACTAGGAAATCAGCAGATAACTTGCTCAAAAAACAGAAATCAGGATGATCAACACGCTCCCTGTAAGAAAACATGATATCTCATAACTACCTCCTCATCCAAAGAATAGCACAGTCTTAAATCAATCAGGAGATTTGCTGGGAATCAATATGATGAATAACCTACACGCTCGCTCGGTATGTAATACGAAAACGCCTGTAGTTAATATTTCATTGATATGTCCTACTAAATAGTCCACCAGAAGTTTCTATATTGCTTAATCTGTACGGCGTTGTTCATCCTCTGATAATAGATACACTCGCTGCAACAAACACTTTGTAGAACTAGTGTACACTGTTTTAGTTTAGATTTAAATTAACTTTTATCTGTATTTGCTCACTATTTAACAGCTACTCCATGAGCGCATGGTTTATCATCTAATCTTTAAAGCTAATTTCAAGAAAGTAACGTTGAAAAATATGCGATCATTGAGTTGCAAGTTATGAACGAGTCAAAGACTGTTCTGACTTCGCATTCGGGAGAACGGCGGTTTGATTCCCCGTCTGGGCATCCAGATTTGGGTTTTCCATGGTTTCCCCAAATCACTCCAGGTGAATGCTTCCTTAAAAAAAGGGATGGCCGAATTCCTTCCTGTTCCTTGTCCCCAGTCCCATCCCGCCTCTAATGACCTCGACGTCGACGAGGCGTAAAGCCATAGGTAAAAAAAAATCAAAGACTGAGGAAGACAAGTATCCGTAATTTTTTGGTGCTTCTCGAAATAAATGAATGTTGGTATAATTTCACCAAGAATGTGTTATATTGGGTTCTTGATCTTCTCTACTGGCCACGTTAATTTAAACATTTTATTTCTTTAGTTGCAGTCAGCTTCTAATCCTATGCAAATCGCGCTTATTGGAAACTGATGAATATGCTAGTAGATTAGTGATGGAAGTACTAAGGAAATTAATGGCTTGAATAAATTACAAACTTCCTGCCCATCGCAAACGATTTCTGTCTTCACTCAGAGGAGCATTAAATTGTTAATCTGAGATGAGGACAAAGTGCAGATATCTCCAGTGAGACAATTTTAACTCAATATGCAGCAGCCATGAAGCAATGTGGTTTCATGATTGCTGACCAAGATAGGGAAAGCTTTAAGTGTGAACGTCACATTCTTTTACGTTCGCTCGAGATTCGTGCCTCTCATCATTAATGCAAAGTTGCTTCTTGAAACTGGTTATCTTAAGATACATGGCGCGCCTATATAGTTTCAATTTCTTCCCACTACCAGGCTCTTTCGGACAAGCTATCTACTGAGAGCTGCAGTTCGAAACAGTTTACCGAAATACAGGTGGGAAGGTCACCATGTGTCCAGATAAATAAAAAAATTTAAAATGTTAGATAGCCATTTCGAAGGACTCGTTTATTAAACAGTTAATCGATAGGTTCGGAGGAAACTGAGCAGTATAGTGGCTTACCAACTGGCAGATATCTCTCTTTAAAGAAATCACATATTTAAAAAAAAATGACTGTATAAATCCTGGAATTTAGGTACTTATAACTGCACCAAAATTACTGACCAGGATAATATACAGAAGGATGGAAAGGGTAGTAGAAGAGAGAGTAGGTGAAGATCAGTTTGGATTTAGGAAAAATCGCGGTACAAGGGAAGCAATTCTGTCTTTAAGATTAATACTTGAAGGGCGGATCAAGAAAAACAAAGATACTTTTATGACATTGAACCTAAAAATCAATAAATATAATTATAAGAAAATTTATAAAAATATAAATAAAAAGAAAAAAGCAAACAACCTATATATCCTCCAACTAAAACCATAATAATAGTTAAAAACTTAAGATAATTAGGTAAAATAATACAATAAGGAATAGGGAATAATAATCATCTTATTATAGAACCACCAATTACAGCAACAAATAATAAACCAAATATACCCCAAAATATATAATTAGAATTACTATCAAAAATATAATAATTAATTATTGAATAATAAAATAAGCGAAAAGAATATATAGCTGTCAATCCAGTAGCAATATAAAATAAAATAAAAATTAAATAATTTATATAATATATTGAAGATAATTCAAGAATAAGATCCTTTGAATAAAACCCAGACAAAAAAGGAATTCCACATAAACATAAACTAGATACATTAAAACAAATAGTAGTTAAAGGTATTCTATAAATAAAAGAACCCATAAAACGAATATCCTGAAAATCACCTAAATTATGAATATAAGAACCAGCACATAAAAACAATAAAGCCTTAAATAATGCATGAGTCAATAGATGAAAAAATGCTAAATCATAATATCCTAAAGATAAAATTCTTATTATTAAACCAAGCTGACTTAAAGTAGATAAAGCAATAATCTTCTTTAAATCATATTCAAAATTAGCACCAATTCCTGCTATAAATATAGTTAAACAACCAATTAATAATAAATAAATATTAAAATCACTACATATTAATAAAAAATTAAATCGAATTATTAAATATACACCCGCCGTTACTAAAGTTGAAGAATGAACCAAAGCAGAAACAGATGTAGGAGCAGCTATAGCCGCAGGAAGTCAGGAAGAAAATGGAATCTGAGCTCTTTTAGTTATTGCTGCAATAATTAAAAAAAACATAACTAAAAATTTCTCTCAGCTATTAAAATAAACATAATAAATATAATTCCAACTACCATAATTCAAGATGTTCAAGAAGTCAGGTCTAAAGTATGGAGATAGAAGAATACTCTATAAACTATATAAGAATCAAGTGGCTATAATAAAAGTAGAGAATCACGAGAGACATGCATCAGTTAAAAAGGGTGTGAGACAAGGTTGTAGTCTATCCCCGTTAATATTCAACTTGTATGTAAAAGAAGCAATGAAGAAAGTCAAAGAAAAATTTCCATGTGGCATAAATTTTCAGGGAGAAAAAATCAGTATGCTACGATTTGCTGATGACATTGTCTTGTTAGCAGAAAGAGCTGAGGACATTGAGAAATTACTGAATGGTATGAACAAAATACTGAAGGAAGATTTTGGACTGAATATAAATCAAAGCAAGGCAAAAGTGATGAAATGTAGCAGAAATGATACCATCACAGTAGATTAAATATAAAAGTAGGATCGGATGCAATAGGAGAAGTAAGTGAGTTCTGTTACTTGGGAAGCTAAATTAAAACCGATGGCCGAAGCAAGAATGATGTTAAAAGCAGAATAGCACTAGCAAAAAGAGCCTTCATGAAAAAGAGAAACCTTTTTGTTTCAAATATTGATCTAGGAATTAGAAAGAACTTTTTTAAACTCTTTGTTTGGAGCACAGCACTTTATGGTAGCGAAACATGGACTTTAGGAATACCAGAAATAAAGTAAATGGAAGCATATGAAATGTGGTGCTTCAGAAGAATGCTGAAAATTAAGTGGACTGACAAATTAAGAAATGAACGAGATTTGGAAATGATGGGTGCGAAAAGAAGTTTGTAGAAGAAACTTACGTAATGAAGAGACAGGTTTATAGGTCATATTATGAGACATGCTGGATTAGTTAATTTGCTGGTGGAGGGAACAGTCGAAGGTAAGAACTGTAGAGGAAGACAGAGATTACAATATATGAAGCAGATAATTGAGGACGTGGGTTGTAAGGGAAGACTGACGACAAAAAAAAAAAAAAAAAAAAAAAAAACCTGCACCAAATGTAACGGTAGACACTGTATTTAAACCGGTAAAAATTGTCATATAATGTCAATCAATTTCTATATTAAAAAAAAAACAGTTATTGTGACATTAAGTTAAACACATAATTCTACCAGTATCAACGTTTTTATATAGTATTTTATTTGGTAAGATAATGTGATAAAATTTTAATTATCATCTTATTATGTTATCATTGTTATCACTGATTGATTACATGATCCATGGTGAAATAAGGTGTGATCATATTACTGTAATAGGTTAAGCAGAAAATGTAAAAATTGAAGCTGGTCGTATGGTCGATAGACCGAGGGCAATCATTAATAAAAATAAATAAATAAATAAACTTTGAAAACATCGTAAAACAAGAAATGAGAGAAATTGTTTCCATAATAAGGAATGGCAACCTACCCATTTACCGATGTTTGGAGTCGGTAACCATAGCCGGAATTGAAGCTACTGTGCCTGTGTAGTATATTCCAGTTTTAGTAAAGTTTTTGACAATCCACTGAAAATAATAACGATTTTCAAAACACCGTAAACACATTACGGTTGCTGGCACTAGATAATGTGTTGATGTCATCAATTAAAATTCCCGGTATCAAACTTAATTTAGCACACACAGCGTTTTATACACTTATTCAAAGCAGTCGCACATAATGTACAGGACAAAATACCATACATTTAAGAACCAGTCTTATGTAATGTTTCACTCAGAATATAAAATAATTGAGTTATACAACCAGTTTTGTTTTTTTGTTCGTTTATAATAAACTGGTTCTTAAGCTGGTAGGTTATGGACAGCAAATAATTATTTCAAAATATTGATTCTTTAAATGTTTCATTTTTAGTACAAAACTACCAGTTAACCAAAAATTTTGTTTTCCCACTTTTGCAGCCATAATTACGAAACTACTAAAATATTCTTTAGTTTTCATAATACAGAAACCCACAGAAATTTTCGTTATGTTTGGATCACTATCAAGACTGATTATACTGTGGTGTTATAATATTACGTTTAGTTGTGAGTTTAATACGAAAATGAAGAAAAAAACTTTCGCATATTTTTCTTATGGTTTCACGCCTGGTCGACTTCGACGTCATTAAAGATGAGAAAGGATTGGAGGCAAGGACCGGCAAGGAATTCTGCTATGGCCTTTTGAAGGTAACATCCCGGCATTCAGCTGGAGTGATTTGGGGAAAACATGGAAAACTCAAATCTGGATGCCCAGACGGAAATTCGAACCGGCGTCCTCCTGAATGAGAGGCCAGAACGTTAACCGTTCACAAACCACACTCGGTATAAAGCCTTCTGCTTTTAGGAACTTTCAAGTTATCGATTCTACGTCTATTTCCCTAGCAGCACCTGGCATTTTTGATTACATGTGTTCGTGTCCTGATTTACGTTTTGGTTTATTTTTCCGAAATAATTCCTGGAAAATGCCGGAATAGTTTCTTATTTATTTTATTAACTTACGATACTGATAAAGGAATTAAATCCCTTAACGGTTGGGATATGTGGTGAGATTATACTGAAATTTCATATTACAAAGACAGATTGATATTAGTTGGGTAAGAGATCTGTATTTCGGAGGCTAGTCTAAAAATTTTCTTGTGTTAGCATAAACTTCAGCAAACAGGTATATTCAAAGATAACAAGAATTATGACATTCATTTAAAACCAACTCAGATACAAAATAAACAAAAATAAAATCTCTGATCATAAACTATACGTTGACCATAAACGGATAAAACGTTCTCTCTCTTGTAGTCAATGCACTATCAATGTTCCTTCTTCAGTCTATTTTAAATCGTGAAAGCATGGAAAGGAGGACAGATTAAAGTTAGCGATTTTAAAAGATCGTATTTCGTGTTTCTCCCCTGTCGTCAGACGTGCTCTCTCAAATGTAATTTGTGTGGTGCGGTTGGGGCGCCCTGTCGGAGGACTACCTAGTTGCAAGTTGCGCCTTCAGCCGCCTCCTACGCCGACAGATAGACGAAGTTGGGCATAATCCGCTCTATTATATCAAGTCACCTCATCAGCCCTCAACTTACGGTAGTATCATTACCAGAGCTCCAGTAACTCGAGAAACCTTATTGGTGCAGATATAGTCTCTCCGTAAAATGAGAGCAAATACTCCATCCTCTTAATATTAATTATCAGTTACTGCCCGCAACTTCAGCCGCATATAACAGACAAGCTCTCGATCTTCTTTCCTTCGAATTGTTATAAAATATTATTGTTAATTTACTAACATTAGGTACAAAAAACGTGATGAACGATGTGGGGGTGTGGAAGATATGGTGGTTGAAAGTGGTCGATGTAGGGCATTTACATATATATATATATTTTTAATGGCATTTGGCTACGCGGCCATACAGCCAGCACCATGCAATTTTGTAGTTTGCAATTATGTATTGTATCATTCAGTGTATTATACATTCTACCTGGTACAGACGACACAAGACAAACACAACACTTAATTAAAACCGCCCATGCCCAAGGCCGGACTCGAACCGGCGACCCCTGCAACGCGAGGCTAGCACGCTATCCCCTACGCTGCCGGGGTCGGCCATTTACATATTTCGACCAAACACTTGTGTGTCCTTATACTTCTCTTTCCTGTCACAACTCAAAGTGCAAGCCATTGCTGTTTATGTGTGGTAGTAGCGTCGTGTCTCCCATCGTGGTTGGATGTCGATAGCTATCGGTGGGCTGCAGATATGTCGGTTAAAAGTTGTTGACTTGGGCCACTTTCATATTTCGACCAAAGACGCGTGCGTCCCTAAATTTCACTTTTCAGCCACGACTATCTAACGCAGACCACAAGTGTTTGTGTATGGGAGTAGCATGGTGTCACCCATCGTGCACTATCGTGGTTATAAGTCGGTTGATGTCAATCAAAATTCTTTTCACATACGAACGAAGTCGTCGGCTTCAACTAGTTTTTAATACTGAAATGAAAAGTTAGGGTTACTAATATGATACATTGGACTTCCTCACATTCAATCACAGTAAACACACCTATCCTCAGGAAATATTAAAACGGTAGGTTTTACTATGGAACAATTACATCTGTGGACTTTTATAAATTTCAACTGCCTGGTGTTAAATGACATAAGCACACAGTAACGTGACGTAAGTTATTTCTATGTATGCTTCAGCAACTTTGTTTGCTTGATTCGTTCGCAGAAGTACAAAAATATTAAAATTTAAGATTTTGGTCTCTATGTCATCGGTGGTACTAAACCAGATAAAAAAATATCTTGTATGATAATTTGGTGTCAAAAGATATCACTACGTGCATGTAGAATTTCGTAATGACTTTTCGTCCTTACTTGCCACAATAGTTATTTTTACCATATTAAAACATATCACAACAAAATTAAGGAGAAAGTAAGAATTGGATACAATCATTACTTTCTGAATATTTTTCATACTTTAAAACATGTTATTTGTATTTGGTATTAACAAGAGTAATGCAAATCATTATAAATGTTTTGTTCTTACAGTTTTTTGTTTTTTCATTTAGCAACCAGTTGAAAATACTTTTTGGAGAGTGCATCCTATCATCCATCCATCTGATAAGCACCCTGCGATAGAAAAATAGAACTTATGTGCTGCTGAGTTAACCTGAAAGATACATTATTTTTTATCCTTTTTAAGTACTATCTTTGGACAAATACTTTCTGTGTAATTTCAATTATGATTGTTATTAGTGCGATTGTTTTTGAAGGCTTAGATCGGCTACATTTTATTCTAAATTTGCTGAATAGTTTTGTAACCTTTCTTTCATCAGTATTATTAGTATTTTCGGTTTCGGCCTTCTGTGAACTATGGGAAATATCTCCATAACTTATTACTTTTCTCTTTGCTCACAATATTTATTCAAACTTTGACCTAGTTTTTGTCTTCTTTTCTTCTGTCCAAACTTTTTCTTTGCTTTTGTACTTTCTTTTTCAACCCCCGACCCTAGTCAGTATTTCTTCTTTTCATGGAAACATTTAAACAATCTTATCTTCACTCCTTCTCGACTCATAAGTTAGAGATATACATAAAATGCAATGCTTGTTTTTATTTGAGTAACTTAAAGCTTCTCGGTTTCCATAGTTAATTCTTTGTTACTCCATTTCTTACACTTATTTCCGTTTTTCTTTGGTCCGAGAAATTTTCTAAAAACTTTTTTCTTGCAGACAACAATGGGCGATAATCGGGGTGGCGGCGACTTTAGGGGTGGCGACAAAGAGGACGACAGAATAATGTTTGAAGGGGCAGCAATCTCACAGTTTTTGCTCCGGTTAGGAAAATTCTTAGATGAACCACTATTTTTTTTCTTCTTTCCTAAATCTTGAATTTATCGTTTCTTTAGTTTTTTTAATGACTGTACTGATGTTACTCTTACTGGCAATGTTGGGTTTTTGGGATCCAGATCAGGTATTGTTAATATAGTGAGTGATTCCTCATAATACCCGTAGACCGATTCACCATTAACGATTTCTCGCATACCTTGAAATGCGACCTGAGTGTGCACATTAATTTTAGTAATGACAACCTTTCTTTTTTTTTGTCCGTTTACTGAAATTAACTTTTTGTAAAATTTGCAATCTTGCAGAATGTTTGATCTTCAAAGCCACTCAGCTATGATACATACACCCACGGATTATTAAGTTCATGAAGTTCAAATAAAAGAAGAAATCGAGTGAATCATTGAATTTTCAGCAATGTAAAGCATGTAGTAAACACGATAATTTTTTTAAAATAAAATCGATTTTTATAATTGTTTCACAGTTTTATTGCAATATGTAATACGATAATAGAACCGGATATTGTTAGCTGTACCCGATTTCCTCTGTTTTCATCTCCATTATCTCACGTATTTTACTATCAGAATAGAATCCAAAACAGGAAATAAAAATAAGTAGACACCCTGTGTTCTATACCAGGGAGGTGAGGAGGTTAAAGAGGTCGGTAAGAACAGAACATAACAGAGTTAAGAGACAGAAGGGTAATAGAGAATATTTACAACAATTAAACAAGGACTTAATAATAGCTTAGAAGGTGGCTAAAGATGGATTTATGAAGAGTATTCTCAGTGCAGGGGGACCATTGACTGATTCATCTAGAAATTTCTATAACTATGTTAGAAAACTGAGAGGAAGGGAGGGTGTTTAGACACTTATAGATAAGGATGGAGAAGAAGTTACTGAAGATTTGAAAAAGACAGAGATTTTAAGTAACTGGTTTAGGGACAATGAAACAGGTGATCCTGAATTGGATAACACTTAGAAATGAGCAGACCATAAAATTTGAAATTAATACTGAGGATAACATGAAGGAACTAAGAAAGCTCAAAAAACATAATGGGACTAGTGTTGATAATATTACTACAGATATCTTAAAGATGGTCGGATGTGACATTGTACATTATCTTGACTTATTATTTAAATTGAGGGGATCATGAAAGGTGCCTCCCCGAAGATTGTGATTTGAAAACGTTATCAGAAGCAATCGGGCGATCCCTGGGCAACGGTATAATGCCGGCCAAACCTTTCACACCAGAAACATCAATAAGCGAGCCCTTGTCAGGGCCACAGTTAAAGATTGTCTCCATCAACATTGAAGGCATGTCATCAGCCAAGGAAGAATTGCTACAAGACCTATGCAATCAACACAAATGCCACATTTTATGTGTACAGGAGACACATAGAAGTACTGAAATGCGCCGACCTAAAATAAATGGAATGATCCGCGTGGTTGAGAGACCTCAGTATAAATACGGAAGTGCCATCTTTGTCCGACCAGATGTTCAGATCCTGTCCTCGGCCTTCACAGAGGAGAACGACATCGAAGTCCTCACCATTGAGCTTAAAAACTGCACAATCTCATCTTTATATAAACCACCCAGCAGTACATTCATTGTCAAACCACCGTTTAATTTCCATAATCAACATCTGCAGATTGTTATCGGAGATTTTAATTCTCATTGTGCTGCCTGGGGCTACGACTTCAATGACGAGAATGGCATTGCAGTAGAAGAATTGGCAGATGTAAATCAACTTACTATCGTACATGATCCCAAACTGCCAGCATCTTTCAACAGTGGGAGATGGAGACGGGGCTACAACTCTGATCTAATATTCAGCAGTAATCACATCAGCCAGCAATGTGTGAAGTCTGTCTGTAGCCCAATACCAAACACGCAGTACAGGCCAATAATGTGTGAAGTGTTTGCGACAGTGATACCCCAGAGAGTTCCTTTCCGCAGGAGGTATAACTTCAAGAGAGCTAACTGGTCCATGTTCACAGAAATATTGGATGTGGCTGTGTCTACTATTGAACCAACACCAGAATCATATGACACATTCACTGCAGCTGTGAAAAAATGCTCCAGAAGATTCATTCCCCGTGGTTGCCGATCATCATATATTCCGGGTCTCACCTCAGATCTAGCTGCCCAGTTCATGGTTTATAAAACACTTTTCCAAGATGATCCATTTGGTGAAAAGACAATAGAAGCTGGTAATCAACTTATCTCATCTCTAAGTGCAGCAAAAAGAGTCCGCTGGATCAAAAAATTAGAAGAGCTGGACCTGAAAAGAGATAGTCACAATTCATGGAGACTTCTAAAACGCCTCAACAATGATGCATCGAAGACCACTGGACATTCCAATATAAACGCAAACCAAATTGCACATCAGCTACTCATGAACGGGAAGGAGACTCATAAAAGTCGACAATCTAAAAAACAAAGAAAAACGAACAGAAATAGTCAGGAAGATACGAACAACCTCACTGAGCCCTTTAGTATGTCAGAGTTGGAAAAGATTATTCATGAGTGCAAAACAGGAAAGTCGGCAGGCCTCGATGACATACGATCAGAACAAATTAAGAACTTCGGATATAAAACCAAAGAATGGGTTCTACAGCTTTTTAACAAATGTATGAGCTCATATCAAATTCCGAAGGTGTGGCGGAAGACGAGAGTCATTGCGCTGCTGAAACCTGGAAAAGAAGGAAACAATCCTAAAGATTTTAGACCTATAGCACTTTTGTGTCATCTCTACAAAATATTTGAACGATTAATTCTGAATCATATCCAGCCTGTGGTTGATCCAAAACTTATTCCACAACAAGCTGGCTTTCGTCCTGGCAAAAGTTGTACTGGGCAACTGCTGAACCTAACACAGTATATAGACGATTTGAGACCCGTAAAGCCACGGGCGTGGTTTTTGTGGACCTGTCAGCAGCATACGATACTGTTAACCACCAACTATTACTTGACAAGGTCTACAGTCTGACAAAGGCCACCGGATTAACTAAACTCATCGCTACTCTTCTTCAGAATCGTAGGTTTTTCGTTGACTTTCAAGGACAGCGCAGTCGATGGAGGGTACTAAAGAATGGCCTACCTCAAGGTAGTGTACTGGCCCCAATACTTTTCAACATTTATACAAACGATCAGCCATTACATCCAGCTACCAGGAGCTTCGTGTCCGCTGATGACCTAGCTCTAGCCTCACAGAGCACAAAACTTGAAGTTGTAGAAAGAAATTTGTCTTCTGCTCTTGAAGGCCTATCAAGCTATTATAAGGAAAACCACTTAAGACCTAACCCTTCAAAAACTGAAGTGTGTGCCTTTCACCTAAAAAATAGGAAAGCTCAGCGTAAGTTAAAAGTAATGTGGTTAGGTATCGAACTGCAGACATGTAACACCCCAAAATATCTGGGAGTGACACTCGATAGAACCCTCACATATAAGAAGCACTGCATGAATTGCAAAATGAAGATCTCTACAAGAAATAACTTACTGCGCAAATTAGTTGGATCACAGTGGGGCAGTCAACCACAAACTATACGTACATCGGCAATGGCCCTTTGTTATTCTGTTGCAGAACATGCATGCCCAGTTTGGTACTCATCATCTCATACCAAACAGGTGGATGTAGCCCTCAATAACACCTGTAGGCTAGTGACAGGTTGCTTAAAGCCTACCCCAGTTGATAGGATTTACCAACTTTCGGGCATTGCACCACCCAGTATCCGGAGAGAAGTGGCTGCGAACAAGGAGAGGACCAAAGTAGAACGGGAAAGCGCTCACCCACTGCACGGCCATATACCACCAGCCCAGAGACTCAAATCCAGGAAAAGCTTCCTCGGAACATCACGGCAACTAATTGGGTCACCTGAAAAGGCAAGAGTACAGTTATGGAAAATGAGGGTTCCCAACATCTCGGGACCACTGACAGTTGCAGAGCGCTTGCCACCTGGTCATGAAGAAGACTGGAACGTCTGGCGGTCTTTAAATTGATTGCGAACAGGAGTGGGCAGGTCCAAGGAAAACCTAATGAGATGGGGTTATACTGATACTACCAGTATTAAATGCGAATGTGGAGAAGACCAAACTATGAATCATATGCTCGAGTGCCCTATGTGCCCATCATCCTGCAACAACGAAGACCTGTTTCAAGCAACACACAATGCGATTGAGGTTGCGAAGTACTGGGCCAAGTGTGTTTAAAGTTGTTGATTTACAAAATGTATTTAACTGTATATTTTGATGTTTTTGACACGAGAATAATAATAATTTATATTGAGTCTTGATACTAGCTGCTTACCAGAGGATTGGAAAAGTGCGATGGTAATGCCGGTACATAAAGGGGAGGAGAGAAATAGAGGGAAAAATTATAGGCCAATTAGCTTGAAATCAGTAGTAGGTAAATTAATGGAGAGATTGATATGCAAAATCAGAAATATATGTGAGGAGCGTAAGTGGTTTTCAAGTAGGCAACATGGGTTTAGGCAAGGATATTCATGCGGACGTCAGTTGGTGGGATATATGCAGGATATTTCAGATGAAATGTACAATGGAGACCAAATTGATGGTGTAGCACTAGATCTGTCAAAGGCTTTTGACAGAGTGAGCCATAAAATGGTAGTAAATACGTTAAAAACTATTGGAGTTGATAAGAAAGTGATTTTCTCAGTAGATTAATTTTTAAATTTAGAAAACAGAAAGTTAGGTTAGGAAGTGCAGTATCAAAAGAAGTGGAAGTAAAAATGGGAGTGCCACAGGGTAGCGTATTGGGACCATTGCTATTCATTATTCTAATGAATAATTGTGTTGATTGTTTACTATCAGAAATTAGATTGTTTGCAGATGACAAAATGCTATATCAAAACGGTTGAGGATTGTAAATAATTGCAGGGTGATCTGGACAGGATATCTAGTTTGGTTGGTAAAAATGGGATGAAGATAAATACAAAGAAGATTCAGCTTATTAGATACACAAATAAAAAACTAAAGGTTCATTATGACTATAAGGGGGGAAAGAATTGCTTATTGAAGACTTGAAATGTAAATATGTTAGCATTACATTTGATAACAAGCTTAACTGGGCAGAACACATTGGAAAGGTAGTAGGAAAAAGTTTCAAAATTCTGCATTTGTTGGAGAGAGTGATGAGGTGATGTACGAGAGAAGTAAATGAATTGGGTTACAAAACTTTGGTCAGACCATTGCTTGAATATGGTAGTGTAGTATGGGACCCACATTCTGAGTATCACATACAGGAGTAGGAGA
This sequence comes from Vandiemenella viatica, assembly GCA_031002005.1. Classification (NCBI taxonomy): domain Eukaryota; kingdom Metazoa; phylum Arthropoda; class Insecta; order Orthoptera; family Morabidae; genus Vandiemenella; species Vandiemenella viatica. The sequence continues at coordinate 202,961,125 of JARYHS010012519.1, read as the reverse complement.
TGGTGCAAAAAAGGACTGCTAGATATGTTTCTGTAAATTATCGCAGAATGCAATCAGTACCAGATATGATAAAAGAGCTAGAATTTAATTAATTGGAAGACAGAAGGAGGGTGAAGAGGATCATGGGAGTGTACAATTCGTATATTGGTGATGAAGCATGGAAAGATATTAGTGTAAGAATTGAAAGAAATGCATGGAAGGGAATAGATGACCATGACCACAAGCTGGCAGTCGATACCAGGCACAAGGGTGTAGGAGATTTTTTTTTAGGTAAGGGTGTAATGGATTGGAATAAGTTACCACGAGAAATGATGAATAATTTGTCATAAACCTTGAAAGTATTTAAAGTTAAAATTTGTAAAGGACAAATGTAGTTGCGTGCAGAAAAGGGGGAAGATGGGTGTTTAGGGAAATTGCCGCCGGAGCGTGCGCTCCATTGCTATTTAATTAAATATTATTATTACTGTAGCAAAATTTAAATTGTTTTTAGTTGCCACAGGAAGACTTGAGAGAACAGACGCTCCAACAATGGAACCACCGCAGGATCCAGAGAGGCGTGAATTACATTCAGGGGGCGGCTTAGGAATGCAAATGGCGCAGTATTTTCAGCACCACAGAACGCAGCTTTAAACCTTGAATAACGTTGCGAGAAAGGGCTGCGTTTGCAACCATTAGGGTCTACTTATCAGTAAAGACTGAAGCAGCGCTATTTAGAAAGGGTTACGGTTTAAAAACACAATGAAAATTATAACCGTTTATCATTAAGAAGTAGCAGAGTAGGCCTACGTTACGTGTGCTAGGAAAAGCCGAATTGTGCGTAAAATTGAAACTGTGTTGTACAGGAGGCTGAACTATACTTTTGAGTATCACAGTCAGTAATATTTTTTTTTTTTTTTTTTTTAATGCCCACTTAATTTTTCATCTCCTCTTGGGGTTCAAGATTTCGTATTCCGGTCTTTCAGAAATTCTGTAAAAAGTTAAAAAAATAATTCTTTCTCGGTGCAAAGTTAATCATTTCATTTTGAATACTTAGGTCATTATCCTTAGCTGCTATACTAATGTTGGGTTTTGTTCTCCGTCTAGTTCAGCTAACAAATGAAAAAACTTTGTTATGACATATGCGTTTCGGTTTATTAGACCATCATCAGTGCACTAGAACAAGTTATGTACAAATTTTGAAGTGTAGAATAAAGTTTATCTAAATGAAGGTATTAATTTTGTTATTAACTGTTATTTTTAGCTTATTTTACTTACAGTTTTTCTATATTACATTAGTGTATGGAATCGTTCCATATCAGTTTCTCCCCTTGAGGTTTCTCACTCACTGAACAATTTTGAAAAAGAAACATATTTAGACACGTTTGATTTTTGAAGGTAACTTCCGGAACAAGCTTAGTTATTGTTCTTCTTCTTGAGGTTATTCACCAACTGACCATTTTTTTATTAAAAGCATATTTATACACGTACTTACACACAATGTAGCTTTTTAAACAAACTTCTGTTATTGTTTATGATTTCTTACTCAAAGATGCTTACTTTCTATGGTATAAGTATTACCAACATAATTTGCTTATTGAAGTTAAGTTTTATCTTTGCTATAGAGGTTTGTTTGAATACGAGCTCATTTTTAGAGTCCTAAATAGTGTCTGGTTCGTAAGATGGATGTATTCTTTGATCACATTTTCCCCTTCATTTAGTGCCTTTTGTATATGAAAATTTTCTTGAACTGTCAACATGTTTTTTCTGTGGTTATTGATTGCCAATATTTGCATGTCTGTTCCCATTTCTGTGTGTTCATGTTTGTTTTCAATTAAATGTTCTGCATATGTAGAATGATTTGAGCATCTTAACGCCCTTATGTGCTCTTTATATCGGATTTCGAATTTTCTGGCTGTTTGTCCGATACACTAATGTAATATAGAAAAACTGTAAGTAAAATAAGCTAAAAATTATATTTAATAACAAAACTAATAACTTCATTTAGATAAACATTATGCTACACATCAAAACTTGTACATAACTTGTTCTAGGGCACTGATGATGGTCTAATAAACCGAAACGCATATGCAATAACAAAGTTTTTTCATTTGTTAGCTGCACTAGACGGAGAAGAAAACCCAACATTAATCATTTCAACTAAAAATTTGTCTTCGTTTGAGGAACCTCTTTCTACTAGTGCTAATATGATCTTGACCCAACTGTCGAATGAACTACAACAACAATATGCTTTTACGTATTTATGAATGTTTTTCCGGAAACAAACCGAATAATACTTTTATTTAGACACAATTCTAGGCACGCTTCAAGACTTACGGCTACACCTGAAGATGGCGACGGAGTTTTATGTCGCTGAAATATTGTATATAAATAACAGTGATATTCGGTTTGTTTCCCGAAACACATTCATAAATAAACAACGCCGAGGAAAACTGCGTTCATTTATAATATTCTTTGAATTTAATTTTTGCTTCAGTCATCTTAATCAGACCTCCGTTAATTTATCTAAATCAACTACGTCCAGGTTTGTGTTTTAGCCACTGTTACTTGTGATTAGCTTCACGACTTTGGGATTGCTTCGCTTACGTTTATTACACCGTATTTTTCATGCCATTCAGTAAATTCTCTGGACAAATCAGAGCGAGCGGAAAAAGTTGTACCACAAGTTTTCCGTGCAAGAACATCCTCGCATAGCCGCGTCGACAAAGTTGCACCAAATAGAGAAATTCAAACAGAAGGAAAGAGGAGCAGTAAGTATGAGTGCTTTCATCATTTGTCCTGTATGCTCCTTCGTTTAAATTTCTGCAGTTATGAAAACGCGTGTATGTGGCTGTTTGCTGAATTTAGCTGAAATGTATTTTGGAGTTGGAAAGTTGTGAGGACTCGAGAAATCGCTCTGTAGTCCTTACGTTTTCAAAGTCATCAGTGACACTGCCGTGTTAGGAAATCAGGACTATCCAGTTGTCACTCCAGATTATGACAGTTCGTCAAGAAGCAACTGCCGCGTATAAGTGAGACTCAAAGACGTCACCAGTTAGTTAGGAATACAGATGTACCAAAATTGTTTTTAAACATTTGAATCCAGTGAAGACTTAAATGGTACAGTTATTCTGCGATTTAGACAGTCACAGTTTAATCTGCTCAGGTTAATAAGCAGTAAACTGGCTACTGTGTGATTTTAGAAGAGAAAGTGTGTGTTATTTATCAATGTACAACTACTGTTAGGGACTCTTATTAATGTAAAACACATGTTAATCACTATTTTCGAACGTACATTACGGAAATTTTGGGAATATTCAAGAACTTTAGAAGTATCAGAGTAACAGAAAAGTAATTAATAACTGATTGCTTAAGAGCAAATAGTAAGAAGTAGTCATTAACTTGTAAGTTCTGTATGCTGCACAATCTTCTGGGAAATAAAAGAAACTGTGCATTAAAAGATAAGTGGTGAAATTACTATCTCTGACTAATCGAGCGTTATTTCATAATTTATAGATCGTTTTCTAATCTTTTTGTGAGTTTCAGAAAAAGGTGGGCAGCGCCACAGATTGAAGGGGGATTATGAGTACATGAAACTAACTTTACACTCACCAGACAAGGAGTAAGTGAGCCCTGCTTGAAGACGATGAGAGTGGAGGTTAAGTGAACTTTAATCTGCGGGTAAGATAAAATCGTCAGAACACGACAACATACCAATCCATTCACCACGAACCACTTAGTCACACTCAAATTTACCATCACTTCCTCCGTTTCTTCCTATCATACAAAACTATAATAAGAAGTGATTGAGAACAATCGTACACCTACTCCTTTTTACCTTTTTCCTATCGCTGGTAATTGTTTATTTTTATTACGAGCATCCAACTCCAATTTTCCTTACAAATTATTTTTCTGTATCATTATTTCAGACTTTAGTTCTGTGTAACACAAAAAACGTGATTTTAAGCATAATTAACAATCCACACCTGGCCCCTATGATAGCAGTTAATTTGAAATGGCTTTTTTTATTACAACAATCAACCTGAATCTCTAAATCTAAAATTACAGAATGAGCAACAATCTAACGATTCAAGATAATAACCGTTAATATCATGGAGAGCGATTAGATTAAAATGCGAAGGGGTGTATTCGCAACACTGTCGCTTTGCAAATTAATCAGAGAGTATAATACTAAAATATTCCAGATTATTTTCTTCATACAGTGCTAAATTACAATAAAATTTAATCAAATCATAATCTATCAACGTATGTCACTGTTAAAAGGAAATATTTTCTGTTTTAAAATTTCATTAAAAATTGTACATAAAAATAGAACATAACTTTACTCGATTCCATAAATTGGAAACGTCGAACAAATTCACTACACATTCTGATAATTAACGATAGACATATTACCATTACATTTAACATTAAAATAGCTCTAAATTTATTAACGGGCGAGTTCTGTGCCCTTCTGTCGGAAGATTTTTTTTCCCAAGTAAACGTGAATGTTGCCAATACCAGCTTCGAAGGTAACCTTTGGTGACTTTTGTGAAAGACGTATCTTTGTAGATATATATACCATTGATCGATAAGCTCCTGATGGAGTCGCCTCATGAAATTCAAAGGCTCTTTGGAAAGGCTACTTGATGAAGTTCATAATTCGTATCTATTGAATCAATAACACATTTTTTTTCTACTCATACGCTGTAATAAATAAATCACAGGATAAATTGTTTAAAAACATCTGTTTCAATGCTGCCATAAATTAAATTGCTGGTTATTATAAACATCTTTTTAATTTGATAATTCCACCAATAGTTTGTAAATGTATAATGATTATAGGAAATCAGGAACTTAAAATATGTAATTACCTTTGTGGACTTTAAAAAGGCCTATGACTCAATTGACAGAAATATACTAATAGATATTCTGAAAGAATTAGGACACGATAATAAAACAACTGAAATAATTAAACGAACACTAACAAATACGACGTCCAAAGCAAAATTTATGGGAGAAATTCCCGAGCCGTTTGAAATTAATTCAGATGTGAGACAGGAAGAGGGTCTGTCTCCACTACTTTTCAACTATTTACTAGAAAAAGTAGTGATGGAATGGAGGAAAGCCATCAACTCAAAGGGTGTTCAGTTGGGAAGAAATCCAAATATAAAATAAAGTTATTGTTTAAAAAACATAAAAACCTCCTTCAAAAAAGGGCACTAAAAATTTTAAAATAACTTTATACCTTGCTGACGAAAAAGTAAATCTAAATGGACAATATTTTACATTACTGTTATTGAAATGTTTACATTAATTAGTTATTTTTGGAGTCGGTGCCAGCTGTCAGATCGCGCAGATCGAATTACTGAACTTTATTTGGTGTTCGAGACGAACCGAGAGTACGAACAAAAATTCCAAATATTTTACAGCATGTCGTGAGGAAGATAGTTTTATTGCGGCAGATAGCTTAGGGTAACAAATTAACGGTATGTTATCTGTGGCTCGGCCTCATTGGTCATCCAGACTTAGCTCTGGCGCTATAGTGTCAGTTGTTAGGTTGCAACATGCAGTAAAAACTTTATAGTTAGTATAATATCGGTGTATCATCTATATTTTTTTTTGAAAAATGTTTCTACAATTAATTGTAGGTAAGTAGTAAACTGATTTTTTATGTATTATTGTTTTCATGTTTTTGTTTTTCTTGTTTTGGCTGGCACCGACTCCAAAAATAACTAATTAATGTAAACATTTCAATAACAGTAATGTAAAATATTGTCCATTTAGATTTACTTTTTCGTCGGCAAGATATAAAGTTATTTTAAAATTTTTAGTGCCCTTTTTTGAAGGAGGTTTTTATGTTTTTTAAACAATTATTTTATTTTTAAATTTTCAGTGGTATTATTGTTAATTTGTATTTAAATATGCCGCATAAGTTCTCATTTTGCGAACTTCCTGGGAGCTCAGTAGTTAAAGCGAATGCTTTCAACAAAAAAAAATCTATCTTTCTATACCCTAACAACTTTCAGAATGGGGTGAATTGGATGCTGTGTTAAGTAATGTCAGTTTACATTTTGGTCCAGGCTGTGTTTCGATCTAATCATAATCTGTTAAATCTGCTGCTCGATAATCGAAATATGTAACATCTGGACATTAATGTATACCACATACACAAATCTGTCTCTGGAATATATCTGTTCGTTCCGGCATCACACAGAAAATATAGATATTTGATTGGTTTTCATAACGTAAAAGCTCGGCGTCCAAGATGAAATCTGAAGTACATGTTGAGACATTAGGACACATACAATTTATAAATATTCTGCAATGACTTAAAAATAGCTTAATTGATTTTGACGGTACTTAAAATTGTGGATTTTGTAAAGAACATTGGAAATTATATACGATGGGGGTAAAGGAGAAGAGGGATTGGGCTATTGTATATCAAATGTAGACTGTCTTTTCTGATTGATTTAAAGTATACGTTTGTAAATTTCTATTGATATCATATAAAATTTTTAGGTGTGTATAAAAAATAATTAAGGGGTGTGGAGGTGAAAAGTAGTTTGGTATTTGTTAAGGTAGTGTGGACAGCATTTTTCTCTTTGTTTTAAAGTATACATGTGCAAAGTTCCATCGAAACCAGATAAAAACTGTAGCTTTGTGTAAAGAACATTTACAAAAATTAAATGGGGTAAGGGAGTGAGTGGTTGGGTTTTGTAAACAGAATGTTTCTCTTTGTTCTTAAGTATACATTTGCAGTGTTCCATCGAAATCTGATAAAAACGGTAGGTATCTATAAAGAATATTGGAAATTAGGAGGAGTGGGGGTAGAAGGGAAGAGGGGTTGGGCTTCTGCAACCTAATTTAAACACAATTGTTATGTATTTTTTAAGGTATACGTGTGCAAATTTTCTTCTGAATCAGATAGAAACTGTGCTTTGTGTAGATTAAAGGGGTGGAAAGGGGGAGAGAGGTTTGGCTTCTCTAAACCAAATGCAGACAGTATTTTTCTGTTTGTTTTGAAGTAAACATGTGCACACTTCTTCCAAAATCAGATAGAAACGGTAGTTTTATATATTGAACATTGACAGTAATTAAAGGGTAGAAAGGGGAATAGGGTTTGTGTTTTTGTCAAAGTAATGTGAGTAGTATGTTTCTTTTTCTATTTGCTTTAAAGAATTGCGCAGTTCCACCGAAATCGGATTAAAATGTGGGTTTGTACAAACATTAAGGGATGTAAAAGGGGAGCTAGGGTAGTTTTTTTTATTTTTTGGTCAGAAATCTTCTCCATAAAAAATGCATATATGTGCCAACTTTCATAAAGATCGGTCAAATGGTGTCAACTGTAGCTTTTCAAAAAGAAAATTGACAAAAGTCAAGGGGCGGAAATGGGGAAAGGGGTTCACTTTTGCAAACCAAAAGCTGACATTATTTTTCTCTTTGTTTTACAGTAAAAGTTTGCTAAGTTCTATCTAAACTGGATGAAAACTGTGGGTTTGTATGAAAATTAAACGGTTTAATGGGGAGTGGGGGTGGTTTTTTTTCTATCAGAAACGTTCCTCGTGAAAATATACGTATAAGTGCCAACTTTCATGGTAATATGTCAAATGGTGGCGACTGCAACTTTTTATAAAAAAAACATTGACAAATATTAAGGGGTTGGTAGGATGGAGACGGGTTGATCTTTGTCAGATCAAATGTTGACAAGAATTTTCTGTTTGTTTGAAAGTATACATTGGGAAAGTTCAATCAAAATCAGATATGAAATATAGGTTTCTATAAAATTAAGGGGTGTAAAGGGAGAGATGGAGTGGCTTTTTTTATTTTTTGGTCAGAAACCTTCTCCATGAAATATTACATATATATGACAACTTAAATGGAGATCAGTTAAATGATGTCGACAATAATTTTGTATAAAGAACATTGGCAAAAATTAAGGGGTGGATAGGGTGAAAGGGGTTCAGTTTTTTGAAACCAAATGTTGACAGCATTTTTCTCTTTATTTTTGACTATACATGTCCAAAGTTCCATTGAAATCGGATAAAAAATGTGGGTTTGTATAAAAATTAAGGGATGTAAAGGAGAGAGGGGTGTTTTTTATTTTTTTTGGGGGGGGGGGTCAGAAACCTTTTCCATGAAAAATTACATGTATATGCCAACTTTAACGGAGATCAGTTAAATGGTGTCGACTTTAGCTTTGTATAAAGAACTTTGGCAAAAATTAAGGGGTGGATAGGGGGAGAGGGGTTCGGTTTTTTCAAACCAAAAGTTGACAGTAGTTTTCTGTTTATTTTTTACTATACATTTCCAAAGTTCCATCAAAATCGGATGAAAAGTGTGGGTTTGTATACAAGTTAAGGGCTGTAAAGGGGTAGAAGGGGTGGTTTCTCAATGAAATTTATATGGGACCACTTTGGGGGTATACTCTATCCACTATAAAAATTTCATTTAAATCGGTTCAAAATTGGCGAAGATATCGCTGAACATACATAAAAAAAAAAAAAAAATTCAGACGAATTGAGAACCTCCTCCTTTTTTGAAGTCGGTTAAAAATCACCATAGAGCGTCTAACTTTTGTAGATGACATGGCGGTAATTGCTGATTAACTGGATAGTGCAAAAGAACAAATCGAAGAACTAGATAAACAGGCAGCCAAACAAGGATTACATATATCTTTTGAAAAAACACAGTTCATGACAAACATCAATGAGGCTCCTCAAAATCTTAAACTTCGCAATGGCACAGTAGCGAAAACAAATTGTTTTTAATATTTAGGAGAATGGATAACGAACGACACAAAAGAAAAGATTGCCATAGAAACTAGAATACATGAAATGGAAAGAGCATTTCATATGACAAAGAACGTATATAACAAAAAATCCTTATCATGGAACACAAAGCTAAGGCACCATCAAGCAGTGGTTAAACCAGGAACATTGTATTCGGCAGAAACGCTTAAGCTAACAAGATATGGCGATCTTGAAAAACTGGAAAAAATAGAAAGAAGAATCTTGAGAAAAATACTGAGGCCCAAACCTAATAGTAATGATTAATACAATTAAGACCAAACCGAGAACTATATTCGAAAATAGAAAAATTAACAGTTATAATGAGGAAAAGAAGACTGAAATTTTACTGGCACAAATACAGAATGGATAATAATAGACTAACAAAACAGATCTTCACCTTACTGAACAAATATAAATCCAAACTCACATGGTTCACTGAAACTGAAAAGGACATGAAAAATGCTGAAGTGAAAGCAGATATAATAGACAACAGAACACTTTTTAGAGAAGTAATTCACAAGGCAGGTTTTCAGGAGAGACAGAAATACACAAAGGGAAGGAAATGGACCCAGGAACAAAAGGAACAACACTCCCAAAGAATGAAGGAAGTTTGGAAGCAAAGAAAATTAAACACAAAGAAACATAGCCAAAGTTGATTTATCGTACCCTCCAAATGGGTTATTCGGAAGAAGAAGATTATAGTTTAGTCCTATATTAGCAGACCAAGATATATAATCCTTCGTAAAAAAAAGTAATCATGAAATCATAAAATTCCGTAATTCACGTCAGTAGAACCTGGGTATTCCGATCAATCCCGTGTCACTTGAACTTGTATCAACATTTCTGCCGTTCTAGGTTTCTGACATGATTTTCTGCTGTTCCCAGTTGCTACATATCTTTTGTCGCTTCTGTTAGAGACGGTGCCTTCATCTTCCTAGTTCTTACAATATTCGCGACAGTTCGTCACTATGGTTGAAATAATTGTTGAGATATGCCCGAAAATATTATTCGCCTCATCTTGGTCGCACTCTGAGTTTTCCAGTGTCTTGAAAACGAAAAAATAGATTAAACAGATTTCGTATGACTACGCTTCACCGTGCCAGAAATGAACTTCAAGGAAATACTACTGGTTTCTATTAGTCACTGTGTATGGACAAAACAAAGATTTACCATTTTTAAAGATAAGCGATAGTAAATACTTACATTATTTTCGTCGTTATCTATGGGCTCCTCCCCTCGCCCAGCCCCATTGTTGTGGATCAGTATATACATAGTTTTTGTGTCAGTAGTCCAGGTGATGTCTTCTCTTAGATTACTGATGTTGTTTTGTCGCTGGAGAATCTCTCAATACGGCCAATTTAATGCATAGGACGAAATAATATTGAGCATGTTATTTCTGGCATTGTTTATGAGTTTATAACAATGCAAATCATATTGACTGGCAAGCAAATAACTTTACTGCAACACAGTTACTTTTGCTGATGTTTTAATTTACGGTGCGCGTGACGCCATTCGAGAACTGATTCTCACTTTCAAACGCAATATTAGTACATATTTAACGCATTTTTAATGTGCGAAGTGCTTGTGTCAGTTTCTGCTGGACATTAGTAAAACTTTTGGAGTTTTAGTTTTGAAGGTTTCTTAAAAACTCGCCACCACACAAACTTACTCACACTGTGAGGTCCCACTCACAAGTCATCCCTATGACGAGATGGTAAATTTTATTATTATTATTAAGAGAAATTTCCTCACTACAGAGGTTTTTTCTCCAACACAACAATAAAGAATTCGGAACATAGATCTTGACTTGATTTGAATACTTAGCTGCTATACTAATGTTGGGTTTTGTTCTCCGTCTAGTGCAGCTAAACAAATGAAAAAAAAATTTGTTATGGCATATGCGTTTCGGTTTATTAGACCATCATCAGTGCCCTAGAACAACTTCATCTTCTCAAAATATTCCTCCAGATATTTCTATCGTGTATATCTTCCTCTTCTGCACCAAGTCTTCTCATTGTTATTTAAACACTTTGGAGCCAGGTAAACACGGGCCGTCCTCTTTTCCTCCTTCCTTTAACTTCCCATTCCTGTACTAGTTTTGGTATCTTAGTGTCTTCCATCCTTCTTACATGGCTATACCATTTCAGTCTTTTTCGTTCTATAACTTCATACATTTCTTCTTTCACTTCCATTAGCCTTATTATTTCTGTATTCCTTACTTTTTCTTTTCTTTATATCCTTGCTGATCTTCTCCAGAAATCCATTTCTAATGCTTTCAGCTTCTTGATATGTATTTGGTTGATTGTCCAGCTTTCTGATCCATATAAGACTATACTTTCAAATAATGATTTAAATATAATTCTTTTTGTTCTATTCATAACACTCTTGCTCCATAGAAGTGAATTTAGCATCCCGATTACTTTCCGGCCATTAGTAATTCTTTTATTAATTTCCATATTCGATTTTCCTTCTATTTCTAAAATTGAACCCAAATAGAAAAAATTATTTACCTTTTTAATTTTTATTCCATCGATGTACAATTCATCCAGATCATTTGTAAGATATTCTGTTTTTTGGTAATTAATCTTCAAGCTCCATTTTTTATATTCTTTTGACAGTTGATTACATATGTAATTTGCATCCTCATCGTCTTGTGCTATGACGACTTGATCATCAGCAAATAGTAAGTGATGTAAATATTTTCCATCTATTATTTATAAACCCATTCTATTACACTTTTGAGACCATGTTCTCAAACTAACATCTACATAAATTTTAAATAGGGTTGGTGACATAGGCATCCTTACTTGTTTTAAATTTTTGTGATAATCCATGACCAGTTTTTATTTGGCTTGTGTTATTTATGTACTACATGATCTCATTACTAATGTGCGACAGAAACTAACACAACCATTTCACACATTAAAAATGCATTAATTATGTACTAATATTGCGTTTGAAAGTGGGAATCAGTTTTCGGAACGCATGACGCGCAGTGTAAATTAAAACATCTTCTAAAGTAACTGTTTTGCAGTAAAGTTATTTACTTACCTGTCAATTGAAAACAGTTATAGACTTTCATAAGTCCATTTATCTGTATCTATAAAACGAAAACCGGACATATTGGTCGTATAAAAACTCGGAAACTGCGGGGCGGATTTCGATGGAGTTTTCACCGTTTTAAAGCTTAGAATCTTAATTCACTTGTCTGGCATGTCTTATGTTTCAACGTTAAATAATGTAGGAGCATTAAATGAAATTCTGAACGTATGGTGAGAAATTCCACAGGAGGAATTACTAGATGCCGCATACTCCGCACTAAACACACAACACAATGTCTCTGACCATAGCCTTTAATTAAAGCAATAAGATAACTTACAATAATAACTATTTTGCACACTAAACAGAACTTTAAGTATTCTTTCTTTTAATTCGACATATTCAATTTTTAAAAGCCATAGCTTGAAGTATTCTTTCCTTTAATTCGGGATATCAATTTTTAAACGACATAGATAGCCGTAAAAACAACAGAGATTTTCTTTAAGCACGATCTCTGGACAATATCTCTGGCCTTCAGCATTAGTCTTCTGTTTACGATAATATTATTCCGGATTCACTTTTGATATTTTATCTGCAGAGTTAAAGGATCTGGAGTTTCGAGCCACATTTTTGCAATTGAATCAAATGTGAGTTTTTAACATAATCTATTGTTGTTCAGTAATGTAGTAATGAAATTTATAACCTAATTATCGAAACTTGATAAACATGAATCTTTTCGGACGAATGAAAAAAGTATACGTGCAAATAAACTTCAGTCCACCAGTTTCTTGGTAGGGGGCGGGTGAATGTAAGGAAAAGGTTGGCGCGTATTTTATGAAACTTTGTACAAATGTTTTGCGGGAATAAAAATAGGGTACGGTTAAATCTACGCCAACTATACCGGGCAACGCCGGGAACTCCGTTAGTTATGGATAAATTAAAGAAAAAAAATAATCATATGTTTTTATAACCATTAACTGATCCTCTAGTAACGCGGAGAGGAAGGGGTGCTGAGAACTGTCGAGAGGATGTTGTGTTCCAGCGCAGCTGCGCCTTGCAGAGAGCGGCTGTCTCCCTCGGCACGCCAGGCGCGCGTAATTTCCACAGCGCGCAGTCTGCCTGTCGCCTTGTCTCCTCCCACGAGTTACGAAGCCCCTGATTGGACATTCGACTCTGCTCTCGGCGCGCCTTTCACTAGAGAGACTATAATCTCTGACCTGTAGAAGTTAACGGGCAACCTCGAACGAGAATCCTATAACTGAATTTCAGCACGCCGATTCTCCTTTGTAACTCCACAGTCTAATCTCATTTCCTGATGCAAAACCGTTCCACATGTCTGTATTATTCAGGTTGTATCGGACATACATTACGCCAACGGGAGGTATATATTTACTGCATAGGATGAGATGATATTGTGCTTGCTGTTTCTGGCATTATGTATAAGTTCATAACAATGAATAATCTATATACAGGGTGTTTCAAAAAGGACTTTACAACTTTGAAAATTCATATAAATTTTATGAAACAAGGTACAGAGCTGGTTTTGGTGTTGTTTTAAAGGAAAACACTTCAAGTTTTTTTACCCTAAACTAAAGATGTTCTATGTGGCTCCGTTGGTTATTCTGCAGACATCCCATCGGTAGCCGATTTCTTCCCAGACTCGCGCTAGCATTTCAGGTGTAACTTGCTCAGCAGCAGCGTAAATTCTTGCTCTAAGTTCAGGTAGAGTGGCCGGCAAAGGAGGTACGTACACCGTATCTTTTATGAAACCCCAGAAGAAAAAATCTAGCGGTGTTAGGTCTGGGGTACGGGGGCCATGCAATTGGCGCATCACGGCCAATCCATTGAACCTGGAAAGCGGTCATTGACAAAATCCCGGACGTTAGTCAGATAGTGTGGCGGTGCGCCATCTTGCATTAAGAAAACATTTCGTTCTCGGTCATCCTCATCGATCTGTGGTATCAAAATTTGTTGCAACATATCAAGATACACTATCCCGTTGATGGTTCTCTCTTAAAAAAAAAAAAAAAAAAAAAAAAAAAAAAAAAAAAAAAAAAAAAAAAAAAGGGTCCGTACATTTTACTCTTGCTCAACGCACAAAAAACGTCCACTTTAGGGCTATCACGAACATGTTGCAATGTTTCATGTGGATTTTCACTTCCTCAAATCCTACAGTTATGTGTGTTAACCTTGCCACTTAAGTGAAAAGTTGACTCGTCAGAAAAGATTGTTGTCCAAGAAATGTTCATCATCATCCACTCGATTTAACATATCCACACAGAAGTTCCTACGTGCAATCTTATCAGTGTCTTTAATTGCTTGTAAAAGCGAATATCGGTATGGTTTCAAATGCAAACGTTTTCTCAACACACGCCAAACCGTCGTATGTGGGACTTGCAGCTCACGAGATGTACGCCGGGTCGATTTCGTAGGGCTGTTGACAAAACTTTTTCTCACTTGCTCAACGACCTCGTCAGATGTGCTTGGACGACCTGAGGATTTTTTATGTTTTACCGAGCACCTTGTTTCTACAAAACATCTATGCCACTCATAAATTGTAGGCCTATTAGGAGGATCTTTAGCGTATTTGGTACGAAAATTACGCTGAACTGTTGTCGCAGACTTCGATTCTTCAAACCAAAACATACAGCTAGCACGCTGGGGTCCAGTGAAGGCAGCCATCTTTAAAGTAACTGCCGCTAGCGCTTGTGCGGCGCGATTAGGCACTAGCGGACTACACGAGTCAAAACGTGAAGTGTTTTCCTTTAAAACAACACCAAAACCATCTCCGTACCTTGTTTCATAAAATTTATATGAATTTTCAAAGTTGTAAAGTCCTTTTTGAAACACCCTGTATATAAATATGAATGTATGTTATTTTCATACATATCCACAGTTGTCATCCGATTTCGATGAAAGTTTTCACACTTATCCTTTGAAAACAAGGAGAAAATACTGTCTACATTTGGTTGAAAAATTTTCTGTATAAATAATACATGTTGTCTTATAATTTCGAAAAATTACTGAACGGCGATAAACAGTCGCGTAGGATTTGTAGGTCTCTGCACTGGCTTTAAATGTAGTGGTCTGGTAGCTCAGTGGTTAAAACGGTGGTTTGCTTCTGTTTTGATCTTGGTCTCCGGTTCAAATCTCCGTGGAGACTAAGATTTTTTAAAATTGTTTTTGATCGTAAGAGTCACGCCTGAACCGTCGGTTATTCAGATTTTATGTTAGACTGTAGATATTACAAATTTATGGGTTCAATGCGAGGCAAATCGTAGGTAGTCTTGCAATGCTGTAGGTGTATACTTTTTTACGTTATAATGATCCCTCAAGGGTTGTTCGCAGTCAGTGTGTGTGTGTGATCTGCAGTAATAATACTATAAATACTGAAGTAAGTCTCTGTCTTTTTGCTATGTTTTGACGACTAAATGGCTATACCAATATTGATGGAATTTGACAAGAAAATCTGTAGTAAGGGCACAGGACATTTTTTCCGGTATGATTAACAGTTGTAATCACGAAATTTTGAGAACTTATCGAATGGTGACAGAAATATGTTGGAAATTGATTCTCTTCAAGGGACAGGTTCGACGGTACAATGATATAGTGATAGCTTTCCTGTCATATTATGCCGACCCGTTGTTGTTTGGGACCAATCCTTCGTTACCAACAACTTTCTATATTCAATTCTGTTGAAGAAATTCTTAATCCACGCGTACGAAGTCGCGGGTATCAGCTAGTTGAAAAGTTATGAATTAATATATTTTTATGAATAAATATAATAACAGCATTGTTTTTCGAGCGTCCTTGGTAGCAAGGAGCAAAATGGGCCATAGAAGATGCGAAGAGTTTACATTGCAGAAAAAAAATTAAAACTGAAGGAAAAAGAATGGTGTGTGAAGCTCATTTTTGAAGGTGGTGATTGTAACTGCAAAAGAATGTTAAGTAGAAGTATTTTAAGTTATGAGAAATAAAAATGTATTGAGAATAAATTGAGTGCTGTAAAATTCTATAAGGGGTGGTTGAATAAATGTTAAGTTTAGTGAAAATCGAAGTCGCTAATGTTGGTGAACAAATGGATGAATCTATCTAAGTAGCCAAGAATGAGGAAAAAAGAGCGTGGTAGGTTAGCGGTTAAAGCTCTGGTGTCGTATTCGAGAGGATGCCAGTTCGATTTCCCTTCAGGGTATCCAGATTTGGGTTTTCCATGGTTTCCCCAAATCACTCCAGGTGTATGAGGTGAATGCCGGGATATTTACTTCAAAATGCCATGGCGGAATTCCTTACGTTTTCTTGTCCACAGTCTCATCCTACCTCTAAAAAAAAGGTAAAGTATGATTATTTCCTTTCAGGTATAGAGAAACACTATTTGTGGAAAATACGACTGAAGAGCCTATGTCAGAAGTTGGATCAGGAGTAACAGACGGTTCAGAATATTGTGTTGGTGAGAGGATTCAGATGAGGCAATAAGACGAAACTTGAAATAACTGTATTGTATCGAAACAGAGAGTAATAATGTGTGAGAAGTGTATTAAGTAAGTAAAACGTAGACAACGATGACCGAAAGGCTCTTTAAATACATCTAACCGAGAATAGAAACGTTACAAGGTCAACCGGAGAAATGATTGAACGTTATCGACATACCAAATGTACTATCGGAACTCGGAAGTATTGATAAAGAAAATGATATCAAAACTTGTCACTATTGTCATGTTTGGGTCAACCGTGATGTTTAAGCTTCGACGTCTGAGGGACAGCTTTGATTTATATCTTTGCATTAATAACACTTCTCCGTGCAGTGAAACGGTATTTCTCTTGATGAATCTGCAACAACGCTGTTTAGAAAAACGACTGTATTGGCTAACATGTAGATATTCTCCTCGAATTGATCTTCTGTTTCCTGAAAAACTTAATCATAAAATAAGAAACCCATACTGACTGACAGAGGATGAAACTGTGCATTTTGTTAGAACCATTAAAATACACGGTTAAATGTAAGTAAGTTATTTTTACCGTCTCGCAAAAATGTTTTAACAGATATATTTGATGCATATCTGACAAAAACTTTCATAATGAGGTGTAAACTCCAAACTCTAATAAGATATACGAGCACGTATTAAAAATAAAATAAAAAATAAAAATAAAAAATAAAATAAAAAAATAAAAGTACAAATTGGGAAAAAAGTCTGTGATTGATTAAAAAAAAGAAGGAGCTTAATTGTACCAGTAATACCATGTCACTTATTCGTTGAAATCATGATAAACATTACAATTAACTTTCCAATATTGGATAGCAATTTATCGACACTTTCCTTTAATTTTTCAGCTTTTAGATGTCACAAGAAAATAAAAATCCCATCAAAATTTTACCTGTAGTTTTTATGTCATGTTCACCAAAAGAAAAACACTAATTTGCTAGCACTTTTTATCTTTATTTTTCAGCGTTTCAATCATATAAAAATGATACATACCATAATTTAACCAATTTAAAGTTTAAATTTCAGTGCACTCGCTTGGTGGAAAACGTGAAGTATGCGAAATGTGGTAGAAATGAATGTATTAGAGTGGATATAAATAAGAAACAAACATCCAAATATATGATAACAAAGTTTTCCTCGGCATTGAGAATTGGTATAATGCTTTCGGGTGACTAGGCGAATTGACGAGGTGTTTACACACGATTTTTCATTTAGGTGAAGAAAATTGCGACAGTGATTTTGATCGCCGAAATATGTGAGAACCACTTCGTTAATTCTGCTAGTCACCCGAGAGCATTATACTGATCCAGATATATATATTAATGATTTTGACAGATTTCCAGAATAACAATTTCCACCTCTTGTGGAATACAATTATGATTAAAATATTGACAAGAGTAAATTTCTTCCTGAAAACTGATTATGTGTAGAACATATTGCCTCTATTGATTGTGAAGTTTCGACACATTCACAACAGCAGCTTCAGGATCTTCTTGTGACACCTGCCGCGCTGTCAGTGTAAGCTGGATCTAAGCTGAGAGGAGACTTCTGCATGCGCAAAGCCCTCCAGTAAGTGTGTAGCATACATTCACATCTCTTTGACCACGACTCAGGTCCTCATATAGAACTGTAGGATGATGAAACCACCCACGAAGATATGCAGCGGAAACTTAACAGTCTTTCAACTTTGAAGTTAATACCACTGTAGCTCAAAGTGAAACGTCATCGTGCTATATCTCTCACAGGTGAAAGAAGGGATGCTTTACACATTAAACATATTTCAGG
This sequence comes from Vandiemenella viatica, assembly GCA_031002005.1. Lineage (NCBI taxonomy): Eukaryota > Metazoa > Arthropoda > Insecta > Orthoptera > Morabidae > Vandiemenella > Vandiemenella viatica. The sequence goes on along the minus strand of JARYHS010012519.1, from coordinate 202,943,052 downwards.
CTCTTATACTTAAACTCGCCAAATGTGTAGACTCTACCAAACTGTGTCCAGCTTCAACTGAAGAAGCCATTTCTAAAAGAGCATCTACTGCCTAAAACGAGACCTTCTTCTGTCGCAGTCTCTTGTCAGTTGAGGACTTTTCTTTTTTTCCTCATGGGTGAGAAGATAATTTGCTTATTGACTGTATTAATTCCACCTTAATTTTACCTATGTGGGTATTGCTCCTCACTAGAGGTATTATAATTCCCGATTGTGAAGAATAGAGAGCTCTAAATGAAAATACCGAACTGCAATTTATTTTAAATTTGTTGAATAAACAATTCCAAAGTAGAACAACGGATTCTTAACAGCGTATAACAAAGACATAATAGATGAGAAAACTTGTGTTTTTATCTCTTAGCGAGATTCAGGATGTCACTATATGGTTACTGTGGCGGGACATTTTGAACCCTGGAACCTAAAAGCAACATTACACGCTGAATTCAAAATATAATTTACATATGAATAATCTTCGTATATGCGACCTTAGTATAAAAAGTTTATGTAGAATGGTGGAAACACTTAAATTCGCCCTGTAAACAAATAGTTCAAACACTCATCTTTTTTTAAATAAATTTTTTAGCGTCTGCGAATATCGTGTCATGCTATACAAATACTAAATAAATAAAAACTTTTGTTGTAGCTACAATAGGAGATTCAATGTAGCACTGTAATTGTACAGTAACTTCTCATGTTTTAGTGTTATGTATAATAAGAATTTATTCATTATATTAAGTTTTTTTAGTACTTTCTTCTCCGAGTTAACTTTATATACTTCAATAAAAAATGAGAGTTTGAATGAAGACTCAACCACATAATCATATTGTATTTCCTTCATTTGGCACACTGGCGCATTTCTTATAGTGTAAATAAATAATATGATTGACCTTAAAACAGCACCACACTAAAGAAAATTAACTACAGAACAACAAAATAGATTCAGTGAGTTCCATTTGTGGCCTGTTGTTGATCCGAGACGACCCAATATTTTTCATTTACCTTAATGGAACTGTCATTCCTTGGAAAGCACTTCACTCCGCAGAGAAATGATATCGTGCACGGTGACAGCTTGGTGACATTAACATCTCTGATCTCTATCAAATCCTTAGCCACAGCTCGCTTGCACAATAACCTAAATTAATGCATGCCTCTTTTTTTTTTTCTGAGCAAGGTTTATAAATTATGTAGCCAGGAATTCATTCTCGTTTTGCATTACAAGCAACGGTTAAAATTATTAATTTCGTGTTCTCTGATCTTGTTCTCTTCATGCCTTTTTTTTTTTTTTTTTTTTTTTTACTTCCCTAAAAATTAATTCCAAAACACCAAACGTATTTGTATGCCATAATATCTGTTCTTTTGACATATTCGTCCATGACTGCGTTAGTTGTCTATTTTTTGCCAAATATATTCGGTTTGCATTATGTTGGTTCATTTTTATCGACTTTATAACCATATATTTTAAACACTTCTACTTCTCTTTCTTCCGTCTTCGAACTTGACTTATTAAAGTTGTGTGGTAGAAAACAAAGACTTCTTCCAATGACTCCCAATCCAACTCCTTTACCATGTCAGTTACTGACGGGGTTCTGTGGTAATTTCCATAATCAAATCTAGCTTTTCTTCGGTGTATTGACAAGCGTTATATAAGTCCGATGGAGAATTACGATGCGAGTAACAAATATCAGAATATTAAAAACTAGTCTTATGAAATTTTAAAGCATTTAAAGAAGAATAAAAATGTTCCCTTGGTTATTAGTTTCACAGGTAAAAAAGAAAAGTACCTAATACAGATTTTTTTCTCTATAATTTCACGGTTTGTCGAGATGGAGGTGATTTGAGGCGGGAAAGTATTGGGGGAAGGAACAGGGAATGATTCTACCATCGCCTTTTAATGGAAACATCCTGGGATTCGTTTGGAGTAATTTCGATAAACCATGTAAATAGGCGTCCTTCTAAATATTAGACACAAAGGCTATTGCTTTACCAGCGGATTTGGTACTCCGCGTATAAAAGATATTCTTATCCCACTTTAGTGAATATTTAAAAATTAAGGTTAAACAAGTGAACACAGTTATTTTTCAATAGAATCGACGGTTTCCGATGCACTGAATCTGTATCTTCGCTATCTTAGGTATAAAATCAGAAAGAGTTAAACTGGCGTATTTTTTCGAATTATAGTGTTTGGTTCATTCTCGATTCATTGTCAGTCATCTTCGAAAGTTTTACTCCAATTATATACACCAACGTTTATAACACTTTTTCTCTTAAAAAATTATTTAAGGTATGTTAACTACAAAGATTTTCTTTTAAGAAGTTTCGTAATAATACATCGAGCGTGACATATGACAAACTGCGATGTCATATGTTGAACCGAGTTCGAATGGATTAATATCTGAGTGACAGCCAACCAGAGAACTGTTTACACTTTGTTTCTAATGGTTATTAATGTTATCCCTACTGTACGATCTTCCTGGAGTCAGTTCTAGCAAACTCGTCATTGGTCGGAAGAATACCCCCACCTTGGATGTTGGGGCGTGGGAACAGGAAACTATCTAGTGCAGTGAGTCAAAGAGTGGAAACCCACGATCCTTGACTACAATCTGTTCCACAACTGTGGACCTAGCATATAAGAATTTTAAAGTACTAATAACCATAAGATAATTTTGCAAACATATAACTCTGAGAATGTGTTAATCAATTGCACGAAAGCGAAGCCAATGCCTAAAAATTTAATGATAATTATAACCAATTTGTAAAAGCAGGGGAAGATGTCATCAACAGAATGAGAGGCACCCCTACTCTAGTCCCGTCAACTCCAGTGGAGTTGACAGTAATTTCGTGTGTTGCTGGTAGGAAGTCAAAGGAATAGACCATTCTATTACTAGGCTGAATGGAAGAAGCAGGACCTCGATGACCGAAGAACAGACAAAAAGGAAAGAGATACCACAAAAACAATGCTTGTAAAAACAGGCCAAGATCGTAATATTGTTTAGTGACAAAAAGTTAGGACATATTGTTCTGAGGCAAGTAAATACTCTAAAAATATACTCTTTTTTGATTTTACTGTTTTTTTTTAATTTTTTTTAGTTTTTACTTATTGCTTTACGCCACGTCGACGCCTAAGGTCATTAGAGGCGGGATGGGACGGGGGACAAGGAACAGGAAGGGATTCGGCCTTGGTCCTTTTGAAGGAAGCATCCCGGCATTCACCTGGAGTAATTTGGGGAAACCATGGAAAACCCAAATCTAGATGCCCGGACAGGGATTCGAACCCGCGTCCTACCGAATGCGAGGCCAGAACGTTAACCGTTAACCCACCACTATCGGTCTCTAAAAATAGTTTCTATCATGTCATGGATTTTTTTTCGGGAAAAAAGTCTGCTGAATTGTCCATTATGCATGTGATGTTTTGGTAAAATAGACATTTAAATTTCTACCCACCTAAAAAACTTAAAATTTGTTGCTGCATCAGGGTTATACAAGCTATACACAAAAGCCAAGGTTTTCTTCTAAGGGTTGACAATGTGTAAGAATGATAAAAGATTTTTCCCTTTTCGAAGCCGTCATATTGGTATAAATAGCTTCATGAGTGTCACATGGCATCGAAATGCTCCTGCTTCTTCTTCCCGACGTTTCGACCAGCCCTCAGGTTATCCTCAGGTCTCTAGCAGACTCAGCACGTGGCTAAGGAGCGCAATACTCGTGAAACTATTTATACCAAGTGTTAGGATGAACCATACATATTATGCATTTCACTTTAGTAATTATTACACCTTACATAATGCCCTGGTCACCAGATTTTTTTTTTTTTTTTTTTTTTAAATTAACAATCCAAAACGCTGAGAGTAACCATTCTGTTTCAGCAAAGTGAAGTAGAGTGCTGACCTGTCTCAGAACAAGGTCTGATAACTTCTTTGACTAAACAGCCACTAGAATCGTTTTTGAGGGATAGCAATATTACGCTGGAGAGGTCTCAATACATACAACGTTACAACTGTTTTGATTAGCTGGTGGCCCTCGTATCCTGTTAATGTAATAGGTACCATACGGAACGCGAAAAGCTTTTCTAATCTCGGCCCCCTGGATAAATGCTCCGGCACATTCTGCCGCTTGTTATGAATTCCTCCGTAGCTCCTTTCACGTCCAGCCCTCCAGTAACTTTGCTCCTTGGCCCAGAACTAATCCTGTGTTTAATCTACGAGGAATGCGAGCGTTAGCGGTGATTCCGTTGTTATTCCACAACTATTCAAAGTGGAAATTAATATCACTGTGGCCAATTTTGAGAGGCATTTCGAACTTTGAAGTAGTCCTCCACTACAGCAACAGCGAGAGTTTCTGGCTGATTATGTCATAAATCCGACACTAACTGATTCATTACTAAATCAAATTAAATTGCAATGGAGCGCATGCTCCGGTGGTAATTTTCCTAAACACCCTTCTTCCCCCTTTTCTGCATCCACCTACTACCCTTTACAAATTTTAACTTTAAATTCTTTCAATGTTTTTGACAAATTATTCATCATTTCTCTTGGTAACTTATTCCAATCCCTGACACCCTTACCTAAAAAAGAGAATCTTTCTACACCGTTGTGCCTGAATTCGAGTGCCAGTTTGTGGTCATGGTCATCTTTTCCCTTCCATGCATTACTTTTAACTCTTACACCAATATCTTTCCAAGCCTCATCATCAATATACGCCTTGTACACACCAATGACCCACTTCACCCTCCTTCTGTCTTTCAATGAGTCCCATTCCAGTTCTTTTATCATATCTGTTACTGATTGCGTTAAGCGATAATTTCCACAAACAAATCTAGCACCCCTTCTTTGCACCTTCTCCAACTCCTGTATTTGATACTCAATATGTGGGTCCCATACTACACTACCATATTCAAGCAATGGCCTGACCAAAGTTTTGTAACCAAATTCCTTTACTTCTCTCTTACATCCCCTCATCACCCTCTCCAACAAATGCAGAATTTTGAAACCTTTTCCTACCACCTGTCCAATGTGATCTGCCCAGTTAAGCTTGCTATCAAATGTAATGCCAACATATTTACATTTCGAGTCTTCAATAAGCAATGCTTTTCCCACCTTATAATCATAATAATCCTTTAGTTTTTATTTGTGTATCTAATAAGCTGACTCTTCTTTGCATTTATCTTCATCCGAAGTTTACCAACCCAACTAGATATCCTGTCCAGATCACCCTGCAACTGTTTACAATCCTCTATCGTGTCGACTCTTTTATACAGCATTATGTCATCTGCAAACAATCTCATTTCAGATAGTAAACAATCAACACAATTATTCATTAGAATAATAAATAGCAATGGTCCCAATACACTACCCTGTGGCACTCCCATTTTTACTTCCACTTCTTTTGATACCGCATTTTCTTTAATTGCAATGCAGCATGTGCCCCGTTGGCAATTTTTCTACACACCCACTTTTACATTTCATGATTTCTTTTAATCATAAATTTTTTCAGTGGAATATCTGCAACCAACTACTATTACCCTTTTAATTTTTAATTATTTTAATGTTTAGGTTAATTGCTCTGCATTTTCTTTGTTTATTTAACTTATTCCCCAATTCATTACATAGAAAATAAAATTTTTTCCACTTCCTTGCTGTAATAATCCCCCTTGGTGGTGGCTCTACTTTAAAACTTGTTAGACACACTGTATGGCGTCAGCAATCAAAACTACTTGATCTTTTCTCTATCAACATAATATTGAGCCTCGTACATGACATGTCTCAGGGGTTACAAGAACATAAAGAGATGGGTTCACAAAAATACATGAATTTATTCAACAAATTAAATGACATCAAATTTGACATGTGAATAGTTTTTGCAGATGGCTAGCTCAGTTGGCTCTCCCAAACAAGTCTCTAGTCAGGGGTATTTTCCGGGTCATGATATGTTGCAATCTGTCGCACTGTTGGGGTCACTTTACCGTGTCCGCTCACTGCTGTCGACACTGCCTGTGACGGGATGCGCACCTCAGACACTCAGGATGGCGGTAGACCATCCAGCCCGTCCACTCACAACCACACACAGTCTACGAGTGGATCCTCTCACTCCAGCCTCGGAGCAGCATTTCATGAAACAAAATAAACGGAAATATCCTAGTGGTGTGTCCCTAATCTCATAGGCTGGCCCTGTGGTTATCGAAGGCGAATAATCCTCCGAAAGCTGGGTTGCTTGTCACTTGTCACCATATTTCTCAAAGCTTTTGTCCCTGTTGGAGGGCTGACACCCTACGACTATGAAATATAGTGCCATCTGGTTGTTATGGTCACGTCTTTCCTTCCATCCCCGCAGGGGCCTGGTACGCAAGTGCCAGGTACGGGTTTGGCGAACCCGCGGTGCCCGAGCTGGAAACTTGTGAGCGCCGCAAGTTTCCCACATCGTAAACTCCTACCATGCTTCAACGACCACCGTTGGGCGTGGCGGTGGAACGTTGTGTGCCTAGGAGAACGGGGATCTTGGCTTCATCGCCCGGATCGCGAGGACGGTACAAACCTCTATAAAAAAAAAACCTAATCCTCAAGGTCGGACACGTGCTGAGGAGGTGGATGAGTGGTGAGGCAAACCACCCGCTAACGTGCAACCTCAGGGGCACCTGCGCACCCCTGTTGTATCAGCATTCCTGTTTAACATGTTTTTGCTCGTGGGACCAAAAATTCCTCACAAAAAAAAATAAAACCCCTGCGGTCCGGGTGTGCCGCAGGTTAAAAAAAAATACACCCAGTTCCAACAAGCGGGCGAGGGTTGACAGCCCTCCTCCGGAACAAGACAACTGTAACGGAAGGGTTTGTCTTGTAGACAACGCCTTTGTAATAATGGCAAGAATGGAGGGATCCTTTGAGAAGGTCTCTCCGTTTTATATAAACAAAGGATTGGAGGGAATAGCGGGAAGTTTAAAGAGTGTCAAAAAGCTGAGGAATGGGACCCCTGCTTCTGGAAACATCTAACCACAAGCAGGCTGTTTCACTCCTTAAGTGTGAGAAGCTCGGGGAGTTCGCAGTGAAATGCGAACTCCATAAAACTCTAAACTCTAGCAAAGGAGTCATCACTTGCAGAGATTTAATAGATATAGAGTCCGAGGAACTCCTTAAGGAGTGGGCATCAGATAATGTGGTCGAGGTTAGGCAGATCAAACGAAGGGTTAACGGCAATCTTGAGAAGACTGCCACCTTCGTCCTGACGTTCGATACTCCGATGTTGCCGAAATCCATTAAAGCTGGATATTTAAATCTGAATGTTCGCCCGCATGTCCCGGAACCGATGCGCTGCTTTAAGTGCCAGCGGTTCGGGCATACGACGGCGAACTGTAAAGGCAACGCCACTTGTGGGAAATGTGGAAAATCGGCGCATGAACCGGGTGCAAGTTGCACCCTCCCACAGGTGTGCATTAACTGCTCCGGGTCACATCCAGCCTGGAGCAGGGAGTGTCGAGTGTACCTTGAAGAAAAGAAGGTACAGGAGTTCAAGACTAAGGAAAGAATATCCTTTGGCGAGGCGAAGAAACGGTTTAAGGCACTGGCGCCACCGGTCTTCGCCACTAGCTTCGCCAAAACGTTGTCAACTCCCGTCAGGAAGTAGAGCGTTGCTACGCAGACGTCTGTTGTAGACACGGGCACGAGCACGACATGCTCGTGCCAGTGCAAATGTGGTGCGCAGCCCATTAAGGTCCTAACACCACGGACCGCGGCCGACGATAGTAACGCTTCTGCTCACTCGACCACAGCAGTACGTTCAGCAAGTCCACCAGCCAAAGCACAGCCTTCCGCTACAGTAGCTGCAGCCGTGGATGACTCTGCATCAGCAGAAGCAGCGCCCATGGCAAAAGCTGCAACTGCAGCGGTAGTAGCAGCAGCAACGCCATCTGCCAGTAGCGGATGGCATTTAGTGCAGAAAGTTCGGGATCCGAAGTTTAAACACACGGACCCCACCATGTTCTTGAAGTCCCCCTCTACTTCTCCTCCCAGTTCCCCAACTAGCGTGGGGAGGAGGGGGACAAGGCCTCGGCGGAAGACAGATCCGCATGACGCCGAGGCCTTAGAACAAAAGTCGTCTTCGGACCCCGAAGATGACGTTATGCTAGTGGACGAAGAACGTGGTTCCGTTCCTCAGAACCCATCAGACACTGACCCACCCGACCCGGGGTGGGTGGTTTTAAATAGGTAGAATGGCTCCCATACTTCAGTGGAACGTAAACGGCTTTCAGGCTCACAAAGAGGAAGTCCACCTCTTAACACGGTCTAATCCATTGTGTCTCTGTCTTCAGGAGACACATTTTAGACCTTCACACCAACCTGTGCTAAGAGGATATGACATATTCCGAAAGGACGATACCGAGGGGGGATCGAGCTAAGGGAGGCGTGGCGGTGTTGGTCCGAAAAACTGTCCACTCCGAACCCGTTGCTCTCACCTCCACACTACAAGCAGTAGCGGTGAAAATACACGGTCCAATCCAACTGACCGTATGCTCTGTCTATCTGCCACCCAGTGTGTCTGTCGGCTACGACGACCTGGTTGGCATTATACGACAACTCACTCGGCCCTTTCTCCTTTTGGGAGATTTCAACGCCCACAGTGCGTTGTGGGGTTCCACCACCGATTGCCCCAGGGACCGAGTGGTTGGTAGATTGATAGAGCAGGAGGAAATTTGTATCCTGAATACAGGGCAAATGACTCATTTCACCACTGCTACCGGTACGTCTTCTGCCATTGACCTTTCCTTGTGTTCCCCCTCAATCGCGGACTCCGTGCAGTAGGAGGTGGATCGCGACCTACATGGTAGCGACCACTTCCCAATTTGGATGCACGTCGAGTGTGAACGTGGAAGAGGAAATAACCGACGAAAATGGAACGTCAGTTGTGCAGATTGGCAGCTCTACTGCCGCTCTGTACAACTGCAACCCTGTGGCAGTATACAGGAGAAGGTGAATCACTTGACAGAAGTGATTCACCAGGCAGCTGACGTTTCCATGCCGAAGAGCTCCGGAACGCTGCGAAGGACGCCCGTCCCCTGGTGGAACGATGAATGTCGTTCCGCCATCCAGGGTCGCCGACGGGCGTTGCGTCGTTTTAGGTTGTGCCCAACATCTGACAACCTAGCAGCGTTCCGTATTGCCAGAGCTAAGGCGCGTCGAGTTATTAAGGAGAGCAAGAAGAGGTCATGGCAGAACTTTGTGAGCACTATAAAATCGTTCCACACCTTCGTCGAAAGTATGGGAGTCCATTCGCCGTATATCTGGAAGGTACTCCCGCCCGCCAGTATCTGGGTTACTGGATCATTGACATATAATTACCGACGAACGAAACATAGCGCAGCTGATGGCGGAGAATTTTCGCCGCCATCACATCGTCTGCTAACTTTGACCCTCGGTTTCAGCGACGACGAGTCGCTGCCGAGAGGCGCCCGCTATGCTTCGATTCGTCGAATACAGAGGCCTACAACTGCCCATTTACATCTTGGAGCTGGAGTCAGCGTTAAACAGCGCAAACGACACTGCTCCATGGCCTGATTTGATCCAGTACAAGATGCTGAGGCATCTTAGTAAAGATGCAAAGGAGTACCTTTTAGATATTTTTAATCAGATATGGATCGGAGGACACTTCCCCCGACTCGTGGAAAGAAGCAACGCTTATCCCTATTTTAAAAGCCTGGTAAGGACAAATTGCTGCCAGGTAGCTATCGTAGCATCGCCCTTACAAGCTGCGTGGGTAAGACACTGGAGAGGATGGTCAATCGCCGCCTCGTCTGGTGTCTTGAATCCCGTAATCTGCTGAGCCGCTTCCAGTGTGGATTCAGGAAGGTCACGTTCCACCTTGGACAACCTGATCCTCCTGGAGGCGGCAATACAGGATGCATTTATCCGCAGCCAACACCTTGTGGCTGTTTTTTTTCGATTTTGAAAAGGCCTACGATACTACCTGGCGGCATGTTATTTTAAAACGGTTACATGAATGGGGTTTTAGGGGTAACCTGCCCCGTTTTTTAAAATCATTTTTATCTGGTCGTTACTTCCGGTACCGAGTCGGTAGTGAAGTGTCTGATCTTTTTATTCAGGAAAACGGTGTTCCTCAGGGGTCAGTTTTAAGCGTGACCCATTTCGCCATAGCGATTAACAGTATATCACTCGTCATAAGGAGTCCCTTACGGTTCTCCTTATATGTGGACGACTTTTTAATTTTTATTTCATCGTCCAGCCTGAGAAGCGCTGAGCGGCAGTTGCAACTCGCGTTAAACAGGCTGGACGAATGGCCAGTGTACACCGGTTTTCGTTTTCTCCGCTGAGAAAACCCGGTGTGTACTTTTTACTCGTAGCAGAAGTCTTTTAGCAGAACCACACCTTACCCTGAGGAACACCGATTTACAATTTACTGATACTATTCGTTTTTTGGGCCTCATTTTAGACGCAAGGCTCAGCTGGCTGCTACATCTTAAAGATGTAAAAGCCAGAGCCTTGAAAGCTTTAAACGTTTTAAAATGTCTCTGTGGCAGGTCGTGGGATGCCGACCGCTCCTGCCTGCTACAGTTTTATCGAGCCTTTGTACGGTCGCGGTTTGAATACGGGTGCATTGTTTACAGTTCGGCACGGGACAGCTATCTTCGGATGTTGGATAGTGTCCACCATGCTGGAATTCGACTCGCCACGGGTGCCTATCGCACTAGCCCAATACCCAGCATTTGTGCTGAGTATGGCGAGCCACCGCTTTCCATCCGGCGGCATCTCCTCATGGTGCGACACTATGTACACGTTGCCACAACTCCAGGCAGTCCCGTGTACGATATAGTGCTACATCCCAACTACGAGCGGCTCTATACTAACCGGCACAGAGCCACTAAACCGTCCAGCTACCGTACAAAGGCTATTTTTGAACAATATGGATTCGAGTTTCCCACTTTTTATCACCAGGGTTGGAGTAAATCTCCTCCCTGGCTTTTAAAGAAGCCCAGAACGATTTTAGAAATGTCAAGCTTCAACAAGCTGTCTACCGCTGACAGTGTTTTTACCAGATTTTTTTAGTGACATTTTAAACCAGTATCAGGATTTTACCCCGGTGTATACGAATGGGTCTAAGCAGGCTAACAGTGTAGGATGTTCAGTAGTGTTCCCCCGAGCGACTTAAAAATACAAGCTGGATAGCAGGTGCAGTGTTTACACTGCGGAGTGCTATGCCCTGCTAAAGTCGCTCCAGCATATGAAGGCACGCCGTGATATGAAGTACCTCATATGCTGTGATTCCCTGAGTTGTATTCAGGCGTTAGCAACTATGTACCCAGCAGACCGTCTAGTCCAGGACATCCAGGATGCCCTCCTTTCCCTCCAGTCCTGTGGGATGGAGGTCTTATTCTGCTGGGTACCTGGTCATGTGGGAATCAGGGGGAACGAGGCAGCTGATGAAGCTGCCAAGTTAGCCTGCAACAAGGTCAGAATTGACTTTGATCAGGTCCCAAAGTCTGACCTTGCCTCGGCGGGGAAAAGATTGGTTTTCGAAGATTGGCAGATGCAGTGGCTGGAGGTCGAGCATAATAAGCTCCGGCTGGTCAAACCGACCGTTCAGCCGTGGAGCAGCTCCTTCCAGCTGGCGAGGAGGGACGAGGTTCTCCTCACTCGCCTCCGTATAGGGCAGTGTCCTCTGACGCACAGCTTTCTTCTCCGCCGGGAGGACCCTCCGGAATGTGATGCTTGTGGCGTACCTTTGACGGTACGCCACATTTTAACCGAATGTGAATTGTTTTTAGATCTAAGGGCAGACGTTGGCTTAGCCAACGATCTGTCCCTTATTTTAAACGATGACGGTGACAACGTGGCTAAGGTTTTAAAGTTTTGTTGCTTGGCCGGTCTTGTCCCAAAAATTTTGGGCAAATCGGCCTAGGTTTTTAATTTGAATGGTGGCCATTTACAACCACCAATCCAAGTACCGTTTTTACTTGTGACACTGCTTATATGGCTGGCCCTTTTACAGCCAGCCAACTAATTTGTTTTTTAAACTGGTTGGTCCTTTTATAGCCAACCAGTTAATGTATGTATTTTTATATTTTATTGCCTTGTTTCAGTTTTATATCTTATGTAGCCGTCTGTGTGGCCGATCTCTTTACAGTCGGCCACGCAGACGGTATTTTAGTTAGTAGGTTAGTATTTTATTGTGCTGTCTCTGTGGCTGACCCCTTTACAGTCAGCCACACAGACGGCAACTTTGCCACGTTGTCACGCCTGGTTGTTGTTAGGGCGCTAATGACCCCGTCGTCGACGCGCCCTAAAACCCAAATAACAACAACAACAACTTTCCTTCCATGTACCACTTCTAATTCTTCTACCCATATCCGTCCTAAGATCATTGTCAATATACGACCAGTACACTCCCAGCACTTCCTTCATCCACCACCAGTGGTTCAATGACTCCCAACTCACCTCCTTTATGATATCATTAACGGATTGTGTTTACGATTATATCCACAAAATACAACTCCTGAATTCGATACCCGATGCGTAGGTCCCATGCTACATTATCTTACTCTTGCAATAGTATAGCCACTGGTTTTAAATACAGATCCCACACTTAATTAATTAATTTGGCGAGGAACTGTAGGACTTCTTCATTGTCATATCATTTTATGTGATGACATTGTGGGACTAACATTTGGGATGTCACATTCCCCTTATATTGATATAAATGGTTTCTCAGAATTGAATGCTTTAATGATGTTATGATCAGGGCCGGCGTTTCGTGTTAGGCCCGGGTGGGTAGTCAGGCAAGAAAAAGAGGGGGGGGGGGCAGGTCCCTGAAATATCTTACTTAAAACAATGATAGTGATAACTATGGAATCAAATTCATAGGAGTAAAAATTAGAAATTTAATTTAAAAATTCATCATAATATTTATTCATTAATAAATTTATTATAAATATTTTAGCTGTGTACAAAAGATTTATTCTTATTTTTTAAATTTATTATTAATCAGTATTAACTGCGCAATGCAAAAACTGTACTGCGCTTTGCTTGTTTGGAAATGAAACGATTCAATAATTTTTCCAAATCAAGTTCGTTACTAAGGTTACTATGTACATGTAAAAGAGCAGTGTTATTTAATCGATCTTGCAACATTGTCGATCTTATGTAACTCTTGAGTCGGCGTAAGACCAAAAAAATTCGTTCATTTGAACAGGACGACCCAGGAATTGTAATGAGTAGTCGGACGAAGCTTAAAAACTCTGGTATGAGTCCTCTAGTCCATTGGTTCTTCTGTAAAAAATCTACAACCCCTCTTAAATTTTTTGGCTCCTCATCTTACCTTTTCAAAAGTTTCAAAAACATGTCTCTATCACTGAGCAATCTTTCTTGGTTAAAATCATGATTATAGAAATTTATAATTTTTTCTACATTTGTGGGCTGTCACAGAGCGAATCGTTCTAATGATTTGAAGAACTGGGTGGAATCGTTGTCGAATCGACTCTTTAACGACATTAGTACTTTGTCATAAACTTCAAAATAAGATCTGCGGAAAAAATCTTGAGGTGTATGAAATGCTGTCGGGTGACTAGCCGAGTCAAGAATGCGTTTTCACACGATATTCGGCGACTAAAAACATTGTTGTCATCTTCTGGTGATACAAACTCGTATATATAGATATACTACCCTGTGTAAGTAGTGTAATATAATATATACACGCGTGTGTGTGCGCGCGCGCACACACACGCGTGTGTACGCCACGTACTTTCTTACTGGGAATGTAACGGAGTTCTGTTTTTCTTCCGCAAGTCCCGATGTTCCATAAGATTTGGGACTTCAGCATCTGTTTCCGTTTCTGCATCTTTTGTAGCGAAACCAAAAAGTAAATCAGATTAAATGGAACTGATGTCACTGGGTACTGCGGTGCTGTTTGAGATAACTTCAGTTGAGTGAGCGCCGACAACAGGTCGGAGTGGTAGCGTATCGGTGAGGGTTCCTTTTTTTATAATTATTACATGCATTGTGTAGAGTGCCCTGACAATCAACTTGGCTGCCAACTTTGGTGCCGTGTTGAAGTCCATGTTAAACGTCTGTAAATAGGTTCATGGTTGACATCTTGAGATCCGGTTAGAGTTGAGATCAAAACCTTTCGTGTTTGGTGGGCGACCTTTTTGTGGCGTCTGTGGGGAAGTTAACAACACAGTTTTAAGTATCAGTTGTTAACTTTCAACTGTTCTGTCAATGTTATTGTTTTCGATTACTGTACGTTTTCGTTTGACCAGATGTTGTTTGGACTACTTACTACTGTTTGAGATCAAAATTGCTTTTAAAATATGGTAAGTATACCAAACATTCAGATTTGGGTGAATTTTTTGAGACGCTACCAAAGTTGTGGAAATCTGAAATTTTTAAGGATCACAACGAAAGGAGAATGCGTGAAAAAATTCATTGTTCTTTTCCAAAAAATTGGGCTAAATACGAATATTCACAGTTTTAAGGAAAAAATAAGAAATATTAGAACTGGCTACCGGAGGCAACTGAAAAACAAAGAACTGAGCTAAAGGTTTGGAGCCGGAGCCAAAGAGAGTACATGGCATGTTACTTCGACGTTACCAGGCGATTAAAATTCCTTAAAAAAAAAAAAAAACTTTATTTCATAACACTACAAGTTACTTTCTTCCAAGAATTTGTGGCGATATAGCGCTGAAAAATTTTAAATCCTCGACGCTCTGACCACTAGCTGAAAGTATCGGAGTTGCGAACGACCATTCGTTCACAGCAATAAAATCCTCATGGTGGTGTCCTTTTAAATAAACTTTCGCAATTTGTTCTACAATTGATACTAGGTTTTATTTTCCAGTCTTAAAAATTTATGAAAATAGTCAGCTTTAGTGACTCGTATCTCCGTCACTAAAAATTGAACGGAGAAATCTGTGCAGTTTTGATGCCATTCCTTTGAGACCAGCAGGATGCATCTCATTCATCTTCACACAACTCTCTTAAAACTAAAAACTGCAATTCTCAGTCACTCATTTTTACAAACTACGCTCTATTATAGCCAAAATGTTTAAAACTGCAATAAAAAATAATAGAAAGTATCAAGAGAAAACATCCGGCAAAAAAACCTGATGACAAGTACTCGGACCGCGGTACAACTGGGTTGCCAATAAAGTTCACAACAAAGTTGCCAATCAAGTTGGTCGTCTGTGGGTCCCTTAGGTATGTATTTTATTGTAAGATAGTAGCGTGTCTCAAAATGAAACCAAAACCAAGTCCTATTTAGATAGTTGTGTACAAAAAACTGTGTGGCAAAATGTACGTACATTAGGTATTCTCTGAAAGAACATACTGGTACCACCATTGCTTTAAAAAGCAATTTGAAATCCATCCATCCAGAAGAATTTAAAACGTCTGAAAAATTAAATGTAAATCTTAAGTTATATGAAGGGAAAAAAATCAATATCAGTCTAGTCAAGTAGTAAAAGCAAAAAAGACTTCTATTAAAAGTAGATCCTCTTTAGGTGATGGCAAATATTCTATGTTGTCTCCAATAGTCCGCAGGTTTTTGTCAGCCCCGCCTTGAAGTGTTACTAACGAAAAATTGTTCAGCGAAAGAATGTTTAATTTGTGAGGAGGGGGGGGGGGGGGGGAAGAAAAAATTTAAAAAGGAGAAAAGGTTGCTAAGCGTTTGTTTTTAAAATATAACTTGCCACTTTTAACTTTCTAATATTAATCATAGTAATTAGAAAACTACTACTTCAAAGTCAGTTACTATTACTGTTTGATTTGATTATTAAAATAAACATTATTGCCATTTTTACTAAACAGAAGTAACTAGACACTAAATGAAGATTCTGTACACTAAATCACATTTTCATATAACTTCGGCTTCTGTTTCTGCTTCCATAACGTCGCTTCCATTACATCTCTAGTACATACACGTGAATAATCATTACATGCGCACGTATTTATATAGGCCTATATAGTGAAGAACAAGAATAAGAATAAGAATTTTACTTAGTATCTCGATTTTGACTGTCAGCTGACTTAACAAGGCCATCTTTTAAGGTTCCAGTGGATCCTTCGTCTAAGGGCGATGCAAATTTATCCTCCAAGTTCTGCAGTCTTCTACCATTATCTACACTCAATTCGTTTCTCCTTTTCAGATTCGCTACGAATTTATCCATTTGAATTTTTATGTTAAGAGTCAGCCGAAATACACTAATGCAGCTTTCACACACGACTGTTTTGGACGTACACTATGTTACTGTAGCATTCTTCCTTTCACTCACAACGATTGTTTGCTCAGTTGGCAACAGCTAGGGTGGCGGTCTTTATTGAAACATCAAAGGGATTTAGTGCGTCGTTAATGGTGGTGTTGTGGGTACACCATGGAGGAAGGAAATATAAGGAGGAGAAGTGACGTTAAATTGGTGAAGCAGGCTCGCGCATGCGCAGTGGTGGCAGAGGCGATATTGCGCTTCCAAACAATTGCGATGTTCCCAGTATATCCCGAAAACTAAGCAAGATATCGAAAAATTTTATTCTTTATTTTCGATTTGTCTCGTCGTGTTACATAAGAATCGATCATTAAATTTGACTTTTGCGAAATTTTTCTTCCCCATTTCAACCTCACTTTTGATACAGTATATCTCTAGAACTAGGTGAGATATCGAAATTTTTTATTCTTTATTTTTAATTTGCCTCGTCTTTTTAAATAAGAATCCATCATCAAATTTGACTTTGACCAATGTTTTCTTCTGAATTTCAGCCAAAACCATTTCACATTTGGGACGGAATATCTCGAAAACTAAGCAGGATATCAAAAAATTTTATTCTTCATTTTTTATGTGTCATATCGAGTTACATAATAATCCATCACCAGATTGCGGCATCACCTTTATCCTAGAGTCCCCTTGAGGTTTTTGTACATATTCCCCGTGTCTGTATGGAAGCGGCCATACCCCCTCCACTCCGGCCATTCCCCCTCACTCCTCATCACCCTGCTTCACTTCAATGTGTGGTGAAGGTCTCTTGCGTCGTCTCCATATATTTCCTTCCTCCATGGGGTACACAGGCTATTATACACAATGTTGCCACCTTAGCGATTTTGTCGCTAGATTTAGTGAATTTCGGAGTTCGACAGCGATATTATTAAATATGTTATCGCTAAAAAATTATTTGGTGATTTTTAGTGATATTCAACCTTAGTTTCTAAAAATATACTCGCTTCCTTTCAACTAGATTATTTGTAAGAAAATGTGTCCTTTGATTGCGGAAAATACTCTTCGCCAGGGCAAAAATAACAAAATAGTAGATCTTGCCTCTGAAATGGAAGAAAATTGAGAAACTGCTACAGAAATGGCATGTTATTATGTTCAATGGAACGCTACAAACAATGTTATTGAATTTTGGGCTGCAGTTCGAAAATACTGAAATGCTGCTGAAATAAATAGCTTTTTTGGAGTTATCTGATTTAACCATATCCGCTTTATAACTTCCTCACTTGAATTAGGCAATAGAGAGGATTTTGAGTACAATGAATATTTCTAAAAAGAAATTGAGAAATAGAATGGCTGTAAATACTCTTAATAGCATTCTTTTTATAAGGAATCAGTTAAAAATTGTGAAAAAAATCGTTACAGTTACGGGCTTCCGGCTGATGTGATTGCTGTAATTGGCAAAGATCTAAGACTGACGATTCATCTCATTCTTCCACATCTGCAAGTTCTGCAATTCCAGCGATAGACCAAGATGATGATGAAGAAATACAGATTGAAGAATTTGATATTGCCTTTTAATACAATATCATGTTGAATTTGCTGAAAATACTAATTATTAAAATATTTTTTATATTACTTACTTAACCATTTTCCTTTATTTAATTTAGTGATTTCTAGCGAATATTTTTGTTCTAAATATCCCGTAATCTAGTGAGTTTTTCGACCCGGTCTAGCGACTTTTGTTTTTGAAAGGTGGAAACACTGATTATACACGCATTTTGAAGGACGAAACTAACATGCTTAGCTGGTCTGCTCTCTCTTTCTCTCAATTCTTTCCTCTATGCACTCTTAAATTCCGGGTGGGTATTTTACCCACCCGGAATTTCCCGGGTGGGTATTGCTACCCACCATACCCACATTATCCGCCGGCCCTGGTTATGATACTTTAGACATATTACTAATGCAATATATTTATTTCTAATTCTTCTTTAAATATATTTTATGAAGGGTGGCAGGATCCCTCTTCACAGTTCCATTTTGTTGACTTTACAAAGCTGATCTTTCCCGATTTAAGGCGCGCATTTTTAGCTGTGCCCTACCCACGCTGATGTGGTGGTAACGATAACGAACACGATGTGGAATGCTCCCTCTGACAGTCCGTGAAGTGACGCCAATTTGTGGGCTGACCTTTGGCGTGTGGTATCGGCCCACGTGCGATTCAATTTCCGGCTGGAATGACCGCAGCTCTGGCGGCAAACTCACAGCTCTGTAACCACATCGTTGATTCGAGTCTGGTCTAAATACAGCAGTGACTCCAATTAAGAGCTGTCTTAATAGCCAGTGATATGCTATCTTGCATCACTAATAAAGTCATAACCTGACAGATTTATTCAAATTAAACATTAAATGCCTACAGTTGTCGGTGTACTTTTCAGTTAATTTAATACATGAAAATCTAGGGTTCATACAAAATTAATACCGAGTCTTACAATATGAGGCATAAGACATTAATTTTAAGCAAACAACAGTGACATATTTTATGTGAAATTTAAGCACTATGTCAAGATGCTTATTTAAAAAGCTGTTCACAAATACAAGCTTATAGAAATGATTTCAAACAGGGCGCCATTAAGTCTTGGACTAATAAAATAATTTTTTCTGATTGATAGGAATTTATAACAGTCTTCCTGTATCAAATCAGGTTGCTCACGGCTATTAACACGCTCAGAAAGATTGTCGGAGAGTGATACTCTGCTCAGAGGCTTTGACGGGTCGAGAACGCGTAACACTGAGTTCTTTTTAATGGCTGAAGGTCTTTACCGTTTATGCAGCAGCGGTGTTGCGTCAGCACCTACGATGGTAACACGCACACTTCCATCAGACAACAGCAACAGGTACCGCAAGCCAGAGGTAGCTCAAACTGTATTGTTATAAGTCTCGTCGTAATCGAAGACCCGGTGATGACGTGACCTCTCTGTCAGCCAGACACCACCATCAGACCCCCGCGGAAATCGCTCCTCTTCTCCGATCTCGTATCGGAATATCCTCCAGCTCCATCGAAAATTCAATCCGTGGACTCGTAAGACATGTGGACCCAGAACACACCAAACAGCTCGTTATTATTTTGTAACATCCACGTTCACATGATTCACACCTCGATCTGCCATACTTTTTCGTTAGGTGCGGGCATCTCTCCTCTCGCGGCACAATAGGTTGTCCAGCCGAATTATTCACTTGACCGGAGAAGGGTCAGTTAGGCCGGCACCTGCCGGAATTAGCGGGCCTTTCCTCGCAGGTGTCTCCCACCAGACTTAAAACGAAAACACTCTCGAGCAAAACATTCCAGCCCTCCTTTCAATATGAATTATTTTTACTATTTAAAACATTGTACGAGTCTGACACAGCAGTCTTCTTACAACATCTAACATGCGCTAGTCCAAACCGCAGGCGTTTGGCACAAAGATCAATGTTTTGCACGTTTACAGGTTTGGTAGTGACGTCCTTTCCACGTCATGGTCAAATTTGAGTCAAATTGATTATAGGTTGACAAAGATTCAAAGCACTCTTCTATGGACATGTGTAATTAAACAATATTAGTATAGGGGAAATAAACTAAAAATAAAAACTTTTGCTTCGTTTGCCCGCAGTTACAAGCTGCATTAGATGTAAATATTTTTATATTTCGTCATTTGAACGGAGGAGACTCTTGATACTGACACATTTTGCGTCACAAGGAAACAGCGTTTATGAGATATACTTGTTAAATATATGGTATAAAATTTGTAAACTTCTGTTCTCTACACAATGAGTTTAAAAAAATTGAACTACTTTACTTCTACGGTACCCTTAATGTGGCATTTTACTCAATCCATCTCACTGTCTGGTGGCTCAATGATTAAGGGGACTGACTACAGAGGGAAAAGTTCCCGGTTTGAATCTCTGTCTCGTCGGGGATTTTCAAAGACCCTTATCCCGACCTTCATCGGTGGCACAACTTGATCTGTTATGCAATGTACGCCAGTGCCCTTCCGTGGTTCGGATTCCAAGTTAAGCTGTAGGTCCCTCTTACCCGATAGGATTACCGGGTTAGGTTAAGGCGGCTACGATAAGGACGAATAGCGAAGTCAGTAAAAACCCCGTCATCAGATCATTACGACCAAACACGCCTTCACACCTACTCAATCCGTAGTACGATGAGATTAGAACAGAGCCAAGTGGGTGAGATCCATGTAGAACCAACGATATTATTGATGTACATGATTTCCAAATATACCTGAGTAAATTTGTATAATGTAAGTTACAACCGATTTCTTTTAACATTTCTTGACACAGGTAATGAATGACTCAAAAGGATTCAGATAGCAGCCAAATCCTACGGAAGGTGAGATAACGCAATAAACAACCAGAAGAACAGATTATTTATCACAAACTTATATAAATCCAGTAATACTTGAATCAGTATAGCTGTCAATCTTTTCCTCAAGTAGTTGCTGGACCCATTTGAACCGTGTTCTTGGCATCTTCGGTATATTCTCTCGTGATATTCTAACAGTTATGCTTCAGTACATACAATACCGTAAAACTAAATAAGGATTACCGCCTTCTAAAGGAAATAAATGTGGTTTCTTCCGTGTCCTGTTACCGAGTAAAGAAAGCAATTAAATTTCAACAAAAGAGAAGATAGCGCCTCTTTGTTGGTCTACAGAGAAAGAGAGCAAACAAAGGCTGCAGGGAGGGGTGAAACACTGAAACCGCAGACACAAACGCCTCCGACAAAAGCACCCACCAGAAAAAAATTAAGGGTTCATAACGCGCCTGGAAACTAGACCAGTTCTCAGCTAAAGGTATCGCACTGAAACTTAATTCATCTGACAAAAGAGGTTTAGAGCTAAATGAATGTTGTTTGATTGCGTAAAGTTATTGCCGATCTTATTTAAAATGTTGATACGAGATTCATAAACAGATCGCTAAAGTTTTAGACCCCAAGCCTCTTCCTTAATCGTCATGCCTTAATACTAATTAAATCAATGAAATAAAACACGACTTGTAGCATTACATTTTACTAAAGTAAAATAATAGCACAAAATTCCCAATAATGTCACAAAATACAGCTGCCAAAAAATAAAAAATAAAAAATAGGTACACGCGCAAGTAGTAAAAACTTCTACGTATTTTTCCTGTGTATTTTTTCCTGCGCATTTATTGGGCTTTTCAGTGTTTCTTTTTCACTCGAGTGGACAACATTTGTATAGTAAACAGGAACTTTGTCCGAGTTATTTTCACAAGCAAATGGAAATTATTGAAAATTTGTACAATGTATCATGCTCACGAAGCAACCACAAAGCTAATTGAATGGCTGCAATCGTTGGACATCAGTCTGTAGTCACATCCATGTTTAGTTCTATTTATTATGATTGCCGGCCCTGGCAGTGTAGGGGCTAGCGCGCTGGCTTCGCATTGCAAGGGCCGCCGGTTCGAGTCCGGCCTCGGGCATGGGTGGTTTTAATTAAGTGTTGTGTTCGTCTTGTGCTGTCCTTACTGTAGTGTCCACAATATCATAATTAAAGTCTGATACAAGAGTTGGTACAATAAACAAATAGGAGCTGGCTAAATGGTCGCAGAGACCGAAGGCCTTTTTTTAATAAAAAAAATATTATGATTCAATGTAGTTACTGTTTTTGTATTTCTTCTGCCATACGAAATAAATAAATAAATAAATTGAAAATGTAAAGCAGAGCTCGCTTGATTATAAAGTATTGTATTGAGCTTTATTCTGCTTTTTATGTTTATATCGATTATATCGGAGAAGAAATTGGATAAAATTATTTGATAACCTTGCTTACAATCAATTTTTCGTTACTACCTCGCTTCTACATCCGTCAAAAATAAGGGGTTGAATGCACATTTCTGGTTCATAATTAAAATCAATATTGAAGTTGCTTGTTTCGTTAAGTACACATGCGAAAATGTTAAGTGTGCATTCGCAAAAACGTTAAGTGTGCACCCGTATAACATTGCGACGCGTGTAGTTCGAAATTTACTTTTTTTTAACATTTTCTGCAGAAGATATTTGTTTACGAATGTTGATTTTGGAATTTTTATTGCCTCTCTACCCAGAGAATATCTATCACTGCTTCCCATGCCATTCACTACACTGTCAGATATTAATGAACTGAGTGGAATTCACATCTTCTTATTTACAACAACATTATTTCATATATAACAAAACAATCATTCGTAGACTGACACAAATATTTACAATCGTTTTTGTCTCCAAACTTCATTCGCATGTATTATGCGGAATTTCAAGCAGTGCTGCCATTTCTACGGATTTATCCGTAGATCTACGGATTTTTATAAAAAGTTAGGATTTTCGGAGTTTGTTAAAATATCTACGGATTTTTGCTTCTTTTTTTTTCACTATTTGTTGATTTTTCCTTATATTGGTGTTTTGTTAAACTTTGAGCGTATAGTGTTAATGCATTACAGAATTGTTAATAATTGTGAATCTTTTCCTTGCAACCGCTCGTGTGAACCAACGAATGAAATAAAGCTCATATTTTGTTTGATTATAGATTTTATAATTCTTAAAAGACGGTAGGTGATTCAGAACTATCGGCGCACTCTTTATGCACGGTGACACGCTCGTTGATACGAGAAGGATTAGCCAATATCCGAGAATCAAAGTGTTCGCAGTATTTAACATTTCCTGTTACAGAAGATATGCTAAATGTAATGTCAACAAAGAAAATAGATACTGTTTAGTCTTCCCCCCTCCCCTACCCAAAAAAAAAAAAAAGAGTAGGCGTAGCAGCTATGAAAGTGACGCTGTATAAACAGGATCAGAGATATTCTTACTTCCAATGTAGAATATTATTTTGTATTTAGAATTTTAAAGACCTGGAAATAAAAATTATTCTTAATTTTGACACTCTCTTCAATAATTATTGTTTTAGAGTTTTAGTTAGCGAGTCTCAGGATTTTTGTACCAAATCTACGGAAATGTTAGCGGCCATGTACGGATATTCAAAGCCAAGAGGCTGGCAGCACTGATTTCAAGATACGTGCTCTGAGTGTGAGCTTTCGTAGAATCTGAAGGTTCCGCGTGCCGAAGGTCGCCGGTTCGAATCCGGCCGCGGGCATGGATGTTTAAGTGTTGTGTGCCTGTGTGAATGTCCTGTCCGTCCTGTGGTGTCTATACTTACGAATTATAACGTACTGGAGAAACCTAATTCACTGGATGAGATATCATAAGCACATTGAGCTGGCTAAATGGCTTAGTTGCCAAAAGCCATTAAAAAAAAAAAAAAAAAAAATCTGAAGTTTTTGTTGAGTACCTCATAAGCGCAGCATATGTTTGTAGTCCATGTTTACATTGGGAGCAGGCTAGCGACTATTTGATATGGTCAACTGTTTCCACGGCACTCAGGTATTACGAGCTGGAGAGGGCAGTAAACATTTGCACCTGTTCTATCTCCCGCGGCTAAATCTCTGTTTCACAGGAGTGCAGTTCGCCTTTATGTCGGTACCTGAAGACAGATAGTAAACTTTTATTACGAGCGATTACCATGAAGTGAATGTGCGATGTGTACTTTCCACTCGATATTCGTATAACTGGGGTAGTAGATTTTCCTTTACGGTGTATTAAACGATAATGTAAGAAGAAAATCACTTCTGCATTTTCGGGAGGAACGGTCTGTTTGCAGTTTTGAAAGCGTACGTGACTAGCATCTCTGACACGTAAACTCTACATTGAAATCTAACAGGACACTGGTGTTACGTAGGATTATCCTTCCATTACATGACTCCACAGTTTAAACAGACGTTCACGTAAGTTGTCGTAAAATAGATTTTGTTAAAAATCTGTTTTCTGAGAATAAAACGCCCTCTTCGGTGGCATATTGGTTCGAGTCCTGGTGGTGAAAGAAATTTTCCGCATAAGGACTCGTCTGCAGGTAGCAGAGGTGATGGTGCACAGTTCCTAATCACCAGCTGTGTAGCAATTAGGGATTGCAATCCAGCAAAGCTGGATCCCGCAATCACGCGGGATCCAGCATCATTAAACAGTCTGGTGGATCCCGCACAAAATTAAGCGGATCCGCAATCCACAAAATCCGGCGGAAACGTATGTCAAGTCTGCGTGACTCGCTGCCCCACTCGGTCTCTATCGGATGTGTTGCACTGTTTGCCTGTACCCTTGCATCTGGCATTTGACTCGTGTGAACAGTTCCTAATCACCAGCTTGTGTAGCAAATAGGGATTGCAATCCAGCAAAGCTGGATCCCGCAATCACGCGGGATCCCGCATCATTAGACAGTCTATCGGATCCCGCTCAAAATTAAGCGGATCCGCAATCCACAAAATCCGGCGGAAACGTATGTCAAGTCTGCGTGACTCGCTGCCCCACTCGGTCTCTATCGGATGTGTTGTACTGTTTGCCTGTACCCTTGCATCTGGCATTTGACTCATGTGAACAAGCGTTTGTTTTTGTCAACCTTCGTCATTCGTAAGTAAATAGATTTTTACGTATTCATCAAAACTTGCGTTGCTTTCGAGTACACATTTCTGTAACTTCCGTATTTAGTACTATTTTTTAACTATATAATTATTTTTTATGTGTCGCACATGTCGTCTGAACTACACAGTTACAGCTTTTTATTCACGGTTTGATTATTCCCATTTTCTGAATTTGCAGATAAAGTAATTTAGACAATTTCCTTGTTTATGGATGAAAATTTGATTATTTGTTGATACGAAACTAATGTTATCGTAATCTTAACGATGGAATACCAATTTATTTAGCAGCTATCAAAAGGCAATTGTATATCCTTTGACTTATTGTTGTTTTGGCCGCCACCCCAATGCGTTTCTTTGACGAAAGCCGCCTGCTCAAATGTGCCGCTCAGGCTTTCGATTAATCCCTCTTCTCCTTGTTGTTATTTCGACTAAAGGCAAAAAAAGTTATAATGATGTTTTCACGGGTGTATCGACGAATTGTGTTGTAGGAACACCATACTTCGACGGCTGTCTCCCCCGTCTTCCTCACGTGTGAAATTTCGTCTTTTTTACAATGAAATCCGGAGATACAACCTATGAGGACTTCACTACAATCATTCGCCGTGAATGTCTCCTTTCTTACTATAAATTAATAATTTCTACTCTAAAAACATCGATACGCCACTTAAATAAAACTGAAATACTTGACATTTTACGTGTTGGGGAGTAGTTTCGTTCAATAAAATTGATTCAACTGTAAGATCAATCAAGGAATCAGGAGATATAATGATGAATCCCACAAAAACAATTCTTGTAAAAAAAAAGACCAAGTCTCGTGCTTGCGCAGTAACAAAAAGTTATGAGATCTTGTTCTGAGCCAAGTATTAGGGTCTTCGGTGGTTTCAATTAATATACTGATTAATTAAAATATAATTCACCAGAAGGTTATGTTGAAGATGTTTGTTTATTTTTCAAAATAACAAGTCAGCGATATTTGTCACAAGCGAAGATACAATCCAGAGATACTGGCGCAGTCTTTGTCAGATGCAAAGTGACTCTTTATATAAACTGACTGTAAACTCAACTGTGAACTAAACTATAAACTGTATACTGTAAACTGTACTACTGAATACTACTCTGTCCTTCTGCCGATCTGTTTATATAGTCTCTATCGAAATTTCTGGAATTCTTCAAAGGCATCCGCCTGATATTTCTCGAACATTAACAATTACACAAACAATTAAACATATTAAAAACAATCGGAATTAATACAAAATCACTTAACATTATTACAAAATGATCAGAAATGTTAATTAGAGATACTTAAATACAAAATTATTTACAGAAATCATTTTAAACTGTACAAACATGTCCTGTAGGCATCATAACTTGCATTAATACATGGAATTACAAACATTTAAAAAATTCTCTTGCACAATTCGGTTCTTAAACATATTAAATGGACTTAAAATAATTTTCTTTCATAAAACAAAGTCTTTATACACTGATTTACAAGAAATTGCAAAATAAACATACCAGATCACATTCAAGCAACCTTCAGCTCACTACAAATACTTCATACAGTACAATACTATTCAAAATTCAGGTATGAGGGCTGTTACACAAGTCTACACTTTACAGAGTATATTCACTTCACTTTCCCGCGGGATTGAAAACACTGCGGGATTGCAATCCTTAGTAACAAAGTCTTTGGTTAAATCACAAACCTCTCCGCAGTGCGCGTTAACTGACAACATATGAGAATGTTGATGGTGGTTCGACCGTCGGATGAGGTCGTTAACCCTGCCGGATCCCTGATGTCTTTCGGAAGAGTAGGACTGAATGAACTAGCACCGAATTTCACCCTCCTCCTCCTTTCATTTCTCATCGACAACACAAAAAGCAGTATATGTACACTAAACACACACCCTATCACAGTTAACAACACTTACCAGAAACCATCCCAGTTCATCTTCCTCGATGTTGTCTTCGAAGGGTAAACATCCCCCATGGTGGCCGTCTGCTCTACGATAGTGGTAGGGGTTCTTAAGAAGAACAGTAAGACGTTCTCCTGCACGTCCGTTGAAATATATGATCAATTTCTTTATACTTTCAACGCATGTGGATACGTTTTAATAATTCTTCGGTCCTAATCTTTTACTCGCGTATAGTTTACCCTACAAAGTTTGTGAAGTTAAATGAATATACCGAGCGTGGTGGGTGAACGGTTAACGTTCTGGCCTCGCATTCGGGAGGACGCGGGTTCGAATCCCCAATGGGCAGCCAGATTTGGGTTTTCCATGATTTTCCCAAATCACTCCAGGCGAATGCCGCGATGATCCCTTCAAAAAGGCAGAATTCCTACCCGTTCCTTGTCTCCAATCCCATTCTGCCTCTGATGACCTCTACGTCGACCAGACGTAAAGCCTTAAGTAAAAAAAAAAAAAAATAGTGAATAGCTTCTCGATGACGATGTGATACTGGGACAGGAATGGGAGAAAGATCTCTCATGACTTTTATAAGGAAACCTTCCCACCATTCACCTAGAGTGGTTTTGGGAATTACGGAAAATAGACTGGATAAGCCAGAGAGGGCGTCCTTCCGAATTTGGGAACCGTACGTTAACCGTCATCCACTACTTCGATACCAAGTTCTATCAGCTATAGGGAAGTCTTTTATTTCACACAATGGTAACCCAACCACAGGCCTCGTAAAATATTTATTCTGGCGTTGTTTCTTTTAATCCTCATCATCACGCTACTGGACTGGTCTATTTTGCACGAGAGCCTCTCCATTTTCTTCTTTCTTCCCGCCAACTCTCCGTTACTACTTTAATAGGCCAGCCCTCTCCTCTCTTCAGCACGCAATCTTCCTCTCCTCCCAGCCGCCTGTTTCATTTATACCAATCTAAAAAGATCTGTTGCCTCCAAGCACCAAGTTAGTCCGTGACCTGTTTTTATAAGAAGCTGAATTAAAAAACAGCACTTCAGCGCCTTAGTATGAAAGAACAGGGATTACTTGCCTGGGGTAAAGTACCCATGCCTGTGAGGAAGATCTCTTAAGATTAACTTAGTAATAGATTGGGGGCTTTTCCGGTGTATCAACTGTAATCTTTTTTTCTAACCCTTCATTTCCAAAAGACGTTCACTTCGTATCTTAACCGTTCCCTTAATTTTCAGTATCCTTCTGCAGCACCACATTTCAAATGATTCAATTTTCCTTCTGTCTGGTATTCCTAAAGCCCAGCTTCACTGCCATCAACTAGATTTTTAAAACGTTCTTTCTGAGTCTTAACTAAAAGATTTCTCTTTTTCATGAAACCTCCTTTAGTTAGTGCTATTCCGCTTTTAATATCATTCATGCTTCTGCCATCAGCTGTAATTTTACTTCCTAAGTAGCAGATTTTATTTACATCTTCTAGCGCATCCGATCCTGTTTTAATATTTAATCCACTATTACTGCTGTCGTTTCTACTACATTTCATCCCCTTTGTATTGCAAGGTTCATACTCGTATTTAACCCAAAATCTTCCTTCAGTATTTTATTCACGGCATTCAGTAACTTCTCAATACCCTCAGCCTGTTCTGATTTTTTTTTTTAGTATAACCACAAGTAATTATTTACAATGACAACTAGTGTCAGATCGAGAAACCTCATGTGACAATATCACACTCCACAAATAATTATTATTTTTTTTAAATAATTGTATATGCTTGTAAATAATTGTACTAATGTATGTAAATTAATTTGTTGTAAGGTAGGATTCCATAAGTCGTAATATGTATAGTCCTTGGGGATAGGATAAGCTAGTATCGATAAGTAATGTTAAGATCTTTGATAGTAAAGATTGTAAACAGCTGAGGACACTGTTAATTAATTTTATCAACTAAAAATGATGGGATGTTACGAAGAAAATATAATCACTCTTTCAAAAACACTCGACTGATTCTACAACTGTACCTTTTAGCTAAAATCTTTGATTTTATTTATGGCACATATTAGAAACATTTTAAATAAATAACTCAGTGTGTTAAGCGCCAATTGTAATGCACAGGCGCATAATATCTTTGTAATTTGTGTCATAAATAAAATCAAGAAGCTTTGCTAATAGATACGGTTGTAGAATCAGTAGAGTGTTTTGTAAACAGTTATTATATTTTCTACGTTAAAATCCTATTATTTTTAGTTCATGAAATTAATTAACAGTGTTTTAACTTCAAAATCAATCGCGCAGTAGCTAAAATGTGTTCAAGATGAGATGCGCCTTTTCATCCATAACACGCTGTTATTTACTGTACAGTGGAAACTTTAATATTAACCTCATTCTTCGTGGGCTGACCTGGCTACCTAAACACTATAATTAGGAAATCATAAACTCTTTCAATCTAGACGTTACATCAGGCGTTACTCAAGGATCTCGGAGAC
This sequence comes from Vandiemenella viatica, assembly GCA_031002005.1. NCBI lineage: Eukaryota > Metazoa > Arthropoda > Insecta > Orthoptera > Morabidae > Vandiemenella > Vandiemenella viatica. The sequence goes on along the minus strand of JARYHS010012519.1, from coordinate 202,913,897 downwards.
AACGTGATAGCAGTTTGAGATTGTTCGTTAATGATGTAGATATAGTCCTTAATAGAGCGTCACAGAATTCATTCATAGATTGGGCAGGGATTCTCTGGCAGACACTTCAAGTAGGTTTCATTTGAACCTATTTCTAAATATGCGTAAACCCACTTTTATATATCAGTGCGTCCGTCTACCTACTTCGCCCTCAATGGCAGGAGATGCCACACTGATGGTTAAATGTACTCTTTCTTCCCTCGTGTCATTCGGGATTGGAACGCAAAAGATTAGTGATTAGTTTTAGTTAAAGGATCCTGCAAGCTCACAGTCGTCTTGGCGTAGTACTTGTTGGGGCTTTTCGATTTAATTATGAATTAACACTCATAAATAAAAAGTTCGGTCAGCCGTGCGGTCGCCAATCTGCTGATCTTTACTAGTTAGATAAACTAGAATTGTAGTCAGAGAAAACAAGTAAGAAAGTACTGAGAAATACACAGCATTTCAGCTTTCACAGTTCACTCACATTTATTCCTCCGAAACTACAAATATCTAAGCAAGCCAGCAGATACTTAAAAACTAAACTTCTTCTCCAAAGAATGCAGGTTCGAGGATAATCAAGGATCGTAACATTCAGTACAAGCCCCGTAATTAATTATCACACAATCGACGTGATCCAAATCAATAGCAGTTCAACATACACAGTTTATGTGAAACCAGTTCCTTCAAAATAACCTTCATAGCCCACAAAAAATACCTCCAGAATGTCCACACAATGTCTTACAACTCTGAGCCTCGGTTAAGCGACACACACACACACATGCTCCCGGCCGCGGCATATAAGCTCTCGCTGGCCGTAGCTTACTCCACCGTCGCCAATACAAAACTGTTTCAAAGCGCGCTAAGTAATCGCTCCACCAAAGACATTACATTTACTTCTCAGATCACAATTTATACTAAAATTATATCCGTAATTTCAACGGTTATGTTACACTCCCTAACTAACAACCTTGTGATAATTGATCTGGTTTCAGATAAAATTGATCAATTATCAAAAAAAAAAAAAAACTGTTATGTCACACTCCCCCGGTTGGAATGTGGCGAAAGTTGGCATTGAAAAAGGTACCAACTTTCGTCATTACAGACCACTTCTGTTAACATTTACATAGAAACATGGGCACATACCAATACATATTGTCAAACATAACGCTAAGTCTGCGTGGCTGCTTGCTTACACTTACAATAACAGAAGCAAATACATATTAAGTTCAACAAACATACAAGAAAAATATTACACACCAGACATATCAGAAACAGTAAACATAAGAAAGGAAAAAAAAAACCACTGAACACAAAATAGAAAAAAAAGGACATGAATTAGTATTCCATAGCAAGTTGACAGCTTGCTGTCAGAAACATTGCTTTCAATGTAAACACCAGCTACACACAGGTCAATGACCTGTACACTTTTCTGCTTTAAGCATCGCATCACACGCGTCACTTCACTCACTTTACCACACTTCTTCGTGCTACTACATTACTGCTCGCGTCTTCGAAGGTAAAGGGAAAGTAGGGTTTATAGTGATACAGAGATTTTCTCTCAGAAAAAGGATTGATAATTGAAAAAGACATAAGAAATAAAATATGAAAATAACAGGACAGGATTCCTCCCCTTTAACCATCTCCATCCTCTTGCAAGGGATTATAAGGTTTGAGTGCAGTTACATTAAACGTACCCCGGACACTTTGGTCCATAGGATTTACCAGTACAAAAGAATTCTTTCTTGGACAGCTAGAAATCATGTACGGTCCTTCATAAAGGAATTTAAATTTTTTGATTTCATTATTGAGACTCGAAGATTTATAGTGAGTTTGCGCCAGCACCAGGTCACCTGGCTTATAGTCAGTAGCCTTCCCCCTTCTGTCGTGCCTAGCCTTTCTTCTCTGCGCTTCACTCTTCATTTTTAGCCATGCTGCAGTAATTAGTTCTTGCCGATCTATCGGAGTAACATGTGGGAAATCTACAAACTCCGTCACTATGCGTGGAGCCCTTTTGCCAAACATCACCTCATATGGTACCACTGAAGTGGAATCATGAGGTAAATTGTTAAGTACCCGTTCACTTAGTTCGTCCATAAAGAAACTCCCCTCCTCTCCACACATCTGATCACAATCGGGAAATTTAACACTTATTTGTCGGGACTCATTAGTTTTCCACCGTATAGATTTTCTGTCAATTTTATTTTCTTCATTTACAAATTGAGAAGGTTTTTGTCTACCAGTTACTTCTTCATATCTTCCGCTATCGAAAATGACTGATTTAGCTAAATTATTGCTTCCGAGTGAGTGACCTAACTCGCTCGCTTGTTTTTCCGCGCTCGCCAGTGTTGCGGCGGTCAAAACTTTTTTGGCACAGGTTCCAACAGTGCTCCGGTACATGCTAGTACGCGCCGACTGTCGGCCACTGCTCCCGCTCCAGTCACTATTGTCATAGCCACATGGCTGTCGTACTGTTTTGATTCTATCCAACTTTACTTCCCCCGTATTTACAGATAGAAATCCCTCCACTTCAATCTTTATAACCTCATTCTCCCGTAATCTTGACTTCTCCTCTGTAAGAGCATCATAGAAAAATTCATCTGCTACTTCAAAAAAATTCTCTTTTATATCGTCTTCCACAAATTTCTCCTTACACCCTTGAACGTCTGTTTCCGCAGCCATAATACTTTTACAATTTACTTCAACTTCATCCTTTAAAACATTACCTAATATAGTGTCAAAAATAAAAATTTCTTCCTGAATTTTCTTCTTCCTTAATCCTCCGCTTCCGTTCTGTGAAATTTCGTCCGCATTTGGCCTCTTAACCGGTTCTGCCCCTGATGAGGCCGCTACAGTGGCAGAAATTAGTTTAAACAATTTTCACCACTCGCAGCTACTGTGGCTACCCTCTGTTCTCTGTTATGAGGTTGGTCGTCATGGTACCGTTGGTGTTGATTATTAGTTTCTGTCTCTACCGCTTGGTTATTCGGCTCAAAATTGTTTCTCTGCCTAGCCCCGTGTTGGTATGTATTTACCGGTTGTTGTCGGTTGTTCCTTCCTTCTTCTCTCCAGTAACCGCCTCCCCGTGTACGCCTATCCTGAAAGTGTCTATAACCATTCTGAAACTTCGACTTGTCTCTCCTCATCCTCTCCTCCTGGACATCCAACCTTCCCAACATGTCTATGGCATCCTTAATTGAACATATTTTATGGCTGGTGAGAATAAATTGCGTTTGTTCGGGTAGGCGAGCCGCAATAATTTTAACATATTCTTCCTCACTGTGGGGTTGATCTAGGTACCTACAAGATGAGTAACACCTCATAAAAAAATTAGTTTGTGTCTCTTTATTCGGATCGTAATGCTCGCCCAACATTAATTCGGATTTCACTGCAATCTGTCTTTCTGCTGACCAGTATAGGTTTAAAAAATCTGTTTTAAACTGAGCAAACGTCTCAAAACGGTCTTCGAATTGATCAGCCCAAAGACGAGGTTCTCCTCTCAAATGTTTAATTACCATTCTAATTTTATTTTCTTCACTAGCCATCAGGAAAGGTGCGAAATTTTCAAAATTTCTAATGAACTTTACAGGATGTATACAACTCTTTCCGGAAAATTCCTCCCAATCTATCTTCTCATCATTGACTTTAACAGGAAAAGCTGAGGTCTTTATAATTTCTTGGTACTTGACAAGCTCTTCCCTAACTACATTGGGGACTTGTTTAACTAGTTCTTGTTTCACCACTAGAGGGGTATGTAGTTTCACCTTCTCAACATTTTCATAAACCTTTTCCACGTCAGCTGCCAGCCCTTTGACATCACCCTTAAGTTCCGCATAGCTCCGTTGTACATTACCCTGAAATGTTTGCATCTGATCTTCAAGGCACCCGACGCGGTGGCTCTGACTGTCGCTTTTTTCTACTAACTGTAAATATTGCGCATGTAAGGCACCGGTATCCTGGCGCAAACCACTCGTCTCCTGCTCAACCCGTTGTTCTAACTTGGAAACTTGAGAGGACAACTCCTCTGTCCGACCAACGCACCTAACACTATACTCTTCAAGTTTTCTGTCTAACTCTGCTACGTGCAATTTCTGCTCCCTCCCCAACACTTCGAGTTTACCATTAAAGGTTTCAAATTTAGAATCAAGTTTATCATGAGAGTCCCTAAGCTCGGAACGAAGTTTATCATTAGAATCCCTAAGGTCCTCCATCAACCTAGCCAGCATTTCAGCCATTTTTGGCTCCGTCTCTTCCCCCATTTCAGTAAGTTTATATTACAAATCCAATGGAAAAATCCAATTATGATAATAATTCAGCTGCTTTACTTCCCCCCCCTTCAATTCACAGCAAACAAAATCAATACAACGCTGCTATTCATGAAACTCAATCACCATATCAGAATTAAATGCATGCAAACTGAAACCAACTACTTGTGCTGCGTCAACATGCGGTAAGTGTCACCAGAATGACAAAGGAATGGGCAAAAAAAAGGAGAGGAAAACTTAACTCGGTTTTCCTTCCTATGTGCGATTCGAAATTATAGGAAAAAATTAATATTAAAGGAACGGAACAGATAGGAAAAGACGCTTCGCAGCAGCTCGCTAGCAGCAACTCGCGCACTTAGCTTTGGTGTCTTCACTCGGGTCTGCTCGGCTCAGCTCGGCTGGTCGCCGGTTGGCTCGAATCAGCTGCTCCGGCTCGGCTCCCTTCGGCTGCTCTCGGCTCCGCTCGGAAATGCTCGTCGAGTTCATGCGCCACCTCCACTGGTCTCAGAGTAGATTATCTTCGCTCGCCGTCTTTGACTCACTGTCTCGTGTCGTTGTAGTGTTATATCTTCCACTTTGACTATTGTCGTCTTCGCGCCTAATTGTCACTTTATTCTCACTTCGCCGTAATTTATCCTTTGTCCTCTTTATCCTCGTGTGTATGCTCTGGAACTGAAAGTTAATTTCTCCTCCAGATGCCTATTTAACCACACGTCCTGTCACTGAGGCGCCATGCAAGCTCACAGTCGTCTTGGCGTAGTACTTGTTGGGGCTTTTCGATTTAATTATGAATTAACACTCATAAATAAAAAGTTCGGTCAGCCGTGCGGTCGCCAATCTGCTGATCTTTACTAGTTAGATAAACTAGAATTGTAGTCAGAGAAAACAAGTAAGAAAGTACTGAGAAATACACAGCATTTCAGCTTTCACAGTTCACTCACATTTATTCCTCCGAAACTACAAATATCTAAGCAAGCCAGCAGATACTTAAAAACTAAACTTCTTCTCCAAAGAATGCAGGTTCGAGGATAATCAAGGATTGTAACATTCAGTACAAGCCCCGTAATTAATTATCACACAATCGACGTGATCCAAATCAATAGCAGTTCAACATACACAGTTTATGTGAAACCAGTTCCTTCAAAATAACCTTCATAGCCCACAAAAAATACCTCCAGAATGTCCACACAATGTCTTACAACTCTGAGCCTCGGTTAAGCGACACACACACACACATGCTCCCGGCCGCGGCATATAAGCTCTCGCTGGCCGTAGCTTACTCCACCGTCGCCAATACAAAACTGTTTCAAAGCGCGCTAAGTAATCGCTCCACCAAAGACATTACATTTACTTCTCAGATCACAATTTATACTAAAATTATATCCGTAATTTCAACGGTTATGTTACAATCCTCTACCAGCCACAATTTTGTGAATTGAAGATTATGGATACAGATGTAGATGAGATCATAAGAAAAAAAAGTGATAACACGTTAATACGTCGGAACCTACAAAAATTGTCCTATCGGTCTGACATTTAGTACACATATTCCTTAGGCGATAATATTCGACTGAATGTGTATAACGTAAGCTTCGAATGTGTGGAAATAATGTAAAATCACTCGAAATGTGGATAGATGCATACATGTTATTAAGCAAGAAATACATGTTATTACATGTTGATATTTATTTGCGTGTTTCTTACTCTTCATTCTTGGTTCAGGTTGCATTTCAACCTAACCACAACTGCTATTAGCAAAAAATTACACCAACTTAAATACTCTGTATCAAACATCGGTTACGGTAGACGACATGATTTACCCTGGAAGGTAGGCTGCTATCCAATAAATTTTAGCATTGGAATCTAATGTCAGCTACGCAAAGAGAAGTTGTAAATGTTACTGATTTTCTACTTACTAAGTATCTGCAATAAGCATGTGGAAAGCGGTTTCTATCCACAATGAAGACTTAAAAACATGTGGAATAAATATCAACAGCTATTAACGTGCATTTATTGCGTAATAATATGTACGCATCTACCCACATTTCGAGTGATTTTACATTATTTCCACATATTCGAAGCTTACGTTATACACTTTCAGTCAAATATTATCGCCTAAGGAATGCGTGTACCAAATTTCAGAGCGATAGGACAATTTTTGTGGGTTCCGACGTATTGACGTGTAGACAATGAAGTTAATGAACGTCACTGGTGAGCGATAGTCGATATCTTAGACTTGATTTATTCTCTTTTTGAAAGTTCGTCAACGTTATGGTCAAAAAGTTTCAGGGAAGCGAAGGAATTCATCAGTAGGTTTTCGGAAGGACACATTGCGCTATTTTCCTTGAATGAGTTAAGAAATGCATAGAAAAACCATAATAGGAAAAATGGTCTGGGGATGAAGCCAGCGTGCTTCGGAATTCCAGGTCCGCATTACTATCCTTGATTTAGTACAAGACACCAATTAACTTTTTTCCACGACACATGAAAGCACAAACTGTTCACAGAAATTTCAAGTCTCCTTACGTGATCTTTTCCCACTCTCTTCACTGTATACAAATCAATTGTGTAAGGATCTCAAACGTTATATATATATATATATATATACCATGTCGGATTAAAATTTTTCGTATTTAAAAAATTCTGAAAATAATTATAAATGTTACTGATAACGGATACAACTGCGAAAGCTGTTTCATATTACATGGCATTAAATTATTAATAGTCTGTAAAATCTTCACCAGTAGGAGCTCCAGTACTTAATGTTCGTGATTTATTATTACGTTGTCCGTGGGTAATTTATTTCTAAGCTAAACTAATTATCTGCTTACCTCTAAAGCTCTCTCCCACTTTATTAATTGCCTATGCTACATTTCTGAGCTGAAACTAATAACTAGTATATGTTAGTACGGTGGGCCATCTTTTATCTCCTGGAGTAATGATTTCACCTCCTACGAGTAATGAATAACGGTTAGAAGCTTGCGGGGAAAAAAATCGTTTTAAATAATTTATTAAGGTATTTTGTCATCTGGTAGATACGTTAATAAATGAATTCAGATGAATTTTAAGAACTGCTTGAAGATATAATGTATGTATACATCACCGAGGTAATTCAATCATTACAGGCTAAAAAAAAAAAAATATTTCTTCCACAGTTTTTTTCTTCTAAAACGTCAACATGCTCTCTAATACAACGGAAGTTGATAATCCCATTAAATCTAAACGATTATTAAGCCCTACACTTTTTTATCCTATTATTGTACCAGTCCAATATCCTCCCGTGCTAAAATATGCAGAAATAAAAAGACGCAAACGATGTAAAAAATTTGAAACTTTATTAAGTATAGTTGCAACTGCTTTCAACGTGAACCAAAAACAATAACAACTGCATTAATATTTTTTGGTACAAAATCGTGCATCAGTCCGTAAACACCATTCATGGTCGATACAATGGAATCGCGAATTTTAAATGATTCTTTAAAATAAACTCCTCTATTTCATGGAAAAAATATTTGTACATAAATGTAAAATATACTGTCATCTGTACTCTCCGTTAAAAATAATGTTATTCCATAGTCTAAAGCATATTTGTATGGTATGTTTTATACCGGTGTATGTATAGAGATATGGTATAAAATTACTAATACTTCTTGTACCTTAATTACCTTCTTTTGTTCATCAATAACACAGCGTCATTGTAAGAGAAACCTGTCTCAAAAAATGCCAAAATTTTCAATATATCTGCTGAGGAAAATAATCCTGACAGGTAGCAACACCCAACCAAACAGTGTAGTAAAACCACGTGTGAATCTCTGAATTTTTCCATTCATGTCACCGCCTGGAAATGTACTGGAAGATGAAGTGTTTTAGACGGTAGATACGGGGGGTAGCATCTCATCTACTTCTTCATGGCAAACCTATGTGTGACTACAGCATTTTCTCAAACTTGGAACGACACTAAAAACCATCTTCTTCCTAAAACAAATCCGGCACTGCTATTCTTTAGGAATGCTGACTGACCATTCTCTGCTTAATTGAACTTACAGACATGTTCCGAGTTTGGTTTCTGGTGTTGCGTGATAAATTACAGTATTCACACCAAACCTCAAGTGGCAACAGACTAGTATGCAATGAACCTGAATGTTCTATTTCCCCTAGCAAGTAATTGCGATCAAATGAAGGTAAACATGTGAAGTTTTAACTGTTTTTCTACAGCTTTTAACTGACACCAAAAAACCGATACCCCATCTTTCCTATTTCGTTATATGGTGATTTTACGAATATAAGCAACGATGGACTTAGTACGTGCAAGCAGAAGACACCCTTGCCAAAACACAATAAGGTAAAGTTTAACGCAAATCGATTAATTATTTTCGAAGATCTGTAATTTATAATTGTAATCAAACCTGGAAAGTTTTATGAGTGTCTCGAATAATAAAAGTGTGCAAAAAAGGACTGTTAGATTTGTATCTGTAAATTACTTCAGAACGCAATCAGTAAGTGATATGACAAAGGAGCTGGAATGGGATTGATTGGAAGACAGGAAGACGGTGATGAGGATCATGGGAGTGTACAAAGCGTATATTGGTGATGAGGCATGGAAAGATATTGGAGTAAGAATTAAGAAAAGATTACCATGACCACAAGCTGGCACTCGGTTTCAAACTTGTGGATGTTGTAAGATTTTCTTTAGTAGGTAAGGGGTCAGGGACTGGAAAAAATGTCCAGCAGAACTGATGAATAATTTACAAAAACGCTAAAAGCAAAAAATTTAAAGTTGAAATTAGTACAAGGAAAAAGTATGTGAGAAAATTAGAGGGGAAAAATGGATGTGTAGGGAAATGGACACTGGAGCGAGTGCTCCATTGCAATTAAATTAAATGGAAAAGTAACTCTCTCTCTCTGTTTGTTATGTTTTCGCAAGTAAGCAACAAGAGGGATCTGGATGAAATTTGTCCAGAAAATATGATGTATCATTAGAAAGCACATAGGATACATTTTTCGGAATAAATAACATATTTTCTTATCAATTTTTGAAAACTAACCTAACGTTCACAGACAAACGGATAGCTTAAGTATGTGAAACTTTATTAGGTTTCTCAGGCTTTGTTTCTGTCGCAGTCAGTTTTTTTTTTATTATCTGTTCATAAATTTAATGCACAACGGCTTTCTATATACTGTTCAAACAAAAAAACAAAAACAAAAAAAAAAAAAACCACGGGCACGGCACGAGGTCGCGGGTAAGAGTTAGTACTACATATAAATAATTACTGAGACAGTAACATAAGCTTGAAGTCATAAGATAATAAAGAACTTTCTTCTGAGAGTGTTAGACTCGATTTTAAACTTATTTTGTAAGACCTCTAAATTGCACGAAGAATTTAAGAACACTATACCGCAGAAGAAACTTATCTGTGAATGCTTACGCCCCTCCCAACCGCATTTTGATCTCCCCTGGTAACTCAGAATTCGCAGGCTGCCAGGGTGCGGCCTACTTTCAGTCTTATCTTCCCTCTCCGCACGATGAGTTAATTAACATTCATGAATTCAGTTCTCATGTTTTAATTTTCTGATACAGAGATTTTACTGTCTGTGTTAAGTGGCCGGGGATGGTGGAGGTCCCATGAAGTTTAATGTCAGGAGCTATTCACTGTAAATATCGTAAAGGGTTACATGAATTACAAGTTTTCCACTCCGTGATACACTTCAGATTGACAGTCTAAAAAAAACACGTTGGATTTTATTTGTTGATTTGAGAATGTAACATGCAGATCATATACAGTGAACCGTGAATTGGGGATTTGTGGAGGAAGAGTTTCGTATTCTGATCAGTGATCTCCATACTGTGGACTGTCAGTGTTCAGCTTCTGTTTTTGGTAGAAAGGACTAAGATAATGCGGAATTAAAAGTTTATAATTTAAAATATTCATAATTCATAAGGCTCTGACAGGTGGACATACAGTATATTCAGAAGGTACGGAACTCTGAAGAAAGTAGAACTGTGGGAAAACAAAGAAGATTAACGCCAGCGATGCAGCAAGCGGCTGCTTGCCCATAAGAAAAGTTGCTTGGCATCATCAAAAGAGTATAATTAGATCGTACTTTTTTAAATAAATGGTAAAGGAAGGTGCCCAAAAGTGAATCCCATTTTGCTTTTTACTTTAAAAAAATATAAATTATCAAATAAATCTGTTTTAAAGCAAGAAATAAATATTTCAGAAGGTTATGCGTCATTTAAATTCTGATATCAAAAAACATCATTGCCAAAAAATGTTTTTTAAAAAAAACCTACTGTTTGGAGATATGAAAAACAACTGACTAATCCGGACCCCTCATAAAAATTAACTAAATAATGCTAAACAAAATTAGAAAATGATATTGATTCAGAGAAAGTATGACTTTAAAGTGAAATATAATAATTGCAGGATTTTTTAAATATACAAATTTATCGTATATGTAGGGTATGTGAAGACACAGATAATACATAAAAGAATTAAATCGTTTAGCGACAAAAATCGCAGATGTACACATCCTTTTCAGCCCCAGCATAATCCACATGGTTCCACACCAGATATAATGCACGTCATCCAATTTCCTCTTCTAAAACTTCAGAAAGTTTCCTGTCGCAAAATATGCCGATGTTTCAGATGTCGCGCTCTTCTCGTCCTTAGTGCTTGATTCTTTCATATTTTTCTCGAAATTAAGGCACCTTTCTACAAACTCTTTCTAGAGGGCCCTATTGCTCACCCATGCCCTCGGCCGCGACTGCTTTTGCAATCTCGAACACGATTACGTGCTCGCTGTTGAGCTTCCTTGACTTTTTTTTAGCTCTTTTAGCTTCCATCAATTGGATTTTATAAGTCGTAGATAATATGACCGTAAAAACGCAAGCATTACATCCCATATTTGACTTTAAGCATAAAAAAAATAAAGGGTCCAATTTGCCAACGATTTTGTTAACCCAATATATTTAACCAAAGTTCTCGACAAAACAGCTTAGTGATTAATATTAACATAATACCTTGTCATTTAAGCGTATATATATGTCGGAAGGCTTACCTGCCCATATCCAGAAGAATTTTTTTTTTAATGTAGCAGAATGTAAAACGTTTGTCTACTGACAAACAACGTATTGGCGATTTGATGACAACTAAAACCGAACGTGACGTGTGAACGGTTAAAGTTCTGGCTTCGCATTCGGGAGGACGATAGTTCGAATCCCCGTCCGGGCATCCAGATTTGGGTTTTCCATGATTTCCCCAAATCACCCCAGGTGAATGCCGGGATGCTTCCTTCACAAGGCCATGACCGAATTCCTTCCCGTTCCTTGCCTCCAGTCCTTACACGCTTCCAATGACTTCGATGTCGACAAGGCGTAAAGCAAATATATATTAAATCCGGCGATGGAAGCTCTGTGTTACAGATGATACAAGTCTAAACTATTATATTCACTTGACCCCGCTAAGGTTCAGGTAAACACAGAGGCAGGAGATCGGAGGCCTACTTTAGGGGGAGGGGTCCTGTATAGGGCACTGTAATATAGACCAACGATGGTGTAAAAAATTCTTAAAGGAATATATAACTCACAGATTAGTAAAATTTCCTAATACCAGTTGCTTCAACATTTTGATTCAGTTAGTACTAACCTGCAATGTCTACACTCGAAATACGGACAGTTTTGCAGTAGGGCCTATATTCTTCAGTATTCGAAGTTATTTCACCACCTATCTCTAGCCTTGTTATGAAGGAAATTAAAAGAGTTGAACGACAGATGACTGCCGAAAAGTCGTACACTAGCGATAAATTGCGTAGTTGAATCAAGTATTGTGCGGAGCAGACCCTGAGTTACATGGTTTAATGCTGAATTGATTGTAAGAGTATACAGTGAAATTGTGACAACGGATGTCTGGTTTGCATTTAGAATCTGCAGTAAAGGCAGCTCAATAATGGGTGCAAATAATGTTATAACTTCTGATGCGACGTGTTATTATAGCGTCATGCTGTCATGTTATAAATGGAATTCGCAATGTGCTTTCTCCATCTCACGAAATTATCTAACTTCCCCCAAACCCCTCCCTCTCCCCCTCACCAGCAGTGATACCAACAGCCGCCGGAAATTGCACTCGCCTTCGCATTATACCGGGTCCATTTGTCAACAGCCGCGAAAAGGCTTTTATAGTTGTTCACTGCCTACACCATCTCCAATCAACGAATCTACTCTTATAGATGTAAATGAACCATGTCAACTTGATCTACAAGGGGCGCACGTGAGTCACATCGTGCAGGTAATGGGTTGTAGACTGATACAATGCTACCATCAAAAATAAACAACTTTCGAGTGTCACTAAACAAAGGCAAAATTAACAGTGTGGAAAATAATTGTCTTCAGTGAGGCAAAAAGTTGGATGATATTTAAAAAAATACTCGAAGCATATACCGAGGTTTTATTTAACCTTGTGGTGTGACAGCGTCACCCACAATGAATATAATCAAATCATTATTAATTATATTCATATTTCTTTTTTTTTCTCCTTTTTATTATATTCAAGTTTATTAATTATTTAATCTTGGAGCGTGTAAATTAATTGTAAATAATGAGGGTTGTCTGGATAGGTTAAATGTATGTTTAAACCAGGGCGGCCAAAGGTATAGTTTATTATAAATTAATTTTTCTGTAAACGCATGGCTCAGAACGCTTAAATATTGAAGGCTAGAGACTGCCATTTCGACCGTTGAGGGTGGAACAATGGAGCAGGCGAGGCGACAAGGTGACGCCGGGCCAGCCCGGCTTGAGTCCCGTTGGAATTCGGTCAACGAACTACCCCACCTTGCCGCTATCCCGAAGGCCAAGTAGGAAACGCGCGAAGGAGTCAGCGAATGTGACGCGTGATATTAAACACGTGACGACGGAAATGTGTAGCTAGCCAATCCTGAACATTTATTGGGGGCTACAAGACTAATTCCGTGGAGTTCTTTTTCATGTGGCGAGCAACTAGCCGAGGAAGAGGAAGGAGCCATTTTTGAGAACACTTCTGTCCAAGACGAGCTGATGAGCAGACGTGATTTGGGTCCAAGACGAGCTGGCGAACAGACGTGCTAGCCGGCACGCTTTCTGATGATCATTGTGGTTGATCATTTCTTGCTTTGGAAAAGCGAGATGTCGAGTGGCATGCTTGCCATTATGTGGAAGTTATGCTAATAACGCGGTCGTAGCCGCTTATTTAGCTTCCATTGCTGCAGTGGCATTGTGTTTGTCGCTCACCATCACGGCGATGATACTATGGTAATGTACCAGAAACGACGGTCACTATCCAGTGGATTTTTAACAGACTTATGTGCCCTTAAGCGACTCCTGGGTTAAGACTCTGCTCCCGCCACTTAAATTCTGAGCTAGCTGGATTTATATTTCAATTCAATTTTTCTTAAGCATCTTGCTGTTTGTTAATTCAATTTTGATGCTTTTCATTCACTTTATACGGCGCCCCCTGGGATTTTTCCTTTGTACAGTAAAATGTTAGCTTCAATTTGATGGCCTGTGTTGCCATGTGATTTCAATGTTAACTTTGCTGTTTTTATTACTTGTTTGAGATATTTCATTCAGTTTTGTTTGCTTACTCCGGCGAATTGTAAACGTCGGGTATTGCTTGTTTTTGCTGATCTAATTGTGTTTAACGTAACGTTAATTACTACCCGACCTTGTAAGGCCATAAGACTCAATAAATGAGGTTTTATTTTGTGTCTGAAATTCATGGTTCTAGTTAGTAACCTATTAGATCCCCTTATAGCATCATCATTATATTAATGTTTTTCGTATTCCAGGATTTAATTATAAATCCCCCCTCCCTTTTTATGCAACTGATATTCACATTTGGTTCACCCGCTTATTGTATTATTACAATTGGCACCCAACGTTTCGGGCTTTAGCAAGTCAAAATTATTTTGAGAATTTCACAAGTCTAAAAAAAAATCCATGGATGTGACCTGTGTTGATTTATTTTATTATTTTAGAATAAGTTTTATGTTGAAATTTGTTTGTTTTGTTTGCCATGCTTGATTTAAATCTAAATGTGTGATTTATTTCAATCAGTTGTTCAAGTATATTTTCGTTCACTTGCATCAAGCATGGTTAGTTTAAAATTAAAGATAGAGTCAGTGCTTTTGAAATTTTAATGCATGGTAAAAGTTAAGATTTTTCTTTATGCTGATTTTGCTCATGTGTTGAGGTATTTGTGTCGCATGAAACATCGTTGTTTTTCCTTGTTGTTTAATTTTGGATGGGTTTTATTTCATGTTGAAGGGATTTATGCGCGAAATTTGTTTAATGCTGTACTTTTCGAGTTAAATCGTGCCGGTTTTATTTTGTTCGTTGTCGATTGTTCAAATTGTTCGGAGTTGAAATTTTGTATCTTACGATCAATCTATGAAGTTGAGGTCACGCACCATTAATAGGGCAGATCGATCAATGGTCATAACATTTGTCCGAGCAAACTAACGCGATGGATCAATCACCGGAAGTACGCGAAATGCCGTTGGAGGACGAAGAGTACAATGATACTCCTAGTACGCGTAGCATCCATTCAAATGCATCATTAGATGGGGAACAGTTAGGGATTTTTCCAACCCCAGACAATGAAACCGTTCAAAATCCACCCATGCGGGCAGAAGTTGAAACACGCGCGTCGCAAATAACGGTAGAATTGCCACCCGCGACCGTACAACCCCAAGACCAAAACCTGCTATTTAACATGCTGGCGGAGTTAAGTAAACAAATAGCTTCGCAAAATCAGAAATTAGATGCACAAAGTCAAAATTCTGTCTCATTGAGGCAGGAATTAACTAAACAGATAGCTTCACAACAGGAGGACATAAACAAGCGTTTAGATGCACAAAGCCAGAGTTCCGTCTCATTAAGGGAGGAGTTAAGTCAGAAATTTGAATCACAAAGTGCTTTATTGAAGGGCATGGACGGAAAATTGTCCGTTTTTCGCGAGGAAATGACCCGTGAAATGAGTGCATTCAAATCGGAGATGCGAGCGAATGTTTCAGTGTTGGAGAGACGCACAGATACGATTCAGGCAACGTGCACTGCATTGCAGGAATCAAGCGCGGAAATCTCGAAGCGTTTGGACGCGACCGAAAAATCTATCGAGCACGTGCGGCAAGAAAGCCACCAGAGTCTCGGTCAGATCTCGGAATTTGTCCACGAGATTAAAGACAATACTGAACGAAGCTTGCAGGCTGTAAATGCAAAGGTGTCGGAGGTCACAAGTTCGGTTGAACGAGTACAAACGGCACAACAGGATTTGCAAGCGTCACAGCAAACACTTGCGCAGAACACTAATTCAAAACTGGCGCAGTTGGAATCCAAAATGAAGGAAGTGAGTAGTACCAACGCTAGCGGGAGTATTGTTCACGCGAATTACGCACAGTACGCAGCAGCTAATATCGAGCTTAAGTTGCCACGTTTTGGGTCTCGCAAAGACGTAAATCCTAGGATTTATCTTACCGAAATGGAGCGGTATTTTGAAATCAAAGGAGTGCCTGATTCCATGAAGCTAGTGTTAGTCGAGGAATCATTTTCAGAAACAGACAGACTCTGGCTGAAAATTGCGTCCGAAACTAACTTATCTTACGCCGAATTCAGAGTCCTGTTTCTTGAGACCTTCTGGTCGAAAAAGATCCAGAACCAGGCGAGGATAAAGCTGTACCAAGGAAGGTACATTCCCAAGTGGCATTATTCGATGGAAAGCTACGTGAAAACTTTGCTGGTGCAGTGTAGGCAATTTGACGACAAAATGACGGACGGAGAGTTCATAGAGATGGTGATCGCGCACTTTGGTCCACAAGTGCAGTCACTCATTAACCCCGTGGTCATTCGTACGATACCAGAACTGCTAGAAACCGTCGGTAACCTTGACAGAATCGGGAAAATGGCCGATAATCTGGCGAGACAAGACGCGGAACGAAACCATGGCGAAGCGCAAAGCGAGTCTAAGCGACCGCATGGCGGCAATAAAGCTTCCTATGCTGATGGACAGAATGGGAAATCTTCCAATCAAAATTCCGGCAATCGGAATGGAGGGAAGAAATGGAAGGACGGAAATGCACAGTGGAAGGATGATAAAAATCATCAGCGGTCGGGAAACAACCGATCCGCGTATCCACAAGAATTTCCAGTGAACGCGATCTCAATTGAAAACGCGGAACCGGAAATGTGTGCAAAGGACGACGGAGGAAAATGTAGGCGGCGTTAACAACGCGTATAATTCCCCGCCGTCACAATGAGATTTTTCGGGGGACGCTGCAAACTCCGACAGCATTTGCCTCGGCAGTTTGGAATATTGGCGCGGCGAAGGACCGGAAAATATCGAAGAAGAAGAAGATATGGTATCCGGCGACAGCCTCATGGCGCGCGCGAAGTGTCCCCGTGTAGATATTATTGCATATGGCATACGGGCGAATATTTTAATTGACTCGGGATCGTCTGTCTCCGTAATGTCTAAGAAATTTCTGCTACGCTTGAAAGATAAGAATCCGCGGCTAAAAGAAATTCCCACAACGCAAGTTACGGTGGTTCCTGCAATAGGAAAGAGAGAAAAGATCGTTAGCACGCAAGCGCTAATCCCCGTGAAAGTCGCGAATAGCGAGTTAATGTTGCCACTACTTATAGTACCCGGTTTGACGCAAGATGTGATCGTTGGATGCGACCTCTTAGCAAAACGTAAAGTCATTCTGGATTGGGGAAATAAGACGGTGACAAATTTGGTTCCGGAGGTGTTGCATTGGAAACATGAGGCCTGTGAGCAGAGCCTTGGAATAAATAGTTCCAAACCAATGCAAGACACCGCGGGACGCGAAGGCAATTTGAATAACGGAGGAAGAGCTATATGCGCATCAGCTGACGAGCAAAATCTCATACCACAGAACCCAACCGACAAAATGCGGGAAAAAGGAAAACTTGACGCCAGCACGGAAGCCAAAGCTATGCCGATACTGACGAGAAACTTGACGACAGCACCACAGTCAAAGCCAAAGCTATGCCGATGCTAATGAGAAACTCACGATCATTTCATGCGGGATGAGACTGCGTCTGATTCGTGTCAATGTAAAATTTAAGGATCAACCCGAGAAGAATCCCGAGGATAACATCAAGAAAGCACATGAATTCTTGGTAGAGAAAGCTACGAAGCGGCAACGCAAGCACGACGGATTGCGGACGCAAACGTTTAGCGTCGAGCAGCGGGTGCTATTTAGGACTATGACCCCGTCTGACGCACAGCGAAAATTAATTTCCAAATTCTTTCTGCTGTATTCGGGACCGTTCTCAGTAGCGAGGATTATCTCCCCAAACTGCTACATGCTGACCGACGGCAGAACGGAGCTCGGCCCGCATAATGCCCGGAATTTGCGCCCGTTTCACACAGCATAGTCTACAAGTTCCTAGACGGATGTTTGTAAATATAGCTTAAGGATCAATGTACATTTAGTTAGGTAATAACGTAGAGCATATCTTTAGAAAGTGAGAGTGTCAGTCTTAAGACACGGAATTGCCTAACAAGCGTAGCGCTAACGCAGCGAGAACAGGTAAAGGACGCTCAGCTGTTTGGAGTAGCGGCTGTGCCGACCGCCAGTTTTCCTGGAAGGATCGTAATCAGGTTAAACGAAAACAGGTAGCCTGAACCGAAGCCTAACGGGACAGCGCTTACTGACAACAACAGAGCGGGCAAAGTGGAAACAGCTGATCGCTTAGTTTCACCGCTATAATGTCTTTGCTACGAGTGTAGTTTGGAAAGCATAATATAGTTCATTTTGCGAGAACCGTCTTTCTTTTGTATTGTATGGATAAATATGTAAATTCGCGGAAGGATTAAATTATGTAAATTCGCGGAAGATTTTTTCTTTTCCATTTGATTTTCATGTTATGTGGTTTCGGCATACTTGTGTCGGCCTTGATAATGAACATTCGGTGCATTCTTTATTCTTGTTGTTGCTATATCTAACTTCAACACATGTGCTAGATTTGCATAGCCCGTTGTAAATAATTAATTGAGTTGTTTAGTTTTAATGTTATTATCTTGTGCTTACATCATTTTTTGTTTATTGATTGAACAGATCTATTTTGTCGTTCATTTACATCTATGTACCTGTCAATGTTTTATGATGTTTTACTTTGCATATTAGGATAAGACATTTCATTATTTATGTTAACCAGAGTCACGTGTCGTATTTACATATTTAAAGAGGTCACATGTATGCGATAGTTTGAGTGAGCTGGAACCATGAAACTATAATGTAGGCAATGATTTTGATGCAACTGTAGGGTTACAATAGTTCAAATAAAATTATTGGCATAATTTTATTTTGATTGGGTGGCAGGTATATTGTGGTGTGACAGCGTCACCCACAATGAATATAATCAAATCATTATTAATTATATTCATATTTCTTTTTTTTTCTCCTTTTTATTATATTCAAGTTTATTAATTATTTAATCTTGGAGCGTGTAAATTAATTGTAAATAATGAGGGTTGTCTGGATAGGTTAAATGTATGTTTAAACCAGGGCGGCCAAAGGTATAGTTTATTATAAATTAATTTTTCTGTAAACGCATGGCTCAGAACGCTTAAATATTGAAGGCTAGAGACTGCCATTTCGACCGTTGAGGGTGGAACAATGGAGCAGGCGAGGCGACAAGGTGACGCCGGGCCAGCCCGGCTTGAGTCCCGTTGGAATTCGGTCAACGAACTACCCCACCTTGCCGCTATCCCGAAGGCCAAGTAGGAAACGCGCGAAGGAGTCAGCGAATGTGACGCGTGATATTAAACACGTGACGACGGAAATGTGTAGCTAGCCAATCCTGAACATTTATTGGGGGCTACAAGACTAATTCCGTGGAGTTCTTTTTCATGTGGCGAGCAACTAGCCGAGGAAGAGGAAGGAGCCATTTTTGAGAACACTTCTGTCCAAGACGAGCTGATGAGCAGACGTGATTTGGGTCCAAGACGAGCTGGCGAACAGACGTGCTAGCCGGCACGCTTTCTGATGATCATTGTGGTTGATCATTTCTTGCTTTGGAAAAGCGAGATGTCGAGTGGCATGCTTGCCATTATGTGGAAGTTATGCTAATAACGCGGTCGTAGCCGCTTATTTAGCTTCCATTGCTGCAGTGGCATTGTGTTTGTCGCTCACCATCACGGCGATGATACTATGGTAATGTACCAGAAACGACGGTCACTATCCAGTGGATTTTTAACAGACTTATGTGCCCTTAAGCGACTCCTGGGTTAAGACTCTGCTCCCGCCACTTAAATTCTGAGCTAGCTGGATTTATATTTCAATTCAATTTTTTTTTAAGCATCTTGCTGTTTGTTAATTCAATTTTGATGCTTTTCATTCACTTTATACGGCGCCCCCTGGGATTTTTCCTTTGTACAGTAAAATGTTAGCTTCAATTTGATGGCCTGTGTTGCCATGTGATTTCAATGTTAACTTTGCTGTTTTTATTACTTGTTTGAGATATTTCATTCAGTTTTGTTTGCTTACTCCGGCGAATTGTAAACGTCGGGTATTGCTTGTTTTTGCTGATCTAATTGTGTTTAACGTAACGTTAATTACTACCCGACCTTGTAAGGCCATAAGACTCAATAAATGAGGTTTTATTTTGTGTCTGAAATTCATGGTTCTAGTTAGTAACCTATTAGATCCCCTTATAGCATCATCATTATATAAATGTTTTTCGTATTCCAGGATTTAATTATAAATCCCCCCTCCCTTTTTATGCAACTGATATTCACATCTGGAGCACCCAAGATTGTGTTCTATTACAACCTTAAAATAAGAATAATAAAAGAAATTCAAGACTAAATAAGCAGTTTAGAGCAAGACTTTATCAGTAAACTGATAAGTTAGGGGTATATTAAAAAGGAAAGTGATTAAAGAAAAAATTAAGACAGACTTTTAAAGTGCAAACAAAAATATTTGTAGATTATTCAAGATTAGGAAGATATTTCTTGACGCATTATCCTGCGAAAGTATTCGTTAAATAACATCCGAAAAAGCAGATTCAGTAGTTTCGTTCTAACTTCTTTAATCAAAATAATACAGCAAACCAAGTAATTGTTCAATTGAAATATAATTTCAATATTTCGGAGCAATTTCTCGTTCTTTCATATCGACTATAACTTTCCAGGAAATCAATTTCTGAGAGCGCATTTTTATTGTTTTTTAGCTATTGTACTCTGGTCTGAACCCTCCTGCATTTCTGGCTAGGCTCCTGTGCTCAAGGATTCTTCATCTTTTGTAGCCTACGGTTCTCGGCGGAAATGGTGCTTTGCTGCGTGTGATATCTGAAGCTGCACTGACAACGCATTCCTTTTAGTTTCCTTTGACCTGCATGGCACCGGAATACGTTGACAATAGGAGATAGTTCACAACCTCTGGCAGTTCGTTCTACCGTATTCCGGTCGAGGAAGACAATTTTATTCCTACCGCCGTTAACTTTTCCGACCCAAGTGGGTGGACGCTAGAAGGCCTTAGAATCGGAAGGACAGGGTTCAAATCCCTGGCCGGTTTTCCAAGGTTTCCTTAAACCACTCCAGCTGAATGCAAGGAAGGTTTCATTAGGACGCAGTAGAGTTTCTTCCAGCAATCCTTTCAACAATTCAGTTACCCCAAAATCTGCTAGGCGTGAAGTCCTCAAGGGGAAAAAAAACAACATCTTTTTGAAAAATAATATAAAGAAAAAGTGTAATCCCGTTAACTAAATGTTTTAAAACTGTTACATAACTTGTGAGCTCAATAACCTCTGATAGCATGTAGAAAAATAGAAGTAAAAAAGCATACTACTCAGGAAGAGAAGTTTGTTAAGACCAAGAAATGTTTCCCTGCTCAATACTTCACTGTTTATCCCGCCTAGAAGACAATTGATAGCATGTGAGATAACGTATAAAGTTTTGTTACAAAACAATAAAATCGGAAACATAAAAATATGCTCATTCGTTCTTTTTATAACCACCAAACAAGAAAACACTGTTAAAATAATTCGGTACAACTTACAGACAATATTTCAACAAGCCTGTAATCCAGGGCCCATCAACCAATGCCCTTAACGTTTTAATTTCTTCTGTTCGTTGCTGAAATCTAACTTGTAACGGAATTGGTTGTTCATCACTACCCCACTGTCCTCTTTGGATGTAATATTAATCTCATTGCAACGTTCGTGCAAAAACTCTTCCTTCTTCTGTTTCTAACAAATTCCACAAATCTTTTCCCTGTAGCTGTTTGGACTCTACTCTCTCCCCCCTCCCCTAACTCCACAAAGACACTATAACAAGCACAGCTGTTTCACAACTTCCAATATACAAAAAAATTTCACAGACACAGATATTATTTAAAAGATATAAATTTACTGATTTCAATAAATGTGAATAGTATTATGGATAAAATTAAGTATTAAATAGTTAACACTTTTAATATACGAGTGATATTGTACACAGTACATGCGGAGAGTTCTTCGACTTAATCCAGGACAATAGTACACATTTTCGTTATCACTCCAATTGTATTATCCAACTGGTAATATTTAAAATTTGTCCATTATCGGGACTCGAATCAACTAGCGCTGAAACAAGCGTCATAGAATGGCGATTTCTGCAACTGGGAACCTCTTTTTGTAACTATCGTGCTCTAAATTCTGTTTTACAGAGAGCACAGATATAAGATTGCATTAGAGTCAATAATGATTTTATATAATGTAAGGATAAAAACTATTTTTTAATTAAGGAGATTTTAAAGAAGCTGTTGCGTCGGATATAAAGACTATTGTGGGTTGTGAACTTTCCGAGAGAAAAAGTTTCTGAATTCAATACGTACAATAATCAACTACTTTTTTCTTTAATTGAGTTCCTTAGATGTGCACCTGGTACTCAGCATTTGTACTGAAAGGCACTGTTTATTTTCTCTCTATTTCTGTTTTATACTGCTGCACACAGGGGTATTTGACACAAAAAGTCGATCAAAATTATTTCTACGTGATTTGTATTTTTATTTCGTTTCTTTTGTGTATTAGAACTTATAACTATGAAGTAGGAGTAATAATAAAGAACATATACTTTGAACACACACTTAATTACATTTTAAGCGAATATTTACAAAATACTTAAACAATAATCATATACGTACGCTAAAACAATATTCTGACGAACCGACCCATCCTTCTTCGTCGGTAGTTTCATCTGGTGTCTGCTTCTCTTCTTGAGTACTCAGGCTAAAATACAATAATATTTTAATAGTTTCTACTTTGAATGATTAAAAGTTTTGGGGGGAGGGGGGTTGGGCCTGAAGAAACTCAAATACGGATCCGAAGTCAATAAAAGCCAATTAATGACATTTTTTTCCGGCTAAATTTTCTAGAGTATCTCTCCCTAAATTGTCGAAAATATTTGTAAGCCGACCCATATTGGACGGATTGGATTTTTTTTTAGAGATTTCGATACACCCTTAAACCCATGATGGCATTTCTTTAAAAATACACTCTCAGTTCTCTTAGGAGCCTGCCAATTTTGTTTTAATTCAAATTTAAGCCTTGAAAACGTTTGTTCCAACTGTTGCGTTTGTTCGGCCGTGAATTTCGGTCGATTGAAAATATTTTTCTCTACTAATTCCAACTTTTTCACGAAATCATTTCCTTTCTCGTGTTTACTCATATCATAAATAACTTTTCGCGTCATGAGCTTCATACCAGAAGAGCCCATAACAAAGAAAATCATGGATGAATTAATAAGACAGAAAAAAGTATGTTTCTTTTATTTTAAAGAATCTATAAATTTTTAGAATAAATAGAGTCTGGCACTTTTTGGCACTTAATTACCCATGAATCTCCAAGATAGTGCACTAAATTACAACCGTACAAGAAATCAGACGAGGGAAAGGTCGGAAAATATAACAAAATCACTCTTTAAGACTTTTCGTAACAAAAAATGCTTACAAAATGATTCAGCTTGCAAAAATGTACAGGAATAAATTTGTGCGATACTTTAGGATGTATGTTACTATTCTTTCAATTCTAGGTACCTGGCTGTACAATGTATATGATTAAAATCACCACTTCTCACTTAACATCACTCACAAATTAGAATTGTACAACTTACAATTTTCTTGTATTTGCTTGGTAACAGTTCGTGCGTCTTGCAATGTGTTCAGAAGAAAACGGGGTGGAGAATGGAGTTTATATAAAAAACATAGCGGGCTCTTGTTCTATAGACATTTGCCTCGAATCAGGTAGATATGGGTGCTTGGAATTTGCTTGAATATTTTGTTTTATTTTATTGGTATCAAATACCCCTGCGTGTGCTGTCAGCACGTAAATGCCAGGTTTTATTTTATTTTATTTTTTTGCTCTCTTTTAGGTCTGTTGAATTTTGAGAATATTTCTCTTTATTCGTTTAGCTGTACTGCGCTGCTGCGACATTCAGCACTCACTTCTCGCTGTGTTTTGAAGTCAACGCCCGCTAAACCATTTAGTCACTGTGTTTAGTAGACCATTTCTCGAGAAAAATTTTGAAGGAATGGGAGCAAGGAACAGGACGAAGTTCGGCATTAGCCTTTACGAGGAACCATCTCGGCATTCGCCTGGATTTATTTGGGGAAACCATGGAAAACCGAAACTGGATGGTCGGACGGAGATCCGAACCTCTTTTTCCCTAAATGCGAGGCCAGAGCGTTACCATCACCCTCACTGAGTGTTTAAGAAGGAGACCGAATTTCCTGGCGGTCCCGAAGAAACCAATTAAATTCACTGCTAACGATAATATCACAGACAGATATTAATTTAAAAATTAATTAAAATTCGTTTCTCCTGTCTCCTAAATAGGCTGCTGACAATGTCATTTAAGAAGTAATTACAAGCTGACATATACAAAAAAGTTAAGATTACACATTCCAGAAAATCGTTTGCTGACCTTATTATTCGGAGATTTTTTGACTGAAACTAGCATGATGAATACCAAAATGTGAATGAAAGGGGAGGTGATGATTTTTAGGAAAGAGAGCGCAGATTTGCCTCAACTATTATTTGTTCCAAACTGTTCCATGTACCCAATGAAATGAAGCTGATAACAAGGTATGACCGAGAGTGGTGGTGTAACGGTTAGCGTTCTCACCTCGCATTCGGGAGGACGGCTGTTCGAATCCCCGTCCGGGCATCCAGATTTGGGTTTTCCATGGTTTCCCAAATCACTCAAGGCAAATGCCGGGATGCGTCCTTCAAAAAAGGCCATGGCCGAATTCCTTCCCATTCCTTGCCCCCCATCCTTTCTCGTCTCTAAACTAGATATGGAACTGTGTTGCAGGTTTACAATCAGGTATTGTCTGAAAAGATGCCTTCAAAGTTAACTACCACCCAGCCCATACATTTTATCAACTGGGTCAGTGCATCGTAAGAGTTTATCACCAGATTGTAAGTAAAGCCGTGGTTCACCTTTTAAATTTAATATATATATAATCAGCTGCATAAATTCAACACCTAAAATATCTGTAACCGTAGCTAATACCCCCAGCTGTATCTTAAAAATATCTTTGTCCACATCCCTGAAAAAAAAATCCTGAAAATTCCATATTAATTTTTTTTAACTTACTGCTTTACGCCTCGTCGACGGCTAAGGTCATTAGAGGCGGGATGGGACTGGGGGCAAGGAACGGGAAGGAAATCGGCCATGACCTTTTTGAAGGAAGCATTCCGGCATTCTCCTGGAATGATTTGGGGAAACCATGGAAAAACCCAAATCCTGATGCCCGGACGGGGATTCGAACCGACGTCCTCCCGAATGCGAGGCCAGAACGTTAACCGTTCACCCACCACGGTAGGTAAAATTCCATATTAATACATGAAATTTAATTACACCGTTCAGTGCATGAAACATATAAAGAACCTTCCTGAAAATTTACGAATTTACAACGAAAATGTTAACACTATTGATTTTTTTTTTTTAATTAGGTTCCAGTGTTCATCAATAACGTTAAAGCCAGGAGAGGATGGCGGACAAGGAACAAGAAGTAACAAGGTCGCAGTTTATGTGAAGAAATCGTCAAATGATTTCGGGAAAATTCAAATTATTGTATGATATTGTTGGGCGGGATATCCCGAAGGACTGATCGACCGACAATTGGCAGAGATTTCGTTTCGTCTCTTGTTGTGGCTACCAACCCAACTCGGTAATAGTACCGGGTACAGGGGACCTAGAGTTCAATGTGGAAACCGAACCACGGAACTGTTCTGGCGTTCTTCACGGTACACAGCAAGCTGTACCAGAGGTGAAGGTCGGTTTAAGGGCCTTTTGAAAATCCCAGACTAGACCGGGATTCGAACCTGGACATTTCTATCTTCACTGAGCCATCAGACCACACGGAAACCATCGGTAACAGAAAATACCATTTCCGGATCGTGGATCGAAACCACATCCTTTAAAATAACCTGGAGATCAACCAGAATCAGTCAAAACGTTCAAATTTAATGTTTGATGCAATAAATCCACTGTATGAATTCGAGGGAAGAATGTAAAATTAAAATAATTGTCTTACAATAAGGAAAGATCTTTGGGCTGCTATAATGCCTCATTATTGCTGTTTTGAAAAGGTCAAATTCCTCAACTATGTTGTGGAAAACTGTCGCTTACTCCCAAACGAAGTCTGCGACATTATTCATCTGCTGTTGTGGCAACGACAGACGTTTCTAATATGTCTGTCAGTTAGGTTTCTGTCTGGAAGGCAAATACAAACTTTCTGAAGCATGATAAATCATTTCGAAAGATATATCAAATCTTCTGTCAAACAATTGTTGCTTGATTTTTATTATTAATTAGAAATTTTAAAATCCGTATGTTCCAGTCATAATAGTTTTTATTTAGTTGTGGAGTGTCTGTGAGAAAAGAAACTGGTTTTAAAAATGACAACATGGGTTTAGTAAAATATATTTATGTGAATCTCCGTTATTGGATTATATGGAAGATATTTCGTGCGAAATGGACAAGGGAGGTCAAGTTAATGAGGTAGCATTCTATCTGTGAAATGCAATAGACAGAGTGAGCCATAAAATGATGGTAAATATTTTTTTTTCTTTTACATTTTACGTAACTATGGTGTCAGATAAAATATGAAGCGATACATTCACCATTTGTTATTTGTTCTAGTGTTTGATCTGTTACTTTCATTGTTCTATTCAGATGTGTATTCCCTTTTTTACACTATTCTATTTTCGGGACGATTTCTGCATAGGTAACCAAGACTCATCAAATAACTGTCTGGTAATTGTTAGGGCGCTAATGACCCCGCTGTCGACGCACCCTAAAGCAGTGTTTTTCAATCTGTGGGTCGCGACCCCTAGGGGGGTCGCGAAGCTTTACTCGGGGGGTCGCGGGCTGAATGAAAATTCAAAGTTCTACCACTACAATCAAAACACAATTTTAGTGAGAAGGATGGGCTTGTTTATTTTTCAAAAGTTTATCAAATCGTGGTGCTATTTTTGAAACGTTAATAATCAAATCATTTTCTAATTGCAGTCTATTTCTCTTTTTAGTTTTAATGTCTACCATTGCAGAAAATGTTAGTTCACCCAAGTATGAAGTGGCGAATGGCACTAATAATTTTAGAGCTTCCCTTGCCAGCTCTGGGTATTCATGTTTTCTTTTCATCCAAAATACGTCGATACTTTGCGAATTAAATTCCATTTTAAGTATGCCATCAGCAGCTAAATCTATAAGACATTCTTTAATATTTATGGTGACAGATCTGCCAAAAATGCTAATTTCAAGAGCCAAATAGGGTCAGAAAAACGATTAGCATATTCAGATCTTGTATCTTGTAAGAACATTAACAATTCAGCTCTCAGTTCTAGAACTCTTGTCAATACCTTTCCTTTGGATAGCCACCTGACTTCTGTGTGATAAAGGAGATTTTGATGAAGCGAGCCCATATCTTCACAAACGATTCTGAATAGCCGGGTTTGCAAGGCTTTACCTTTGATAGAATTCACAATTTTTATTACCTCCTTGAGCACATCATTTAAATCAGAAGATACTACCTTAGCAGCTAGAGCCTGTCGATGAAGAAAACAGTGTGTCCAGGATATGTTTGGCATTATCGATTTTAATTTCGCAATGAGTCCGCTATTTTTGCCAGTCATAGCTTTAGCGCCATCGCTACAAATAGCGATACATTTTTTCCAATCAATATCGTAGTCGCAAGTGCTTTCTAAAAACATATCGTACAAACACTGGCCAGAAGTGTTTGCAGGAAGTGCTTTGCAAAATAAGATTTCTTCCATGATATTGTCACCTGCTTCAAAGCGCACAAATACTACAAACTGAGCACAATCGGAAACATCTGTAGATTCGTCAAACTGCAAAGCAAAATGTTGGCTGTTCTTTAATTTTTCGATTACTTGTTCTTGAATATCATTGGCCATATCGTTTATTCTGCGTGAAATAGTATTATCAGAAAGTGGTATGTTTTTTAACTTGTTTGCCTCCTGTTTACTGACCATAATTTCAACCATATCAAGAGCTGCTGGCAAAATAAGATTTTCGGCAATTGTATGTGATTTCCCTGCTTTAGCAACTCGATATGCGACTTTATAGCTAGCTAATAATGCTGACTCATTGACACTGGATGCCTGAAAATAAACCAGACAATATAAAAGTGAGTGTGAAATAGTCAATAAAAATTAAGCATGCGAAACCTTTGCAAACCAAAATTAAGTATAATAAAATTTGTATGCAAACAGCAAAGAAATAAACATCATAAGACATCAACAGTAGAGATAGCAACAATTAGAATAAACTCGACTTGATTCGGTTATCCATGCTAAAATTAAATTAATAAAACGATTTTATTACCTGAATTATAGTATTTTGCTGCTGACTAAGAGCTTTCAACTTTCGTTCAAAGAAATCCAACGGCTTATCGGCTTCTTTTTGATGCTTGGTTGTGAGATGCCGCATAAGCTTTGACGGTTTCATACTCTCACGTGATAAAACATCGCCACAAATTACACATTGAGGTTTATTATTTATGACTGTGAACCCGTATTTCAAATAACTGTCATCGTAATGTCTATTTTTTTTTCGGGTTTGATTCACCACTACCGCTATTGACACTCGTACCACATGTTGAAGGCTGCGATCTTTTGAGAAACTTATCCATTTTACAAACGCGCGGAGCAAGCGAAGAAAACCAAAGAATGACGTCCGTACTTGTTGACTGCACTTAATTGAATTGAGTGAGCTGAGAGTTGAAACAAAAGAACATTGCGGTGTGGCAACGTCGCCGTCTCCGACGCAGTTTGACCCGCGCGAATTTGCGTCCAAGTTCATAGCCTTACCAACTTACCTCGTACTTACTTTCAAAAGTCTCGCGGCTTCTTGCAGAGTGTAGATCTGGATAATATTAAAATGTACCAAAATAGAAAAAAAAACATTTACGTAGTAATTTAAGTAAATCATTTCTTTGTCTTCTATGATGTGTCGCGGTCGGGGGGGGGGGGGGGGTCGCCAGAAATTTTCAACTTGTAAAGGGGTCGCGAAATCAAAAAGAATGAAAAACACTGCCCTAAAGCAAAAGAAGAAAACAACAACTGTCCACTTGATGTCTTTTTTAACGCGTAAAAGGATAAACTGTCTTATCAAATGCTGGAAAGATTTAATAACCAGTAGGATTCATGTTCTGCTCAGATATAAAAGAAACACTCACGATCAACAAACGTTTGAAGGCGTTGCTTGTGAACTCCGCCTTGCGTTGTTCAACCACATGCTTTTAGAATATCCGTGGTAGGGAATCCCCTCATAAAGAGAGTTGTAACTTTTCGAATGCAACGATATTGGAGCTAATGCTTAATGTCAAGAGGTGACTGATAGTTGCTGATTTAATAAATTTTAAAATTACTATTCAGGATAGCGGGAAGTGATTTATAAACTGTCGAAATTAATTACTGCCCCTCGTAAAGCCAGATCCAGTCTCCCGATAACCGGTGTCATTAATAACGGGACTAATTAGCTGCGATGGGTCCGCGCCTGTGCTCTGGCAGATCTGATGGTCTCCCTGCAACACCTCGCATGGGTGCATCGCGGTAGTGAAATGATGGTCACCAGGAATAGACTGGAGCTTGCGTCACGCTCTGTACAGTGCTGAAGTAAACAGGCAGATTAGACGCATTCATTACTACCAGCCACCTCACAAGATCTATAACAATGCTGAAACAACGAATCATTATATGCGATGTCTGTCATATCCTTTTAGTGTACCTACTTGAGTAAACCGAGCGTGGTGGTGTAATGGCTAGCGTTCTGGCTTCGCATTCGAGAGGACGGTGGTTCGAATCCCCGTCCGGGCATCCAGATTTGGGTTTTCCATGGTTTCCAAAATCACTCCAAGCAAATGCCGGTATGCTTCCTTCAAAAGGCCATGGCCGAATTCCTTCTCACACCTTGCCCCCATCCTTTCCCGTCTCTAAAGACCTCGCTGTTAGAGAGACGTTAAGCAGATAAAAAAAAAAAATACTTGAGTAACTCCCGGCAGGATACCTGATTACTGACAAATTTTTGCAGTACCTACCTATAAACACTTCATTAATTGAGATAAAAAAAATCTCCTCAACTTAGCAAAAACCCACTCTAATCTTCATTTTTTCCTTACTACTTCCACAGGAGGCAATGGGAGGTAAACAGCATACACAATGATTAAAACAAACTCGCAGTGAGAAAACAAACTTCATCTCTGCCTCTCATATTAATACTTTTTAATCTCTGCCCTGCGGTTTGTGCTACTTGCAATTACTTACACAAAAAGTTTCTAAAGAAAGCATAATTTCAAAAAAATAATAATGATTATTTATTTATTAGATACATTTTGTGATTTCTTTCGTTTCTTATAAACTTTCTTTGAGTTTTTTAATAAACTTTCCTGTTTCTCATCTTCTGTAAGTTTACTGTGATCTGGTAACTGTTACAGAGGATAGATCCTAAAAATCAGATATTAGACATTTGCCTTTTATCTGGATTCGCAGTTACTATTACTTTTAAGTGGAAATAAAATAAAATGCAGTTATTTATCTGAAATTTCCTGGTTAGCCTAGGTGGCAGCCATTTTAACTAACACTTCGGGCGTCGTCGCTCGCCTAGATTGTCGAGTTATTCAATTCACGTCCGTCCAGTCCCAGGCAGAATTCATTTTATTAAATTGAGTGCTCAGAACATAATCAGATAAATAAGGAATCGTTCACGTAACTACTGTAACTAGTTCCTAGTTTCTTGTAACTGGAGTTCAGTTCCAAAGGGATATGGTGTTCTGTTGCTCCGCTTTCGCTCCAATAAGATTCTGACTTTAAATTTGCACAAATTGAATGTAGTATTTAAAATTTTGTTAAATTATATTTAACGGGAGTTTCATTAAAATAAAGGAGGTCGAAAAACATATAATGTTTGTATCCTAGCGTCCGGGATATCAATTTTAAAGTTGTCAAGTGTAGAACTACAAGTTTTTCCCAATTTATCTCTCTGGAAAACAAAAAGGTGATTGGCAGTCAAAGATAACAATTTTTTGAACCATTTTTTTCGCCTTGACTACCTCAAAACCGATATTACCTACGTATCTTACAATTGTCTACCAGTATCTACTCTATCCCAGATTTAAATTAAAAATGGTACCATGGAGTCTACACTTTTCCCATGTAAACCAATCACTTCGGTTTAAGTGTAACAGAAGTAGCGGAATGAGATTTAAAAAGTATTCAGAAAAATTAAATGTGGTTACATGGAAACCTGGAACGATACTTGTAACATGGAAATACAGTATCTACAAATCTAGCAAGCGCAAAGTTGAATGCCTGAAACAGCTTATTAATGTATGAGTAAAAATGTTGATTGATATCAAAATCTTAGAAACACATTGAAGGACGGAACATAAATTAACATATTACCTTAGTAAACAAAGGGTTAAAAGAGTCTTAGCTGATAAGTTAGTTAAATGAACTAGTTGGAGTGTTAATGCATCTGTACTAATGACGCTAAGTGTGCCTTGATGCACGCACAGTGGATCGGGGAGGTGCAACGTGACACGGCATGAGCCCAGCCATCAAGGTGAATGCTGGGACGTTACCCAATCTCCACATATACCTACATTTCACAAACAAAAATAAACTCACCACACACAAAACAGAGTTACACATTTCGCAAAATCATTACAACAATTCACTTCCTCTATTAGCAAGTTGTATGGCCTGATAGTAGGTATAAAATGTTTGGCGTCAGCAAGGACATGTGGCCGTAAAACAATAGCTTGTAACAGCCCTAATACCTGAATTTTGAATAGCATTGTACTGTATGAAGTATTTGTAATTAGCTAGTTTGCTTGAAAGTGATTTGATATGTTTGTTTTGTAATTTCTTGTAAATCAGTGTATATAGACTTTGTTTTAGGTAAGAAAATTATTCAAAGGCCATTTAATATGTTTAAGAACCGAATGATGCAAGAGAATTTCTTAAATGTTTGTAATTCCATGTATTAATGTAAATTACGATGTCTACAGGACAATTTTCTACCGTTTGAAAGGATTTCTGTAAATAATTTTGTATTTAAGTATCTATAATTACCATTTATGATCATTTTGTAATGTTGTTAATTAATTTTGTATTAATTCCGATTGTTTTTAATATGTTAGATTGTTTGAGTGATTGTTAATGATCGAGAAATATCGGGCGGATGCCTTTGAAGAATTCTCGTAATTTCGATAAAGACTATATAAACAGATCTCCTGGACAGAGAAATTCATTCAGTTAGTAAGTCAGTTTAGTTGGCAGTATTCAGTGTTACAGAGAGTTTCAATCATTCAGTTGAGTTTGCGACTGTGCATCACTGTATTGTACCTATACTAGTGAATATCGCTGACTTGTTGTTTTGCTCAAATAAACGACATCTTCAACATAAATTTTCTTTGGTGGATTTTTTAATTAATTAATGCAGTAAATTAAACCACCAAAAGAACCCTAACATGGCGACTGCTGACAGGACGAGAAGTTCTTAAACATCTGTGGGATGTTTATCTTCTAAAAAGAATCTGCAGAAAATTGCGACGAATTATCGGCGATAAGCGAACATAACCTGCGAGAAAATTTCGACCGCCTACGACACGTAGAGGCTATACAGGCGACACGGATTTGACGGCAAGCGGATCTTCTTCGGCCTAAGGCGGAGATTTCCATCGGGAATCGGCTGTAATCTTCCGACGACGAGTGGATTTTCTTCGGCCTCAAAATCGTTTTCCTACAGTGAATTGTGAAAAGTGTGCTTAAGTGTTTGAAGTCAGTGTGGTGTTTAATGGTTAAATAAGTGCTTCTAAGTGAAATTTAATGTGATACAAAATTGAGGAAGAACTGTAAGTACTGCATTGAAATATTCAAGTGATTTCTTTTGCATGTTATTGTGTGGCAGGTTGGAAAGATTTTAATTTTTCTTAATTTTGTTTTTTTATGTTGATTTTGCTAATTACTAAAAATGGCTGATAGTCAGAACCTGCAAGCTTTTCTAGAATCATTTGTAGCCAATTTTAATGCAAAATTTTCTGAACTTGATGGTAAATTTGACAACAAATTTTCAGAATTTAAAAATGAGTTAAATCTCGATAGGAAATTCTCTGAAATGAATAGTAAGTTTGATAGTAAGTTTTCTGAAATTGATAATAAATTTGACAGTAAGTTTTCTGAAATTGATAATAAATTTGACAGTAAGTTTTCTGAGTTCAAAAAGGAATTGGATTTTGAGAACAAATTCTCTGAGTTGGCTGATTGTTTTGATAAGAAAATCTGTATGCAATTTCAAGGTTTTAGTTCTAAATTTAAGGAGGATGTCAATAATTTAAATTCGAAACTGGAACAAGCTGTTGTAGAGTGTCAGGAGAATTTTGTAAAGGTTAACCAAATTTGTAGAGACACTAAAGATGCATGTGTTGATTTAATTAATGAAGTAGACTGTAAATATAGCAAGGAGATGAAGGGAGTCAGAGAAGAATGTAATATGATGAAGGAGGAATATGTGAGTTTGTTCGAAACCAGTGACAGTAAATCTGCTCAAAGGGTCAACGAGTTGGGACAAAATGTTAATGCGTTGCACGTCAGCAGAACAGCTTACCCATGATTGGAGGGTACCCAATCTAACGTTAATCAGTTAGAGAAAAGGGTTACTGGGTTGCAGATTCAGTTAAGTCAGGTTCCCTTAACAGGTAATCCAAATTTCAGTGTCGATGTTAAAGAAGAATTTGAATTCTATGATGATAGTGGGAGGCTTCACCCTATTGAATTTATAGATAATTTTGAAAGATCAGACTATTTTAATTTGTTACCCGACAATAAGAAAATTGCACTTGTGGGTAAACATCTAAAGTCTTATGCTAGGACATGGGGTGATAGACAAGCTAGGGAAGTGACTGACTACAAGCTGTTTAAAGAAAACTTTTTGAAACATTTTTGGTCGACAAGCAGGCAGATTCAGAAAAGAGAGAGTTGATGACTGGAAGGCCCTATAAACCTGGTAGGGAAACTCAACATGACTTTTTTCATAAATGTTGGATCCGTTGTAAGTATTTAGACCATCCTTATGGAGAGGAGGAATTCATTGATTTGATAGGAGCTAGGCTACCTCAGCAAACAAGAAATTTAATTGCCACTTTGGATGTAGTAAATGTGGATAGAGTTTCTGAATTGTTGAGACGCTTGGATGCCCAGGAGTCATTCAATGAACAACATTACCACCATCAACACCATAGGAGGGGCAGCAGGAGTCCCCCTAGAAGGGGTAATGGGTCAAGGGATGGTAGATCTAGGGGATGGGTTCGTGATAATTACACAAGGAGGAATGATAATGGGGAAGTGAGAGAACAGAACCCTCAATCTGAAAGGGAAAGGCAGCATGGGGGGCAGGCAAACTAAAGACCACCCCTGTGATGGGCCCCGCAGTGGTGGACAAGAAGGTGGGTCCAGGTACCAACTGCTATAGAGTTAATACCATTTTTATGAATAATC
Source organism: Vandiemenella viatica (assembly GCA_031002005.1). NCBI lineage: Eukaryota > Metazoa > Arthropoda > Insecta > Orthoptera > Morabidae > Vandiemenella > Vandiemenella viatica. Next base: position 202,879,553 of record JARYHS010012519.1, on the reverse strand, counting down.
CCAGAGAAGATTTATTGGAAGAGGTGGAGGATAAGGATGAAGTTTTAGATAAAGTTCCCATAGTGCAAATTAATGCTTTTAATAAACAAATAGATGCTCTCATTGATACCGGGTCACAGGTTTCTTGCCTTGCTGAGGGATTATTTAATGAAATTGAAAGCACCATCAAATTGAAGTGTTACCCGTTAGTAGTATGACTGTTATTACTGCTACTGGTTCTCGAAGTAAGAGAATTAGGCAGGAAATGTTGATGGAAGGGTGTATGGGGACTGTAAATGTAGAAATACCCATGTATGTAGTCCCTAAGTTGAATGTTAATTGCATTTTAGGCATGGATTGGCTTACAAAAGTAAAGGCTTTGGTAGACTGTGGAGAAGGTAACTTACGGATTAAATTAGACAGTGGGGAATACTGGGTTGATTTTGAGAAGACTGGTTGGAAAGGCATACAAGAAGTAGATCATGTGAGAGTTAAATATAAGGATGCTGGTGTAGCTAGAGTTTGTGACGAACTATTACAACAGATTTGTGTAAATGTGTTAAGGCAGAGTAGTGAGATTAATAGTCTGATTGAAGGTCAGGAGATAAGCGAAGGAAACGTTATTAATTACCCAAACAGTATGAAACTATTACCGTCAGACCAACAAGAAACGCTGAAATGTCTAATTGAAGAATATAGGGACGTATTTTCTGACAAACCAGGTCTGATCAAAAATTATGAGTGCAAGCTTACTGTAAAGTCTGAAGAGCCTTTCTTTATTAAGCCATATCCAATCCCTTTGACCAAAAGAGATGAAGTGAATAAGGAGATAAATCGAATGTTAGAGTGGGGGGTAATAGAGAGGTCAAGGAGTCCTTACAATAATCCCTTGGTTGTGGTAATAAAACCGGACAATTCTGTGCGACTAGTTCTTGATGCTCGCACATTAAACAAGCATTTAGTAACAGAACGGGATCATCCTCCACCTATCAGTGAGTTGTTGCACAGGTTTAAAGGTAAAAGATATATTTCGTCTATCGATCTGACTGCGTCCTATTGGCAAGTCCCGCTTTCAGAAGAATCCCGGAAATACACTGCCTTTCTATTTGATGGCCGTTGTTATAATTTTCGAGTGTTACCATTTGGGTTAAATATTTCAGTGGCCACCTTTATTCGTGCTTTGGATAGTGTGTTAGGAAAGGAATTGCTTGAACAAGTAGAGATATACGTAGACGATATTCTTATAATGTCAGAAACACTTGAGGAACATTGGGTGCTACTTAGAAAAGTTTTAGAAGCATTGAGAAAGGGGGGTATGACTATTAAGTTAAAGAAATGTACATTTTTGCAAAAAGAGGTTGAATTTTTGGGCCATCGTATTACACCACAGGGGATCTTGCCTAGTAATGATAAAATAAATGCCATTAAGAATTTTCCCCGACCTAGAGATAAGAAACAACTACAGAGTTTCTTTGGATTGTGTGAATACTATAGGAGATTTCTTCAGGGACAAGCTTAAATAGTCCAGCCTTAAGAGATTGGTTAAAACAAGTGTCAGGGTGGGTGTGGTCCTCAGAATGTGAAAGAGATTTCAAAAAATCAAAGATGACTATGTAATTCCAATATCCTCTATTATCCAGAATTGGGATCTAGATTTTTGCCTTGCCGCAGATAGTTCTGACTACGGTTTAGGAGTTCATGTCTTCCAGAAGTGGAAATCAATGGGAACCGGATTTAGGACTATTGCCTTTGCAGTAGAAACTACAACCAGCTGAAACTAGATACACAATTACGGAAAGGGAAGCCTTATCTATTTGTGGGGATGTGACTAAGTTTAGGTACACTACTGTTAGGTAGAAAAATTATTGTATATACAGACCATAAGGCTCTTTCATTTTATTAGAATGTAAGTTAGTCCACATTCGGTTAACCGTTGGGCATTGGTTCTGCAGGAATATAATTTAGAGATTCGGTATAGACCTGCTAGTAAAATCAAGTTGCAGGATGCTTGTCACGTCTACCGTTAGGTCTAGATTCCGAAAAGCGATGTCTAGGACCACAGACTGAGGTTAGAATTGCTTATCTAAAAGGAGTACCGTTGAAAAACTGATGTTAAGTATTCCTTGAGACAAATCAAAGAGGAACAGGACAAAGATGTAGCTATAGCAGAAGTAAAAACTAATCTTGATAGCCCAGAACACAGAGATAAGCTTCAGAAATATTATACTTTGCATGGAGAAGTATTATTTAGAAGTACTAGTGAAGATGAAGATGGTTGGAAGTTATGGCTTCCAGAAAGTTTGGTTGAAAAAATTGTTTGGCATCACCACTATAGTTATGGGCATTATGGGCCATCAAAGTGTTACCGAGTGTTAAGGGAAGATACATATCTCTATAATATGAGAAAGAAGATTTCCAAGCTATTAAAATCTTGTCAAGTGTGTCAGAAATCGAAAATAGATAGTGTTAAACGAGTGGGGAAAATGCAAAATATCATCCCAAGTAGTGTATTGGAATTAGTTTCTGCTGATTTTCTTGGCCCCCTACCCATGTCTCGGGGAGGGGTGACCCAGGTTTTAGTTTTATTTGATGTTTTTTCCAAGTTCGTTAAACTTTACCCTGTAAAGAAATCTACGGCTAAAATTTTGGTTAAAAAAGTGATTGATGAATATTGTCAGAAGGTAGGTAAACCAAAGAGGGTGCTTTCGGACAATGCCCCGCAATTCACTAGTAAAGTGTGGACAGAAAAACTTGAATAGAAGGGATAGAGGTTATACATACTTCTGCTTATCATCCAGCAGGAAATCCCGTAGAACGCCTAATGAGGGAAATAGGACGTTGGTTTAGGACATATTGTACAGACCAACACAGTAAGTGGGCATGTGAAGTAGAAAAATTTTGAAAATGTAATTAACTCTATACCTAGTGATACAACTGAAATACCACCCATTGAGCTGATGTTTAAGAAACCGGCTAACAGATTAATTCGAGAATGTGTTAGTTTTCCAAATAGAAAGAGTTTCAACTATGAGGAAAAGGTGCTTTAGCTCTTAAAAATTTAAAGGTGAAGGCAACAAGGAGAAAGAAAAAGCATGATGAAGGTCAGAAGTGTATAGAATATAAAGTGGGTGATTTGGTGTTAGTTTGAAGTTCATAGTAAGTCATCAGCTTTGCGACAAGAAACTCGTAAGTTTAACCGTTTGTTTGAAGGCCCTTTCAGGATAGAGTCTATACCAAGGAAAAACTCTTATGAGCTAATAGACCCTGAGAGTGGTAAATGTAAGGGTGTGTAATAATGTTGAAGCCCTAAAAACCCTTTTATGAATAAGTGGTCACTTATGAAGTGTGCACTATATGTGTAAATATCTAATTTTGTAAATAAGTTTGTCAATTGATGCATGTAAACAGTTTGTGTGAGTGCTTAAGTTCAGATGCAGATGTAATAATACTGAATGTTTAAGATGTAAACATTTCACTGTATAAAGCAATTTGTGACAGTTTTGTGTAGAAACGTTTGGGGGTTTTCATGATGTTGTGACTTTCTACATTGTGTTGACAAATTATCAGCTGTAAAATGTAAACAGATTGTTGTCATTAACAAGCAGATATCAAGTGTGTAATTTGGTGTGAAAATAATTGTGACTTAAGGTGATGACATTGAACGTTTGTTGTGTAAAAACAGTAACTAAAAAAAATGATTGGATCTGAGAAAAGACAATTATTGTAAACAAAATCAGTGTCATGGACTATGTGCAGATGTTGTATGAAGAATTGTATTTGTTCATTGTAAAGTCATTATGGTTGATTGATTCTAACCTGTTTGTGTTGGCATTATGTATACATTCAACCTGCTCAGATTCGTGACGGATTCAATCAATTTTAACTGTGTAAAATTAAGTGAATCCTGGGGAGGGGTTGTAACAGCCCTAATACCTGAATTTTGAATAGCATTGTACTGTATGAAGTATTTGTAATTAGCTAAAGTTTGCTTGAAAGTGATTTGATATGTTTGTTTTCTAATTTCTTGTAAATCATTGTATATAGACTTTGTTTTAGGTAAGAAAATTATTCAAAGGCCATTTAATATGTTTAAGAACCGAATGATGCAAGATAATTTCTTAAATGTTTGTTAATTCCATGTATTAATGTAAATTACGATGTCTACAGGACAATTTTCTACCGTTTTGAAAGGATTTCTGTAAATAATTTTGTATTTAAGTATCTATAATTACCATTTCTGATCATTTTGTAATGTTGTTAATTAATTTTGTATTAATTCCGATTGTTTTTAATATGTTAGATTGTTTGAGTGATTGTTAATGATCGAGAAATATCGGGCGGATGCCTTTGAAGAATTCTCGTAATTTCGATAAAGACTATATAAACGGATCGCCTGGACAGAGAAATTCATTCAGTTAGTAAGTCAGTTTAGTTGGCAGTATTCAGTGTTACAGAGAGTTTCAATCATGCATTTGAGTTTGCGACTGTGCATCTCTGTATTGTACCTATACTAGTGAATATCGCTGACTTGTTGATTTGATCACAATAAAACAGACATCTTCAAACATAACCGGTTTGGCAAACTTTTTAATTAATTACTCAGCTTTAAAGCACCCGGAGAACCCTAACAAGCTCCAAATTTAACCATGCCAACGATGAGCAAAGCTCATCACTGGCAGCCGACCCCTAATATTGGGAAAACGTCACGAAGAAGAAGCCTGCAATTTCCACAAATCTCTTACCATTTATCATCAACAATGAGGAATGCTTCAGCGGAGTAAGAAAGTTGAGCACCTGTGATAAATTCTGAAATTATATTCAACGTATACGACATTCTGCGTGTGGCAAGGTCCAAATAACTATCCTGATCCTTTTAATGAGAAGGTTTTCAGTAGGCTCGGAAAGCGATATTACTGCAAGTGGTAATAGGCAGCACGTGATTGGTCAGTGCGGCGCATTGGAGCTCAGTCAGGAGGTAAATTAGATCCACGCAGGCCACAATAACAGGCATTGACAACAGGTGGAGAGCGTTCCCGGAAACAACGCCGTTCAATCAGTTTCACTACCGTTGTTTATGGCTCGATAGAAATTCGATAGCGGAGACAAATTCAGGAAAAAACCTTTCCTCACAACTAGTGTGTAGTTGACAAGTTGTATTATAGGCATATTTCTTCAGAAATGAGCAACCCTTTCTTTATTTGCCAGCTGGTTTTATATTTTTTATTCGGCAATGTTTTCGGTCACAGAGTTTAAACTTAGAAGGAAAATATACAATCACATGAGTAGCTAAACTTTCTACCTAAAGTTAGACTGATGTGTACAAATATCTCAATTATTAATTACATTAGGATCATTTTATTTTGCTCATAAGGTATTTCTCTTACTCGCACAGAAGCCTTGAGCGGTAAAATATAGACAAAACAACACAAATGTACAACTTTGACTGTTTGCAATTAATTACTTATATCACATAGCTCAAGACTTGAAGAGTGTGGCGGGTAAGCCGGAATACCTAGCATTCGTGGGTTCGAATCCCCGATCCAGATTTCTGTTTTCCAAGGTTTCCCGAAATATCTCAAGGTATATGTGTAAACTGGAAGAGAGTTGCTCAAGATCTATCAGTATGGAAGGAACTGGAACAAAATTATGTAGCATTACTTGTAAAATTTAGCTCATCTGGCTTAAAGAGACTGCATCCTGAAACAAGGATTGACAAAGCTGTATAAATAAATAAATAAATGCTGGGTTGGTTCCTTCAATAGCCCATGGCCAAATTACTTTGCATTCCTTGTCCCCATTCCTTTCTCGTCTCTAATTACCACGACGTCGATGAGGCGTTTAAGCCATAAAAGACAGTTATCTGGTTACAGAATTAAATTGCATTGTGCAGAGCTGTGTCAATTTTTGGATGAACTTGTTTTGTTTCAAATTAAATTCATTACACCCGTTTATTACCAGCAATAATTTTTTAAAAAAAATTGATGTATCATATTTGTTTTAAAATTTTTAACTACCGAACGTTGTGGGTGAGTGGTTTACGCTCTGGCCTCGCCGGTTCGAATCTCCGTCCGGGCATCCAGATTTGGGTTTTCCATGGATTCCCCAAATCACTCCAGGCGAATGCCGCGATGCTTCCTTCAAAAGGCCAATGCCGAATTGCTTCCCGTTCCTTGTCCGCAGTCCAATCGACGCCGACGAGGCTTAAAGCTATAATTAAAAAAAAGATATATTGTTAACCACCCAATACAGAATATGAGGAAGTTACATGCTATAGAAGTAAAACTACTCACAGATTTTAGTAATGAAAAATAGTTTGAGGTACATTATTATGATTATGGAGCGGTATACTGAGATGTAAGAAAATTGTAAACACTGGATAAGTGAGATCCGGAGACAAACAGAGGGTGTGAGGTTGGTAAGGGAAGGTAGAGAGTATTGAACTTAAAATAGTGATTTGTAGTCGAAAGTGGATACACCCTAGCAAAGACAAAATAGAGACTATATGCACAAGGTTAAAAGAAGATAATATTTCCTAAAAGAACCGATAGAACCAATGGTGAAGCGGGCAACAGATGCGGGTTAATGTAATCGATAAAGGAACTTAAACTCAATAATGTTATTATAAAGGAATAAGGAGAAAGATCTAGAAAAAGATGGAATACGTTGTCAAACATTATAACCGTTTATTGTTTTGTCAAAGTCAGTATTCGAATCAACAACTGTGTGAATTTCAAGCTTTGTATTGCACTATATCGAGAAAAAACGTTTAAGAACATTGCGGGTAAGTGCAAAATGTATTTCTTCTGTATAGCTTATATGGTTTACGTAAATTGAGTTCTTTAAACGGATTTCTGTGACATCTTGAGTTTATAGTCTTGTGATAGTTGATGACTCTCCCCACATGTTGAGCTACAGTTGATGGAATATGTAGTTATACGAGAAACACGACATCTAGGAATCACAAATTTTAACTAGTAGACACGCTTTATACCTTAAGTTGTTTACATCTTTATAATAGTTTCCATTAGGCTTTTGCTATCATTCAGTCATCAAACCATTAGTAAATACACAAGACACATTTCCATGCTAGTATGTTTCACAAACCACACACCAAGTAAAACATATCTCACTAGAAATATCCTTCTTCAAAGATGAACTGAAATTTTTGATCTACGGTAAACGAAGCCAACAATCTTCGGTTCTGGGATCGTAGATAATTGCAGTGCTTCGTTATATGGCAGCTGGAACTTTGTCTCTGTTCTCCAATCTTCTTCAACAGCGTCTCTAAATAAATAAGATCTATACCTAAAACGCGATAATTCTATGAGACAATGGAACAGGCATCGATATATTCACTTATGGTACAAAGCGTATGTACAGCACAAAATCACAGGCTATTAACTATAGCTCATTAGGGGAAAAAAATCACCCCTTCGAAAAAGCTTAACATTTCGTCGCTGAGCTTGGCGGGTGAACCGTAAGGCTCTGCTCTCGCTTTCGGAAGGACGTGGATTCGAATCCCCGTTCGGCCAGATTTCGGTTTTTCCATGATTTTTCGAAATAACTCCAGGCGAATGCTGGGATGGTTATTTCAAAAACTCCATTGCTGGATTCCTTCCCGTTCCCGACTTCCAGTCCTTTGCATCCTATAATGACTTCTACAGAGGCGAATCGTAAAGCTCCAAAACAAAAAACAAAACAAAAAAACATTTCTTAATAGTATTTCTGTATTTCGTGTAATCGTAAGTTGAGTTGCTCCACACACACACACGCACACACACACACACACACACACACACACACACACACACGCATATATATATATGTATCAGTTATAGAGGATTAATTTCGCAACGTCTAATTATCTCCGTCGGTTAAAAAGACTAGTGCAACTGAGAATTCTCTGTGATATATAATTCCGCTGCCACAGGCACTGTACAATCTGTGTTTTATCACATAAAAGCGAACTGACTGCTTTAATTCTGGAAGAAATGAATTATCACAATGTTAATTAACTGTGCAGTCAACTACACAATGGAAATTATGACGAGAGCTATGTTCTGAGGCAAGAATTAATAATGGCTGCGATAAGTGAAGTGGGCATGTTTTTCGGATATTGACTGATATAAATCAATCGGTGGCGGGTCATTGTGAACAATACTCGACGATAATAACAATTATTTCTCAGCCTTTTGTTACCAGGCGAGCTTTAGTGTAAGGATGAAATATTGCGCGCGATATCATCAGCGGAAAGAGATGAGTTTCATAACTGCATTGCGTGTGCAAAACAAATTTGATTACTGACTCCATATTTTACCGGTAACTGCAAGGTGGGCTAAACATATCAACACTCAGAAAACAATTCTGATGCTGGGTGGAGATATGATATGGTGGACACGTGTCGGAACCGCTGTTTGATATTTATTACCAGTAGTGATTCTGCAGTTATTTTTGCAAAAAAAATGTGACAAATGTGGAATTGATCTATGCAACTCTAAAACAGAAATTTAACTACTTTAATTTGACTCCTAAAACTACTTACTGTTTCTAGGGCACGCGTAATATCATTTTACACATGTCTAGTGTTGACTAATAAATTGTTTATTAGCAGTGTAAGCCCGTGACCGTTTTTTGCGTATCGTCACAGGTCTAGAATAGTTCCAGTTTTTAGACTCAAAGATTATAAGTGCTTGACCTGATCTGACCAAATCCGAACTTGACCGTGTATCACCCTTAAGGTGAATAATATCTCTTGAGCTTGAGAAACTCAGAAGTGTTAATAGACGTTTTAAACACGGACGGGGACGATCACGCCATCCTATAATTGTTTCAATGGTCGTAGACAACAACTTCCTGAAATACAAACTTTACTTGTATTTGACCCTAAAACTTCACTCTGCAAAATTTGAAGAATTCCTGTTCCTTCTTAAGCATCGCGTTATCTTTTTTTTTTATTGAGGCTGGACAAACATTCGTAATGTAATCTTTGGTCATAGTGTCTGTAACGGCCAGAGTACTTAATACACATTCCAGATTAGTAAACAGTTGAACAACTCCGAAGAAATGAATTGCCAGAATACTGGATTCGGTAACATATTTGGTCTGATGTACACTTTCAATAACCTAATGACTCACGTACAGGAAACGTGAATAAAGACCGTTAGTGAAAGTGATCTGTAAAATACGTAAAAAGCAAGAAAACCATAATGTATCAACTTTGGTCAGCAACATTACCGAAAGTTGTAATTAAACTGAAATTTATCCTAAGCCGAAATGACAATCGGCATTCGTGGTTACAACAGAGACCATGAGTAATTTAAGATTTTTAAAGTTCTTTTGTGTTGCTTTCAATAGAAACAATGTTAGTGAAAACAGTTCCACGCTTTTTAAACCGTAAAGTTTATCGATATTTTTTTTAACTGTGAAATGCTGCGAAAAGCAGACTTAATGAATATATTATGACAATTAATTTGGTAATAGTTTCTTGCCTATTAAATTGTGGACATAAGCTCGAATTTCTTCTAATGATATTTCTGTCCGCTGTTAATTTTGGAGTGACGGCTGGCACGTGACGTCACCGTTCTCCAGACAATATCTTTCGAGGTGAATGAGTAAGTGGGTGATATTTTTTTAGATTGTTATTGCGCCATTGTAGATGTTTTAGACGACTAGTCTTCATAAATTCTTCCTTTATCCTTAATGAACTAAATATTAGTCATTCAAAAAATATTTTACAAATATGTCAGCTATTTAACTCAGGTTTTCTACCTAATTTCAGTGTCCCAAAAATAGATGACACTACTTGTAGTTTGTACCACGATAATGTTTCGTTGAGTCTGAATTTAGTTGCTTTAATGGTTCATCAACACACCTGGTCTGCGTGGAAGCAGTCGGCAAAATTTAATATTACGTAAAAATTGTTCTCACGACATGCTAAGTACTGGAACTTGATCTGAAGAGCGTGTTGGTCCAGACGTCTACTGGTCCTAGTAAGGTCTACATTGAGAGACACCTTGTGGCTAAAATTGAGTCACGTCTTCAGTGCACTCTGCTCAGTTCGTAAAACCCTGACTGGTCTGCCATTGGTCGACTGAACACGTATCAACGGGGGTGTGCGGACTTCCGCGGTTCCACTCGGACGAGATAACAAGATGTATTAACGTGTTCGCGTTTAAGAGAATTCGAACCACCGCTATTCAGAATATACCCGTCGGCTCCCGTTTGCACCTGTGATCAAGGGTCGCATGTTGTCGTAAATTGTGGCTTAGTGAATTTAAAGCCATCATCGGTGCTGCAGCATATCTCCTAAAAATGGATTTCTCTGCTCAATATCACCTCTGTCATCTTCTTCCCTCCGTGTAAACGTTTGGTAATTTCGACCTGACGCGAAAGATCAAATCAATCTGAAGATGATGTGATGATACGGACGTGTCCAAGGCGAACGAAACTGGACTGGTGATGAGAGAGATGTTGTCTTTGAATAACAACATTTTCATGATAATTGTCTTAAATTAACACACGATTCTGCATGTAGTACTATTAATTAATACTCTACTTCCTCCGCTCTTCAATATATATATTTTTTTTATTTTTAAAGAAAAGACATGTAATTTTTTGACTCACCCTATATAACTACTCCATATCATGTTGGTGGTTACATTATACGATTTTTGACGGGGAAAAAACCTGGAATCATTAATTGTATTATGTCCCGAGAATGTTACTTTTCTTGGGCGAGCATTTTGTTGTAAGGAATATTACTTTACTGCAAACTTCGGGACGAATTTATGTCACGAACGCGTCGTCTAGAGCAGGCAAAAATAAAACAGAGAAAAATTTGAGCGTACGTTCACCAAAGATGTTTTAGAGTCAATGGAAAATAAATTAACAACTGCAGACAAACAAACAATTACGATGTTGCACAATATTTTTTGTGTCTTGAATACATACATCTCTCATACCTAGTATTTTATAGTTGAATGTTACCTAGTTTCATATGAAAAAAACTAAATAAATCATGTTTGCTTCGTAAGTTTCCACTAAATGTTACTTCGGTGTTTTTTATAATAATTTCCAAACTGCTGGGGTTAGAGATCAGAAACATGATGATTTTTTTTGGGGGGGGGGGGGGAGTGTTGTCCAGATATACAAAATTGCTCTAAGTTTACAATATAGTTAGCTAGAATTATTTGTACAAATTACAAGAAATCGTTGTGCGTGTATATTTAGCTCCATTGCTCTGCCATACATATTCTTTTACTGACGATGTTCAGATCTCGGATGAACTGAAACTGTTACTGCCATGAAGACGAGTACCCACTTAACTTTATAAATATTAGTCGCAGTGGACCACAGAGATGAGTGAGCAACTTTGTTTTTATGTACAGTGTTTGAGGAGAGGGTTTTACCCTATTATTGTCTAGGACCTAGAAAGTCACTTCAATCATCATCGGATCTACAAATTACTATATGAAATATTATACAATAGCTGTTACCCGTGACTTATTACGCGTGAACTAGAATTTTATTGCCAGAAGGGGATATACGTAGAAAGCTGTAAGCTACGTAATATTTGTCCCATACAACACCGAGTCGGCAAAATATGACGGGAACTTCATCACTATACCATTAACTGAGGGCTGATTCAATTTCAGCTGTCTTCTTTCTTCAACATGAGCATCAGATTCGTAGATTCTAACAACTTTAGCTGCTCGTGTTCTGCTAGAGCTACACAATAGGTCTGCTATATGCCTACGAGGCATGTCAAAAAAAAAAAAAAAAAAAAGACAAAACAAATTGATGCCAGAAACGTTTAGGCAGGTAGAAAGTAATGATAAATACAGTGCAGCGTAAATCAACATCTATACTAAATAACTAGTTTTGTCTGTAAATGAAATCTATTAACAGATCATACACTAACTGACTGCTAGAAAAGCACAGTCTGGGTGACCGATTTATCATTACAGACTTACACACGCATCCGTCTGTTTGTCACCATTCAATAAGTTATCAAAACTTTATGACTAAAACTGCTACCCATACCGGAAAAGAGTATCCGTGTCTTTCCTAGAGATGCAAAGTATTTCCTTGTCAAATTCCATCATAACAATATACCTATTTAATCGTCAAAACCTAACAAAAAACAGAAATTTACTTTCGTATTTATAATATTATAGGTGAATATCACACACAAATTGCCTGCGAGAGATACAAAGCCTGTGGAACCAGTATAGCGTAAATAAAGTAAACGCTTACGGCACTGTTGCCACGCATTCCACGCCTGAATGTATAGAATCTACATTTTAACACGCAATTCCCAGGCTTGGCTCATACTGTATGATAAAAAAACAATTCTTAAACATTTTTGCTCCCAGCGGTATTTGAAGTGGAGGCCGCAGCAGGTAATTTTATGACGTAAGCACCGTATTAACTGCACTACCAACCCACTCTATTGCTAAGCATTACAGAGACGTATACATATTTCACAATTCTACGACAATATGCATTATCTACACAGAAAATAGTAACCTATGACCTTCCTAAAGGCAAAAAAAAAAACATCTCCTTTTCAAATTTCATCACGATCGGAGCAGCCATTTAGCCATGAAAACATAACAAACAGACAGACAGAGTTAGTTTCACATTATAATATTAGTGTAGGTCTTTTTAGATTATCGTTGCTAACTCCAGCACTAAAAGACATGTTATAGGTCTGTGTGTTATGATACAATAATCGAGAGTGGTGATACTAAATATTCTAGACCTCCAGAATACGGCAAGAATGGATATTTAAAAAATATTTCATGCTTTATTACATAATCAAAAAACATTTACTGAAATTACGAGTGAAGGCCGTTTCATTTTTAAGAGTCTCGGAAATGTGGTTTCAAAGTGAAACATCGGAAGCAGTATTGACGAATGCTGGAAGTAACTGCCCGTCGTTACTTTCCCAGAAGCTGCTAGCGGGCGAAATAATATGTCGCGTTCCGGAAACGAGGCGATAAATCCTTGTGAAGCTCCTCACTCTGTTTCCTCCGCTTGGTATTCACAGGCGGACGATGTTACTTACGGCCCAAACAGTGCCCGAGTCATTTCTCTTTTTTTGCAGCGCTAGCAGAAGTATTGTCTCTTAGCCTGCTTTTGCGTCGGTTTTTGCATGCCTTTTCGTCGCAGCGGAAGTTCTTGTTAACGCCTCAGAAGAGCCGACATCCGTCTCTCAGAAGCGGCGGCCGACAGTACACTCGGCGTCATCAATCACCGCACGCGATGGCCGCCCCAAACGCCTATGTGGGCCACAACCTGCACAGCTCAAACCACTGGACTGGATGTCACAGAAACAAGAACTGACAAACTTTATTAATATTTTCTAAGTTGGTTTATTTCTCCTAAGAAAATAATAATAACTTTTTTTCTAACAGTGTATGTCCTCTTTTACAGTTGAACTATCGAATAAAATCAAATCTAGTTGTAGTCCATACTCCGCATTTGCTGATCAAAAGATTTCTGCAAATAAAATACCGTCAACGAACAACTGTTGTTTTTAATGTTATTTTATTCCCCAGACACGTTTTGGCTTGCGGTGTGGGGCATCATCAGCGGCTGTAAATGTAGGGTTTTACATGTCTATCATTACGTTTATTAACTAATTTATATATATATTCACACGGTGGCCTGGATCAGCCCATTATGCACTTTTACAGAACTTTATATACTTGGCACTATTTAGCACAAGGCTTCCCAACTCACAGGTCCGCGGGCCATTTCTGCAAAGGTCTCTTCGATGTTTTTTTTTTTTTTTACTTTTTGATTATAATTAAAAAACGTTTTCAAAGATCTCATTGACGGTTTTAACTTTTCGACTGTAATAATACATTGTTATTTATATCTCTTTTGCATTTAAATATCTATTGTAACCACAGGCTAAGTTAAAATCGAAGTTATGACCTATCTCCAAATCCGGTTGGGCACCCTTGATTTAACACTTTTACAGACTTATATATTCAGCTGCAACATCGAAAATACAAGACTTTACTTTATCGCTGAACATGTATGCTGCATACAGCATGTTTACCTGTGTTGTTATGATTTTAAATTGAACCTGTTATTTATAATTTTTGCATATATTTAGTATCCACTATTTAACAAACCAAATCCCTGACAGTTATTACGTGAATTTCTATCTCCTTTTGTATAATTACAGTTTTGCTCACTGTCACCAATTAACAGTTTTTACCTGCACCGAGTCCTGTAACGTTGAGCCATGTAAAATTACATTTGTTTTACTGGGTTAATTTAATAGTCAGTTCTGTAGCGGCTTGCAGGTAAAACTACTGTTTTACACTGAATAATAAGGTCTGTAATAAATTCAGTCCTGTCGCGAAGCCATGTAAAGTTACTGGTTTTAAAATTATACTGAAAGTTCTGCTCACAGTATTATCAATTGACCTGTCTAATGTAGGTATCGGTACTTCGCAGTTTATTCTTTAATCACAGTCGCCACCAGAGGTTAGCCTAAAGTACTAGAAATATAAAATGATACACACACACATCGGGAATACCAATAACAACACTCGTTTTATTCCAATAGTTTGTGCCATACACTAGTACTCTGACCACCAACTGGAATTCATTAAATAATACTTATCCGAAGACCACAGATTCTTATTGAGTGAAAAGTTGATTAACGAACTACTCCTCGTCAATAAGAAGCATATTGAATGTTCACATAACGGTTGCTAGTCCACTATAACACTTTCACTGTTCTCTAAATCTGTGTAGGTGTACTTTTCGCTGTATGGCGGGTTTCACGGAATCGATGTCCTGCCAAATTACATTTACCGACGCGGACGCACGATTTCCGTATCCAAGTGCCCGAGAATGTTTTCCCGAATGTACCAAAAACATGTACACGCCGCCACACTGTTCCCGCTACCGTTAACACTTGACTTACTACTGCTCTGCCACAGAGGTTAGTCTCTCGCGGCATATCGATAATCGATATTTATACCGATAATCATTAAACAAAGATTGCAGGCCCAATGTAATGTCATACTTTCTTAAAGAGGGAAATTACTTTGGCCTTCCGCAATCCTCTTGGGATGATTCTCCTTTTTCAACACATATTAATTAAGTGTAATTACCTGAATTTTAGAATCACTTCCCCATATTTACTCAATTCAAAGCTAATTTTATCTGTTCCAGCAGATTTTCTGTTTTTGAATTATTTTAATGCTGCTTCGTCTTCCATTATGTCTATAATATCAATTTTTTTTAACATCAGGATGATCTACTCCTATATCCTGTTCTTTCTCTCCGTGATTCCTATTATCACACAATTGTTTATAGTACTTTATCCATGAGTGTCCTTTAACGTATGTTTATGTTAACAGTTTCTATTTCACTTTCGATAAGATGTTTTATAAACTTATAAGCCATCCATCTCTTGTCTACCACATACATCATCTTCTATTGACGTAAGAATGGAGAGTTTGCCGTCGTATGACTGCTATGAAGTCTTCACGGATGTACTGTCGGCTGGTACTGTGAAAACACGATATTTCGACGAGTAGCTCTACCATTTTCCTCAGGTGCGAAAACATCCGTAGTGGTCTGCTGATCGGCAGATAATAATTATTATTTACTGAGAGACAGATAATCGTATATCTTTAAACGAGCAATTCTTGTATATATTCGGTACCTCGGAAATGGCTTCTAACTCCATCTTGTATAAGTTTAAGGTACCAGTAAGCGTACAGTTTCTCTTGGGTTAGAGCAAGGAACAGCGCAGCTATTCTTGTATTATTTGGCATCTTAGAAACGGATCTAACGATTTGGATGAAATTTTATATGTAGACAAAATTTTGCATTTCATTTTTATATAAATACATGCCTCCTCTGAAGAAACGCCACTTTTTTATATATATATATTAAAAGATTCATGTATTTGATATCTTGGAAACTGCTCTAACGCCATCTCGTAGAAGCTTGGGACGCCAGTAGGCCGGAAGTGGCATTATATATCTGGATGAAATTTCATATTCAAACAATTTTTCCTTTCCAAACGGTAAGTGTCATCCTTTTTTAAAAAAAAAAAGGCAATAAAAAAACCTGAAAGAAAGCGATTTTACAGTAATAATTTTTTTCTGACGTTGTTTTATAACGCTATTATTGCTATCCAGTACTGGCGTTCCATAGTGAGAAGAATGGTGAAGTTACGCTGATCTATGATGATGCTGCGGCAAACGGGTACAAGCGCCCGGAGTCCCTAACAACTATACCGTTGATCTTTGCCGAGGAAATGTCTGTGAAGAAATTCTTCCGCAAATTAAATGGGAGAAGAAAGAGGCTGCGCAGGAAGCGGCAAACAGCGGCAATGGAAGACTAGCAGGTGGCGGGAAACAAGAATCTCGCCTCTGCAACGGAGAAGCTGCCGACTCCGGAGCATGAAGCACCTGGCTTCAAAGTTCGGGAGCCGCCAACGCCAGCCAGCCTTACCCGAGATGATGCAGTGGAATACGTCGGAGACACAGCGTCACCTACACGCTTCCAGGAGGAGGGTGAGTCAGCACCAAGCACTGAGGAAGGACCTGTCCAACCCGTGCTGGTGCCATACACAGGCAACTTGGGTGGCCTGTACGTGCAGCTCCTGGGAGGCCTAACCATCTTGGCCGCCTGTCCGACGGACATGATGAAGGCCACCAACCTGCTGAGCGACATGGGCATCAGCTGCGGCACGGAGCAGCGCGGCCTGCCAAGCCAGCCGCCGCCTGTGGCTTCTGGGGCGCTGCCGAGGGCGGCCAGGACGATGCCCTGTCCTCCCGAGCTCCGGCAGTGCTTCAACTGCCAAATCCATGGACACCAGGAGAGCGACAGCCCCAACCAACGCAGGTGTGTCAGATGTGGGGCTGACCACCCAACAGCCGAATGCACCACAGCCAGGGACGAAGCATTCTGCTGTAACTGCGGCAAACATCACGTGGCCTGTTATTGTGGCTGTCAAACGAAGAAGAGACTTCATCAGAAGTATCGTTCGAAAGCAGCGGCGGCACACAACCTTTCCCGACATCAAGCCAGCTCCAGCCAGCCTCCACACCACGAGAGACTGGTAGCCACGACGACGCGGCCGGATGCGAGCCCAACAGCCAACAGATCCCGGCTCAGTCGGCAGGCCAACGAGATGGTCGACCAGTGGAACCCTGCTACTGCCGTACGGACCCAGCGACATCTCAAGGTGGTGGTGACGCTGCTCACGCAGCTCGTCACCGCCTTAATCCCACGTCAACAAGTGACCCCAACCAGACATCAGTAACAAACTAATGACTTATTCAAAAAGCCACGTCCAAACAATCACCAAGAGACAGCAGTAGAGGGTTTCATCCTGGGACTGCCGAAGATATCGTAGCAATGCTTCCCCTTCAATTACTTTTAGCACTTCAGGGTACAGTTTAAAATTGAGCAGTTTTAAAATTACAGTTGTTAATTACTCAAATAACTCGATCACTACGGTCTCCGTATGTAGCTAGTATCTAGAACTTTTTAGTCTCCCTGCTTTAACATCCTTTCAGTATTGCTTCAATCAATCAATAGTTGCCTTTTTGACTGTTCTGCCATAAGGTCCTGGCGATTTCTGGTTCCTGGAACAATTTCAAAACTTTAGATCTAATTAGACGCTGCTCGCAGCTTCATTCATGTGGAGTGTTAAAGTACAATTCTCTCTCTTTCAAGCCAGTTATGTCACACTTAACAACACGAATATATATCAAAATAAATTTTTTGAATGACAGGAGAAAGTAATATAACGAATAGTTTGTGGGTGAAAAACCGCTCAGCGAAAAATAGATGCTAATTTGTGAACTATTTTATATTAAATTTGTCAGATATCATATTTTATCCCCGGGATAATGGGTCGTACATTATTCGAAAGCCCATCAAAATTCGACATTAGTTTTTGAGTGAATCATGTTCTACAAGAAAAGGATACTGATTTGTGAACAATTTTATCTTAAATTTCTCAGGTTTTCGGGATTTTATATCCAAATGAAACACTACCCCCCCCCCCCAATTTAACCCTGGGACCACGGGCTATACTTTATTCACAACCCCATCAAAATCAGAGTAGCAGTTTTTTCTGAATGCCGTTAATCTAGATGGAATCGTAGTCAACAGAACTCGTTTCTCGCAGTCAAAGTTTTACAGTTTAGGAAATAAATAAAAATCAGGTTAATAATACATTAATTTGAATGGCCTAATCCTTTTAGCAAATATGAAGATTGATGATTCAGAAGACCTGTTCCAGATCATTTTCACTTTGTTGAAACCGTCTCCTCCTGATTACCAAATCTGAGGTTTTGTATCTCATTAATCTCTGTTTTCACATATCAATGTCTCCCAAATCAAGAATTATATCTGTGCTTAGCGTTGCAACTTGTTCTTCCTGGAAAGACCTTTTCCTCGAACACCCACTGCTTGTAACTTTTCCGGCTTTAATACTCCTCGGCTAATTTACTGATTGATTCAATCTGACTTCTTTCTTTGCCGAAAACTGACTGCATTCGAATTTTAATAAACCATTTCTCAATGGAAAGTTAGAATGGGACAGAAAGAATTACAAAAATATATATATATATATATATCAGTGAGTAGATGATGTACCACAAAAAATAAAGTTATATTCTGCACAGATTAACAAATTGTCTTTTTTTTTTATTTTAATTTAATGGCATTCGGCTACTGATGCCACACAGCCAGCTCAATGTGATTCTGATTCTATCAATGTATTCGTTTCTCCAGTGTACATATTTTCAAGTGTAAACACAAGGACACTACAACGCGAACACGACATTCACAGACACAACACTTAAACACCCATGCCCTCGGCCGGACTCGAACCGGCGACCATCGGCGCGTGGAGCTAGCACTCTAGCCCCTACGCTACCGAGGCCGGCGGTCTACAAAGTTCCACACTCGAAATTGGAATACCTATTCAATCCAACAAGTTTTCCGTCAACACTTCCTCAAATCTTAACAGTCACTCTAAAGCAGCTACATACGTCATCTTAATGGTATTAATTTACTTCACTACATAAGAGAAGCAAAAGTGAGGTATGGCAGAGACACACACACAAGAGAGAGAGAGAGAGAATAAACATAAAATGAAGGCCGGCACTAACCACACTCATTCATCCGGAGCTACATTCAATAAAACTGAGTAACTAGGATCAGAGCAAAACTGAGAACGCTGTTGTATCCATGGGGCCTTAAATACACTCCGGCTAACTGTACCACGGGTTGGGCTGACGTCCTTCTGGTAGGAGCACTGCTAATCTTGACTTTCCGGCTATCCAGTTGGCGTGTGGAAAATCTCTGACAAATGGGAGAAAGAACAGAGTTTCACAGATACTACCCCTACCAGAAGACACCTTTTCGCGTCCCTGGGCACGCGACATACAGAACTTCTCCGCGGCAAGGGAGGACGCGGGAAGAGATTTACTGACGTCTATTCCGGCCTGGCCTCCATAACGGCACCCTTCAGGCATCTCCTGAAAATCTTAAATAAATCTACTATCTGTATCACCCTCGCTACCATAATTAAAAAAACTTAATCCTATTCCTTATTTTCTATTTAACACTATTACTCTACTGACTTTTTAACACTTTTATCTAATATATTTGCCTTGTGGAATCACATGCTCTAGACGTTTCCTGCTTCTGGTAGAAAGTGGTTTGATATCCAATGAGTTTCCAGAATCTTACAATCTCATTTCGTAGTGATGCTTCTAAAGAGAATGGTAATAAAATTATTACCTTCTAGCAGCGAATACTAGCGTGGCTAGTTCACAAAAGAAAATGATTTCCCTAGCAGTTAAAAAAATTCTTATATCTGCCTAAACTGGGCTCCAGAAACAACTAACCGTCTGGATTATCTGAATTCTTGCAAGTTTATCAACATATTTATTAATGTACCATGCGCAAACCTATTTAAAAGTATTTTACTGTGTATCGGCTGCTTGGGGGGGAGGGGGAGGAACAACTACTAATTTTTAGAATATAGAGATTAATATCAATTATGTCAATCTGGATAGCCAGAATCTCCAATGCTGTAAAATTACAGGTGAATAAAATATTAAGTTTATTGGGTCTTATGGCATTTCCATTACTGAGTATATTTAAATTTAATATTAAACACAAGACAATGGAATGGCAAGCAAACAATACCCAGACCTTACAATTTGCTAGATTAATGCAAACAATAACGGGATTTTAAGTATTTCAAAAATTTATAAAGTGAATATGAAACATCGTGGCGTCACAGGCCAACAAATAGATGTCATACATATTATAAAAATTATCAGGGGCACCAATTAAAACAAAAACAACATTATCTGAACCATGTTACAATGAACAAGACGCTTTTAGGGTTCGATGTTGGGTGAAATGAAATGCCAACTAGCTCAGGGACATTTCCACAATTGAAGCTGAGATTCTATTCCCATGTAGCATTTACGGGTATTTAAAGCATTGTGGAACCTTGTCCTGGCGTCGGAACACATTACCGAGAGAGACGGCAGCTGTTCGACGATTGCGACACAAAGTGCCACTGTCAGATAGCGATCTCACGGACGACTCATCCGTCCAGGTGCGTCTAAGGTGACTGCCGCAGCGAGCCAATACGCACTGCATCGGGTCGCTATCAGCCAAGAACAATTGATCTGCATCAGGCCACGTCCGGCCAGAAAGTCCCCCGAACAGCAAGTGTTGGTTATGGCGTCCTTCCTGCCACCAAGAAGAAGCAAGCTCCTCCTTCTTCAGCACAGCACCCGCGTGACATGAAAAAGAAGCTTTGCCTTAATATTTGTCTACCCTGTAGATATACACCATTGGTGAATCAGCGTATGCAAAAATCACGAGAGTGGCAAAGCGCCAGTTATTCGCCGTTTGGTTTTGCACACAGCTCCAGTGACCTTCCACCCTCTAGCGTCTGTCCGAGGGTACATTGCCCTCCCTCCGGCTAACGGCACATTTCTCTCTTCCGGGAATCCGCTCATTGTGTTTGGCGCGACAGAGCGTCGCCAGTGAACAACGTTTTCCGGATATTCGAATGTTCAAAACTTTCCACTGACCTCTAGCATTTTCACCGTTTATTCCTTTACAACAGCAATCTTTTATTAACTAAAAATATAACAATAATTTGACCACCCGGGCTTATCATAAATAAATTACCTATGAATTGAATAACCCTAATACAATTTACATTGAATGAATCGTTATAGTTCATCTGAATAATCTGAATATAGCAGGTCGCAGCCTCTATATTCATTGGAGGATGACTCTGTCATACTACAACTGTAACAGTCATAGCAGCTGCCTCTAAAACTTATTCCATTCCACTATGTTCTGAACCTAACACCTGGAACAACCTCCCCCACGCCCCCTACCGGGTTGTATCCCAGATCCAGCCAACCAGATTTCGGTTTCCCATGTTTCCTATAAATCATTCGACGTTAATTCCGGGTTGGATCATTTCAAACGACGTGACAAATTTCCTTCCGTTTTGTATTAATACAAATTGTCGACAAGCCACGAAGGACATCATGAAAAATCGCGAAGTTTTCAGAACTGCGGTTAATGAGCACACATTCGTGACGGAACATAGAAGTAGGACTGAAGCAACGTCACATGAACGGAAGAAACAATGCAGAGTTCCTACAGAGATTTTGGAAAAATAAAAGAGGAAGTGTGTTTTCACAGCTTTCAACCCGTATTCCAGCAGGGTTAGCAGAGGTTGAGCTCCGCATTCCTATTTCCTGACTGTAGACACTAGAGTGGAGTGTCGTGTTCAGCGATACTGTCCGGCCCATTTTCTTTATTTTTCCGCGTAGTTTCTCCCCTCGATACTCATTTGCTAGCAGGCTGAATGAGCCTGGGAGGCAGTTCCGGAAGTTCAGCTTCGAGGAAAGATCCCAGCTCCGTCGGGAATCGAACCCCCTGTCGTCCAGGTGGCAGTCAGACACTCTACCGTATGAGCTACGCTGCAGCCCTTTAAAAAAAATGGAGGGTAAAAAATTGAAAAGTCATCTAGCAACCTAATAAGTTCCATCACACTTTATGAACGGGTATTTCGAAAAGAGAAAGGAAAAAAATATTATTGTCCTCACTCTCTTAGCTTTCAATTAAAACATTACTTTTCTGCGCTATTTCTGAAATCAACAGCTACTTTATGTCCATGGGACTGTCACTGCACATACTAATCCCAATATTTCACCAACATCCATCCAGGATCTTGATCAACTGATTTTTTTTCCCCTCTGGACAAAACATTATCTGATGCCATAATTAAACAGGAACTGTAGTAATTGGTACAGAAATGCAGGTATTAAATAGTAATGAAAAATCCTAAAACAATTTCGTTTTGGTTAAATAGAAGGGTTCACGTATGGCGAATTTAATTACAGGATCCCTACCCATAGCTGGGCACAGTTAATCAAAAAGTTAACTTCGTTAATCGTTAATCCGCTACTTAAAAAGTTAACGTCGTTAATCGTTAAACCGATACCTTTTCGCAAGTTACAGCTATACGTTAAAAGTTAACCATCGAAAATACGTCTACCCAATGTCCCACTGGAAACTGAGTTCTTACCAGGATTAAAGGTTTTGATCCATCACTAGAACTTCGCTTTAACTAATTCGTTTGATGTTCAGACAAACAAAATAACGTAGCGGGCTATAGTTAACGGAAGTTCAATTCAACAGACGTTAAGAAGAACGTCAATGATTTTTAGGTTAACTTAAAAGTTAATTTTTTGCAATTTTGTTAATTTCGTTAATTAACGATTAACGGATTGACGGTTATCTGTCCAGCCGTGACCCTACCACACCACAATGCGTAATTTAACTACGTAAACGTTTCTCGTACAGTCTGCTGCTTACAGATTTGTTTCGGATTTTCTTTTGTTGTCAGCCGGAACCGAAATTGTTGTGGCACACCGCCGTATCATGGAATAGTTTGTATTCCACCGCGCTGCGATGCTATTGTTCGAACCGTAAGGCGCACTGCTGTAGTTGGCGTTGTCTAGGATTCAGCTCACATCAGGAGGTTCCCTAAACTCATTTCAACAGCTGTGGAGTCAACTACGGAGCAAAACGATCCGCACGAACACAATTTTGCCGCAACAGCGCGCTGCTTTCTCTAGGCGTGCCCAGGGAACATTCAAAAATATGAGGGCTGTGATTTAAACGCATGCAAACATGAAGCCGTATAGTAAATTTTATTTCCGTCGTGCCATCCTGTACGAATTTTATACAATTACTGGCTGTACCCGCGACCTGGCGGTGCGGTTAGTTCACAGACAAACTGTCACTGAAATTTTGGATATTGCGAGCAACTTCGTTCACGTAGGGTGTAAAACTAAGTACCGCCCTTAAAGTTATTACGTCACAATTACCACAACACCAGTGGGGCAAAGAAACTAATACGATGCGTGAATTACGTTCAACAAACATTTTTTTACTGATTCATGGAAACTTTATCTTTAATTTCTCAGCTTTTCAACTTCACATTAAAATGAAACATTTACCTACCGAATGCTAAAGAGTCAGGCTGTATATAGACATATCGTTTTTTAACCTACCGAAACCTAAGGACACTAAGACGGTAAATTATTACAATGTTGTTGTAGGCCATGTTTCCGCAGTTACTTAATTAATTACCAGTTGAAAGATAACGCCAATGCAACTGTTTAATTAATTTATTGTTGCGTCGTACGCGTTTCACCTCTCATCGAGGCATCATCAGCGACGAATCTGGGTTACAGCTTTTATATACAGTTTAATAAGACAAAAATGTATATAATGCGTTACAGTTTTTATTTATAGTTTAATATAAAAATTTATATAAAACTGTATATAAAAAGTGTAACGCAAATTCGTCGCTGATGATGCCTCGATGAGAGGTGAAACGCGTACGACGCAACAATAAATAAATTAAAGTTTTATTGGCGTTATCTTTCAACTGGTAAATTATTGTTTATTATCGCTGGCATTTTCTGTTTTGGTTGTAATAAAGTATTACATTTTAATTATAAATACTTACTAAATGTACGAACTTCAATAATTTACTTACAATCTGTATTATATTGAAAAACAAATACACTGTTGTTATGTGATCTTCATGTTACAACACACAACGCGATTTCCTTGAAGTGTAAACCTTATTGAACAGCCGCTTACCATAATCTTATTTTCTTATGTCAGATTCGAGCCAAAGATAATTAATATCTTTGCTTCACAGTTCCTTTGTCGCCACCTCAATAACATTTCCTGTGGACTAAATTTTTCCAGTCGTTTGTCCGTAATGGTGAGGTTTACGCACGCCTAGGATTTTATATGTAAAGATCTTTTAATTTATTTTAATTCGACCAATTATAGAAAAAAATTCTCTGTCATTCTTGCAGAGTTTAACGGTGTGGATTGAAACCTAAAGGCACTGACGAATAATATAAATGAGTTGAGCATTGAATCTCTGTTCCGAGTTAGACACGTATAGTCGCTGTCATTGAGAACTAGTTTATCGTTATCATGCACGCTTTCCAGCCAATCTAGTCTCTTTTCATTAATTTGTTTGAAATATCCTTACCATTTTAATTAAACAGAGCTAACCGAGAATACAGTTATCTATTTTTTACAGTAATGAAGTTACCTACATTTCTCAATTAGTCGATTTTAATTGAAACATTCCAATTTGTTTTATAATTTAAAAAATCGAGTCCACTGAAAGGTTAACTAACTGTGATTTGTGCACGTTGCGCGAAATCTGAGGTTAACAAGACTGTAAAAAATTTATGAGAAGGAGTATGGGCTTACACCTATCACCCTGAATCTTGCAACGATCTTCTACTTAAAAGGACGAACGAAAAAATCAATCTTCTATGTAAGCTCACAAGTAGAGAGGCTAAAAATTATATAAATTTACCAGTAATACCACAGTCAGTGGCTTAATTCTAGTTTCAGGTTAGCCTGATGATATGGCTTGTAAGTTAGTTAAAGTTTATTCTAAAATGCTTTTAGTAATTTATTAAATTTAGTGCATTCATTACTTGCAATCTGTAGTTTTTCGCAATACACTGTCTAACACAGTTCCATTACCTATTCAGAAAATATAATAAATACCCTGTGCTGTTACACGTGTTACTGTATCATTGGTGATTCTCTTTGTCGGTTTCACACATTCATTCAATTATTAAATATACAAACACACATCAAACAGTCAATTGGATGTATACATTCGACATTGAAAACAATTGCTGCGTCATTCATTCCTCACATTGTCAAACAGCATGAAAACTAGGGACAATTAATTGAAATACGCAATGCTTGTGAAATTTTTATTCCATTATTTAATAACGTGCAATTTATTTATTTATCAATCTTTGTTTCATGGATCCCTGCTGGGGAAGGACCTCTGGGATGTGAAACATGTCATGGTTAATATACATACATACAATACGAGTCATAAACATAGTAAAAACAATTATATGTTGCCAAGGCAAGTAAAGAGAATAACAATAAACATTAATTTTTACAACTGAATTTTGCAAAAGTCATATTGAATACAATTAATTATTTTGTTCAAATTCTTGAATGGAGTAGAAGGAGTTGCCAATATGATAATCTCTCAGTTTTACTTTAAATATATCTTTATTATTCGCAAACTGTTTTATACTCTTGGGAAGTTTATTAATCAGATGTATACCAGAATAATTAACTTCTCTTTGTACTAATGACAGAGGTGTTTGTGTTTTGTGCAAGTTATTTCTGTTTCTTGTATTGAAATTTAATACAGATGTGTTTTACTGTAACAATCTTTTCATATGTTTTGTTAACTCTGTTGTTATTTGGTTATTTTGTGCAAACTGACTTGGAAATCACTTGACAAGGAAGATATATGGAACACCGTGGAACGGAGAATTTCTTCCAGTTTTTAATTTTCACATTCCTAATAATGAAGTCTTATGTGGTCATGTTTATAAATATCTTAATGGGTATTATCTAGATACATTAGAATTTGAGAAAGGAGACTAGTAAATAATTTTTGAAAATAATTGTGTACACCATAACTGAACTTTATTTCCCTACAATCACAAAAAAACTAAGAGTTATATTGTTATTTTGGAAACAATGAATAAATATCCAGTAGTCTCATGGATTCCATAAAAAATTACATGCTCTAGACATTTCGTTCTACATGTGTGTTCTGATGGAAACTTTAGGAGTAGTTTACATCGCGATACAACGTCGTCACTAACATGGGGCTCATGAAATTGCCAATGCTACTTACTAATAATAACTAAAATCCAAGTGCCTTATGGTATAACAAGAACATTTTCGTCCAGGTCGCATTTCGACCTAATCACAATATAAACTAATACTGCCACTACAAAATCAAACTATGCAGTCACACCTCCCTCAATACATTAAATTCATGGCGAACTACATTTCGAATAACAACAACATTGGCAACATCAGTTCGCGTAGCATAAATCATTACAATTAATTTCATCATATACCTTCAGTATGAACTGCGATTGAATAACGCACGCGCAATAATTGATTCACTGTATCGCGATGTAAACTTGACCTGAATCTTATCTTGTGTGCTTCATACTATTAATAATAATCAATTTCCGCAAGGCTTGCGTAATAGTTTTTTAACTGCTTAACGTCTCTTAACAGCGAGGTCTTTAGAGACGGGAAATGATGGGAGGCAAGGAATGGGAAGGAATTCGGCCATGGCCTTTTTAAGGAAGCATTCCGGCATATGCCTGGAGTGATTTGGGAAACCATGGAAAACACAAATCTGGATGTCTGGATGGGGATTCGAACCGGCATCCTCCCGAATGCGAGGCCAGAACGCTAACCGTTACACCATCACGCTCGGTTGTAGAACGTATTGCACTAATAGTATATAGGCCTACATAAATTCGGCAGCAGCATCAGTGAATTTATCTTGTTGCCATACATCGAAAGTTGGAAGCTTAAATCAGACTTTCAACACTTATTTTGAATAAGGCTCGCCTATAATGTGCAAAACGTAAAAAAAAAATGTAAGATATGCTGGTTGTCTACACTATGCCAACAAATATTTGAGAATAACGTCGACCTATTGCGAACTCTGAATTAACTTTCTTAACAGGCATTGTTATAACTTTCAGATATCGTATTAAACACTTCAAAAACAGTAGTTACAATGCGACTAACTTATGAAATGATATGCGAGGTTGTTTGCTATCTGATCTGTTTGTGCGACCTTATATTAGTGAATGAAATATCGAGAGCAGCAAACACAATGCTAAAAGCGTGATGTTTTGGGAAAAGTAATATGGCCGCCGCGGATGTCTCATCTCTTTTCTTTCCTCCATGGTCTTCACCTCCCCTTTTTCAGTCACCTGGGTACAAAAGAAGGCCGGTGGAACGTGTACCTTACTTGGCCGGATCTAGGAAATAAATAAATAAATATTACTAAAAGCAGTGGAAAACTTTAGTTAATGATAATTTAATGCAGTGCTTAGCCAGATATTATAAAATGTATACTAAGATAATAATTCAGCGGAAATATAACAAAACGGTGATGACGAGCGAGAAGGGAAGATTTTTTTAAATTTTTTTTTTTTTTTTTTTTTTGTAAAGCCCATTTAATCGATTGCAAGTAGTTTCATTATGTTTTTTGCTGCGATTTTGTGAGAGAACAGATGGAACGAAGGAAAAAAAGAATGGAGGTCGCTGAACAGAGATAATCATTAGTTAGCGGGGAGTGAGTTTTAAACGCCATCTTATCCTCATCAGAAATTCCTGTAATGTGCCGATAAGGGTGAACAAAAGACTTCCCGCTAACAGGAGAAATAGTAAACTTAAAACCCCGGAAGTAAAGTGCGTGCGCTGGGAGAGCAAGAAGGTATATCCCGAGAAAGAGTGATGCCGCGCCCATAAAAATGCGATATCCTGACACAATGGCTGGGAGCACCAGGTCGTAAATTTACTGGTGGCAAAATTTATTCACTGCCGCTAGAGAACAGCTGGGGGAAGATCTACTTTCAAGGGCTATTACTCCAGCGAGTAATGTCGCTTGTATAATTAGACCCGGCTTTGCAGAGAGTTAGCACGAAGTAGAGCTACACACACAGATCTTGATAGTGGCGAGAGAAAATGGCGTCGTGGTATACGTTTGTGGTCGACAGTATACCAACCAATGGCACTCGACATGTTCACCATACCGCAATAGCGCTTTCTAGAGACCAACGGCGCACATTTAATTCTAACCACCAATTCATTCCAGCTTCAGCTTACCAGCCGTACACGTTAATATGTGGCTACACAAACGGAGGACCGTATTTCTATTAAACACTGAAAATATTAATTTCGCGAAGTTAATAACAAGATAAATGATCACACAGGCCGACGAGAAGACAGTATGTTACAAACTCGTACCTCCATCACAATAGTATAAATTATACTATATGCTGTCGCCCAGCGTAGACCTCCATTTGAATTATACTTTCTTTCAATCAGGATGTTAGTCGTATTTTCCCGAATTTCCTCATACCATTATATGGGGTAAAATATAACAACAAAAAGAAAGGTGTAAAATCATTATATATAAAGATGAATGTATGTTTGTTTGTTGGTTTGTTTGTTTGTTTGTTCTTTATACAAATCCACTGTTTTCATCCGATCTCGATGAAACTTTGAACACTTATTCTTTAAAACAAGGAGAAAAATACTGCCTACATTTGGTTGAAAAATTATCTGTATAAATAACACATGTTGTCTCATAACTTCGAAATACGGCGATAGACAGACACGTTGGATATGGTCGTCTCCGCACCGTGTCTCCGTATAGTGGACTGGCAGCTTAGTGCTTAAAGCGCTTGCTTACGAACGTCGTGGTCTCCGGTTCAAATCTTCGAGGAGGTTAAGATTTTTTAAAATTGTTTTTCATCTTAAGAGTCAGGTCTGGGCCGTAGGTTATTCGGATTGAATGTTAAACTGTAGATATTATAAAGTTAGGGGTGCAATGCGAGGCAAATCGTAGATACTGTTGCAATGTTGTAGGTGTACACTTTTTTACGTTATAATGATCCCTCAGGTGTTGTTCGCAGTCAGTGTGTGAGTTTGAACCACAGTAATATTATTATAAATACGGAAGTAAGTCTCTGTCTTTTTGTTACGGTTTGAAGACTAAATGGCTATATCGTTGTGATGGAATTTTATAAGGAAAGCTGTATGAAGGGCACAGGATATTTTTCCAGTATGATTAACAGTTGTAGTCATGAAATTTTGAGACCTTATCGAATGGTGACAGAAATATATTGGAAATTGATTCTCTTCAAGAGACAGGTTCAACGGTACAATGATACAGTGATAGCTTTCCTGTCATATTATTCCTACTCGATATTGTTTGGGACCAATCCTTCGTTAGAAACTTTCTATATTTAATTCTGGCAAAAAAAATTTCTTAATCCACACGTACGAAGTCGCGGGTACGGACTAGTAATCTATATCGTTTCCTATTTTTAATCCTTCGTTAATTAATTAAATTATTGTAAATGGAGAGTGTTAATAATTTTTTTTAATTGTTGAAGATCTCTTTGTTTAGATGCCATAATATGTTGTAAGTATTATTGTGTGTGTATTTATTATTCTAATTACTCTTCCTGACACACACACACACACACACACACACACACCACACACACATACACACAGATATATATATATATATCTATATATATATATATATAGGGCACCCAGAAGAGGAGGAGGAAACGAAACGAAACTTCACAAGGTTGAGAGGATGTCTGACGTTATTTCAGTTATTAAAAAGTTTCACACGGTGATGCTTAGCCTTTTCCAAAGATTGGAGGAATGGGACATCTCATCAGCTTGCCGCCGTACACGCAACAGGTAGTGCAGAACCTCAGTCCATCGCCGGACACAGTAGAGGCCATTCATCAGCACTCCACTGAATAGCTATTCTGACTACCTCGGGTGACCAAACTCGACAAATGTGGCGTCGACCTGGGGACAGATCCCACTCATAAAATGTTTTGTGCACGCACTGCGGTGTTGCTCCTGACGTCATGGTGTGAAGAGTCGTCGGGTATGACTTCAGATCACTGCTTGTAGGTGACTGAAGGAACTCTGACGGCAAAACGGTAGTTCACAGATCCTGCGTCCCCATGTGTTTCGCCTCATGCGACGCTATGGTGGTGCCAGTTTTCAACAGGACAGTGGCTGTACACACGTGGTGGAACTGTCAGCGCGGTGTTGAGGTACTCCCGTGGCCAGCAAGATACCCAGACAGAATACGCGTCGGACAAACTCGGACGTCAATTCCGTCCCAGTGCCATTATCCAGGATATCAGGAACCAGTTACAATAGTTGTGGGCCAGGTTGCCGCAGGAGAGGATACAGTGGCTTCATGACAGCCTTCCCTACTGAATAGATGCATGCATCCAGGCCAGAAGAGAAGCAACGCCATATTGATAAGTATCATACTGCCAAACTCTTTGTTCATTTGACTCGATTTTGTAACCACTGGAATAATATCACATATCTTCTCTGTGAAACATCAAGTATTAAAGATCCTAAAACTGGACTTCCGGATACTTGGGGGACCAGTGGTGGGAGGGGGATTCAAGGGAAGCCAAAATGGAGACTCATAGTATATGGCCGCTCCCTTTTGTGGATTTTGTATGATAACTTGATTTTTTGCTGAAATGTGTAGATTATTAGGCGCAGATGCATTTAGGAATCGTTCCAGGTTTCGTCTGGATGCTTATAAGAAACTAGCTAAAAGCAGCAGTCGGGATGTCCAGTATGCTGGAGTCCGGGTTCATGCCCAGCCCCATTGTACTTCCCAGATACAGTGTGCGGTGCCTCAGCGCACTGAACAACAGAAGAGAATCTCATGTCAAAATATTCAGAATTTTACAACATTGATTTCTCTGTCGTCAGTAGTGTACGTTGCAATTACTATTTTTGAAAAAATATCATTCACAGGTAACAATTTTCAACCTTTTCAAAGACGTTTTTAATAATGAATCAGTTGCTCTGTGAACAGCTTCGTTTTTCTCGCAGCCACTTAGTGTGTAATGTATTATAAGTTAGGTTACCGAGTTAGGTAGAATTCAATATCGATCTATAAACTGGTATTGGGAGAATAGAAGAATTTAAGAGTGGTGCGTATAAGGGTAAAGATGACCATTACCATAAGCTGACACTTGATGTCAGGCATAAGAGTATGGAAAAATTTCCTTTCGTAAGTAAGGGAGTCAGGGATTGGGATTAGTTACGAAAGGAAGTAATGAATAATTTACCAAAAACACAGAAAGAATCTAAAATTAAAATTCGTAGAGGGCAAAAGTAGGCGGGTACAAAAAGGGGTAAAAACGGATGCGTATGTAAGTTGCCAGATTTTATAATCAGACAAAAGTCTTTGATGATGTATGATGAGGTACTTCTTCGTTTCTTTGCAGTGTTGCCATATGTGTTGGACACCTGGCATGTTTTTCTAAAGTCACACTGGGATTCTAAGAATTTTGACCCACGTGGATATCGCGCCTCCTCATGTTCATTCCTTAGAACATATATTTCTCGGCTGCTCGATCTTAATAGTTCATTTTTAATATTTACTGCGTAAATGGTCAAGTCTACATCCAGTTCTACTCCTTTTTATGATTAAATTGTTTGCAGTGTGTAGAATTTGCTTATGAATGGGGAAATACGGTTTGTCAGATTCGGGGACTAAGACATATTATGGCCCTATGTCATCATGTTCGATTATGAAGGAAAATGTATCCTAATGGGACTTTCCGGCGTGTTCCTGCATTAACTGCAGTGATAACCGACTTTCATTTCGTTTCAGCGTTAAAGAATCTTTTGTAACTTTTACGCCTCTGATAGACCGCAGGAAAAAAAAAAAAGGGAAGAAACCACCATTACTCTTTATCTTTGGCAGCGTTGCTGGGATTTTTATTTCTGGCTGACTCACGCCCTCTGTTCTATAAATCGTCGACTAGTCGATATCTGTATCAAACTAAATCCATCTAATCAGCTGAATAATGTTCGCGCTATCACATTACTGTTTCGATTTCCAAGTTCAGCTTGAATTATTTGCTTTAAATTCGTGCAAAGAATAGCGATTCCGATGTTAGACATTGCCGTGTATGAGTCTTCCATAATCGTGCCATCTGCCGTAATGCTGATAAACATACTCAGGACTTACGAAACTGCACAAAAATATATTGCTCTTGACAAAGGTTTTTGGTATAATACATGTGTTCGGTTGTTTCCGGGAGATGTGTTAAATAAAAGCGAAAAGTGTATACTGAACTGGGATTCCAGACAGAACAACGCTAATCAGAATATGACAAATCAAGAAATTCTGATCAATCTACTGAACAATATTTCATTAATATTTATGCCAGTGATATGGAAGATTAATCATTAAACATCTGTGCCTGGTAAACAACAAACAGCAGTGAATGTCTGACTACTTACTGTTTCTGCTGTAACAATGGAGACAACTTTTTCTTGTATTCAAACCCCGGCTTTAATTTAATATACGAGGTGTGTCTTTTAAATAAGGTCCGTTTGAACATAAGTACACAACGAAATGTTATTTCAAAAAAAGTAAAATTATTTTCAGATAGTACACACTTTGATAATATATTTGGCCGCTACTGAAAAATTCTATCACTCTTATTTTGCACAATCTGACATCAATGTCATCCAAAGAAACAGTAACGCAATACTGGCTTGTCAGTACTGCATTACAGTTTCCTGGGATGACATTGATGTCAGATTGTGCTAAATAAGGGTGATAGAATTTTTTAGCGGCGGCAAAATTTATTTTTAAAGTGTATAAATACTTTACTCCATTTTTCGACATAAGTTTCCAAGTTTGTTTAAACACTTATCATACCTCTCAACCAATTTTAAAATACCCTCTTCATGAAAACTTGCCGCCTGCTCCGATAACCAAGAATTCACCGCCGTTTTCACGTCGTTGCGTCGTCATCATTGTAACGGTTGCCACAGAGGTATTGTTTGAGGTGGAGGAAATGATGGAAATCGCTCGTTGCAAGATCAGGACTGTAGGGTGGGTGGTCTAAAACTTCCCAGCCAAAACTGTCCAACCAGTGTGAGGTCTTGCGACTGTCAGTTGCAGGGTGATCTGGACAGAATATCTAGTTGGTTTGGTAAATGCATAGAAGAGTCAGCTAATTAGATACACAAATAAAAAACAAAAGGTTAATTATGAATATAAGGTCGGGAAAGAATTGCTTGCTGAAGACTTGAAATGTAAATATCTTGGCATTACATTTCATAACAAGCTTAACTGGGCAAGACACATTGGACAGGTGGTAGGAAAAGGTTTCAAAATTTTGCACTTGTTGGAGAGAGTGATGAGGGGATGCACGAGAGAAGTAAAGGAATTGGGTTACAAAACTTTGGTCAGACCATTGCTCGAATATGGTAGTGTAGTATGGGACCCTCATTTTACATATAAAAAACAGGAGTTGGAGAGGGTGCAAAAAAGGGCTGCTAGATTTCTTTCTGGAAATTATCGCAGAATGCAATCAGTGATGGATATGATAAAGGAGCTGGAATGGGATTCATTGCAAGACAGGAGGAGGATGAGGAGGGTAATGGGAGTGTACAGGGCGTATACTGGCGATGAGGCATGGAAAGATATTGCAGTAGGTATGAAAAGTAGTTCATGGAAGGGAAAAGCTGACCATGACCACAAGCTGGCACTCGATTTCAGGCACAAGGGTGTGGGAAGATTTTCTTTTTTAGGTAAGGGTGTCAGGGACTGGAATGAGTTACCAAGGAGAATGATGAATAACCTACCGAAAACGTTAAAAGAATTTAAAGTTAAAATTTGTAGATGGTAAATGTAGGTGAGTGAAGGATAGCGGGAAGTTGGGTGTGTAGGGAAATTGCCACCGGAGCGTGTGCTCCATTGCAATTAAATTAAATTGTCGTGGAGAAGGACAATTCCCTTTGTCAGCATGCCGCTTCTTTTGTTTCGAATCCCTCTGCGTAGCTTTTTCAGGGTTTGGCAGTATACTTCTGCATTGATAGTTGTTCCTCGTTGCATGAAGCCGACCAACAAAACACCATGCCTATCCTAAAACACCGATACCATGATTTTGCGCTGGGACATAGTCTGTTTGGCCTTCACCTTTACAGGCGAGTGTGTGTATCACCGTTCCATGCTCTGTTGCTTCGATTCTGTCGTGATATGCGAAACCCATGTTTCGTCTCCGGTTACGATCCGACTCAAGAAGCCGTCACCTTCTTCGTGATAACGAGTCAAGAACTTCATCGCACACTCAAATCTTTGGTTTTTGTGGTCCTCTGTTAGGAGTTTCGGGAACCAACTGGAGCACAGTTTCCTAAACTTTAGGTGTTCAGAAACAATTTTGTAAAGCACTGATCTCGACACGTCAGGAAATTCGTTTTAGAGACCTGTTATTGTGAAGCGCCTGTTCTCCCGAATCCTCGCTTCAACCACGGGCGTAGCTACTATGGGGCTAGGCGGTGCAGTGCACCGGGGCCCCTACGCTCAGGGGGTCCCCAAGCATACTTCTGGGGCCCCAAAGCGCACCTCCGGGGGACCCAAAGCGCACCTTTGGGGGCCCCCAAGCGCAGTTCATTCAGAGGCCCACGAGCCTTCTTGGCAAACTGGCGACCTTTTTTTTTTAGCTCTACAGCCGCCTAAGGGCCCCCCTGAGACACAGGAAATCCCTCACTAAGGGCCCTCTCACTGCTCAGGGGGGCCTCCAACCATTGCTCAGGGGGGGCCTCCTTACCAGCAACACAAAGCAAAAAAAAAGGTCACCCATCTGGCCTGAGGGCCCAAAATATTTTTTTTGCACCGGGGCCCTTGTTGACCTAGCTACGCCACTGGCTTCAACTGAAGCCACCAAATCGTCTGTAATCGAAGAAGGGCGATCGGAGCGGTCCTCATCATGGACGTTGTCACGGCCATCTTTGAATTCTCGTACCCACTTACGCACTTTGCTTTCACTCATAACAGTATCACCGTACACTTCGCAAATCTGACGATGAATTTCTGCAGCAGACAGGTTTTCCAACTCCCTCTAGCCAGTTTACAGCCTTGATCATTGCTCCCCTTCCATGTAAACTGCTACAATCCTTCTACCAACATCCATCCACGCGTCATCGCGATTATCAGTCCTGAACGATTCAAAGACACTTCTTCCACCTTCTGTTTTTCAGTGACTCTCAACCCAGCTCTTTTATCATATCAGCTACTCACTGCGTTCTGCGGTAATTACCACAAATAAACCCAGCCACCATTGAAGGATTTCCCACAGCAATCTTCTATCTACTTCGTCAAAAGGCTTCTCAAAGTCTACAAACGCAGTGTTTGTGTGTAGGTTATATTCCCTCCTCTTCTCTATAATTCTATTTATATTCCGTATGGTATATGAGCAAGAACGTCATATCCCAAACCCATTCTGGTAGTATGGTTTCTACAACTAGTCACAGTCTTTCGTTGATTTTTCTGTCATAAATTTTATACTCTGAATTTTAGACCGAGCGTGGTGGTGTAACGGATAGCGTTCTGGCCTCGCATTGGGGATGACAGCGGTTCGAATCCCCGTCCGGGCATCCAGATTTGGGTTTTCCATGGTTTCCCAAATCACTCCTGGCAAATGCCGGGATACTTCCTTAAAAAGGCCATGGCTGAATTCCTTCCCATTCCTTGCCCCCATCCATTCCCGTCTCTAAAGACCTAGTTGTTATAGGAGACGTTAAGCAGTTAAAAAAAATTGTTTTGCTTAGAACTTCATTTAACTCTTCTAACGATATGCGACGTGATCCTTCGGTTTTTCTTTAATTACGTCTACTTTACTTTGTTAATTGATTATACTAAGAGACCTCTTAATCTTTGACCTAAATGTTGAAATTCTTGTAAGTTTCCTTCAGTGTCAGAAACATCAGCCTGCCTCTGTTTCGGACAGCCCTAGATGCTGAAGTGATTTCACGCCAAGAGGCGATCTGTCAACCCTTGGGAAATTGTCTGGTGACGGGCACGGAGAATTGTGCAGGCGAGTGTAATGCGCCGCGAGGAAGGCCAGAAATTGAATTCAGCAGCGCGAATACGAAGTTCCCGCAGCGGAGACAGATGGCTGACACGCGGGCTACATCTGTCTGCAGCAGCAACCAGCAGCACCCTGTGAGGTACTCAATCACTGCCATGAGTGCCATTTAGTCTACAGAAAATTATTCTAACGCTTGAATTACAGAGTGTCCATAAGGGAGCCTACTGTGAACCCCATCTCCCCTCACGTAGTCCGACGTGGCTTTTGCCCTTAACCTCTCCCCCGTCCCCCCCCCTCTTAGCACGTAGCCTTTTTCTCTTTTGATTCCAGAATACATTTTATACTGTTTTCTCTTGTCAGACTATCGTAAATTACATACGAAGGAAGTTAAATAACAGAAATAAATATTCACATGCTGTCGTGTGCTCTGCACCTTATTTTAACTGTTACAAATAATTTGAATAAGAAGCTACGTGGCTTGGAAATTTCCCCCCCTCCCCTTCCCCCACGTTGCTAAGCGTAGCTTTCTGGCCAACCTCTCCTCCCCTCCTAGACGGAGCAACGTAGTTTATGGACGCGGTCAAGGTGAGAGAGGGGAGGAGCGAGGGAGGGGTTGGGTAAAAGCTACGTCGGGGAGAGGGGTAGTCAGATCCAAGCTACGTAGTTTTTTATTCATTTTATTTGTCACAGTCAAAATAGTGTACAGGGTACACAACAGCATGTGGATATTGGATAATTATTTTCGTCATTTGATTAGCTCCGAATTTTAGATACCCTATATACGATCAGCCAGAACATTATAACTACCTACCTACGATCGATATAAATCCGTCCAGGCAATAGCAGCGCCTCCTGACTAGGAATGACTGCTAGTCAGACACACGTACGGTGCATGTAGTATCAGTGGGCGTGCTATCCGTGTTTAGAATTGGGAAGGCGCGCGATCTATATGAATTTGACCGAGTGCAGATTGTGATGGCCCGGTGGCTCGGCACGAGCATTTCGGAAACTGCGCGACTTGTCGGGTGTTCGAGGAGTCCACATCACGGGCAAGGCGTTCATAAGAAAACAGCTGAATCCAATCTGTCCTGAAATCTTAAACACTTGCAGTCAAATTGATAATGATTTAACTGCAAGGGTAGGCTAGAAAGAAATGCACACATGCTAGTAAAACACGAATAAAAACAAACAGCAAGATCTGGCAAAAGGTACATTAAAGCAAAATTCCTCCTCTATACCCACGCGAATGTTTGAATTCGTTGAATTCATCCAGCGCAATTTGAGAAACGGAAGTATAGAGACGTGTTCTAGTGCTACGTTAACGCGAGTTAAATAGCGTGCTGTTCTTGAATTTTTAATTACTGAAAAAGTTACTCCTACTGATATTAATCGTATTTTAAAGGCTGTTTGTGGTGACGATACTGTTGATAGGTCTACCGTAAATCGATGGGCAGTAGAATTTCCTGATTACGAATCTGCAAAAGCCATAATTGTTGATTAAAAAAGCAGCGGACGTCCGATCACTGCTGCAGACGATAAACATCGTCGTCGTCGATTTAATTCAGAATGACCGGCGAATCACTGAAAAGAGTTTCGTAAACCATACTGGAATATCTGAGGAACGTAATTATTTAACAATTCGGATACAGTAAAATCCACACACCTTTTGCGCTACTGTAGAGCCACAGCGAATCCCGAAGTTTGAACGAATTCCACATCTTCCTACGCCCCAGATCTCTCGCATTGTGAATTATTCTTCACTCCACTGTCAAATCTTGGATTCGAAAAAAGTCGGAAGAATTTTTCAATAATGGAATATATATATATATCACGCCATAACTGAAATATCTTCGCAAAAACAGAGAACACTATAAGCAGCACTAAAAAGGAAGAAAATAACTTATATACGCAAAATGAAACAGCATTATAAAATAGTAGTAAAAAGTTTTAAATTTGTTGCACTGGCCACTGGACATAGGGGTTTCTGGAAGAAATTGGGGGGGGGGGGGTTAAGAAATGTACAATTTCTACTGTATTACAATGAAATTCCAACCCATGCGGTGTTTATTGTGAAGACTATAGGGTATTAGAAAATACATAACCCATGAAAGGACGAAAACTGCAAAGAAAATTTTAGAAGCTAAATCACTTACCCATCACCGAATGTTTTTGCATACATTGGTAAATATTAAAAAAAGAGATATATTTGATCTGTAAATAAATGTTAATCTCGCGATTGCTTTTAAGGAGTTATTGGACATAAGACCACTCCAGTTTCGTCTCTGTATGGCTTATGATAGAGCGATTGCCTAGGCCCTTTCTCAAAAGTTCTTCCCTTTGCCCTTTTTCCAGTGCTGTAGCCATCAAGCGAAAGCTGACCGCATCCATCAAGGTAGCTGCGATAAGCCGTATCGGCTGTCTCTCCCCACCCTCTTCCTCCCTCCCTGTCCCCTTTTCCCTACGTCTTTGGAAGTCCCTTATACGACTGAAAGTCACCGTGGAAGCAGCACACACGGACTAAGGCTAGCAACATTCAATGTTGTTGTTATTTGGGGGTTAAGGGCGCGTCGACAGTGGGATCATTAGCGCCCTAGCAAAGATTAATTCCATCGTCATAACTGTGGACCTATACGGAAACTTCTAGACATATCTATTCGGATTGCCGGGGAACAATGTACCAACGTTCACCTTTGACTTCCACCATTTATATTAGTTCTGTAGCTATAGTTTCGCTTCTGATTTAACTAAAAATTTGCTGTTACAAATCTTGTTTTCGACATAATGATTTGCTCAGCTTTCATTTGATTGTCCGTATCTGACTTTACTTGTATTTTATTTTTAAATTAGCCTCAAAACCTGTCAACGTTTGCACGGAATATTCTTGCAAATCATTTGCTCGAAGTTGCTTAACTAACAGGAATTATTATGACATAGCAGTCAAAGCAATTTCTAGTGCCTTACGCTGCAGCAAGAAGTTTTAGCTGTCATCCTGACGACCCATGTTACATTCCAATGTAACCAAAAACTAAAATAATGTATTCAGTAATATATCGTCAGTGAAAGCAAAGGAAATCAAAAATAAATCTTAACAACCCACGTTATGCCACTTAGTATTAGTTTTAATCGTCGTCTAGACACCGTTTTTCAGTGTGGAACTACTTTCAAGAAAGTAATGATTTCCATATCATGGCGCTCATGGAAGCAATAAAACTTTCGTAAGAAAACTCAAATAACTCCTTTCCTCTGCTGTAGCGACGAGGATTAACATTTATGTTCCAAAATGAGTTTCTATTACACGCGCATTAATACATTCACTGCATCGCGTATAAACGTGATCCCATATTACTTAGCTTACTATATGGGTTGTAAGGGATAT
Organism: Vandiemenella viatica; assembly: GCA_031002005.1. NCBI lineage: Eukaryota > Metazoa > Arthropoda > Insecta > Orthoptera > Morabidae > Vandiemenella > Vandiemenella viatica. Next base: position 202,840,064 of record JARYHS010012519.1, on the reverse strand, counting down.
GTTGAGCTGAAGAAGTTAGCACAAAATAGGAAGGGATGGACGATTGCATCAAGCTAGTCAAAAGACTGATGACACAAAAAAGGTTGTAAAAATAGACAAATTTCTAAAATTTTCCGTAATTTCTGTATCTGTGTTTCATTTTCCGAATTTTCTTTAATATTTTGATATATTTTTAATATATTTTTCAGATAATTACAGACTTTAGGAAAAAATATCGACATATCGAAATATTGATATTTTTACCAGATACATATCGATACTGTTTGTAAATATCATTACTATATTTATCGAATTATTTTTTCCATTTGCCCATCCGTAATTAAGGCCCACTGATCAGGTGCGGCCATAGCCGGTTTTTCCCCAAGAGATAAAATAACCCTAAACCTGATCCCAACCAGTTGAACTGCAAAATTCTGTGGTCTGTCGATATAAACAGATACCTGCTTTTCTTTCAGTGATCTGGCAATCATTCCTACGTAGTTACTCAACTCAGTAAACGAGTTGTTCGTAACATTTCTGGCCGTTATTAATTCGTCAATGAAGGCTAGACACCTGAAAATATGAAATATCATCACTACCTGCGATTTTGGAATGTAAGAGGAATTCCTTCTATTGTTTGCCTTGAAAATGGTAAACAATAGCTACCGAATATTAAGCCAGGTTCAGTTTACTCCTTTTTTTTTTTTTGCATGGGCTTTACGCCTCGTCGACAGCAAGGTCATTATAGGTGGAACTTTTCTCCTATATTCTGTGAAAGGCAACTCCTTCCCTTGTGTAAGCACACCTGTCAGCAGCGTCAAGGAATTTTTCATGTAGAACTATCTGCTTGTGCATAATTTATGCAGCTCAATAAACAAATTACGGAACTGCCAGCAACCGTTGCCTCGCGACTTAGTATGCGCTAGTTGTAAGCTTACAGTGGGCAATGGCAATGGATTGCGAGACAGGCATATTCAACTCGTTAAAACACCTCCATTTCCTATCTCTGATCCTTGGCTGTTCTTCAGTTTGGTTTGACAGAAAAGAGAAGAGGTTTAAGATAACGCGAGCATCGAGAGCGTTATGCGCGTTTTCCCTCGTTACAAGTGTGTCTATCATCATTTCTAACACTTTCATAATCACACATTCGTTGAGTGCTAATGCTCCTAAGACAGTCAACCATTACGGATTAACGGTAACTATGCCCATCGACACTATGTCTGTGGTTTTATGGTTGACCCCGTGCATCTTCTTAAAACAAAAATGCCTCGATTCTGTTTTGAGAAAAATATCTACAGTTGATGCGTTCCTGCAGGAACGGGGAAAAATGAAATGCAAGAGTATCAACAAGATCGTGTTGTGCGAATTATTGGTCGCCATGGGACTGATAACAGTTGCCGCAAGCTGTTCAGCGATATTCTTTTCGTACGGACGTCCCACTGCGATCGCGATGTTGTGTCTGATTTATCTGTTCACCAGGGCACAGAAAGTGCTTGAATTTGGCACACTCAACATTATGTTGCACCAGAGGTTCAAGCAACTGAACTATTATCTCTTGAAGACTAATGGAGCGTTAAACGAAGGGCATCTCGATGATCAGATTCTAAACAATATTACGACTTCTGTCCGAGGATCTCAGGTATTTCTGATAATATACTTTTTAGCTAACTACCGTTTTAAATCAAAACCTCTAAAACTGCTGTAAGCTGTCGTATTAACTTATCGTGGATTACCGCTTAGATTTAAAGTTAAATAATGTGTACCATGTCAGCATAGCAGATGCATTTGTGTTAATTTAATCTAATGTCATCATATATATATATATATTATTCCCAAAATGTTTTTTTATGACAATCCATCTTTTTCCCATAATATTTAACTGAAATCGATAAATGAGGTATCGTTTCAAAGATTAAGTTTTCCGCTTTGATAACGTCTTTAATTGAGAATGGTATTTTTGGAAATTCAATCCGTAGATGGGAAAATTGTGAACAATCAAAGTCACGTACGGGTGTAGGATGGTTCAGAATCAAACTGCTAGGATTCGCTTGCATCGCTAAGAAATGATCGCGTTACCACTAGATAGCTTGTGACGTCACAAGACGATTTAAATTATAATTAGGAACTTTAAGAAGTAGGATTTAATTAGAATTAGAATAGCATTAAGGAATTTTAATTATGGTAGTGAGAGTGAGGCAGGGATATTTTATTTTAAGATTTTCAGGTGGGCTACAGACTGCTGTCATGGCGGCTAGGCCACGCTGAAGGGGTTAACCACCCAGTTCCCGCCCTCAGTCGTGGCGGGGAGCAGGGTGGTACTGTAGCCACCCCACAAAGACAAATGTCACCTCTGGGGCAGGGTTGTATCGGTGGAACTCTGTTCTTCATCCCATTTGTGGTACGGGGAAGCAAAAAGCCAATGTTGATAGTAAGGTCAGCGCCACCCGAATACCGTTAGGCGGATATTATATAAGGCCCCACAATGAGGCCATAGGTCCTCAGTTCTGGTCAGTTTTGCTCGGCGTTGTGGAGTTGAAGTTCACGGATCCGCTCCATGTGGTGGCCCTGCCGCGAGTGATGTAAGTTCATATTTTATGTTTTTTCCTCTCTCTCTCTCTGTGCGTGGGTGTCTCTACCGATCTCACTCTCGCTACAGGTTTATAGGAAGAAACTAAGAACATTAGAAGAAAAAATATAATTGGCTTATAACTATGATGATTTGAGGACTTAATATAGGTGTCAGACAGAGAACTGATAGTGTATCAAAGTGTTTATGTTATTAGAGTATAAATTCAAATTATTGTGGTACATCTATCCAAGTTTTATTTTCTTTGTAATTGTTTCCTCCCGTTTCACCTTGTGATCTGATATAGAAAGAATGCAGTCAATCTCCGGCAATTAAGTCCGATGACAAGTCATTAATCAATTAGCCGAGAATAACTAAAAAGAGTAGGTGAGGGAACGTTTCAAGCTGCACCACAAAATAGAGATATATTACTAAACAGTGCTTTCTAGAGTAAGGAGCTCTTTGGATATTACTGTTTATGTTAGGAAAACATTTCATTATTTCTAATCGTTTCGTAAGTAGTTGTGTTTTGCTACGTACCTATTTGAGTTCACTAACAAACAACTGCTGCAAATGAACCGGTTCCTATTGTCACCCTACCACAAAACACCAACTTAGCTATTAATCGTCTATCATTCACGAAGGTTTCGCACGTGTTACAAGATTCTGTTTGTGGATATATTCACTGTTACGTTATTTTCACTTATCACAGCAGAGTTAAGGTAGTGGCAGTAGGTTTTCACAGCTTTCTAACCTATTCCCGTAGGAGGTAGAGCTTAGCATTCCTATTTACCGACAGCAGGCACTAGAGTGGACATGCCGACACGGTCCGGTCCTTTTTCTTTACCTTCCCGCGGAGTTTCCCCCACAGTACTCATTTGTCAGTAGACTGAGTGGGCGGGGATCGAGCCCCGGTTGTTCGGGCCGCAGTCAGACGCCCTATCGCCTGAGCTACGCGACCGCCGCATAGAATACACAGTTTTCTATAAAATAGTTTGTGGTATACCTTGTGGGCTGCCAATTTTTCTTCCGAAATTTACAGCTAGATTTGAAAATATTTCATTCCTTTTTTTTATCTGCTTAACGTCTCTCTAACAGCGAGGTCTTTAGAGACGGGAAACAATGGGGGGCAAGGAATGGGAAGGAATTCGGCCATGACCTTTTGAAGGAAGCATTCCGGCATTTGCCTGGAGTGATTTGGGAAACCATGGAAAACCCAAATCTGGATGTGCGGACGGGGATTCGAACCGCCGTCCTCCCGAATGCGAGGCCAGAACACTAGCCGTTACACCACCACGCTCGGTATTTCATTCCTACTCCAGTCCATACTCTCGGAATTGAGTATAGATATCGATAAACTTACAAACTGCCTCGGACCTTAAGAACAAACGTCACAAATTGTGTCTTTGGCTGAAGAGTGGTCAAATTACCTGAATAAATCGGATTGCAGGTATTTAGTTTCTTACAGAAAACATATCTCTCTCGAAGACGTGGTGTTATCCTCTTCTCCTCTTCCATTCACCGTCGCATCAAAAAAATGTAACCATTTTGGCAAGAACGAGTGATACTCAACTTTATTGGCTAATGAGAAATCCCAACTTCATGACGTAGGTTTCGTTGCAATAAACAAAATGATTCGAGGCTGCTGATTCGCTGGCGTACAACTGAGTATAAACGTTTAAATGTTATCCACAGTTCCTATCTCTCATTGGTCCGCCCCTGGTAAGCCTTTTGTAGCTACCCTTCCTTACAGTTCGAGTCTGGACTCAAGTTCCTCGGTTTAGACAAAACCCGCCATAAACCGTTTGTCGTCATAGCAGTCTTTCTTAAGGGGCCCGAAACACGAATTGTTCGTGTCGCCGCCTAGTGTTCGTGATTACTACACGGAATTCGATCAGAGACACTGCACTTTTCACATTTCCATCTCGCGCACAAAATATAAATACGGTTCATTAGGACATATTATCTTACTGGGGGAAAAAAAAAAAAACTGGAGCATGTTTAATTGTACATGCGTAAAACTTCTATTCCGCAAACACACTTTTTTCTGCGCATTTTTCCTGCGCAATTTTTACGTTTATGATGTTTATTTCACACTCGAGTGGACGAATGATACCATTTAATGTTTGTCTGGTATGTTCCAGTCTACTAACACACAAAAAACGTGAATTTAAAAATGTAAATCAAATATGTTTACCCACTTCAATAAAAAGAAGAATTTGTGTAAACAATTTATGTTTTAAATTTTTTTAAGAAGCATATCATCAAAAAAAAAACTTGTTAATCCTTAAAAAAAACTACAGAGCTACAATCATAATATTTTGCTTACTTTCAATTTTACATTGAGCCATACACAAGCCGCCAGAAATCTATTGGATTGGATGAAAAAGTTACTAGCTGGGTAGAGGAATTTTGAAAAGCCAGGATTCAGAGTGTCGGAGTAGGAAATATACAGGAAAAAGAGGTGGATGAAAATTTGGGAGTGCCACAGGGTAGTGTAATGGGACCATTGCTGTTCATAATTTTAATGAATTATTGTGTTGTTGAGTTACGACCAGAATTTAGGTTGTTTGCAGATAACGTAAGAGTACACAATAGGATCAAAATAGATGAAAACTGTGCACTGTTGAAGGGTGACCTGGACAGAAAATCTAAATGGGTAGGTTACCATGGAATGAAGATAAATCCCAAGAAGATTTTGCTTATTAGGTACACAGATAAAAAACTTAAGTTTAATTATGATTATAGGATGGCATCAGAATTGCTTGTTGAAGGCTTGAAGTGTAAGGTTTGATAAAGAACTCAACTGGGCAGGACACATCTGGCAGGAGGTAGGAAAAGGTTACAGAATCCTTCATTTGCTGGTGAGGGCGATGAGAGGATGTACCAGAGAAGATAGGGAATTGGATTACAAAACTTTGGTCATACCACTGCTTGATTATGGTGGTGTAGTTTGGGAGCCACATTTTGGCTATCAAATAAAGGACTTGGAAGGTGTGCAAAGAAGATCAGCTAGATTTGTTTGTGCAAATTATCGCTGGACCTATTCAGTAACTGATATGATAAGGCAGCTGGATTGGGACTCATTGGAGGAAAGGAGGAGGGTGAAGACAGGACATATGTGGGTGATGGGGCTTGGATGGATATTGGTCAAAGAATTAGGAATAATGCATGGAAGGGGAAAGACGATCATGGCCACAAGCTGGCACTCGATTTCATGCATAAGGGAACGGCAAAGTTCTTTTTCCGTATGGGTGTCAGGGATTGGAACAAATTACCAAGTGAAGTAATGAATAATATATTAAAAACGCTTAGGAAATTGACAGTTAAAATTTGTAAATCGGAAAAATAAATAGGAGTGGAATTTAACACTCCAATTACAAAAGATAATTTAAAAAATAAAAAGGGGTAATTAGATGACTAGATGAGTTGCCACCAGATCGTTAGCTCCAACGCAATTAAAATTAATAATAATAATGTTGCAATGAAGTTTTCACGAATGTACCATAGGATTATGTTCTGAAAATACGTTATTTCGAAAGCTTGCTCTGCCGTCTTCTCCGTGTGTGAAAGAAGACAATAGAACATGCGTTCCAAATTTTGTGTTTTCAAACCACAATGCACCTGTACCCCAGCCAAAACAACTTTTTTTTAATGCTTATGGCTTCATCGATGTCGAGGTCATTAGAGGTGGGAAAGGATTGGGGCAAGGATTTTGAAGGAATTCGGCCATGGTCTTTTCCCGACATTCGGCTGGAGTGATTTGGGAACCATGGAAACCCCAAATCTGGATGGCCGGACGGGGATTCGATTCCACGTCTTTCCGAATGCGAGGCCAGAGCATTAACCTTTCAGCCACCATGCTCGGTCCCAAGACTTCATTCATATACAGTTTTCCAAAAGAAAAATTACAAATATTTCTGATCTGTTTTTATTTTCCAGGAATTGAATGCCACAGGGTTAAATGAACGGTCACGAGAGACAACTAACGTGCAGGTAGAAGTGTTGTCAAACGCCTGGTTGTCTCCACCATTTGCTGGTGAGGATATGATCAACGTGGCGCGTCTTCACTGGGCACTGTGCGATGTTGGACGCAGGCTGTGCGCCCACCATAGCCTGGCCAATGCGGTGGAGATTGCAGCTACTGCCGCAGGTGCCGTCACCACCGCTTATGCCCTGCTGCCACAGAAGGCCTCACACTCTGAGGACCATGTGGCTGAAGTGGATTATCACCAGCTGATATTGACCGCCACCCGCTGCCTCTGGCTGTTGCTTCACCTCGTCAAGGTCACCTGGATGGTGGCCTCAGCCGAGGCTGCAGCCTCCGAGGCAAACAAGACAGCTCGTCTAGCAGCCAAGGCACACCTGCTGCGGTCAGTGCTCGAGCTGTTTACATAATTTAATTTTGCTCTAGCCCCTTCATGACTTCTTCTTCTTAAGTCACCTTCTCCTATTGGGCGTGGAAAGCCTCTTCTGATGTGCAGTTGTACCATCTCCGAATGCCCTTCAGCCACGAATTATTTCTCCTTCCAACAGATCTTTTCCCCTGTATCTTCCCTATAATAATGAGTTGCAGTAGGTGGTATCTCTCGCCTCTCATAATGTGTCCTAGATACTGTTGACACGAAGCGACTTTTGCCTCTATCGCCTCACCACCTCGACTGACACGTGGACCGTCGATTTGGGGCGTATAGCTCAATTCTTTGGAAAACAATTGATACTGAAGACGAGAGTGAAATTCTTCTGTCGTTATTGTGCCGATGATGGAACAGGAGAAGAAAAAATGGCCGACATCAGTGCTTCTGAATCAATTCCATTCTTTTTTTCCCTAATAAAATGAAAAATATGAGTACACTAGACATAAAAAATATTTTCTGGTGACTAGCCAAGTGAGCAAGGTATTTTCAAACGTTATTTTAGCGATCCGACCTCTATCTCCATCTTCTGGTGAATTAAAGATGGTGACAGAGATCCGAACGCCGAAATATCGTGTGAAAATATCCTGCTCACTTGGCTAATCATTGGAGAGGACTATTTTAATTCTCAATGCCGAGAGAAACTTCGTTCTTATGTATAAAAAATATGATTGTCACATTCCGTGGGACCAATCAGACACTCAAACTGTATTTTATGGCTCAAAAGTACAGATTAAGATAAACGTTAAGATAAGGTTTCGGTGGTGGATCGATATAAAAATTTTAAATTTCAAATTCTGCCAAGTGTATTATTTAAAGGATATGAAATCGGGAAAATAATTACAACAATAGTAAAAAATTAGAATTTTCATTGCAATTGTATGTTAGAATTTCGACAACATTAAAAAAAAAAAAAAAAAAAAAAAAAAAAAAAAAAAAAAAAAACAACTTTTCTGGAAGATGAAGTTTGTTATTGACTGTGAAACTTCACATCAGATTTACGCGCTCCCCGTGTAGAAGGAGCGAGAGATTTTTATACAACTGGTATTAATAATTGAGTGAATCGGATGTAATGAAAAATTGTTAATTAAAGACTAAGCCATTAACAATGCTCAATAAGATGGCTGAGCACAAATGAATATTACAGTCAAGTGAAAGTATTACCTTTTGAGGCGTTGCTTCTTGTGCGTCACACTATTTTCTCTACTTTCGAAGTATTGTACATGTCAGCATATCTGTACGCAGCCTCGCATATATTTTTTCATTTTACTTTCTTCCTGCTATATGCTTAGCAAATATTTACAGTTATTCGAATTGCTTCTTGCGGGCTTTATATATCTGGTTTAAACCGACACCTTAACTTCTTTAATGTTATTTACGTTTTCATTCCCTCATGTACTTTCTGGAATAAATCATTCACTTTCCTTAGATCATTAGAAATACAATTTATTGTTGTAATTTGTACTAACAAGAAAATATAGAATTAATGCTTATCTTCAGTTATTTTCATGGTACATTCCTTCCTCTTATCACACAATATCTTACAAACCATACATTAATTCTCTTTCATTACTCCCTCGCGCTGAATACTTTACATTTAACATTTACACACCACTTGTGAAAATACTTCTTCATTGAGAGTTTTTTCTTCAAAAATTGCTCTTTCATTTAATTCATTGTACATTCAGGCGTTCATCAAAACCATTTCTTTCTCGCCTCTTCTCTTCGTCTGTTTCTCAGAGATGCTCCGCACTGTCTCTATGGGCGTCTTTGACCTTTAAATTATCAAAGTAAAAAATACATACTCGGTGACCTCAATGCATTTCAAATATATTTACGACAAAAACCATAATTTCCGGTAAGGACTATGTACAGTACCTTACAACCTGTTTCAGGTGCAGTGACAGAGGTAGCCTGCAACCTGAGGCGGTTCGGATGCTGCAGGCTAGTCGACTCAGATTCACAGCAGGTGGCTACCTACCCCTCGACTGGTCACTGCTGTATGGGCTGGCAGGCACCCTCATCACATACATAGTCATAATGCTGCAGTTCGACCAGCAGATGTAAAATTTATTTAAAAACAAAAAGAAATAACACATTAATGAGAAGCCTCAAATTCGCTAGTTGAGTTTCTGTCGCTATCAACAGCCTGAACCATTTCTTCCGACTGCGATCACCCCCTAGTCTCCTTCAATTAAATTTCAACTTACGCATCTCTGTTCAGAGACCAGACAACTATTCATAGCTGAGAGGGATTCCACTTGAGAAGTTGATCATTATGAAATTATTTTATTTCACTGAATACTGATTTTCATTTGGTTCTGAAATAATGTTTAAGCAACTGTCAGAGCATAATGCCGAATTTCGCTGTTATTAGATATTCAAGTCTCTTCATCATATGCCAAAATTAAAAGTGTGATTCGTTTTACTTCATGATACTTATCGCGAAATTTTAACTGCTTCCATTATAGCACGTTATCAATTCCAACTGTAGATGGAAGCAACTTTTGTCTGTAACAAGAAGTTTCCAAGAGTATCTTGGTAACGAAAGTGATGTTACTTGACTCTTATGAGGAAGAGAAATAACTGAAAGATCTACGGTTAGAAGCAGCTCTTCAAATATTTCACGACAAGTTTTCTTAGAAGTAGTATTGAATAAACTAATCATATGTCACTGAAAGTCTTTTTTCTTTGGAAAAGTAAAAAGAATAGAGAGTGAAAAGAAAAACAAAGTACTATTTCCATTAGTTATGTATATTTTGAAATATTTTTTCATCAATATTGTAACCAGTGTTTGTAATGTTAGTTTCTAGTTATAATGCTTAATACAGAATACGGCTCTTTTTTTTTTTTTAAAAAAAAAAAAAAAAAAAAAAAAAAAAAAAAAAAAAAAAAAAAAAAAAAAAAAAAACACTGTAGTCAACTTTGTAATAACTCAGATATGCAAACTAAGAAATTGCGTGATGATTATTAATATTTTTGCAATTTTAAATTGTTGATACACACATTAGCAAGTTCATAATGTACTTTTTGATATTCTCTCGTGTAGTTGTATCACAAGTTAATAGTATTAAATATGTAAAATTTTTGGAGATCTGAGTTGAAAGAACTCTGGATAAAGTACCCATGTCATGTCTTTTCAATTCCTTAAATAAAATATATGAGATAATGACGATGGGTTTCTGCATGTACTATATAATTTCGTAAGGTCACTCATTCACTCACCTCGATAGCTATTGGCTGGAGAACGGTGTCACGTGTCAGCCTTCGCTCGCAAAACAGCGACCAGAGATACCATTAGAAGAATTCTGGTTATGTCCACAATTAATAGGTAAACAACTGCTAACAATTATAATTGCCATAATACATTCATTAAGTTTTCTTTTCGTATCGTTTCATAGTTAAAAAAATATTAATAAAGTTTGCGACTGAAGAAACGTGGATCTGCTTTTCAGTAACATGTTGCTAATAAAAGCAACTTAAAAAAAAAATTAAATTACTCATGCTGTAATCACGAATCCCAATTGTCATTCCGGTTTAGGATAAATTTCAATTTAATTAAAACTTTCACCAATGTTGTTGCTGATCAAAGTTTATGCATTACGGTTTATTTGCTTTTTAGGAACTTTACTGACCACTTTCGTTAATGGTCTGTGTTCATATACGCTGCACGTGAATTATTAGGTTATTTTAAATGTACATCAGCCAAATATGTTACCGAATAGACTATTCTGGCAATTCATTTCATTAGAGTTGCTAAACTGTTTAAATAATATTGAATGTGTATTAAGTTCTTTGGCCATCACAAATACAATGACCATTGATTACATGGTGAGTGTTTGCCCATTCTCAATAAAAAAAACGACGTGATGCTTCCGAACCAAACAGAAATTTTTAAACTTTGCAGGATGAACTTTAAGGCTCAAATACAAGTCAAGTTTGTATTTAAGCAAGTTCGAGTCTATGACCTATACGATTACACTGTCATCCCTGTGTTTAATACTTACCTCTATTAATGCTTGCGAGTTCTTCAAGAGATTTTATTCATCCCGAAACACAGGTCAAATTTATATGTGGTCAAGTCAAGTCAATCTGTCATAATATTTCATCCTAAAAACTGGAACTATTCTAGACTCGTGAAAATACTTAAAAAACGTTCACGGGCTTTCACTAGTCAGTAAATAAATCTTTAAGTACACTAAAAATTTTAGAATGAGCACCAGAAACTATTCGTAATATTTTGGATTCCTTAATCAAGTATGTTATTTAACTTGTATAAACAATCAATACTGCTGAAAACAGTATACTTGCTTACACATAAATTATATTGTCAATTAATTGTAATAAATACAGTAAAGTATATCAACAAGATTTTACAGAATACTGAAAATAATGATTCCTTTACTTAATGTCCAGGAATTTCGATGTGACAAAATGTTCATCTTTCTAAAATTGAAGTTTTTTAATTCCACTGAAAACGTTTTCGTTATAACTGGATTTTGTTGTTAGTTTTCCTCAGAAGAGGATAAGTTCCATCTATTTACTGCAAGACTAACAATAGCGTAGAAGGAGCATTGCTGACAGCTGAAAATGCCACAGTGCATGAAATGTCACAAGGAATGTTGCTATTCTGGGACATCAGTCTAACTCTGCACATCCCCTCTCCATCTGACCTGCTGCTTCAAGTCTACATTAACTGCGATGTTGTAATGTTGTGTATTTTGTAATAACAGTGAAACAGCAGAGCTCAAGACACATAAACCGCCCTACAACGAAAATGTATACAACATGTCATATTATAAAATCAATTATAGTGTTTGAAAAGTTTGTAGGAAACCCTAAGTATTACGTACTAAAATTTTGTTTCACTGTGCTCAGACTAAAGGTAAGTTATTTTCACAGCCACTCTGTTGATGACTAAAGGACATAATCAGTCGCCAATCAATTAATTAATACTTACAAATTCACAAAGTTTTTGCAACCACAGTACTCACAAGTAAGGCTACCTCATAAGTAATCATCTAGCAACCTTTATAAATTCTTCAACAGGTAAGAGTGAATTACTGAATTTACTGCGAAAGAAAACTTGAACCAAAAATATATTTGAAAAGACTTAGAAATGTTAATTTCTTGAAGAAATTTTGTTAAACGTAAATGCATATAAAAGGTGTAAAGTTTTGAAGGATGTGCTGTAATGTGACCATGATTAACCACACTCTCAATCCCGAAGATGTCTACAAGGAGGAGAGAAAAATTTTTATATAATAAGTTGGCTAGCGTGAAGGTAGACAGTGTCTAAACTGAAAAATAACTTTACTTGATTTAGGTTACTTTGTAGTAAATAAAAGAAATCACTTTAAGTACCGTATAATTATTTTTAAATAAAAAAAGTTTCTCAGGCCCACACAATAAAAGTAAATGGTATACTACCAACCACTATTTTTTCATTAATTTTCTTATTCAGGAAAAAAACGTTTGCAAAATTGATCGCAATTTGAATTGAATTATTGTGTCCTTACGGTAACCATTCTTCGTAAAAGAGTTCTAAAAACGTAAAACAAATTGATAGATCATACCGGTTTCATACATTACAATTATATGCTAGTTATACTTGTGTCAGAGGGAAAGAATTAACTCTTTATGCTTCGTATGTGCGGTTCTTCCTCTAACATAAGACGTGAAGGACAAAATACTTCCCATAAGAGAGATGTAACGGGGTATCAAGGCTACAAGGAATTACCCATGAAATGCTACCTGCAAATCATAACTTGTAAGTGAGAACTAGTAACAACCAATAATAAGAACTAATAATAAAGGCTCAGCTTGGTCATTTCGTGACAGTAACACTGGCTTCAAACACCCATGCTTCCTTGCTGGATTAACTTTTACTTAACCGCTTTGCTCACTGGCTTGAAACACCCATGCTTCTTTGCTGGATTAACTTTTACTTAACCGCTTTGCTTAAAGAAGATTTCTTAGTGATTCTGATGGACAATAGACGATTTAAGTGACAGTTACCACAGTTCTAATATAATCCAATATCGCCAACAAATGAGTGAGGCCAAATGTATTTTAAATTCTCACGATAACTTTTAATGTGAAATAATGGAGGATTCTGATGCATACCAGTTTTATAAAATGTTCTCAGACTTTCCACCGGCGATTTGATAAGAAGTTTCGAAATAGGTTTCAATTTATTAGTCAATTGAGACAATAGAGAGAGCGCCATTAACATAGGTCTAGAACGTGCCCCGACGTCCATGATACCCCCTCCACCTGCTGCTCCGCTGCCTAACTCGCCCCACCTTGCTTCTCACCCCACACCTGCGCAACGACAGGCACTCGGTGCACGTGACCATGACGTCACCGGCGACCGTTGACCGTGGCGGCCTATGAGGGGAATCTCTCTAGCAACCCGGTACTTCATCGGAAGATAAAGTTGGAGAGGGAGTTTGAAACGTCGCATGAGATTGACACGCTTCCCCCGTGGGAGGCTCGAGAACATTTTACAAAACATTTATTGTGTCTGTCTGCACTCAGTTTCCATCAATCGTGTAGCTCAACTTTCTCAACCTATTGTCCGCAGTTATTAAGTTATTAAAAACTTGATTCCAACTTAATTTAAAGCATCACAACAGAAAATAAATTACTAAACATTGTTCACATAAAATGGATAACTTGCCCATTCTCTATCAGGTTAAATGCGAGTTTAAGCTAAAAGCCAAACATTCTAAAAGCCAAGATTTTTGTTTAATTATAAAATTTAGCCTTACTTTGGTCATATTTTTAAACATGATGTGAATTGGTTCTCTTAGACAGTAGAGAAGGGTGTCAGGGATTGGAATAAGTAACCAAGTAAAATGATGAATAACTTACCAAAAACGTTTAAAGAATTTAAAGTTAAAATTTGTAGAGGGCAAATGTAGGTGTGTGCAGAAAAAAGGGGAAGATGGGTGTTTAGGAAAATTGCCACCGGATCGTGTGTTCCATTGCAATTTAATTGAATTAAATTAAAAAAAGAATATATTATTTACCCAGAAAAAAAGCATCATATATCTTTTCCAATGATACATAGTATTCCCAAGCCAAATCTCATCAAGGCCACTTTATCTGTTTAGTCGTGAAATGTTCAATTGCTTCGCCGTCATGTTATCGCAATTCAGTGTTTTTTGGGACACGTTTTACATAACTTATAGCTTTCTATATCCAATTCCTGCAATAAAATTTTAAGTTTATGCGCACGAAGTCGCTGGTGACAACTAGTTAGTTTTTATACTCTCATTATATTGTGATTTCGATAAGTTATACGATCGAAAACCTGTTAAGTAGTAAGACTTTGACTTCCGCCGAATTGTTAAATAGTTTACTGGGTTAAACTGCACTAAACGTTTGCGATCAGTGACTACATTAGTTTGTATCAATCCTTTCTGCGAAACGTTATTTGGTTTTAAAGATCAAATTTCCATTAGGATCGTTTTGGCAGTATTTTAGCATAGTTAGTGAAAGCTGTGATTTATTTTTGCTGCTAAATAGCAGTGCTAAGTAATATCCGTAGAGGAACAAATCCAAGGTCTTAATTCTCTCTTACCTGTGTTATACGAACATTGTTATATGTAGTGTAGAGCAACGGTCATAGAAAGAAACCTTGTGTCAAAATAGTTACTTAATTTGTATTATGTTTATTTAGTTCTATATTCTAACAGATATTTAATTGCATCTAAACAACAAAAATAGCAACTTATTCATTAGATTTTTCATACCTTTTTTTGGGACCATACAATTTGTAACTACGAATGTTATAATCTTGTTTTTTCCAAACAGTATTTTATATTATTGTGTGAGTGGTTGCATTTTATATTATTATTATTCCCAGTTTATAAACTGCTTGGCAACTTCAGGTAGCAGCTACAGTTTGTATTTTCTGTGAAAGCAAACATCTGTGAGGAAATAGTGATACTTCAAGTACATATTCAAATATTGATTTTTTTAAAGGAAAGTTGATAATATTTTCTTCTTATCTACGCATATAGTGAAATTGTAGGAAAGTCGTGTCTGTAAATGAAATTTATTTCAGAAATAGTAATTGCAATGCGTATACTACAGCTTAAGATTTAAAATGTTTCCTCTCTGTCTGCCTATCAGTGAATCTAAGTAAAACTAGATATAGTGAGATCCTGTGTCATCAGATATAGAATACTATTTATCCAGATTAATAACGTAGAACCATGTTGTAAGTTTAGCAAGTTTTTTTCGCGCAGTGCACGAATGATGCATAAACTAATCAACGGATTATACCGAAATTACACATAGTGGTAGTCGATTTTACTTGCCGTCGAAGTGTTTGTCATTAGGGGTGGGAGAGGAATTAAAGGCATGAACGAGAAGGAATCTGACCATGGACTTTTTTCTTCAGGAACAATCCTAGCAATTGCCTGGAGTGATTTGGGAAAAAATCCAGGACTGTAGATGGAGATTACTGTTAAAATTTTATTGTACTGTTTCTGTTTTTACACTTTGTGAAACTTTCACTTCTGTAATATAGTTCATTTTGAAATGCTATAAACTGAATTTACTATTTTAACTGTGACTTATTTTTTTTTACTCCTGTATATTTTTTTCTGCGTAACGCTAACAAATTCCTCCCCATTGCGGCCAAATAAGTTTCACTTCAGAAAAATAAAGGTTCATTCCGGCTACAAGTACGTTCCGTTTATATCCAACCCAAACTGTCATTTCCTTACCGGCACTTACCACAGCTGTTGTCTGCACGCAAAGTGTTGAAGTGTGGTCCTTAATGTTCATTAGTGTTTCTGGATCGAATATTATGAACGATGGCACTGTTCATCCAGTTGGTTAGGGAAAAATGCGTAAACATTGCAGTTGGGATCGCTGGCTGGCAGCAGGTATATTTCAGGTCACGCTCACCGCGCCTACCCAATCAAGCCAACGAGGAACAAAGATTTATTCAGCGCGTGGAAAGCGCGTGGAATATTGATGGCGCGGAGGTTCATCTGCGTCGTGTACAGCACAGGCTGCGTTGTTTTTCATTCGTCAGGCGGACAGCGCTCGCAGTACACAGACGTGCAGCACCTTAGCAAAGTTGAGCCTGGTCCGCGGCGAACAGATAGCAGGAGGCGGGATATTTATGGCTGCGACGCTGCTGGGATGTGGAGGTCCAGCGATAACTGTGCAGGAGCTGAAAGAGGAGGCACTCCAAGACTGAGAAAAGGGCCATGTACTATCCACTTTTTATTAAATTCTTAAAGTACTTCCGCCTTCTCAGCAATCAATAATGGCAATTTATTTTTGCTCCACATCTACCTTACGTGGAATAAAAGAGTTTTAGTTAGCATCGTAAGAAACAATAGACCGAGCGTGGTGGGTGAGCGGTACGCTCTGGCCTCGCATTCGAGAGGACACGGGTTCGAATCCCAATCCGACCATTCAGATTTCGGTTTTCTGTGGTTTCTCCAAATCATTGCAGGCGAGTGCAGGGATAATTACTTGAAAAGGACATGATCGAATTCCTTACCGTTCCTCGCCTCCAGTCATTTCCCGTCTATAATGACCTCGACGTCGATCATGTGTAAAGCCATATGAAAAAAAAAAAAATAACAATTACATTTTTAAATAGTTACTTTAATGTTACATCAGTGGAGTAGCTACGTTAACAAGGGCCCCCCTGCTGAAAAAAAAGAAAAAGAAATTAGCTCTTGTGATGAATGCTGACAAAGCTTTAGGGGGCTCCCCTGAGCTGAGCGTAGGCCCTCGGCCCCTAAGCTGCGCTTGCGGGCCCCCTGAGCTGTGCCTGGGGGCCCCCTTAGCTTGGGGGCCCCGGTTCACGGTGCCGCCTTGCCCTCGGAAAGCTTAGCCCCTGTCTGAAATCTATCTGCGTATATAAAAGAGTTGACGGAAGCTAGTACTACTGCTATAACCCAGACATGTTGATGATTATTCGGGACTGTAATTGGAGAGGTTTCAATTCAATGTCCGGCTACCCACTTTATGGCTTTAAACACTCAGGCACCTACACAGTGGAACCTACACAATTGATATTTTCCTTCTAATTCTTATAGGAGGTCTAGATAACTAGTGATCGATGAAAAATTAGGTCCCATTTTCAGAATAAAATTGTTAAAAAAGTAATCATTAGTAGTACGTCACCCGCCAGCTTGGAATAGTAGGCCAAGGCGTTGCGGGGAGATACAACGTGACAAGGTTCGAGCCCCCGCGTATCGGCCGCCCTGATTGCGGTTTTTAGGTGGTTTCCCGTAACAATCTAGGCGAATGCTGAAACTTTCCCTAATCTCCGCCTCATAGCACACACACTTCATTAACAAAAATACAATAACCAAACAGAACCAAACAATTACACATTCGCATGGAGGCGGCAACACTAACATTCCTCTCCTCGGGTTAAATGCTCCAGACATAACATGGCTAGTTCTAGCCGTGGTGCGGATTCGCATTAAGCTGCCTTCTGCTGAATTATTTTCCAAACTAACAGTATACAGCATTTTTGTTATCTTTTACTTACTTCCTTCGGCCGAATTTCTACTTCTCCAACTCGTCTTACTGTCTCCATGCTGGTGCTATCTCTCTTTCCCCTCACCCCTTTTTATTTCGTTGCACTATTACTATTTAAATTTTTACTTGGCTTTACCTCTTTTATGACTTCATTATTGAATCTTCTACCATCTTCCGTGTGAACATATCTTTATTATCTTCTCTACTCCACATTATCCAACATTTTTTTTTGTTATCCACTTCTTCCTCGTCATTTTTCTATTCTCCCAACTTAGACCTACAAGGGGTGATCAAATGAAAAGGTACTAAACGACACGGTGGGTACAAATGTAGACTGTATTGAAAATATACACCATAGGCCTGAGCACAACGATCCCACTGATGAACAAGCCGCAGGATTCCTTGTTCCCAGAATTCCTGTGGCCGTGACGAGAACCAGTCCTTCACAGCGTCCTTGAGTACGTCGTCCGAGTTGAAGCGCTTCCCTTTCACGTGTTTCTGCAGTGGACCAAACACATGGAAATCGCAGGGCGACATGTCCAGACTGTAGGGCGGATGGTCCAACGTCTCCCACTTGAACTTGGCCAGTTCCATGTTTGTGACTTTGGAGACGTGTGGACGCGCGTTTTCATGGAGCAGAACCACACCTTCCGTGAGCAGCCCCGGTCCTTTGTTCTTGATGGACCTGCGTAGGCGTCAGAGTGTCTCACAGTACACATCCCCCACCTGTACTGTACGCCATCCTGTCCTCATACGGACTGGCGCATCATTTGAACGCCGCTTTTGATAAGAGCCTCTACTCTCTACTGCGCATGCGGGGGCCAGCGCATGCTCCGATCCCAGTCAGAGACTCCAATCGCATCCCGAGATGTCTCGCTACGTTCTCCCATGGAAGAATATGCAAATATTTAACTGTTACGTTTTTACGTCGTTTCGTACCTGTTCATTTGATCACCCTTTGTATATGACAGTCTTTCTCAATTTATTCTTGACCTATGTGGAGTGCACTGAATCCGATTCTACGTTAGCTTATAAGTAGGTATCTTTGGAGCGTACGACATGTAGGTCAGCCCCGCCTCCTGGCTACAGAGCAGCCGCACCGCAGCGGATAGATTGCCAATACGCTCAGCTTAGCTGTATGTCAGATATTAAACGACCTCCTCACATATTTAATGGCCTGCCCCACAGCGGGGATTAGCTTGCTGCAGAGCTGGCTCTGACGCTATTTTACAATGACACATATTAATGTGGATTCTACAGGCCGGCTTGACAAAGATACATTCTAGTCTGAACGTATACTCGTATAAAGGAAGCGATATCAACAGCATATTACCCAGTTGTATCAGAACTTCGACTGAGACAATGGTTTGCTTTCGTTCGATGACTTTAGGAGTTGTTAACAATAAACATACGTGAATCAACAGGGTATTTACACTGAAGAACCAAAGAAACTGGTATAGGCATGCATATACAAACACAGAGATATGTACACACTCAGAGTATGGCGCTGCGGTCGGCAACGCCTATATAAGGCAACAAGTGTCTGACGCAGGCATTAGATCGTTTACTGCTGCTACAATGGCAGGTTATCATGATTTATGTGAGCTTGAACGTAGAGTTATAGTCGGCGAACGAGAGATGGGACACAGCATCTCCGAGGTAGCGATGAGGTCGGGATTTTCCCGTACGACCTTTTCACGAGTGCACCGATAAAATAGTGAATCCGGTAAAACAACAAATCTCCGACATCGCTGCGGCCGGAAAAAAGATCCTGCAAGAATGGGACCAACGACGACTGAAGATAATCGTTCAACGTGACAGAAGTGCAACCCTTCCGCAAATTGCTGCGGATTTCAATGCTTGGCCATCAAAAAGTGTCAGCGTGCGAACCATTCAACGAAACATCATCGATATGGGTTTTCGGAGCCGAAGGCCCACTCGTGTACCCTTGCTGAGTGCACGACACAAAGCTTTACGCGTCGAGTCGTCTGGGCCCATCAACACCGACATTGGACTGATGATGATTGGAAACATTTTGCCTGGTCTGACGAGTCTCGTTTCCAAATGTATCGAGCGGATGGACGTGTATGGATATGGAGACAACCACATGAATTCATGGATCCTGAATGTCAGCAGGTAACTGTTCAAGCTGGTGGAGGCTCTGTAATGGTGTGGGGCGTGTGCAGTTGGAGTGACATGGGACCCTGATGCGTCTAGGTACGACTCTGACAGGTGACACATACGTACGCATCCTGGCTGATCACCTGCATCCTTTCATGTCCTTTCATCCTTGGGCAATTCCAGTATGACAAAATGACACCCCACACGACCAAAATTGCTACAGAGTGGCTCCAGGAACAGTCTTCTGAGTTTAAACACCTCCGCTGGCCACCAAACTCCCCACGTTTACGTTAAGTGTAAAATACGTAAATTAATTTTAATAGTATAATGAAAAAAACCTTTCGATATCTTCTTTGCTTCTTGAAGCTACTATCTGAGGCAGCACAGCTACAATCTCTGATATTAGGAAGTAAAATTAAATTCGATGTTAATAGTAAATAGTTCATATTTGATGGGTTTTAACATGAAATTGAATTGTATAAAACCTTGGTATTTTTATAATCTGATGATGAACAATTCTTTGTTTACTACATTTCCTGAAAAAATCAATTGTTTCTACTGCTGTACGACTCACTGTGGTTACTTTGATGAAACTTGGTACAAATATTACTGATAGGATGGCTGAAAATATTGCAAGAATAAATCAACCCCTCTTTTCTATTACACCGGGAATTAGCGGTTTAAATTCGTGAAGAAAATGGAGCGACTGACATGAAAATTGATTCATAAGTGCAGAAATTTGACCTCTGTTATGAACTTCAATAATTACTGTGTGATTAAATCAACCTAGATCTTACCGGGCAATGCTGGGAACTTTGGTAGTAAGAATATAAAGATTTCGATTCGCAGTTAATTTATAATATATCAGCAGCCAATTTAATTAAGGAAACAGTAATGTTAGGGCTTGGAAGCAATTGTTTCCAATTAATTAATTTCTGTGTAGTTTTCTATAGTGAAAATTTGTTGCACAGAATTTCTTTCTAAATCTCTTTCCCATATGATTTATATTTACATTTAGTGAGATATCTGTCATAGTTTTCATAGAAGGCATATCAACCCGTAACTGCTGTCAGTAAGTTCTTTGAGCAAATTAATTCGTAATCTTGTATGAATCAATAATTTTTCCGTTTCACATGTTGAGCAGTTACTTACGGACTGTTGTTGCGACGTGCATAAATTATGTAAAGGGTGAAACAATTTACGATATTAATATTGATCTATGCCTCCAAACCTACTGACAGAAAGCGGCAGCAGCACAGTAGACAATGGACACGCAGGCCAGCATATTCCGCTCGCTTAAACACCTTCACTGTGTCTCCAGAATACTAGGCACCTCTTCAATTTGGTTTGATACACGGGAAGGCAGGTTTAAGATCACGCATATCTCGAGGGCGTTTTGCGCCTTCTCTCTCGTTGCAAATGTTTCAGTTGATATTTATCAACTTTTTATACTTGCACAGGCGGTGGAAGTTATTGCTGCTAAATCTGTCAATCGTTACGCGTTAGTGATAATTGTGCCAACCGACTGTATTGCAATGGCGTTGTGGCTAGCTCCGAGTATCTTGCTCAGAGATAAATGCCTCGATAATTTTCTGCAAAAAGTTTCTGCTGTCGATACGTTTCTCCAAAAATGGAGGGAAATGAAATTTGGCAGTGCTCAAAAAATTGTTTTGTGCGAGCTGTTGGTAGTCATGGGACCGATCACAATTACAGCGGTTTGCTACGTATTGTTCTTCTCGTACTTAAGTTCAACAACAATGTCGTTTCTTTGTACGATTAAATTGTTCATCAGGGCACTGAAAGTGCTTGAATCTGGAACATTCAACATTATGTTGTATCAGAGGTTCAAACATCTCAACTGTTACTTGCTGACGGCAAACGAAGCTTCTAGCGAAGAAGATTTGGATAGTCAGATTCTAAACGCCATTACACCACCGGTGTCTACAACTCAGGTATTTGTATTAAGTGTAGAATAGTAGTGTACAGATAGCTGTATATAAAGTTTCTTAATTACTAAAGCTCTCCTTTATAATTTCAATAACAGAATGCTCTAAATTTCTTCTACTTACAAAGCCTAAGAAAAACATTATTTTTTAACTTGCATTTAATGCTAAAGTTGCATGACTCGTCATTTTGTAAAATCTACACTAATAGTGTAATTGAAAAAGTAATTCTGTTTCTCTGTTTGTTACGTTTTTACAACTAAACTGTTAAAGCAATCTTGATTAAATTTGACAGGGAAACGCTATATATTATAAAAAAGCTTATAAGATAATTTTTCTGAATAAATGAAATATTTTGTGGTGAAATTTTGAAAACTTACTGAACGGAGACAGACAGATGGATAGCGTGTGTAGTCTCTGTAATGTTATATCGGTCACTCAGGCTTTGTTTCTCCCGCAGTCAGTTTGTGTATTATGTGTTCATAAATATCATGTATGGACACAACTTAGTAGTTAGTATAGAACATGTGGATTTGCGCTACATGCGATGGCTATCAATTGCAGGGGTATACTTAGAAATAACACGTTTTCTTCCCAAGGGCTGTTATCGTATGTAGCTAACTCACGGGTGTTTTTACTCGAAAGCTGTATCATAGCGAAACCATAAAAGCTGTGTACAAAATAGTATTGACAAAAGATGATCCCAGAAAGCGACATAATTTTCAACGACTAGCAAAAGTGTGCCGACGAACTGTGGAAGGTAGGCTCGCGCAGCTAACGCTCCCCTTAGTTTTTAGCTATTTTTAAACTTTTTGAAAACTGGTTCTCTTGACGAAACGAATTCAATGGCAGAATGATATGGTGTTGGCTTTCCCGTCTTATTATCGCGGCCCATTGTTTTTGGGATACCTTTTACGTAACTTATAGCTACCTATATCCTATTCCAGCAATAAAATTTTACGTCAACGCGTATGAAGTCGCGTGTAATAACTAGTTGCATGTAAATATGGTAATTAGACTCAATCAATTAAATGTATGCAGTGCACGCGAGATAATAATTTCATTTAAAATTTGCATTTCATGGTCTTATCTTATGAAATGTAGTCTTCACGGGTTTTCCGCCGTATGTTGTTGAAATGCGACAACGAGCTTTCGGCGGCTGACTCTGCCGCCATCTTCAGGTTGGATGTTGTGCAGGGAGAACCAGAGCTGCACTGGCAATGTCTGGCCTGCGCGCACCCTCGTTGTCGCATTTCAACAACATACGGCGGAAAACCCGTGAAGACTACATTTCATCGATATGCCATGAAAGCCTTCGATGTCATCTTATCTTATGTCAGATTTCATTTTCAGTAATTTGTCATTTTGTCGTGGAAATGTTGCATATACTGTATCATTCTTAATCTCCAAGTAAGGAAATACTCCAGAATTTCATCTCAGTATTTTGCACACAATATTTTTAGTCAGTTTAAATTGACGTAATGTTTTCTTTCCTGATTTAGTAGCAGCACTCATGTTATTTCATCGCAAGAAAATACGGTACCTGAATGATACACTATTTCTCGACTGCATTACATGTGTGCGTCTGCCGCTGTCAGTGCTAGTCCTAATGATACTGACTACTTGTAAGCGAGAATACCTTTCCGCTTTCGAGCGGAGGCCGGCCACCTACCCAGCTGATCACGTTGCTATGAGCCACACAGCTGAGTGGCTCTATAGTTACGTCAACTATGCAAAATACTCCGCTCGTGAAACAGCAGAAACGAAATTACATACAGTTTTACGCGTATTTTTCATATACTTCTGCGTCACAACATTGCAATTATTACTGTATTTTGCAGGCAGCTGTAATCAATGAACCAAAGGAGCCATCAAGAGAGGCAGAGTGCGTGGTGGAAGAACAGCCACGCAGTGCCTGGTTGCCCTTGTCGTCTACCGTTCGGGACATCGACAACGTGTCCCGTCTCCACTGGGCACTGTGCTACATTGGACGCAGCCTGGCGGGTTACCACAGCCTGGCCAATGCAGCGGAGATAGCAGCCTCCGTCGTGGGCACCGTGACCACCGCATACGCTCTACTGCTGCCCAAGACTGCCAGTTCTGCAGCGACGGACTATCCGCCACTCGTGTATGTCCCGTACTTTTGCCTCTGGATGCTGCTGCACTTTGGCAAGCTCATCTGGATGGTAGCTACAGCGCAGGCAGTGGTGGTGGAGGCAGACAAGACAACACGTCTTGCAGCCAAGATCCACTTGTTCCGGTAAGTTGTCGACATTATTCCAGAGAGAACTTCAGTCCTTCAAAGTTCTCTGCTCACTAAATAAATTTCTTTGAAAACATTCACTTTTAGCAGCTGTGTTCTTGAATCAAGACTTTATTAGAATGTCACAACGTATGTACTACTATGCTGTAAATGTGTGGTGCAGGTATTTATAAAAAGTCTCCTTTGGAAAAGATGTAAAACTTTATATATATATTCAGACTACGTCGTAATCTTTAAGTGTTATTTTAAATGTGACACACTAGAGATGTTGTCGATATTTACTAAATTTCACATTTATGTGAATTTCATTTTCTTATTTCTGGGACTGGTTTATGTAGCCGAAAAGTCAATTACGAAGACAGTAAAGATGAAAAAAACTCAAGGTGTAGTTTTTTTTATGGACAACAGGAACGAGACACACCCAGTTTTGCAACTTTTGCCACCATGCAAAAGGTTTCATAGGTTGCTCCCTAACGTTGCTAGTAAATGCAAGTTAAGTTCTAAGCTTAGAGAATCCATATGCCACAGGTTTCACTAAGCCAGTTTTCAATGCCGACAGAAATTGCTGGTCGAAATATCCAATATCGGGTATCCACTTTAATAAAATGCGACTGTACATGCACTGTGTAGCTCGGCAACCTTTGGCGAGCGATGACACGCGAAGGGTTTAGTTACACTGCCTGGCATCACAACGCTGCTTGTCCATCCAGGAAATATCAAATAAATAATTGCGTTTGATTTTATTTGCACTTATTTGTTAAAAGAAAATGTACCTGCGATGCCAGCTAAAAGGTAATAGTCTATGGAGGTAGCATCTCTACACAAATACGTAGGGCAGAGATAAAAAATCATGATGTGAGACAGAGATATACGACGTTCGTTTAAATTTAATTGTGACGATTTATTGCATAAATTAAAGAAACAGCATCGGATGTTTAAGATCTATTTTATGTGGAAGTTACAGGAACCAGGTCATAAAATAAGCAAAGAATTTTTTGCCAGAAGATAAAAAAAAACTGAAAGAAGATTTGGACGAAAGTTCTTTTCTTAGAAACATTTTCACAATAATAAAAATATCCGATATTTTAGGGCTTTCTGGAAGTAACTGCAAGTAGTACAAAAACAGGAGGTAGAGATAAAAAATATTACAATGACAGGCAGAGGGGCTATATTCATTTTCTCACTGCGAAACTACTTTAATCGTTGTGTGTTCTGCTTACCTTTCCATTACCTGTTGAGGAAGACGCAACGAAAAAAACAAAGAACAAAGTGGCATTTTACTATATAGTAAAGTTCTTTTACTATAACTTATAACGTGGTCACCGGTTACAACGTTTAAAAAATGTTCACTAACCACGCTAGCTACCCGTATAACAGGATTTACCCAAATATATATATATATATATATATACATGCATATATATATTTACTGTCATCAGTCTTTCGACTAGTTTGACGCAATCCTACACCCCTTCCTACGTTATGCTAACCTCTTAATCCCTACATACCCCTTACAACCTACGTCCTCAATTATCTGCTTCATATATTCTAATCTCTGTCTTCCTCTACAGTTCTTACCTTCGACTGTTCCCTCCACCCGCAAATTAACCAATCCAGTATGTCTCACAATATGACTTACCAGCCTGTCTCTTATTTCTGTAAGTTTCTTCCACAAACTTCGTTCCTCGCCCATCATTTCCAAAACTCATTCATTTCGTAATTTGTCTGTCCTCTTAATTTTCAGCATTCTTCTGTAGCACCACATTACAAATGCTTCAATTTTCTTTCTTTCTGGTAATCCTAAAGTCCATGCTTCACTACCATAAAGTGCTGTGCTCCACAAATAGTTTTAAAAAGTTCATCTAGGGCCTAGATCAATATTTGAAACTAAAAGGTTTCTCTTTTTCATGAAGGCTATTTTTGCTAGTGCTATTGTGTTTATACGAGCGGCCATCGCTTGTAATATTTCTTCCCAAGTAGAAGAATTCGTTTACTTCTCTTATTGCATCCGATCCTATTTTATATTTAATCCACTGTGATTGGTATCATTTCTGCTACATTTAATTACTTTTATGTGCTTTGATTTATATTCAGTCCAAAATCTTCCTTCAGTATTTTGTTCATGCAATTCAGTAACTTCTCAATATCCTCAGCCTGTTCTGCAAACAAGACAATGTCATCAGCAAATCGTAGCATACTGATTTCTTCTCCTTGAACACTTATGTTATATGCAAATTTTTCTTTTGCTTCATTTATTGCTTCCTCTACATACAAGTTGAATATTAAAGGGGACTGACTAAACCTTGTCTCACACTCTTACAACCTTGTCTCACACTCTTTTTAAGTGATGGGTGTGTCTCATTAATATCTACTTTTATTATAGCCGCTTGACTGTTGTGTAGTATATAAAGTATTCTTCTATCTCGATATTTTAGACATGACTTCCTTTAAATTTTGAA
The DNA here is from genome assembly GCA_031002005.1 of Vandiemenella viatica. Classification (NCBI taxonomy): domain Eukaryota; kingdom Metazoa; phylum Arthropoda; class Insecta; order Orthoptera; family Morabidae; genus Vandiemenella; species Vandiemenella viatica. Next base: position 202,813,791 of record JARYHS010012519.1, on the reverse strand, counting down.
CATCTTGTCCCAATATATATATATATATGCCGTTTTGGATAACTGGAATTCTGAAGGACGTTACGTATTACCTGTTTCAGGTGCAGTGATAGAGGTAGCCAGCAACCTGAGGCGGTTCGGATGCTGCAGGCTAGTCGACTCAGATTCACAGCAGGTGGCTACCTACCCCTCGACTGGTCGCTGCTGTATGGGCTGGCAGGCACCCTCATCACATACATAGTCATAATGCTACAGTTCGACCAGCAGACGTAATGTACTCTGGTCTCTCGAATAAGAAAATCTTCAAAACTCAATAACGAAACATAAAGATGATCCTTGCTACCTGTTACTTGTATTTGCGACGCAATACCCACCTTTCGTGACCCATTTCCTCCAACGAAGAACAGACTTTAGTCACATTCTGTTAAATGCAATTTGCCATAGGTCTACTAAATTGCCGGAGGACAAATTCTAAAATCATTCTTCATTGGTTAGGCAGTAGGACGTCTAAGCAACAGTTACAATATTACACTGAAATAGGTGTTGATTATGGAAGTAGACGCCAATCGCTACCATCGGGTGTCGCTCTTTTGACACCTGGATGTTGAAAGAGTCAAACATTATCTTGAGATCAGAAACAAATGATTCGTTTGATTTAGCCTCGTGTTCTGACAGGTATCATTAAGAATAAAGATGGAAATGAAAACTATACCGCAATTCTTTAGTTATTGCATCTTGGAGTAAAGTTTCAACAAATTCAAAGACCACTAGCAGTGGCAGGAGATAACGTTGTAACTTTTATTTCATCGACATTACAGCATTGATTATAGAATACAATAATCCAACCCCTGCACACATACTAGCATACATTACTGCGATATATACAAAGATAAAACTGTAACCTACATATCCATTATCTGTTCTGATAGTAGTTTTCTTTCTTAAATCAATGTTTCCATGATAAATTTCCAAAATTTATTCATTACTTTTAATAGTAGTTAGATTACTGTAAAACAATTTTTGCAGCATATGAAAGAGTGTGTCATGTATGTCTATGTGTTTTTTTTCACATTTTTAAATATTGTACACGTATTCACTAGTGGCAAAGTTTGTTTATCGCTCTACACCTCAAGTTAACAAACCATCAAATTGCTTTATGATTTTTAATAGATTCTTAACACCGGAACGATTGATCCAAGATTTTTGTAACGAGCTACCATAGTCTATCCTTAAGGATACATGTTAAATTTGGAAATTTTAAAAGTATAAGCCTGGATGAGTATTTGATCTCCATCAATTTTGATCAAGCATTAACATCTTTAAAAACTGCAATAATTGTGAACGATTTGCATACAATTGCACAAATGTTTATGTACATGAAAAAACCCATGAACACATTCTTACACATTAATGATTTTTAAATAATTATAATTATTTAAGAATCGGCAAATGTTATTAAACTGTAATTCCAAATTTTGTTTACTGATTTATTAAAAATACTTGTATGAATACCCAACACTGCTGAAAACCTGTATTCTGCACTTGTAGTAGTATTTAGATTGATTACTGATTGCAATAAATTATGAAATACAACACTCATATGGAAGTCATTTATTTTTTTATTGATAAGATTTTTAGATGCAGATAACTTATTTGCGCAAATTTTGATCCAAATAATTAAAAGCTAGGTTTTTAATAACAGTTAAAACATCTTAAAATTACAATAGAAAATTTATGTTCACCCAGATTTTCATCGCAATGATTAAAGTATTTTTTATTACACTAAAAATATTTAATTATAATTTCAATACAAAATTGCATTTTCCTTACGATCTTCTCGTTGTTTGGATGTAGTATCTTTTTTACTAGTGTTTGAATAGTGCCTGACTCTATTTCAGTTAAACATTACTCAAGACAATAAACACACAACCGTCAACATTTACACGACATCATAAACAAGGAAATACACAAATCACGAGAAATGTCATCCGCAAACGCCCCAAACCTCTGTTCAAGGTGACTCTTGCCTCCGATGGGGACCTTTGATTTATTTTCTGAATATTAGGGTGAATGCGCCGGGAATAGCTTACACCAACTCCCGTCCTTCATAATTGATTCTTTCACAACACAAATAAAACGCTGCACTAAAATCGACATAACAGTAACACTTGAGTATAAATCCATCCCGGGAAAAACAAGGGGACATTCCCCCCCCCCCTCATGTGAGACTTCGTGAGGTCTGGTAGGACTCCCCCCTCCCCCCCACCCGCTTCTGGAAAGACTTGAGATTTTGACGGAGACACCCCTCCCCCCCTTACTAATTGACCTCGCAACTTTTTGATACTTTTTTTTTTAGGTCTCGGTTTTTAGACCAAATTCCCCCCCCCCCCTAAAGTCGACTTTCGCTTAATTTGTAGACCTTTCTTTTTAGCTCTACCATCATACAAAAATTTCTATTTCACCTCAAGTTATTAATGGATGCTTCCTTAGTGAGTTCCTCCATAGTTCAAACACGAAGCACATCTGAAGACAGAGCACTCACGAAATACGTGGCTACATACATAGTAAGCAAGATTAACTGAAACCAACACACTCAAAAACTTGTCTCTGCGTCTTATTCACTAAGAATAGCATCCAGACTATCTCATGAAGAAATCAGAGAACTGCTATATTTTGGATATTTTAATTTCCTCCTCATTTATGACATCTCCTGAGTTTAAAGTTGTGACAAACTGACAGGTGACATAAAAAAGCTATTAGAAAAAATACAAGTACTGTAAACAAGAATCTGGAAGTTGTCGATCATTTTCCTCAATTGCTGATAATACTGATGCCAAAACTGAATGTAAATAATTGTGAATGGAAAATGTAAGTAAATTATAATTTATATCATAGTTTCAGTGTACAAAATATAATAACATAGTCACACAATTAACAGGGGAAACCGCTCACGATGCTTCTATAAAAGAAACGACAAGGCGTTCGGAAAACATTAAACGAGCAAAAATTCAATTGCTTTGGCAGTAGTTATCACTGTAAACAAAGTTTCAAGGTCTCATAATTGCGCAGCTATATGTGAACTCGTATGTAAATAAACAAACAAAAAATGGCACCTACAGAAACATAAAGATTTTAGTCGCCTTGAATAAGTATGGTATTTAGTTAGAAAAACCACCTACAGATTAAATATACCGGTATTGTACAAATATTTTTATACGCAAAAAAAAACACACACACACACAAAAAAAAAAAAAAAATTCCAGGTGGGTCACTCACAGCTTCGTGTAGTCATACTGAAAAAATTTTGTTTAGGTGATATACAAAGTTATTAAAGGTTTTCGCATTCAAAATACCTGCTGTTACGAAATGCAATCAACATACAGATACACCTGGTAAACTAATGTAAATAACAATTTACTTTTTATAGAAAAAAGTTTAAATAAGTTAAATATGCTGTAGTTTATGTATCTGAGTACGCACACGTGTGTAAAATCGTATTGTACTGGACTTTTCGACCTTAATAACTGAATTGTTTTATTAACGCCGAAAACATTTTACAATTGACAGGCAATAGCAATGGCTGACAGAGCTAATTCAGCAGTTATTTTATTAAAAGCAGTATGTGTAACTAATTCATTCAATAGCATTTGCAAGCTCATTTCAAACAGTTAACGTAAGAGAAAACATGTTTAACATAGTAAAAAACAGCGCTTCCTGCGGATTATAAACTTAATTTACTGCTGTTTACGCACTGTAAATTGTATAGAAAAAACTATTCGAACATTAATTTCTAATTGTATAAATTATTTTTACAAGGGTTTTATGTTATTTATTTCTCACTGAAGCTCTGCTGTTATTTGTAGTTATCTGCCTAATGTAAAAATGAGCCTTAAAAAATTCTCGAACTTGTCTCACTGTAATTACTGTACAAGGTTTTTTAACTAGAATATTTTTTAGCTGAATTTGCAGTATTGGCAATTTTAATTTGTACTTGGTAAAAGACTAATTTATGAATTTGAACCTTATACTATTTGTGTTTTTTATTTAAAATCAATCACATGATATAAAAAATGGAAAAAACATAGTTGGTTGAATATTGGAAAATACAACATTTATTACCACAAATGTGAATTAAGATACAAGAGCTGTTAGTCCTTCAATCAGAGCGTGCTGGTTGCATCAATATGTGATTACAGTCCTTGTTGGTTCTTGTTGTTTAATACCAATATTGGGAAGCGTTTAAACTTAGCGATTAATACGACAAACGCTTAAAATATATACAAGAGAAAAATTTACATTTATGAACAAGAGAAATTTGAGAGGAGAAGTTAGATTAAAAAGCATACTTGCTGGTTACTTGAATGTGTTTAATAGCGCCCAAAATTACAAATAACGCTATTTCCTTTAAGTAGCATAATTAAGACAGGACTAAAGCATTTAATCTGGCAGGGAGTTTAAGAGATTTATTGTAAATACTAGTTGAATAATGTTGTATTAGTAGAATCTAGGAACATTGACTTATGGGCAAACTCTTTACTGCTTACCTAGACTAATCATGAATTTTCAAAGAAGAAACGAAATGGCGAAGCACATCACCTGTGAATAAAATTTCTATGAGTTCAGTTAAGTATTTTTCAGAGGACTGATGGTGATATTTATGATGACTAAGGGTAATAAGAAATGGAGAATTGCATTTAAACAGTTCAGAAACTGACGACAGAGAGAAAAATTTCAGTGATTGAATATGAGTACTGAGTAGAATGCGTTTTAAAGTTTTACGTGTTTACCGATATTCGTACGTACTTTGATGCATGTAACTGTAGTTTCAGAATTCTATGAAGTTACTTTTCGTATCACCTTTGTTTTTGGGAAAGAACGTAAAATATTCGAATTTCGACCATGGTCTTTTTGAGGGATCCATGATGTCGGTATTCGGCTGAAGTGATTTCTAGAAACTATGAAAAGTCAGAATCTGGATAGACAAAGCGTAGGTCGAACCAGTGACCTCCAGCAACCTTAACCACTCTTACACCGGGCGTGGTACATTATCTGTTCCAACAACAGGTAAGTGAAAAGAAACGAAAATTTCGTTAAGATGCTCGACAAATACTTCCCTGAATTCTTCTCCAATATTTTTTCTGTTACTTCACCAGTCTCCAACTCGTTCGAGTGTGAATGAGTTGGTTCCCTGTTTGCGGGAACTTGAAGATGGCGCCCGCTGTCAAGGAGCAGCAATCAGGCGGAACCAGAGCAGAGTGCTCCAAGTTAGGCAATATCTCTGGAGTTTCCGAAGAGACGCCCACGCCCTGTGACGTCCTGACGGCACATCCACTTCGTCACGTGCGAAGCAGGATGGAAATACACGCAATAGCTTTCATTAAATATTACGTGCAAGACGTAAATGCGAAAGCGCATCACAAGGCCTATGTTTCCCGTAGTATGTTTCCATACATACATTTCACCAGCCAATATTTTATACGCTATTCCGGAAGCAAACTAAATAATTAAGACATTCGGATACGAATTAAAAAATTAGTAATTCGAAAAGTACTCCAAAATAAGTTGTAGCGATCATACGCCATGTCCATACGTTAATAATTATAAACATAATACTTTAATAATTATGAACATAATATTTTTTATTTATTTATTTGTATTTCAAAAATAAATGTACAATACTAATTCTATTTTACGAATTTCTCTGAAGGCAAGGAGAAACTGATCGATTTATAGTCGAGGAAAAGGAATAATTACAAAGACAATAATGTATAAAATCACAGGAAGCCAAATTAAATTAGCTATCGATGTACACACATTACTTACATGCCTTACAGTCTAAAGGGTAATGCATTTCTTGCAGTTAGCTCGGCTAAGTTACTTTTCAAAGGGCCATCAATTTTAAAAATGTATTTTTCCTCCAAATTTTTTCTCCCCATTTTTTAATCAATAGAGTCGATATCGATCTGCATGTAACATGTATAGCGTTTCATTTTGATCAGTTGAGCTTGATGCAGGAGGCAGCCTGGATGAAGGTGCACAAATCATAAATCAATTACAGACTGTCCAAGTCCAAAAATCATTTGAATTACATAAAGCTGTCTACGGCGGACGAATAAGTCGTGAATTAGTTAAAATTATAAGAAGTTTGTGATGCAGTATGAAAAGGTGTGAATTAAAAACAAGGTTCGATTGAAGTTGGAAAGGTATTGATGAAAACATAATTGACAAGTGTTTTGGTTTAAAAGAATAAAAAAGGCATTCAAAATAGTATAAAATTTTACATAACATAAAAGGATGAAACAAGGAGTTTTGGAAACTATAACCGTAGAGATATCATTATACCGACCGTCATGGGTGAGCGGTAACGCTGTGGACTCGCAATCAGAAGGACGCGGGTTTGAATCTCAGTCCGGCCATCCAGATTTGAGTTTTAGATACGTTCTTCAAATCATTACAAACGAATGCCGGTATTGTTCCTTCAAAAAGGCTATAGTCTAATTCCTTCCCATTCCTTGTCCCCAATCCTTTCCCGCCTCTAATGATCTTAATGTTGACGAGGCGTAAAGTTAGAAAGAAGGCTGTCATCGTAGGTATTAAAGGTAAAAGATGAAATAAGATGTCTTTCTGGTTGGAAACTACTTAACAGACACATTAAGAAAAAATGTGATAATAATAATAACTAGTTTAAGACACGCTCATCGATAGAAAACGCTTAATTGTTGTATATAGAATTGTTGATTTTTATCCCGAGATAATGGTCAGGATGAAAGTCTTTTTTTTTTTTTTTCTCCGCGCGAATGACGGAATGACTCCTTGGAACCCCCATGGTCTAATTCCTTTCCCCGTTCCTTCCTTCCAGTTCTTTCCCGCCTCTAATGACCTCAACGACAACAAGGTGTAAGGCCTGAAGCAAAAAAAACTATTATGGTTTGTAGGTTGGAGTTGGTAAAATGTCTGGACTTATGTCATTTGTTTACTGATTACCCAATACAGTTGGTTGCCTGCTTGCACTGCAGTACTGTGATAGAGTAACGAGATTTAACTTTTTCCATTATTATTACTATTTTTTCCCATTGCCTTTGAAGCAAACCAAACAAATCACAGAAACCTTCTTTCTTTCTTTTTTTTTAAAAAAGTGTTGACGATTGTAAGTTGAGCTTTTGGACTCTTCGATGATCAGCTACCAGACAGGTCAGACATTTTGACTCATCTCGGCTCAATTTCAAATGCACAGAGCCTGATATGTGAGTGGTAGCGCTCTGACCGGGAGGACGTGGTTTCGAATCCTCTTCTGTCTACCAAGATTAGGATTTCGTATGGTTTCTCAGAATCACTCCAGGCAAATACCTGGATGTTTTATTCAATACACGATGGCCAGATTTCTTCAATTTCCTTGTCCTTAGTTCTTTCCCATCTCCAATAACTTTGACGTCGACGAGGCGCAAAGCCATAAAAAATCTCCTCAATTTAGACTGTACGGGACTATGTGTTAAGCATCTGTCGGCCCACATTACTTTATTTTTGCCTATTCAGCTGGTTTAGTATACACTTTTCATTAAACCATAAAGCTAATGGAATGTGTGAACCATGTTCAGAGCTGAAGAAGGCTATTCGTTCTATTAGTTGTGGCGCATGCAGAAGTCTTTTAATTACTGTACATAATGACGGTTTGCACACTGTTAGTGGGGATTTCCGTAAGCTGCTGATCCCAGCTAAAAATTTCTCTCAGCAATTTTGAGATAATGCTGGACACGCGCTATTTTCAGCCATGTTTGCAAAAACCGCCTACGTGACTATCGGCGACAAAACGTAATTAAACAGCGTTACTCGCTTAACTTTCCGCCATTGCCGTTAAGGCAAATACTATGAATAGTAGATTCCAACAGCCATCTCACTGTAATGTCTGTCCTACCGTCAGCTCGTTTTAAAAACTGCCTACCTCGCTAATCCAGCAGACACTAGCACTAGCAAGGTTCTAGGCTGCTGGTTTCCACATTATTATCTTTGCAATAGTCACGAACTATGCGCTTTCGCCAAGTGTGACTACCGAGGTACTCCGGAAATGTAATTAAACTGGACCACGAAGTGCTAACGCAGCCACAAGTGGCAATCGCTTTAAAGCGGCTAATTGTCTCCGTTTCAATTATACCGCAAGATAAAAAAACAAAGGAGTTTTTTATTACGTTTTCTTTCTTTTAACTAAATTCGCGTTTACAGATCACCATTATATTCCGCCACATTTTATATCCTCTGCGTAGAAGATGGTATAAGGAAGGGACAATAACATAACCACCATCTTGACTCCTGATTTACAAGCATGAATATTTCATACTACGCTAAACATGTTTTGTAACTAAACTTATTAAAGTTAAGTTAAAAACTCAGAAACAAAAAAACCCTTATTCAGTTGTTAGGTCACAGACAGTGAAATACATACTTTCTCCCGACGTTACAGATGAATGACTCTATGATAAATATCTGGTCGACAAAGTATCGACGAAATATTACTCCTTCAGACGTAAAACAAATTTTACTTGACAAACTATAATCCAAGTTATGGCAGCAGTAAATGAACAGCGTGTGTTAAAAGTGGAAGAATGTATAAATAAAAAATGTTTTTTAATGTATGTAACTTTAAATCGACTGTTATTCTAGCAATTGAGAGCACCACGAAAATTCGTCATTAAGTGTAATGTTCAACTATGACCTGCATTTGAACAGTCGTTTATAACCTTTCACATTTCGTTCCTTCTGTTAACTTAATCTTAAAGTGGAAATGAGCGTGTTTGTTAATCTAAATCATTAGATACCTACAATCTATAGTCATAAGGTAAACAGTATTTAAACATTATTTCAGTATTTAATCAAATCTGTCTGCAAGGTGAAATAGCCATAAAAAAAAGCTTAAAGATTTACTGAAAATCAAATATCCTTTTTACCAAGGGACGTTCTTTTATTTTTCTGGCATGGTTCCAAAAAGTTGGGTATTTGTCTGGATTGGGCTGAGCTTTTTAAAAATTTTGATAACTAATACTTTTACCCTTTTTGGGGTCAAGTTCCAAAAATATAAATTTCCAAAATTATGATGTTACTAAAGTTTAGACCTTAATTTTTTAAATTATACCTCATTTATCGATTTCATTTAGGTATCAAGGGAGCTAAACGGTTAGTAAAAAAAATAGAAATTATGTATATAGCTATTATTATTGTTACTATTACTACTATTAATCGTACGGAAATTAACAAAACACAGAAGATGTAAGTAGTAAAGTTTAACGAATGTTCATTTAGTAATTTAACATCCAGTTTCTGAAAATATTTCAATCTGCAGATTTTCCAGGGCACAATCTCAGGAGACATTAATACACAACACGGACAGTATGTCCTCCAGCGCCTCAGTCACTTTGAGAGAACAGTTTTTTCCTGCTATGCATTAAGTTGGTTAAATCTCTACAATTACTACGAACTATGCAAAACAAAGCAACGCAACGCCCCAGCTTGCGTACCTGGCTCAGCGAATCATTTTGATTTTATACTGAATCCCTCTTGGTAGGTAAAATACTGGCAAATTCATGGCAACAGATATTATATAAGGTATTCAGAAATTACAACCATTCATATGACCACTGATAGAATGCAGTTTTTAGACATCTAATTGCTGGGATAAATGTTGTGCTAAAAAGAAACATGCGTACTGCACTGCTGACCGAAAGATCCAGTTCGGGTGTCCGGTCACCGGCTGAGAGCTTAACGTGGAGTCTGAACTATGCAGCGGCCTGGCTTTCCTCTTACAGTAGATATAAATCACGTAAAACTGCCTCACCCCACTGGGATTTGAATCTGGACCTTGAATTTCCAATGCAAGCAATTTGACCAGTGATTCATTATACATACTAAGGTCAACGATGGGTGCTTCTATCGTATCCTACTAGGCTGAAAGTTAATTATATCACTACGGAGGGCAAGTCATTTCTATTTACTTTGCGATGATCTCTGACCAAAACATTAGTCTGTGGTGATGAGGAGAAGGTATATGAATCAAAACGGATGGCCATTGAGTTTGTATGAACTGATACTTTCTGCAGTCATCCTCAATGTACAGGGAAGAATGGCGAAATAGGAAAAAGGTAAATAAGAGAGCCTTAGAAACTACTTTTACGTATCTCTTTTAAATTTTATATTCTGTTATGTTTAATCAATGGACTGTGTAAAACAAAACAAAAACGCACACTCTCTGAGGAGAAAACCAATAGAAACCACATTGACTGGAATGGCTCTCATTACCCTGGCAACGGGATAATGGGAGTCCGCCATAGGATAATGGGAGCCATAGCCAAATTAGTTCATAATTCTTAGTTTTCTTGACAAAATTGAAAATTATTACAATTCTTTCCATTGTATCTACAAATTAATCATTTACTTTTTGTACATTAGAAATATATTTTTATTGTCTGGCACCACATAATATACAAATCAAGCATTGTACACCATCACAACCTGCACAGTCCAGATGTGCTGCATTTTTACGCACTTCACAAGACATGAGAGTATCATTTGATTCTACTTCTACGAAGCAAAGTAAACAGACGATTTTTTATACAAAAACCATCACATTCATCGCTAATTAAAATCTATGACGATTGTGTCAAAAGGCTTGTAGTACTAGATCTCCAATTAGGTGGTCTACCCCTCCTTGAATTCATCGTTGCTTTCCTTTTCTTTTTTTTTTTTTTTTTTGCAGCTAAAAATGTGAATCTTTTCTTAGGCGTTCTGTTATCGCCTTCTGTCTTCTCTTTCTTTCATTTTTCCTTTTCTTCATAGAGTTTTCTTTAGGGAGGAACAGTGAAAACATCCGAACGCTGTTTTTTACGACCTTTTTTTGGGGATTTGGTGACCTAATTTTGGCGTAGGGGAAATTATGGGGTAGTCAGAGCTAAGCTCCAATATCCCCTTGCTCATGGCTCTCACTACCCCAAATGTTAACGGTGTTGATAAAAATTTAAAAAAAGATGTATATATATAATATAATTTTTCCCTTTCGTTTTACATTGTGGCTGTTAAACTGCATTAATCACGCAACCGTTACAATACATTAAGATAACTTTATAAGCAATATAGCAAACTCATCTGCTTATGGTAGTAGCAGTAAACAATTACAGTCGGACAGACGAAAACATACTGTGTCGTCTGTTGGGAAAATTAAGACACCGCTTGTAATAAGGAAGAATGATGCCCTCTAGGGAGCCTTCAACGAAACTTGCAGGTTTCTAGTACGCCATATTCAGATTATTCAAGACAGGTTCCAATTGCCAGCTCTCCCCTAATTAAGCTGTGGGATAACCAAGATTACATGAGGGCTGCCTAGCCACACAGGCGCTCAGAGTTGTCAGTGCCAACAGTTTAATATCAAAAAGTTGAAGAATTGGCGCTCTAAATGGTTTGCGGAGAATCTTGTAACTACTGCTTAGCTTAGCAACAGTGTCGATCAGATGCTGCTTAAGGAGCAATGTTCCATCAAGGGTGACTGCTGGATACTTTGGAAATGTGTGAAAAGTAAAAACAGAACTTTACGTGCATACGAGTGAGGAAAACACCTAAACACTAACGAGTAAACTTACATCATTGGGAAATATTATATTTTTCTCCATACTACAGATACAGTGTATCGCACATTGATATAAGTAATACATATTTGTTACTTAAATTGTGAGTAATACGAAATTACTATCCTCCTGATACGGTTCATAATCATGTTTAAGATACGGATAGCCTCTTACAGAAGAGTTTCTCTGTTGTTATTAACAATCCGATTTGAAAAAAGGCGTTCATTCGTAAAACTGGTGTAGTTACGTGAAAAGGGGAAAAAAATGATAGTATAAATATATAAATGAATGTAATTTCTCTCGGCGTTGTTTATTTATAAACGTTTCTCGGGAAACAAGCCGAGTTATATTGTTATTAAAGCACAATATTTCGGCGACTTTAATCTCCGTCGCCATCTTCAGGTGCAGTTGCAAGTCTTGAAGTCTGCAACTGCACCTGAAGATGGCGACGGAGATTAAAGTCGCCGAAATATTGTGCTTTAATAACAATATAACTCGGCTTGTTTCCCGAGAAACGTTTATAAAAAAAAAAAAGTATAAATACAGTTACAAGTTGTGTGTTTTATTAATACGTAAGTTCAGAAAGCACATAAAAAGTATTCAATACCAACATGAGATTACCGAACAATCTGAGCAAGTAAAATTGAGGATACACTGACTTGCAGAACCTACATGTAATATCATTGATTACTTTTTTTAATGCCTTTGGTCTCTGCGACCATTTAGTCAGCTCCAGTTCGTTTCCTCACACTAACTATTGTATCGGTAATTTCTCCTGAAATTCAAGATACGATAGTGAGTACAACGGAAGAAGAACACAATACTTAATTAAAATAACCCATGCCCGAGGCGGGACTCGAACCGGCGACCCTTAAAAAGCGAGTCCAGCGCGATAGTCCTTACACTGCTAAGGCAGGCATTGTATTAGCTTATTATCAGGCGGAATGGGCAAATGGATTTGAAACTAAGCTGTGTAAGTGTGATGGTGCGTGGCTCTGGTTCTGGTGTATCGATCTTTCAAAGTTTGTCTCTGGTGATAATGCGGCAACTTCCGCTGGAAAGTTTAAGCTTCTCGCGCTAACGACCTGGACACCGTGTGTGAGAGAAATACGGATCATTAGTATCAGACCGCATCTGGTCCAGCACCCGAAACTGAAACAGACCCTTCGGCTGACAATCCAGTTTCGGCCAAATACTATACTTAAATTTTCTAACTAAAAAATCCATTTAGAGAAATCTTCAACGTAAAAAAGTATATTGGTAAACAATTCGGTTCTTAATTGTGAATTGATTAATTAGTCCTGTCACGGTCGCCATATGACAGACACCTCGTCAGTTCACCGTTGGAACTAATTAGTGTTATCAAGGCAAAGATAACAAACTATTCGGTGTTCAGTTGTTACAGATAGAAGATCGTTGTTAATTTATTTAATCCGTTCGTATATTTACAGGTTATTCGTCAGTTCACTATGCGATATATAATTTTCACTAAAGAATGAGCCTTAATTTTCATAACTTCTCAATGATAAGGTATCTGCTGAAATAACAAAACTGTCAATACACGTTTTCATTCCACCTAAATTCTCATTTAACACATTCACAAATAGGACGTCAGCTTCTTCCACAGATTCTAAAACACATTACAAACATAATATAGACAGCGTCCTGCTAGCAGCGTTAAAATTAAACTCGGCCACTCGCGATCTCGGGAACTTAAATAAGCAGTACATAATTTTCGAGAAAACATTACAAGCGTCTCCCGGAACTTCTCGAGCACTAACAATCACTCCAACCAACGAGAATAGCACCGAAACAATCAGAACCTACACAAAATTGTTTATATTCATGATGAAACAATGGAGGCGGCACATCGAGGATGTTCGACTAAGAGTAGCAGCTAGACTGCGTGAGCTGTACCCCGTTCTCAATAGAGACAGCTCATTGGCTGCCAACACTGGGGTCAGTGTATATTACAGTCTGATCCGTCTGGTGATGGAACATGCGTGTCCCACATCGGGTAATGCTTCCAGCTCCGGACTGGACCGTCTCCAAAAAAGTGCAGAACAGAGCACTCCGTGTGCCGAACCGATTACCTACAGCCGACCTGCATACAGCTACAGGTGTCGCGTACCTAAAAGAAAGGATTATACAAATAACTAACGCTTTCTACAGAGCTGCTAGCAAATACACAAACTCTCTCATTTCCAACCTAGGGCAATACTACGACACCTTTCACCGACATAAGAGACCGCTGTCAATATGACATACCACACGCAAAGAACCACAACTTGAGATGATTGAAGGTAATGTCAAACGACAATCCCTTCACTCCAACTGCTTCCAAAGTTAAAAGCAGAAAAATGTTCCGGTCGTCGTCCTCGTCGTTTGAAAATGAAAATAGAAAATATTTACACGTATTTAAACATGAAATTGGCAAAATTCAAATTCCATGCACTACTTAAAGCACTGTGACTTACACAACATTCATAGTTACAGTCTTTCAAAGAATATTTGAAACACTATACTGCTTTTAATATTTTTACAATTCATCTACACAATTTCCATCAATCAGAGAAATACTTATTGATCCGAGGCTCGTTTTAGCTTTGAAAGCAACAATTTTGTTTTCGGTTGGCTTTATAGGTCTAACACAGAAAAGGATTCTCTGTCGGGGTTTACTCCTATAGCCTTTGAAGATCCCTCTTCACCACATGGCAGTGATTTCCTTCTCAATTTCCCCTGAGTAGATGGGTTGCCTCCTCAGCCATCTACCCTATACCGAAGAACTACTTCTCTGCCGTAGATACCGTTAAGGTCTTCACCCGTGTCCCTGGGCATGGGTGCTGCGTTATACCCCGCAGGACTGGGTCCCCACCTGGACATCACCATTCTGCCATTTCTGACTACTGAGATGGAGAATACCCACCCCCGCATCGTGGATGCACCAGGCAAGAATTACTCAAGTGGAGGATAGGGAAGGTGACCCTATCTCCCTTGAGCCGGGTTAATGGCTGTGTATGGTGCCACAACCAAAATTCAAGACAATGAATAGGACAAGACTACCAAGAACTTATTTGGAAAAAAGTATAGTAGGCAAAAGGCCAGTGAGAAGACCAAGAAGAAGATGGACAGACCAACTGAAGGAGGGCATAGAGAGAAGAGGTTGGAACTGGGAATATATTACGGACAGAGAAACTTTACTGGATATGAGATGGTGGAAGATGATCGTCCATAACAACCAACACAGAAACACAATAAGGCTCGAAAACCTCACCCGGGAAAATGGAGATGGTCCCCAACGATAATGATGACTTATTGATCCAGAAAATATACAAATTAACAATTAATCAATGTTTATCTTCCCATAATACCGATGTAATTATGTCATAAGATTTAATTTGATAGAAAGCTGAGTGTCAGGGCTGTTACAATATGCTAATTGAAGGAAACCAGAGAAACCCCGGTTAAGTTTAAGAGTAGTTTTTTAGTGTCCTCATCTGCCACCTCTGCCTTGAGTGCTACACTACAGCTGTGGCCGGGGAAATAGGCGGGTGGTTGCAATCGCGCTGTTGTCGCACATCCGAACATTATCGCGTAGCGCTCTCTCTCTAACACTGGAAAATGGCAACGCTGAGCGCCCTGTGTTGCCCATTACGAGCGTCAACGCACAAACTACTACCACAGGCTAACAGGTGAATTTAACTGTTAAGTGCACGATTTGGCAACGGCGAGTTTGAAGCCGCACGCCAATGCGTCTGACCACAGCTATAATGGAGGAAGAGAAGTGTTTCCACGTGACTGTGATACGCATGACATGCTCTTTGTGTGAGAAGTGTATTTTTGTTCGTGAAATGTGGGGTTTATCTGATGCATTTTCCCCCATGCGGGAAATAACATAAGACCATAATCAGGACATCCTGTACACGGGAGCTTGGGGTCGTACCAGATCCCGTTGTACTTCCACTATCGTGTATGCGGCGCCTGAGCATCACTAGCGTGTGCCAAAAAATATTCACCTGAAAAGGCAAAAGTACAGTTGCGGAAAATGAAGGTCCCTAACATCTCGGGACCACTGACAGTTGCAGAGCGCTTGCCACCTGGTCACGCAGAGGACTGGAACGTCTGGCGGTCCTTAAATCGATTGCGAACAGGAGTGGGCAGGTCCAAGGAAAACCTAATGGGATGGGGTTATACTGATACGTCCAGTATTAAGTGCGAATGTGGTGAAGACCAAACCATGAACCATGTGCTCGAGTGCCCTATGTGCCCATCATCCTGCAACGAAGATGATCTGTTTCAAGCAACATCTCAGGAATCAATGATGTTATGCGCCACAATGGTCATTGACGTCTGAGAATTGCCCCTAAACGAGAGCCGAAACGTCGATTAAAAATTGATTCCTGCTGACAAAGTTCTGATATCTCCTTCAACAACTTACGGCGTCAATAACTCGCACAGTCCTAGCGAAACTGACAATGCCTGTTAATTTTTTGTCACTATACAAACCGCAGATATTTATTCAAGACATTCCTACCATCAAAAACGGCGCGCATACGTTCAACAACAAAATTAAAACTTAACTGTAATATTATCTGTGTCACTTAATATTAACTTTGGTACAATGCTTTTGCCTCTGTGGCCTTAATTAATAGAGTTAATTAACAGAGTTAATTAATCAATTATCTTCTGTAATTTATGCTCTTTCTAGTATCACGCCACTTTACAATAACGGTTACATTAGTAGACGAACACAATATTGAATCTGAGCTATTATAGTCCCAACGAAATATCCACTACGTGATCACAGAAACTAGCAGTACGCTGAGCCGTGTGTTTCTTAAAATTGACAAGTTAATCAAACTTGACGAATTAGTGGTGTTTGAGTGTGATGGAAACGGGTTAGATTCCAGATCACTACATTCATACCAAATTACATTCCATCCTAGGTACTTCTGATAACAGAGAAGTTACAACACATTCTAGAAGCCAGCTAGGTGGTTTTTTTAATTTTATTTTACTTATTGCTTTACGCCTCGTCGACAGCTAAGGTCATTAGAGGCGGGATAGGTCTGGTACAAGGAACGGGAAGGAATTTGGTCATGGCTTTTTGAAGGAAGCATCCCGGCATTCGCCTGGAGTGATTTGGGGAAACCATGGAAAACCCAAATCTAGATGCCCGGACAGGGATTCGAACACGCGTCCTCCCGAATGCGTGGCCAGAACGTTAACCGTTCACCACCACGCTCGGTGTCAGCTCGGCAATACTCAGGCTTGGCATTCGGAAGGACATTGGTTCAAATTCCCGTCGGGTCAGTCAGATTTCGGTTTACCATGGTTTTCCATAACCCCCCGGCGAATGCAGATATTGTTCCTTCAAAAAGCCATGGCCAAAGAACTTCCCGTTCCTTCTCCACAATCCTCTCCCGCTATAATGACCAAGTCGAGGAAGAATCGTAAAACAGTAAAATTTGTCAGCTGTGGAATATAACCTATGACAATCACGAATCGCGCAGTTCGGAATGACTCAGCTGATCTCTTGAGAAGCAGCTACCTTAGAACCATAGAATACAAAATGAAACAAGAAAATCGTGAATATCAAACGTTTTTGAGAGCTATTCCAGTTCTCAACATCTTCTTGTCTCTGGGTCAACGGCATCCTACCATAGTTAGCAAAAAAGTTAAAAAAATATAGTATAAACTTTATAAGACTACTTTATCAAATACATGTAAGGTTTGTTTAGAAGATGGTTGAAGTATTTGGGAAAATCATGACTGGAAACTGTGGCGCCTGTCGTAGGTACGTTGCGAAGGGGATGGGTTGTAGTTGGTGTAAGAAGTGGTTTCACTGGGCATGTGGGGAAGAGTATACTGGGGAAATAAGTGAGGCTTTCCCATGGTTTTGTTCACTTTGTCTTAGGGATGATAGGATGTGGGAGATGGGTGAAACGATTAGGGAGTTGCGTGAAAGGATCAGGGTTCTTGAGGCTCGTCCTGTGGAGGCTCAGCCTCTGCTGGTGTGGCCTGTGGTGGCCTCGCCTGTGGAGGTTCAGCCTGTGGGGGCTCAGCCTGTGGAGACTCAACCTGTGGAAGTCCTGCCTGTGGAGGCTCAGACTGCACAGGCACAGCCTGTGGGGGCTGAGCTTGTCGAGGCTCAAGCTGCAGAGGCAGAAAGTAGAGATAGTGGGCTGGAGGAAGTTGAGAAGGAAGGGTGGGAGCTGGTAACAGGTCGTAGGAGAAACATGGTTAACAGGATGAACAAGCCAGACACTTCAGTAATTGTGAGAAAAATAGGTTTGACCTGTTGCCAGAGTCAGAAGGACAAGAGCCTCATGTAGATGTAGGAGTAGGTAAGAAGCAGCAGACCTTTAGGAATAATCAGACTTCTCCAAAGACATACATAATTCCAGCGATTAAACTCAAAAACAAAAATTCTGACAACGACTGAGAAATCGTCTCTTCCGCTCGTTTATATAGATGCTACAGAAAAATCCATAATAATACAGAGAAGGCTAACGATGTTTCTCGAACGGTGACAATGCAGCCAAAAATCAAAACCACATAAAAGAAATAAAAATTAATGCAAAAGCATTCACTATCACCATTAAACATAGGGAAACGAAAATTTAAAAATTTTTCTACATAAACCATTCCAGACAGTTCAAAATTGCCATTCATGTAGCGTGGCTCACCTCAACACTTACAATTACAAACGTTTAATTAAAGTTTGATTCTCATGGGTGCCGTGAGGGGGGTGCAAGGGGGTGCACATGCGCCCCCCTTCTGTGATAGAAAATACACAGAAAAATATTAGAAAACAAAAATTTTATTACTAAATTCACTGTTTGAATAATAACTTAAGGCGCCTAGGTTGTTGTCCAAATTTGTTCAACACCTTGTCAATAAATTCAGTATCCTTATTTAATAAGTACTTAATAAGCGTTACATAAAGTAGATACAGATGCACCTCCCTTAAAGTAATCCTGCCGGCGCCCATGTTGATACTTAATACACTCCTTGATCGTATTACACAGACTATCATTTGCACAGTTTCTCTCCATAAAACAATATTCGTTCACATGACGAATATAAACAAATTCACAAATAACCACACAAAATATGTACAAATCTCTATTTGTTTCCCCCTTGCTTACAGCTTTACACCTTCTCGACGTCGAGGTCATCTGAGGCGGTAAAGGACTGGGACAAGGAACGGGAAGGAATTCCACCCTAGCCATTTTGAGGGGAGCATCCCGGCTTTCGCCTGGAGTGATTTGGGGAAACCTCGGAAAATCCAAATCTAGATGCTCGGACGGGGATTTGAACCTCGTCCTCCCGCATGCGAGGCCAGAACGCAACCGCTCACCCATAACGCTCGGTACAAATCCCTTGTTAATCAAGTCCTAACTTACTACACATAATTATTAAAATAACATTTCATAAAAGGGTAGGGTCTAAGCCTGTCTAAGGGCAGTTACAATACACATCGTACACAGTGCATTTTTGTGGCCCAAGATGTCGACTGAGTGACGGATAAGGCAGTACAATATTTCCTGCAAGATGAAGGTGACTAACATCTACCTGCTGATACGGAAAAACACGAAAAAACTTCGAAAGTATCTTCGTATTTCTAGGTCGTACTGGAAACACAGGTAGATCAGTTGTTAAGGCAGTTGCTTTCTAGATACAGGGTTCCAAATAAACCTTTAAATAAATAAATAGATCGGGAGACCTTGCGAATTTACTTATTGTAATACCTGATGTTATTACAATGCTAGTTTATATGTTTAAAACTTTTACAGAGATATTACGTACAAGGAGTGTGGAAGTCAGAGATGGTTTTTATAGCTTTTTTCCAGCTGCTGTAAAGTCACAGAACGTAAATTATGTCAGAGCGCTGTTCATATTTTGCGCAGTCGGGATAACAGTTTCGTAAAATTTATTCGTATAATATCCTGTTAAAACAAACGGTAAAAATATCGGTGAACCTGACAGTTCTCTGATTTCATTTATCAATGACATTGTGTGGTCTGTGCCTCCAACATTATCAATGTCCGCACAGTGTTTCTGGTTAAACACAAATCACAAAAGAAATCATGTTCTGTTGTCAGACATTTATTACAAACGAATATCACATTGTGACGAGAAATCACGTGTGCACTATTATTGAGTGACATCAGGTTCGTACCCTGGTTGTGGAAGAAAAGTTCAAGTGGTGGACAAGAGGTAGTGCACGAGTCTTAATCAACATATTATGTACCAAACACCTTGGTTGAAAAGGAAACCTCTCAGCGGTGTCTTGCAGGACATTATTTGTCGTACGTTGACATAAGCATGGCGATTCCTCGAGGTCTTTCAGAAGTACAACCCTGAATTGACCAGCAACATATCTGACACTGTCCTTTTATTCATCTTTATGCTGAACAATAACATGACACTGATCTTAACGCACAATCATCACAGTCATAAACACCTACAACAACACTAAATATACTATAGAAATCAATGGGAACCCAATTCATTAATAACCATCCTGTGCAGCTGATATGATAACCGCATATACTGTACCTGAAAAGCTGACCACGTCATTAAACTGCACTTTCATGTTTAAAATGATTACTGATGTTGCTTTTTCACATGATAGTTTTTGTACTGAGTGCACGGAATTAATCGTTAGGGTGAGTTATTTAAACCTAGATGTTACCCGCAGCTTCAAACGCGTGAACTTCGAATTTGTCCATAGAATTGGATATATAAAGCTTTAAGTTACGTAAAAGGTGTCTCAAAAATAACGGAGTAAGGACAATGTGACGGGGAAGTCTGAAGTCAGCACCATACCATTCCACCACTATACCTGTCTCGTGACTGTAATTATGACTTAAACTTTTTATGATCTGCTAGAGATACGCCATTGACCTGATATACGCCTGCGAGGCATATCAAAAAGAAGACAAATGTATCCATGCCAAAAAATTTAGGTCAACACAGTGTAACAGCCTAGTGCAGCGCAAATCCACATGTATACTAGTATATACTCGGTGATGTATATCAAATCTATGAATAACAATGTCTGAGTGACCGAAATAACATTACACAAACTTACACGCGCACCGTTCAATTAATTTTCAAAATTTAATAACGAAATATGTTAATGTTTCAAGAAAAACGTATCCTAAGTCATTCCTAATGGTACATAGTATTTCCTTGTCACATTTCATAAAGATCAGTTTAACTGTTTAGCTGTAAAAACGTAACCAACAGACAATTATTTTCGCTTTAATATTGATTATTATTAGCATAATTAGTATATTAGCGTTAGTATTATTAGTATATAAGATCATACACTAATCGACTGCCAGAAAAACAAAGCCAGAGTGACCGAAATAACGTTAAAAGAAGAAAATGCAATGGTATTGTTGGCTGGGAGATCCAGAAGGATTGTTCGGCAATCTGCGTGACAGAGTTTCCATTTGCCGCTCATTCGGGCTCTGTATTGGCTGGACCTTCAGTTTAACATGAATCCGAGCCTTACTAGCGTTGCTAATATGATCAAACAGAACTCTAAAAAAAATCCTAGCTCCACTGCGAACATTTTTTTCATAAGCACTGAGTCACCATACCAGTCATCGATATAATATTACAGAGACTTACATTCACTATCCGTCTGTCTAACACCTCTGGGTTAGTTTTCGAAAATTCGCTACAGAATATGTTATTGATCAAGAGCAAAGTATCATATGTCTTCCTAATGGTGCATAGAGCATTCTTGTCCAATTCCATCGTTTAGCAGGGAAAACGTAAGAAGCAGACAGAGTTATTTTCGCATGTATAATGTTAATATAGATATATGTTATCACTTCCTTCAAACTACTTCTCCGCGCGACGTAATCTGGGATATATATATATATATATAGTCTATATATATAGCCACTTCCAAAATTTTAATTCGTAAGTCTGTTGAAAAGTTGCGAGAGAAGAGAAATACAATCAGTAGGGTGAGTGTCTTGAGTTTCTGGTGTCAGTAGTAGTATCCTATTTCTTTTATTATGATTCTTTATCGTCAATGAATCATCTCAAGGAATGTAATACTTTTACTCAGGGATTTTCAGTTAATGACAGATTATGGAAAATTCTACAAGGTGGAGAGAACATCTGTGGAAACACAAAATTCAGCATACCTGACTATTGTTTTGGTCTAATGCGGACTATGGTTAGCATCTGTTCTGAGCCACCTTGTGCCGAAATAATCGGAAAAAAAAGATTTAAGAAAAAAGTCACAAATATCAAAATATAACAACTAAGACCGCAAAATGATTTTTGCTATTTGGTGAAAATCTAATAATTAATTACTAAAATAATGAGTCGCAAAAATTTTCACTGTAACGAAAATTAAGATATCACTGCAAAAAGATTTAAAAACAACTTAAAATAATCCAGGAGTATGAAACAATATTACGTCTTGAATATATCGCATATGAAAAGAACATTGAAATAAATCTTTACTATGGTTCCATACGTGCCATTTCTGTGCTAAATACATTGTATTTAATTATACCTATAACGAAACGTCCTTTGTCCAACGTTCACATGTCCTCCGCTCGATGCTGAAAGGAGTACCTAACTTGCGACATTTGCAGTAACCAATTATTGTCACTCGGTAACCATTTGTGACAGAGGGAGAGAATCAGGCTAGTGGTCGCTAGTTCCCCGGAGTGTGCAGCACATTCCCTGCATACTAACAGCAATGTTGGTACACCTGCTCTGAATACCCTGCAGGCAGCCACAATGTCTCTCGCAGCTTAGTCAATTGATCGTATTCTAGACTAGACAACGTCCACACCTTCGCAGAGTTGTGGTGTTCCCATCTTTGTGGAATTTTATATGAATACATGTAATAAAACTGTAACTGTCAAAACTGTGTACATTTTGAATTTTTTTAAAAATGAATTTGGGGCACTATTAATAACCCACAGAGAAGGAGCTGACAATTCCTGGTTCTAACTATCCGGTGAAATCATGGAACTAATTTTTAATTACAAGCCATGATGAGAATCAAAGGCTATGCTTGATCCGACATAATAATAACAATTTACGTCAAAGGGATCGAAAAAATAGAAAGACAGATACTGAAAATAATAATCGATCCCAAGATCCAAGATGGCATCTGGATGCGCAAAAGCTCAGAAGAACTGTATTCACCTCATTCGCACGAAGAAGACGCAAGAAATTCTATGGAATTGATGACTCTCGACTGACCAAGAAAATTTTACGCATCATCAAAGGAAGATAACCGCTTTACATAAGTTTGTATATAGGATCCTAACAGCAAGTAAAGCATGGACACAAGGGAGACGTCAAGTCCAGTGCAAAAGGATGAGAAGGTATTGGGAAGAAGAAATAGAAGAATTATAAGGATAATTCAAATTAATGATTCCAGGCACTCCTTAGTGGACTAAACCATAAACTAAAATAATAATAATAAAAATCTTATCTTATATACATATATATAAAACAGGGCTACAAATTTCGTATGAAAAAACGCAGTACATGGAGAAACAAAACAACAATATACACAAAATTTGGAAACATAAAAAGAGTTGAAAAATTCAAATATCTAGGGGAATACATACAAGTAGGAGGATCTAACAAGCTATCAAATTCAGAAAGATCAAAAAAGCTTCAGAAGGCTTATAGACTCACATGGTCATATTGTAACAAAAGAAATATATCAAGACAGGCCAAACTCAGACATTACAAAACAGTGGTACTGCCAGAAGCATTATATGCATCAGAAACAACAACGATTGGGGCTTCAGGCATAACAGAAGCGGAAAAAAGTTGAAAGCAAAATCCTTATAAAAATTTTTGGAGCAATATATAAAGACGGTATATGGATGAAAAGACCAACGAAAGAACTATACGAACATACAGATAGATTGACAGACATGATCAGAAGACGTAGATTACAATTCTATGGACATTTACAGCGAATGAACAGCACTAGACTCACAAAGAGGATCTTTGATGTGGTAAATGGTTCACTCAGGAAATCCAATTGGTTCCAGGAATTAGAAGAGGACTTGAATCACGCAGGGATCAGCAAGGAAATAACACGGGAAAGGGGACAATCATATATATTATTTCTATAAGGTATTTTTTTGTCACAAGCCTGTATCTTTCTTCATACTTAACCGAAGTCAATGAATGAGGTGTCATTTTGAAGCATATGGTCTCCACTTTGGTTACATCATATTTTAAGAAATAAAGTTTCCGGAATTAGACCCTTTAAGAGCAAAAATGTCAATATTTCTAAAATGCTGTTTTATGTGTTATGAATCATTTATCTTCCTTGATACCTATCTGAAATCGTTTAATGAAGTATCATTTTAAAGATTAAGATCTCCGCTTTAGTGAAGTCATATACTAAGACAGAAATTTTTTGGAATTCGACCCTTAAAGGGCAAAAGTATCAATATTTTTGAAATGCGTTTTTGTGTCACGAGCGGTTTATCTCCCTTAACATCTAACAGATATAAATAAATTAGGTATCATATTAAAGACTGGAGTCTCCGCCGTGGTAAGATTATATTTCAAGAAAGGAATTTTTCGTAATTCGACCCTTAAAGGGCAAAAATGTCAATTTTTCTAAAATGCGTTTTTTGTATCTCGAGCCATTTTTCTCCCTGGATATCTAACCAAAATCGATAAATGACGTAGGATTATGAGGAATATTGTCTCAGCTTTGGTGACATCATATTTTAAGAAAGAATGTTTTTTGAATTCATCCCATAAAGGGAAAAAGTATAAATTTTTCTATAACGAATTTTTGTGTCACGAGCGATTTATCTCCCTTAATAACTAACAGATATAGATAAATGAGGTGTCATATTAAAGAATAAGGTCACCGCCGTGGTAACATTATATTTTAAGGAAGGAATTTTTCGTAATTCAACACTTAAAGGGCAAAAATGTCAATTTTTCTAAAATAGGTTTTTTGTGTCTCGCGCCCCTTATCTCCCTGGATATCTTTCCAAAATCGATAAATCAAGTAAGATTATGAAAAATACTGTCTCAGCCTTATGACATCATATTTTAAGAAAGAAAGTTTTTGGAATTCAACCCTTAAAGGGAAAAAGTATAATTTTTTCTATAACGCATTTTTGTGTCACGAGCGATTTATCTCCCTTAATATCTAACAGATATAGATAAATGAGGTATCATTTTATAGAATAAGGTATCCGCCGTGGTATGATTATATTTTAAGAAAGGAATGTTTCGTAATTCGACCCTTAAAGGGCAAAAATGTCAATTTTTCTAAAATGCGTTTTTTGTATCTCGAGCCATTTATATCCCTGGATATCTAACCAAAATCGATAAATGAAGTAGGATTATAAGGAGTAATGTTTCAGCTTTGTGACATCATATTTAAGAAAAAATGTTTTTTGAATTCATCCCATAAAGGGAAAAAGTATAAATTTTTCTATAACGCATTTTTGTGTCACGAACGATTTATCTCCCTTAATATCTAACAGATATAGATAAATGAGGTATCATATAAAAGAATAAGGTCACCGCCGTGGTAACATTATATTTTAAGAAAGGAATTTTTTGTAATTTGAACCTTAAAGGGTAAAAATGTCAATATTTCTAAAATGCGTTTTTTGTATCTGAAGCCATTTATCTCCCTTAAAAATTAAACAAAGTTCATAATCGAGGTATCATTTTAAAGATTGAGGTTTTCGTAATGTCTTCGGTTCCGTTACCACATTTTAAGAAAGAAATTTTTCAAAATTCTTACCTTAGAGGGCAAAAGTATTAGTATTTTTACAACGCATTTTTCTGTCACCA
Source organism: Vandiemenella viatica (assembly GCA_031002005.1). Lineage (NCBI taxonomy): Eukaryota > Metazoa > Arthropoda > Insecta > Orthoptera > Morabidae > Vandiemenella > Vandiemenella viatica. The sequence continues at coordinate 202,788,364 of JARYHS010012519.1, read as the reverse complement.
GGTATTTATTTTCCTCGCACAGCAACAAATATTTCAGAGATATTGATACGTTGTGTGAATTTTGTTCAGGTTTAATTTATTCTGCTAAGGTCAGTGACAGTTTGTCATAAATACAGAGAATTTTAAATTTTCCTAACTGTTTCGTAATATGTTGCGAGTATTTTGATGTGTATCTATTACACACACAAACACACACACACACACACAAAAACAAAAATTGCTACAAAAGTACGGCTCTACTTTTAATTATATTACAAAAATTCAACCTCACTATTCATCGCATTTTATTCGCGAAATTTTCGCACGTGTCGTCTAGTTCAGGAACAAAATTATGAACTCAATATTTAAAATACAGAAGAAAACAGGAACAAAATGGACTGAACAAAGGAAACAGGAACACAGTGAGCGTATGAAGAGGTTTTGGGAAGAGAAGAGGAAGATGACAAATACAAACAAAAACTGAGTAATCATGAATAATTTGAGTTTAAACACTGTCCTCAAGGGCAATAATGATTAATAATAATAATAATAATAATATATATATATATATATAAATCTCGCGTCACGATGTTTATCCGAGATAAACTCCGAAATTACTGATTTTGATGAAATTAGGCTTACTGTGTGTAATTTGTGGACTAGACTAGACTAGACTAAGGCAGCTACGACAGGGGCAGAATGCGCAGCCAATAGAAACCCTGTCACCAGGTCATTGCGACCACATGGAATTATTATTATAGTTCCATAGGTATCTGACAGATGGTGATATGTTAATTTATCGACAGAACATTTGGTTATCTAGGTTGGGTAACCATCCAGTAGATGGCGTTGTGATTCAGTTTCTTTGTGCTACAGTCTATTCCACGCCATATGTGTTTATGTTTACGACATAACCGATTTTCTTGCATTTTTCGTGTATTATCATTTTTATAAGTGTGCTATGTATCTATACTAATATTATAAATGCGAAAGTAATTCTGTCTCACTGTCTGTTTGTTACATTTCTTGGGCTAAACGGTTAATCCGATCGAGCTGAACTTTGACGAGGAGATGCTATTTGTCATTAGGATGGACATAACATACTTTTTTGTGTATAAATAATACATGTTGTCATATAATTTTGAAAAATTACTTAACGGTGATAGACAGACACGAAGGATTTGTAAGTCTCTGTACTACTTGTGCACGTAGTGGTCTGGTAGCTCAGTGGTTAAAGCGCTTGCTTACTGATGTTACTGTGGAAGCAAAGATTTTAAAAAATTGTTTTTGATCATATGAGTCATGCCTGGGCCGTCGGTTGTTCTGATTGCATGTTAAACTGTAGATATCACAAATTGAGGGGTGTAATGTGAGGCAAATCGTAGGGTAGTCTAGTAATGCAGTACGTGTACACTGTTTTACGTTATTTTGATCTCTCAGGGGTTGTTACCCTCGCAGTCAGTGTGTGTGTGTTCTGCACTAATAATACTATAAATGCGGAAGTAAGTCTCTGTCTTTTTGTTACGATTTGACGACTAAATGACTATACGGATATTGATGGAATTTGACAAGGAAATACTTTGTATCTGTAGAAAGGGCACAGGTAATTTTTTTCGGTATAAATAACAGTTTTAGTCACAAAATTTTGAGAACTTATCGAATGGTGACAGACAGACGGATGTGTGTGTTAGTCTGTAATGTTACGTCCGTTGCTCAAGCTGTGCTTCTCGCGCATTATGATACTGTATGATTTGTTAATAAATTTCGTTCAGAGACAAAACGTATAATTTAGTACGGATGCCGATTTTCTCTGTATTATTAATTAGTGTCTGCTTAAAGGTTTCTGGCACCAATTTATTTTGGCTTCTTTTTATACAGGCTTGCGGGCGTAAATTGGCCTGAGGTATACCTCTAGCAGAGCACGAGCAGCTAAAGTTATAGAACCCAAAAATCGGATTCTCATGCTGAAGAAAGAAGAAAAGAGCAAGCTGAAATAAAGATGCCCTTAGTTAACCCCCCTCCCCCCTCGCACACACATCACCGCACCTTTTCTGTTTTTAAATATGTTGGAAATTGTCTCTCTTCATGATACAGGTTCGACTGTAGAATGATATAGTGATGGCTTTCCTGTCATATATGCCGTCTCGGTATTGTTTGGGATCAATCCTACCTCACCAACAGCTTTCTATATTCAATTCTGGCAACGAATTTCTTAATCCAGTCGGGGGTATCAGCTAGTAAAGTATATGCGTGAGTAGCAAAACCCTTTGGGGAAATGTAGATACGAGGATTCCTCGTTTTCTGTCAACAGGTAAGAAAAATTTGGTATTCATTCACATTTCCTTTTAAATTAACGATTTTATCAGCGGGTAGGTAAGGACTGATTAGTTGAATCATAATGAGCGAGGTTCATGTGTTGCTGAAATTCTGTCTAGGTATAAGATATCATTTTTGCTAAACTCAAATAAAGAATTTTTCCTCAAATGTGACGTACATTACGCATTAAAATATATAATTTCTGCAAACTTTCTTTCTCCTCCAGGTTTCCTGCTTTATAACCTCAGTGAGAATATGCTGACGCTGTATGGATGCCATGCCAGGATGCTCTCTACAGTGCCAGTGGCAGTAGTAGTTGCTGCTACTAACTTCTTAATTACATAATTAGGACTCGTTGCTCCTATATGGGGCCGCTGTACTTTTTTTTCAGCACCTAATTTCGTCCGTGTGCTTTTATTCGTTAACAAGCAATGCTTGTTTCGTCTCCATTCCCGCATTCAGGAGGAATCTTAAAAAAATTGTGAGCAGTATAACAGATCCTTGAAGCGAGAAGAAATGTTATTTTGGTTTATATTATGTCACGGCACAAATTACCGTATCGAGAGGTCCATATTGCTGACGCATAAAAAAAAATTTACTGATAGTGTTGCTGTCCCATAGTTCTCGTAATCACGACGAGGCAATATCCACATCAATATACCAGCAGGAGAAGTGTTCATACGGTAATTAACTTCATCATCACTCGCTGTGTGTTTATGCACTCAAATTTGCTACACATTTTTAATTGCCTGCGTGCCTCTCGATGTTTGTCCTATACAAACATGGCTGTAGCGTTCAGCAATGCGATTTTGAAGCATGATTTCTTTCATCCGGGACTTCATGAATATTCATATCCATCCTACCTTTGATTCGCATCTAACACAAGAATTCAGCATTTTTATTTTTTTACTTTTTACTCCTTTACAGTTCGTCGACAGGAGAATATGGGACCAAGAAACTGGAAGTAATCCGGTCATGATGTTATGAGGGAATCACCTCTGCATTCGCCTGTAACAATTTCTGGAATTCATGAAAACCGAAATTTGATTGGCATGATGTGGATTATAACCCGTGTCTCCCCTGGCCTAAAAGACAGACCAGAGCGCTAACAGTCACCTGCAAGGCTCGGCATATATGTTCAGTAAGTGCATTGATGTGGATTTGCGTCCCCTGTGGATGGGCGTTTGTGAGATCGGCATCAATTCCAACCGGCCTGCGTCTTTGGGATGTCTATGTTTCGAATACCCGTTCAGGTGTAAGTCGGGGTATTCGGACACGATCATGGACCTGGTGTAGCAAGAAATATAAATCACTCGACCAGGCGACACGTTTCCGTTGGTCCACGGTTCAGTCTCGATGATCTCGTGCCCAAAGCAATCGTAATTATCGATGTTGTTGCGTCAATATGAGAACTCTTAGGGGTCGTGTAGAGCCCTATTTCCAACACTGTGCGCTGAACAGTGTGCTCCGAAACACTTATGCCTGCACCGGATTGTGCTCTGTAGTCAGATCTGCCACAGGTCGGCACCTATCCTGCTTTACAGAGCCTCCGACATTCACGTTATGTGATGAGGCGTGGACGTCCTACGCCTGGAAACATGAACTTTGATCAGATCAACTTTTCCAGGTTCGTGGATCGGATTTCACCTTGAACTATAGGTCTCGGAGGAAAGAAACTGGTCGCCCTGCCTCTGACACAAGGCTTAGTACACTACCTTCGGTAGGATTCAACCATTCTTCGGGCTGTGGAGTAAGTTCTTTTTCATTTTTTAGGTTTAAAACAAACAGAAACATTTGTTTTGCAAAATACCATCCTCTGCTTCTTTACATCATCCTCTTAAAATTATGGCGATATTATTCAAACAAGCAAACTGTTTTTATTCTATTTTGATGGAACTCTGTATGTGTATACATTATAACAAATAGAAAATTTCTGTCTACGTTAATTCTACAGAATCGTAACCCTTCTACTCCTTTACACACCTTTAATTTTTTCCAACGTTTTTTCACGAAAATCCACAGTTTTTATCCGATTTAAACAGTACTTAGAACAGTCTGCTTAAAACAGAGTTGTCTGGTAGCTCAGTGGTTAAGGCTCTTGCTTTCAGCACTTACTTGGTCCGATTTGGGGTTCAAATTCCGGTGGAATAAGAAATTTTTAAGAGATGCATATGATCAATGGCTTAGTATACCCCTTTCAGCATTAACCAATTAACTTTCTGGTTGTTGACTGTGCTAGTTTCTTTCTTTATTTTTTTTTAACTTTAAACAAAGAGAAAAGCCCTGTCTACATTTGGTTTGCAAAAACCCAACCGTACTCTCCCTTTACCCCCATTAATTTTTGCTAATGTTCTTTATACAAACCCACAGTTCGTATCTGATTTCGAAGTAACCTTGAATACTGTAAAACAAATAGCAAAATATTGTCTATGTTTGGTTTACAAAAATTCATCACTTTCCCTTACACAAAAGTTATATTTCGAACTATTCAGAAGTAACTTTGCGCACATATGGTTAAAAATAAGTAATAAATTATGTTTGTATTTAGTTTATTAAACTGGACACGCTTTTTCCGTCACTCCTGTAACTTTTCAGCTGTTATTTTTTTTTTTTTTTTGCGTCTTTAGAAACCCTGCCAAAGTATATGATGGTTGAGAATGTTTACTACAATCCGATTAAAACGGATAAAACATCGGAACTTTCATATCCACCCGCCAACAATGCTGAGTGCTCTGCTTTTGCAGAAGAAAGCAAAAATATTGTATATCGCAAAGCAATGGAATCCACCTAGATCATGCAACGGTACACGTTTGGTCATCAAAAGGATCACCGGAAATGTTCTTGAAGCAACTGGACTGGAAAGTTTAAAGGAGAAATCGTCCTGTTGCCACATATTCCAATGATACCGTCACAATCTCCAATACCATTTAAAAGTGTGTGAAGATTCTCTTTTTTAGGTAAAGGTGTCAGGGATTGGAATGAGTTACCAAGAGAAATGATGAATAATTTACCGAAAACTTTGAAAGAATTTAAAGGTAAAATTTGTAGAGGGCAAATGTAGGTGGGTGCAGGATAGGGGGAAGATGTGTGTGTAGGGAAATTGCCACCGGAGCTTGTGCTCCATTGCAATTAAATTAAATTAAAATTAAATTAATTAAAAATTAAAGGCTTCAATTTCCGATTCGTTTGGCCTTCGCTATGACCATAAATAAGTCTCAAGGCCAAACAATGTCCGTTTGCCGCTTGAACTTGGAAAATATGTGTTTCTCCCATAGGCAGCTATGCCTGCTCACGTGTGGGAAAACCATCAAATCTATTTGTATTAGCAAAAGACAGGCTAACCATAAATATTGTGCACCAATTAGTGCTTAGATAAATTAAAATTATAAATTGTAATAATGTAAAATAATGAAAATAATTGTTAAAAATATTTAAAAATCAACTTCATCTACCTCATTTATAAAAATTGAAATTTCAGTAAATAAATAAATAAATTATTTTTTATAAATATCAATTTTTTATATATTTTCATTTAAGTAATTTTTAATAAAATATAAATTAAAATATTTTATGTTCGTTTGTACTTAATTTCAACTCTCCGAAACTCTTTACCAATTACTTTTGAATTTTTAAATCGACTAAAACTTTTTTGTCTTTATTGGTGAATATTAATTTGACTACATTAGGAAGTTAAGAATAACATTGATCCAACGTAGGTACTATAGCTACCGAGTCACAGCAATGCGTGGCCGGGTCAGCTAGTTTAACGTATAAAAATCATTGTCTTTCATTTATTTTGTACATGTTAATGTGTCTGTATATGCGTAACCACTTAAGCAATAAAAAGAGGCATTGCAATGCATGCCGGGTAAAGTTAGTAGTCAATAAATATATATGTACTGATTGAAACCATGAGATATGACTACCAGCTTTACGGGACCCAGTGAGTGGATTATTTTCTGTATTTCTACCACCGAATGTTCTGTGTTCAGAGTTGCGTATGGGACGAAAGTCGCGGCCTGTTGTAAAGGCCTTTCCATGTCCCCCGAGCGCCGGAACTTGCGACTGTCCACGGTGCGTCACTGTGACGCGATCTCTGGTGCGATTGTGTCTCCGGGACAACCAAAAGCCATTACCAGCTGCCCACGACTCCGTGGCCTACACCAACCCCCATCCACAAAATTAATTCCGGACACGTCCATCTTCTTCCTGCCACTAGTTGCGAGCGTCATCGGGGCGTGTTGAAGGGAGATAAACTCACTTCAGTAAACACGCGCGAGTAGAAAGCTTCTCTAAAACTTACTGTCCAACGACGTGCTCAGCGTGATAACTTCTAATATTACACTGCACTTAATTTCATCCCCATTTTACTATCGTTTGTTCCGCAAACTCTCACATCAAATAAATTTTGCAAGTCTTTTCACTTACCCTTCACCGTTCCTTCTATAGCGTCTTACAACAAATATACTTTTCTTAATCTTGCTAATTCACTTCTTCTTTCTCGTCTGCTATTTTAGATTCTCTTCTCGTTAAAAATAAAAGCCGTAGCGACTTTTTAGTGCCACAAAGTGAAATATAATAAATCAAAAATCATTCGCCGCTCTTCTCGTGTGATCAAAATTATTACATAAAAAAAAACCTCAATAGGTTTAGACATTTCAAAGGAACAATACAGCACCTTTTAATAAAATTACAGTTAACTAATGCAGTTGTGTGATGTTCTATTGTCATTGCCATTGTTAACGGATTAAACGAAAACTGAACGCTCACAACAATTCAGTTAAAACATATAGAAATAACTCGAATGATATTTCTTCACTATCGAAATTTTTATACGACTGCGGAAAACGTCTCGTTACTCGAATAAACCAGTCATCCATCATAATCAGTTTTATGAATTAGCTCTACCTAGACCTGTTTTTAGCAGGAAAAGGTTTCAAAATCCTTCACTTGTAGGAGAGAGTGATGAGTGGATGTACGACAGAAGTGAAGGAATAGGGTTGCAAAACTTTGGCCAGACTATTGCTTCAATATGGTAGTGTAGTATGGGACCCACATTTTGGATATCAAATACAGGAGTTGGAGAGGGTGCAAGGAAGGGCTGCTAGATTTGTTTCTGGAAATTATCGTAGAATGCAATCAGTGACAGATAAGACAAAAGAGCTGGAAGACAGGAGGAGAATAAAGAGTGTACGAGGCGCATATTGATGATGAGGCATGGAAAGACATTGGGTGTTATGAATATTCGCATTAATTCAGACATCTGCATCTGGATTCACATCCGCATCAATAAATGCGGAGTTTTTACGGATGCACATTCACATCAACAAGTAACTACATGTAAAGAAAGTGGGCGGAGCCAGAGTGGCACGTGCTTCGCGTTTGTTTTGGTAATTGTTAACTTCATTCGGTAACTGAAGAATAGGAAGGCACACATTGGTAACAAGATCCTACAGGTTTTATTTGTTGTGTTTTTTCTCATTGTCAATAAATTATAGTTACAGTGAGTGTTTACTGTGTACTTCATAGTTTTTTGCGTGTTTAATGAATATTTTGATATAAATATTAAGTGAAATGTCGCCACCAATAAAAAGTTGTAAAAAGTTGTATCTGGACTTATTTTACAATAAACAAAAATGATCCGGAGTGTAAGATATGTAATAAAAGTTACTCGCGGAAGGGACACACTACTACTTCTTTGAAAAATCACCTGAAATCAATACACCCGGAGGAGTTTTGTTATTCCAAAGTGCGATTAAAGAAAAGGAATTGAAGAAAAAAAATGATGAAGCAGGTATATACCGAAAATATCGGAATATCGGATTTAGAATCATGTTTTACAAACTTAGTTACGGTTTGATAAATTGATTTAATTTCATTAATAATTTACTGTTTTCGTTTCAAATCATGATCATTATACTTGGTGCTAAAAGGGCCAATATCTATAAACTTTCCTTACTTTATTATAGTGTGACTAAAATATATTTTTGTTATTGGTCACATTATTTTATGTTACTTTCTATATTAAATTTAAAATAAAAAATGGTATTATTGAAAATATTCACTTCTTATGCTAGAAGCTAACAAGAATCCAAAGTTAGTTCCAAATTATGTTTAAAATTAAATGCTTAAGTCTTGTTTCAATTCTAACATTATTGTTAGCAAATTATAGCCCTTTTAACACTTAATTATTTGAAAGCGCACACCACATTGGCCTTTTTTATTTTTAAAAATTTCAATTATAATGAGTATTCTTTACTTTTAGTTTTTTTTACATCGAATTTTGATTACTTATTTTTTTATTTAGTAGATGGTTTGTGTATATTCTGTTGTATTTTTTTACAGGTACAATTGTGACTCCGTTGCAACATGCCAAGAAACAGCTTTCGTTAGAGGATGTACTACAAAAAGAAAAAGAAGTGGGATACTAACAATCCTAATTCAAAAAAGATTGACAAACTCATTGGCGAAATGATAGCGCTTCGAAATTTAACTTTGTGGAGGTACTTGGATTTCGTCTCATACAAGAGTTAGCACCGAAATATAATTTTAGAGGACGAAATGTTTTTACTGTGCAATGAGCTATACATAAAACTTGCTGGAAAAATTAAAGAACTAATTGAAGTATATGATTACATGTCGCTCACTACTGATATTTGGACAGATCTCAGCTCAGGTATTTCTTTGATTAGCCTAACTTGCCTCGCAGTATCAGAAAACCTTGAACGATCGTCAATTGTGTTAAAAGGCGAGACTTTTGATGACCGTCATTGTGGTGATATCATTGCAGAAAAATTTAACACAATGCTTGCTGAATGGAATATTTCAAATGAAAAAGTGCATTGCATGATACGAGATGAAGGCTCTAACATGAAAAGAGGAATGCGATTAGCATTGCTAAATGATTTAGATTGTACCGTTCATAAGTTGCAAATTGTTATTCGGCATGGTTTACAATCGCAGGAAAGCATAGAAGACGTCAAACAAAAATGTAAGAAAATTACTACTCATTTTAACCATTCAACCATTGCTCAAAAGCAACTTGAAAAAATTCAGGACAGGCTTAATCAACCGCATCTTAAAGTATTCGAGGATTGTGTGACGCGCTGGAACAGCACGTTCTACACGTTTGAGCGTTTTTTGAAGATAAAAGATGCATTAAGTCTTTATGCCAATGACAATAACATTGAATCAATTTTGCCTGAAGAGTGGAAAATAATAGAATGCTGTCTTGAAGTAGTGAAACCGTTTGAAGAAGCCACTCGTGAAATGAGCAGTTCTCAGGCACTCATATCATCTGTGATTCCTATCATAAAAATGCTTTTGAAAAAACTTGACGACTATTTAACAAAACCACGAGAAAGTGATGCTATTCGGTTGGCAGTCTCTAATCTGAAATCACAATTTTCAGCGAAATTTTCTTCTTTGGAAGATAACAACTTATATGCAATTTCCACATATTTAGATCCTCGCTATAAGCATAAATTTTTCAAACCAGTCACCGAAGAAAAAATAAAAGATGAAATAATAAAGATGGTAAATGACCATGACATCACTGCTTCTCCTATGTCGCCGGCGGAAAAACCAAAAAGAATGAGAATGGGAGATTCTCTCGATCCTGAACCAGGAACGTCCAGTATGGGTAAGCAGACTTGCTTAAAAAGCAATCTTGCCATGATGTTAGATTCATCGAGCGAAGATGAAGGTGAAGGTGAACCGGACAACAGTAGCCCCGATGCTCTTCTCCGCAAAGAATTAGTTATTCATCGTAACAAAAAAAAAAAAAGACTGGATTTAGATGAAAATCCACTTAATTGGTGGAAAGTTAACCGTTGTGAATTTAAAATTCTCTCCAAATTAGCATGCAGATATTTATCACCTCCACCAGCCAGTGTTCCCAGCGAACAACTATTTAGTGGAGCTGGGTTAATATATAATCCACTAAAAAACAGGTTGGAAGCTGAGAAGGCTGCAATATTGCTATTGATTAAATATAAATCACCAATTTTTAAGTTTAATTACTAAACAAAGATTTTTTATTATGAAACTCGAAGCTTAAAATTTTGTTGTCATAAGTAAAACTAAAATCTTGTGTAATTTTGTTCTTAAAATATGCTTAAATAAATAAAAAGTTAAAATCAAATTGATTTTCAGTTATTTATGCACTTAAAATTTAAATAATTATCCTTTTAAAATCCCAAAATCCGCATCCGCATCGAATCCGCATCCGCGGATGTGAACTTCTAATAATCCGCATCTGCATCCGCGGATGTCTAAATTTTTGCATCCGTAACAACCCTGGCCATGACCACAAGCTGGCACCCGATTTCAGAAATAATGGTGCTGGACGATTTTCTTTCGTATATTACAGGGATTGGAATAAGTTAACATGAGAATTGATGAATAATTTACCCAAAACGGTAAAACAACTTAAAGTTGAAATTTGTAGAGGGCTAAAGTAGGTGATAAATGAAAAAAAAGTGTGTGTGTGTGGCGTGGTGGGGGGGGGGGGGGGGGGGGGGGGGGGGGTGTAGTGAAACTGTCACCGTAGCGTGCACTACATCGAAATTAAAAAATTTATAGTATAAAGTTTATTCGAATCGAAAAAAGCAAGTTGTATTTTGATCCCTCAGATATTCAAAATGTGTGTTTTTGAGTGCAAAGAAACATCACAATAATAGAATCGTCTTTTTGTATGGTTTGTTATTAGCTGAAATATGATTCTCCCTAAGCTGATGGCTGTTTTCACGGGAAGAGCTGTTGGTGAAATGCTTGACATTTTAAGAATATATAATAAAGTGTACACATTTCTGACGGTCATTTTTCTCGTAATTTTTTGCATGGAACCAGATTTTTGTTTTGAGTGATGATGTTTTCAACGTGGACCTTTAGCGTTGGTAATGTAACAGCAGGTTGCAGGCATTGTCCAATTCTTTATGTGAATATGTCATCCACAATCATCTAACGTTCAAGTGAGTTCTTAAAAAATTAATTAAAAAATAAAGACTGAAGGGCACTGAGAAATTATACTGAAAATTCCGCTGTTGCCGTTAATCCACGACTCAAATAACGTGTACACTGTTCTGTAGTCCCGGTTAAGTACATGCTGTTTATTTTACTCGTCCTTCCTATTTAAATTAAAGTTTTAATAGTACTCGTAAATAACGAGAAGAGTGTTGGAGTAGGTAGTATTTAAGCTCCGTAATGTACACGGCAGTTAATTGCAGTTATTGTTTTAGGGAAAGAGTTTGTATGAGCCTCAAAGTACTTCATCCAGGTGCGGCTGCACTTATTATTGTTTAATTGCCTAATAAAAAGGCACAAATCCTTGTAAAAAAATTTTAAAAAATTAATGAATAGCACGGGAAAAACACTGTCCACGCAATGTTTATTACTGTTATAAAGACAGGCGATTAATGACTTTATGAATTAATTTATTCGTGAGGGGCACTCGACTAGCTGGGGAGTTTACATTCCATTAGCGAGATTATTTGTGCCGAGATCTCATAGAATTTCATTCACGCTATATCAATAATCATTTTCTGAAAGGAAGGTAAATAAAAACATCGTCTCATTCTGCCTGTGTACTCAGTTTTCTTTAGAACGTAATCATTTTGTTTGTTGAACTCATTTGCAGATGTATCTTATGGCGCCGTTGTTACTTTATACGAAAGAGTTATTTCATTTGGCTATCTCTAATGCCGGACAGAATATTTCGTTGATTACGATCCGACACTAGTTTCGGAGCCGATGATTTATGTAACTGAGATCACTACGAATCAGTTACATAGATCATAGATGTGAATGGGTCAGCCGCTACAGAGCAGGGGAACGCCAAAATCAGTCGTGCTTGAATATTACTGTTTTTGCTAATATTAATGTTCACGTTCAACACAAGCCTCATTATTGTCTGCCCTGTAGTCACTGTTATGTTCTATAATGTAAACTAATCTTGTATATTATTTCTAAATTTTCTTTAAATGAGACATTTTTCTCGCTTCACATTTAACCAAAATCGATAAATGAGGTATCATTTTAAAGATTAAGTTCACGCTTTGGTAGTATCATTAATTGAGAAATAAATTTTTCAAATGGCGAAATTATGAATAATCAAGGTCACGGGTATGCGATAGTTCAGAGTCTAGCTGCTAGGCTTCGCTAGCGTCGATAAAGAGGGATCGCATTAACGCTAGATAGCAGCACCACGTGTCACAGAGATATCGATAAACTGTGTGTGTTTTCTGGCGTAAAGAGCTTTTCGGCACAGCTCGTCAGATAACCGTTAATCGTCAATTAACGAAGTTAACAAAATTGCAAAAATGTAACTTTTAAGCTGACCTAAAAATCATTAAGGTTCTTCTTAACTTCCGCTAAATTGAACTTGCGTTAACTTTAGTCCGTTACATTGGTTGCTTACGTCATTTTATTTGTTTGAATTGCGCGCCAAGGCACGCTTGTACGTTCGATAAGTCGAATAGCGGACGATTTAGGTAATGCGGAGTGCTAGTCCGAGTGTGATATATATATATATATATATATGTGTGTGTGTTATTCTAGGCTTGGCGTGGATGTGAGCAGGAACGCTAGAGTTGTGGAGGGGTCGTATTTTACGTCTGCAAATCGGCGCTTACTTCACGTTTCAAATTCGTTCAGTGATTTCGATATTTTTATAACTTTTTTACTACAAGAAATATAGTGCCACTTTTTAGATTGTGTTGGTTTTGAGTTTGTTATTGAATTAAATTGGTATTCGTCATATGATCTAGATCTAGAAACTGTTAGTTAAATCAGAAACGCTAGCAATTGCAACGAGGAGATTAAAAATCTCTGTCCATATTTATGCAATTAGGCCTATATTGCATTGTGTAAAGATTGAGAGAACAATTGCTTTATGAATTCAAACGGTGTTTGCCTAAATTTTTTAAAATATAGAGACACGTTTCTAGCCTTAATGATCTTAAACAATACAAGAAAGTATGCATAGATCCAAATATTAACAGTTTGAAGAAAATGTAGAAGCAGGATCAAGTTGTGGAATAAGGGAAAACAATTCAGAACCTTCAAGTTCTGTGGATTCTGGTGTAGATAGCAGCAAAAGTTTTTTTTTTTTTATCTCTATCTCCTATAAAAAGGTTAAGTGAACAAAGCACTGGTGAATCTTTTAGCATCGTAGTCACAGACAGCAGCGCATCGCAAGCTGGTGTGGACCAATGCATTGTAAGCTTTTTCGTTGCCAACACATGATTCCATTCCAAATTGTAGCATCTGATTCGTTCGTTTCAGAAGTTGATTAAAACGTTGAATCCCAGTAAGAACTCAGTTTTCAGAGGGACATTGGGTAAACGTATTGTTGATGGTTAGCTATTAACGGATAATTGTAACTTGCCATAAATTTGCAAAAATGTATCGCTTTAACGATTATCGAAGTTAACTTTTTATGTAGCGGATTAACGGTTAACGAAATTAACTTTTTGATTAACTGCGCCCTGCTATACTTTTATGATATTTTTTTGTTGCTGTCAGGAAAACATTTCTTTCGCTACGTACTGTACCTGTTTCAGTGACAAATAAACAATTGCTACTAATGAGCCTGGCAAGATTAGGGCTGTCAAGCCCTCTCTTACATCATACCAGGTGTTTACAATAAATAATATACACCTTACACAAACTAACAATATACAACACTTATATAACATTTTGCATAATTTAGGTTCAAGAGTAATATTAACAAAAAATCTTAATAATATTTATGAGTAAAATACTAACTAAAATCTTAATAGCATTCGTTCTTAACTAGTTAATAATTTAATGGTATAAACTAATGATAGTGGAAGTTAAGAAGTAAACGGTACAAACTTAATACTAGTAGGATGAAGAAAACAAGACATTAACTAATAATAGGGAAAGATATAAACATATCTTTAGAGCTGATCTAGCTATTCATTTCAACGAGCATGAGACATCCAATTTATTGTCGTACAGGGATAAGTGGAAATCTAGAAAGTTTTAATTTATTTAGGAATGGGTTCATCGGCTAAAAAAATTTAAGGGCACATATTTTGAAAAATTGTATATCCTCCGTTTACGTAGTTTATGCCCATAACCTTTAACTACATCACGTAAATAGTCAAAGAAATGCTATTGCAATAAAAACTTTTTGTTCTCAATTTATTTCTTTTGATTATATCAAACGTTCATGAGACCCACTAGCACAATCTCTCCCTCGTGAGAAGCTAGGTGTTAACATGTTCTTATAATTCAGTTATGTTTTTGGTATTAATTATTCATTTTATGAATTAATATTTTACGATTTTAGTGCTTCTGAACAATTCGTCGTGCAATTAGCTTTCCAAGATGACAACACGAATCTAATTTATGCATACGTAATTTACAAACATTTACCTATGAAAATTGAAAAATATCTACCGTGTATGTAATTTACGAAAAGTTTTAGGGTACCAATAAATCTTTAAAACGGGGTAAAAGGCAGATTATACCAAACTGCATACTGTTTTAAAAAATATATATATATATATATATATATATATATATATATATATATATATATATATATAAATTTAAACAAGAGAGCTATTAATGATGGAGCAGAAAAGTACGCTGATTCAGAATATATAAATCGATACTGAAAACCATGTCACTTAATTTTGCTTCTCGAAAATATTAATTTACCGATTTTATGGTAAAAACTTTTCGTCCAGTTTTTTTTTAATTTCGTTTATTTATTTAATTTCATTAAAAATAAGTGAGATACCAAATGTTGATCGTATTCAATTGATCTCATGATTAATGTATCACAGAGAATTCGATCGCCAATATATCGTGTGTAAACATTCGGCTAGTCACCCGAGAATATTATATTAATTCTCAACACCGAGAAAAAAGTCGATTTCATGATTATTAATAATGTATATCTTTTGATAAAGCTAATAAGTTGATATAAATAACATTTAATAAATTTACATTTGACTAAATTACTTTGTCAATAACTAAAGGGTCCGAATCTCTCCATTCTGCTGCTAATATGTACACAGTTTCAAACAATAAATTTTCTGTACAACTAGAATTTTATATTATACCGGTGGAAGCTCTTAATTGTAAAGAAGAAGGAAAATAACGGCGGCAGTTTGTTATTGAAGTTGCAATGTTTCTTTCCTTTTGTTCCAATCTCAAGTTCCCTTACATACAAATCAAACTATACTGTACTCTCTCATTCCTGAAATCAACTGGTAATTTATTTTCTTGGTGCTATCTCCCTTCCACATGCTGCACCTAAATCTTGTGCATTGTCGTCAATATGTCTCAAACATGGCCACGTTCCTTTCACCCGTCTTCCATTTTCCAATAACTACCAACCTAAATATTTTGTCATTTGAATTGCTGTGTGCATTCTGTGGTAATATCCATACACAATCTAGCAGCTCTCCCTTTTCCCCTCTCTCACTCCGATATTAGATAGACATAATGTGGATCCTGTATCATCCCACAATAATCTAGCCAATATTGCGTAATCCAGCTGTCTTTCTTTCCTAGTACATCCCATCATTATTCACTCAAATATATGGAATACTTTTAATCCTTCCCCTAAAATTTCCCCAGTATGAACTACTCCCCTTAGATTACTATCATCTGATATTTCCAGCTTCTTAAAAAATTATCTTCAACTAGCAGTGTGTAACCATATTTTAAACCTTTATATTTCTATCTGTGTATATAATAAACATTTTTATTCCATGTATATTCATCAAACGAGATATCCTGTCTAGATCTCTCTGCAGTTATTCATAGTCTCTTCTCGATGTAATTCTATTGTATAACATTGTGTTATCTGTAACAAGAGAATCACTCTGTGATACTGCTGATCTCTGTTCCGACTCCCATGATATTTCATTCTGTACCTTGACCTCTTGCTTCTTACCCCATTTCGAAAAAGATTATGGGAACTTTATATGGTCTCTAATCGCCGCCGCCGTCGATATACCGAATTATTATGATAAAAAAATTGAAGTGTTGTCTCAGTTAACGAATTGTACGACCGTTGTTATGAATTAACGCATACTAATTTGTTCATTTATTACATACTCTCCAGTGACCACAACTAAATGTATAAAACTCTGAGTTTCTTTACATCTTATTTTTTTTTTAATGTGAAACATCTCGTGCTCTGAATAATAGAGTGACATATTTTCTTACTAAAAAAAGGACTCGTGGTAATCCGAACCGAGAGCTTTAGAAGCCTAGTCTGAACCACTAGATCAAAAAAGACCTCTTGGCGTTGAAGATAATCTTATTTTCAGATTCGATTCTTAGAATGAAAAGAACTTTCTCTTTTTCTCTTGTGTTTCTTGTTGACTTGTAGGTATCTAGCGCAGATTCGAGCACAAGTTTTCTTCCGCTCATTGGATTAATTCACAAGCTTTGTCTTCTTCCTTTCACTTCTATCTCAATCTCGTAAATTCCTCACACTTTTTCTTTAAGTTAGCAAGGAAAAAGAAATGCAACACTGAAAAAAAAATATTCACGACATTCTTCAAAAACTTATATTTTGAATTCTTGCTAATTTTTGTTTTCAGCACACCCTCGTTTGGGACAAATTATTGTTACTAAAATTAAATGAAAAAGGCAAAGAACATAAAATAAACGAGAATTTGACAAATCTTTGCTAAAATCTGATATTACACAATACCCGAGAGATGTGTCCAAAAAAAGAAAAAAAATATTGTATTTGTCATTAATCTTAGTTGTTATAAGCATATATTATGAAATACTAACAGGGCTAATAGAATCCTTTTACTGAATATAATTTCGTATTTAGGCTACCATTTAATTTGTATGTTTCAGAATCGATTTCTACGGCCGTTGCAAGCAATATCTAGATATTGTGAACGATGGATCTCGGTTGAATTTAATCGGTAAATTCTTTATACATAATGCATATTTATGCCAATAGCAACATTTTTTCTGTTTTCACCCATATGTAACAGACACTCGTAATATATGAGTATATTAACATAATAAAATAAAACATAGTATATACCTTTCGAAACACAATGAAAAACCTCCACCATCGTAAATGACACTACATCACCAAAGACCCGAACAGTCAATACAATTACCTAAACGTAAACATTATACAACTGGCGCAAATAACGCGAGGGGAAAAATATGGCTGTCACAACAAAGCATCTAATTGTAGCGACTCGGGAACGAAAACAATAAACGTAAATATATATGTATTGTTCTAACGCAACCAGTAAATAACCCCAGAAAATTGCCAAGAGAAGTCCCGGATGCTGGAGAGCAGAAAAAATATTTGTTTGTAACAAAAAGAAATATAATTTAATTTTTATTGTAAATCTACTTTGAATTCATAACAGTATAACCAAAAGATATATCTCCAAAAGTCAGCAGACGAACTACTATGATGCTTTCTATTGGAAAAAGAACTAACAATAATAATAACCATTTTTGTGTTGCTTGTGGATATTACCATATACATTAATATCTGTTTTGGGATATCATATCCAAATCAAAACCCTAATGATGATCGTTCATCTAACATAAGTTACTAGATCTTAAATGGAATAAGTTTCAAGACCAATTTTATTAATTTAATTTAATTGCAATGGAGCACACGCTTCGGTGGCAATTTCCCTACACACCCATCTTCCCGCTATCCTTCACTCACCTACAGTTGCCCTCTACAAATTTTAACTTTAAATTCTTTTAACCTTTTCGGTAGGTGATTCATCATTCCCCTTGGTAACTCATTCCAATCCCTGACACCCTTACCTAAAAAAGAGAATCTTCCCACACCCTTGTGCCTGAAATCGAGTGCCAGCTTGTGGTCATGGTCATCTTTTCCCTTCCATGAACTACTTTTCATACCTACTGCAATTTCTTTCCATGCCTCATCGCCAGTATACACCCTGTACACTCCCATGACCCTCCTCATCCTCCTCCTGTCTTGCAATGAATCCCATTCCAGCTCCTTTATCATATCTGTCACTGATTGCATTCTGCGATAATTTCCAGAAACAAATCCAGCAGCCCTTCTTTGCACCTTCTCCAACTCCTGTATTTGATACGTAAAATGAGGGTCCCATACTACACTACCATATTCGAGCAATGGTCTGACCAAATTTTTGTAACCCAATTCCTTAACTTCTCTCGTACATCCCCTCATCACTCTCTCCAACAAGTGCCGGATTTTGAAACCTTTTCCTACCACCTGTCCTATGTGTCCTGCCCAGTTAAGCTTGTTATCAAATGTAATGCCAAGATATTTACATTTCAAGTCTTCAGCAAGCAATTCTTCCCCCACCTTATATTCATAATTAACCTTTATTTTTTTATTTGTGTATCTAATTAGCTGACTCTTCTTTGCATTTATCTTCATCCCATGTTTACCAACCCAACTAGATATCCTGTCCAGATCACCCTGCAACTTGTTACAGTCCTCTATTGTTTTGATCCTTTTATACAGCATTATGTCATCTGCAAACAATCTAATATCAGATAGTAAACAATCAACACAATTATTCATTAGAATAATGAATAGCAATGGTCCCAATAAGCTACCCTGCGGCACTCCCATTTTTACTTCCACTTCCTTTGATACCACATATCCTACCCTAACTTTCCGTTTTCTATCTTTTAAAAATTCTTCTACCCAGCAAATCACTTTCTCATCCACTCCAATAGTTTTTACCTTATTTACTACCATTTTGTGGCTTACTCTGTCAAACACCTTTGAAAGATCTAGTGCTACACTAGCAATTTGGCCTCCCTTGTCCATTTCAATCGAAATATCTTGTATATATCCCACCAACTGAGATTCGCATGAATATCCTAGCCTAAACCCATGTTGCCTACTCGAAAACCACTTACGTTCCTCACATATTTTCTGATGTGGTTGCATATCAATCTTTCCATTAATTTACCTACCGCTGAAGTAAAACTGATTGGCCTGTAATTTTCGACTCTATTTCTCACCCCTCCTTTATGTACCGGTACTACTATCGCACTTTTCCAGTCTTGTGGTAAGCAGCATGTACCCAGACTCAATTTAAATAATATTTCAAGACAAGGTACAATGTTACACCCGGCTATCTTTAATATATCTGTGGTAATATTATCTCCACCAGCCCCCTTATGTGTTTTCAGCTTCCTTATTTCCTTCATGATTTCTTCAGGATGAATTACAAAGTTTTTAGTATCTTCATTTCTAATCGTATTGTTAAGCTCTTTCTCCGAATTAGACCTTCCCGTTTCTGATTGATTGTCCCTAATGCTCTCACTAAACCAGTTACTTAAAATCTCTGCCTTTTTGAAATCCTCAGTAACTACTTCTCCATCCTTATCTATGAGCATCTCTACACCCTCCCTTCCCCTCAGTATCCTGATATAGCCATAGAAATTTCTAGATGCATCAGTCAGTGGTCCTCCTGTACTGACAATACTCTTCATAAACCCATCTTTAGCCACTTTCTTTGCTGTTATTAAGTCCTTGTTTAGTTGTTTCAAATATTCCCTACTACCCTGCTGTCTCTTAACTCTGTTATGTTCTCTTCGTACCAACCTCTTTAACCTCCTCACTTCTCTATTATAGTACACAGGTTCTCCACTTCTCTTTTTTTCTGCTTTGGAATAAATTTTTCTTCCCCATTTCTTATTATCTCCTTGAACTCTTCCCACCTTGACTCTACTGTACTTGTGCCTTCCTTCCATTTGCTGAAATGTTCTCTGAAATATCGCTTCAAATTTGAAATCTGTGCCTTTTTATAATTGTACCTATTTCCCCCTTCAGTTTTGGCTGCTGGTTCACTGAATCCTCTAATATTCATCAGAACTGCATCATGATCACTTATTACTTGACAACCCACAAGGTTATCATCGGGCTTTATTAGGAATATATCCAAAATATTTTGTCTCCTAGTGTTTTGCTCTACCACTTGTATAATTCCTCCTTCCCTTATTAAGGTATTTGCAAATCTTTGTTCCCGGGTGTTATTAATCTTATTTCCTTCCCAGTTAACACCCGGTAAATTTAAATCCCCACCAATACTGACCATTCTATTCTCACCTCTGAAATCTGAGTATGAATTTAATTTCTCCCCAAGAGCCTCATCTTCATCTGTCATTCTTCCACTGCGGTAAACAGTCAACGCTCTGAATTTATCTTTTTTATTACCCCAGAAATCTACCCCAAGTAACTCATGGTCTTGATCTATGAATGTCAGTGAACTGTGGTAGTTTTTGCTAACTAGTATGAAGACTCCTCCACCAATTGGTCCTCTATCTCTGCGGTACACACTGTAACCATCAGGAAAATCCTCAGTGTCTAGTACGTCTTCTGTTAACCAACTCTCTACCCCAATTATTACTTGTGGTTCGTGTATCTCTATTAAGTTTGCAAATTCGATTACTTTGTTCATTATACTTCTACAGTTTACCATTAACACCCTTATTACCGGCTTTATATTTTCAGCATTTATCTCCTCTATCCCAGATTTACCCGAGCCAGTTATTGTTTCAGCAACTTCATTTATTTCTTTAACATCTATGATCTTTCTCATCGTGGATCTACAATCAGTATCACTTTGATGATCTGTTTCCGTCCCTTCACCAGCAGCCCCTAACCTAAAAAAGGCACAGTCCTGACCCCATCATCACTGGAAATGGGCTCCCTTACTGCTTTAGCTAACAACTCAGAAAGTACTCCCTTCCCCCTTCTATTTAGGTGTAGGCCATGCCTACTGAAACCCCACCTACCTATGGTGTTTACAGGCACAACCCCCAACACAGAACTTTTTCTAGGTTATGTGTTGTATTGACAAAAAAACGAACATTGTCTTTAAGGTTTTGTACAAATTTATTCTGTAAGTTCCATAGAGACAAAGGATGTCGAAGTGTTTTTTCTTATTTTGGTGTTTGGGATATAGAAGCTTAATGCTCATCATGTAGAGAGCGAAGATACGTTTTTTTTTTCCACGTGAAAATTTGTCTATTTTAGATTACTTTTGTCACCGAGTCAATTTTAATAGTTCTGTTACCAAGGAATTGAAATTTGTTCCCAATATCGACTATATCCTGTATTTAAATGACAAATACTAAAAATTATCAAATTTAATGTACAAGGGATGATCACATGAAAAGGTACAAAATGACACGGTGGGTACAAATGTAGACTTCATTCAAAATATACTCCATAGGCCTGAGCACAACGATCCCACTGATGAACAAGCTGCATGATTCCTTGTTCCCAGAATTCCTGTGGCCGTGAAGAGACCCAGTCCTTCACAGCGTCCTTGAGTACGTCATCCGAGTTAAAGCGCTTCCATTTCAGGTGTTTCTTCAGTGGACCAAACACATGAAAATCGCAGGGTGACATGTCCGGACTGTAGGGTGGATGGTCCAACTTCTCCTCCCACTTGAACTTGGCCAGTTCCATGTGTGTAACTCTGGAGACGTGTGGACGTGCGTTATCATGGAGCAGAACCACACCCTCCGTGAGCAGCCCCGGGCTTTTGTTCTTGATGGACCTGCGTAGGCGTGAGAGTGTCTCACAGTACACATCCCCCACCTGTACGCCATCCTGTCCTCATACGGACTGCCGCATCATTTGGACGCCGCTTTTGATAAGAGCCTCTACTCTCTACTGCGCATGCTCCGATCCCAGTCAGAGACTCCAATCGCATCCCAAGATGTCTCACTACGTTCTCCCATGATGGAATGTGCGAATATTTAACTGTTACGTTCTTACGTCGTTTCATACCTTTTCATTTGATCACCCGTTGTACAATAATTTTAATATGTAAATAAATTGCACTGGAGCACATGCTCCGGTGGCAATTTCCCTAAAAACCCATCTTCCCCCTTTCCTGCACCTACCTGCATTTGCCCTTTACAAATTTTAACTTTGAATTCTTTCAACGTTTTTGTCAAATTATTCATCATTTCTCTTGGTAACTTATTCCAATCCCTGACACCCTTACCTAAAAAAGAGATTCCTTGTACACCCTTGAGCTTGAAATCGAGTGCCAGCTTGTGGTCACAGTCATCTCTTTCTTTGTTTATACGTTTTCTTAAAGAAACAAAAGTACTTTTTTTAATTTTACTTTGTCATATATTGATTCTGTTTTATGAAAGTACTCTAAATCGTACTGATGAACTGAACGGTTGGTTTACCATTGGTAGCAGTGTGATGTGGTCATGGCACTAAAGCTCCATACCTAACCTAAAAATATGTCAGGCAATGCTTTTTGTGCTAAGTGGTTGTAGGAAACATTTGCTAATGTCACTAGAGTACTCAACTAGCTTTCAGTTTTATGGTACTTTTTATCTACTTGCCATAGTCTTAACACAAATGAACAAACCAGAACTTGTTGCCTGGTATTCTTTGGCAATATTGCCTCTTGGTACTGTACTTGTATCCGTAATAACAACACAGAATGAGAAGAGAATGTTTGCTGTACAAAGCATTAGAAAGGAGTATGGAGATGATGCTATTTTTTAGAAACAATTTGAAAAATTTATAGTTGTTGCAGAATGAACCCAATATATTAAACACATTGGCCAGGAACTACCTTTTATCTTCATCATCTTGTATAGTTTCTAACGTCTTGGTGGAACTGTCTGGAACACTAGCCACTCCAGCATTCTCTTTTCCTATCATCATGCCATCCTCCACTACTGCCCATTCCACGCCTGTAGCTAGAGGATTTTAATCTTTAAGACTTCCCCAGATGGGAACACAAGAACATTTTATAGAGTTGTGTACATTATTTTCCAAATATCTAACACATGAAAAATCTCTCCCAAGCACACACACACACACACTGCTGATCTTTATTCACAGAAATTACTGGTATGGTTGCTTATCAAGCTCTTCGTTGCCTATTACTACCTAGTTCAAACTAATCAGCCAATTATGTCTCATCTCTTTACCAACTGGTACTGCTGCGGCTCATTTCCAGCCTTCTTGTATGCAGAAATGTTCAACAATTAGTTTTAAAAATGCTTCTAAGTATTCTCCACCTATCTGTAGTACATCTGTGGTAAAAAAAATTTCTACACCACATAATTTAAGCTTACTGAAATCTCTGCTAATGTCCTCTGGATCTATTTCTAATTTCTTAGAGTGCTTGTTTCTACTTATGTGAGAAACCTCCTGCAGTAATATTTTGTCTGCTGCCATTCTATGATAGTTCCCAATTCTCTTCAGCTGCGTAATGTTTCTGTCTTTTTCATATCATCAGTAACTTCTTACCAGCCTTATCCACGACTGTCTGAATGCCATTACTTCCATTCAGCCCTTTTTTTTTCTTTTTTTTTTTAAATATAGACATAAATTCCTAGTTGCACACAATTCAGTATTCCTTTCCCTGCCTTAATATTCGTCATGGGTACATTTTTAGTTTCCCTCTTTGCTAACAACAATCCCTCATTAAATAGAGTTCTCTATTGCCTTCTCATTCAATGACTTATATGAATTAAATCTTAGTGCAAAATTCACTTCATATGCTGATGACACAGGCATGACTGTTACGGGTATCACTTGGGAAGACAGCTTCAATGCACCTCAGGAAGCCCTAAACACTGTTCAGCAATGATTAAACCATAATCTTCTAATTTTAAATGAAAACAAGACCAAATTTGTTTGCTTTACACACAGTATAATAACACAACCACCAGACCATCAAACCCTGATACTCCACAAATCAACTTGCAATAGTCACACAAAATGTAACTGCATCAAAAGAAAGCAAAAAACATTATGTATCTAGGCATAGAAATAGACTGTAATTTGTGTTGGAATCATCATGCATCAAACTTAGTTGCTAAACTACAAAAGGTTATTTATGTATTTTATAGGATAAGAAACATTCTCCCAATCGAAGCATTAAGAACTGTATTTTTAGCCTTAGTCCAAACACACTTACGATTTGGTATAAACAGCTGGAGAGGAATACTTGATACACACTTGGCTCAGGTCAACAGATGTCATAATTACATTCTGAAAGTGATGTATAAAAAGCCTTACACTTTTCCAACCTGTGACCTATCTAAACAAAGCGTGTTGCTCAACGTCCATCGGCTATTTATTCAAACAACGGCCATGTACATACATGCCAATATAAAAGTCTTCAACACTAGTGACCTTGAATACTAGAATACAAAAAATAAATGGAGCATACATCCCTCGCTGAAACACTGTACTAGGACAAAGACATCCAATCTGCCTTGGTCCTAGAATTTATAATAAATTACCTGCAGATGTTATCAATATACCAAAGCATACCATGAAGAAATATATATCTGCTTGGCTTTTAGACAACTATGAATTAATAAATTTTCATCACTTGGTATAAACAATATGTAAGTATGTAGGTCTTAAATATTACTTTACTACTAATAATTTGTACAATGACCATGTACATGGAATTGAACTTTATAAAAATTGTATCACTTGTGTCTTTACATTCCTAATAAACTATATTGATTATTGTTTATACACAATCATGTATAAATTGTCCAATAGATCTTAAGTCACTGTAAATATCCATAATGTAAGAATCAAGATAGTTACAACTTGAAGCCCACACACAAGTTTTACCTTATGTGGGATTCACAGTATATCCTTATCATACCCAATACCATATTAAAATTGTATAATTGTTTTTTGTGAATAATAATAATAAAAAAAAATAAGCTGTATCCCTTCCCTTTAATAGCAGTTTCTTAATTTTTTGATTTGTAATAAACATTTCTATCAAAGTTTATTTCACATCTTTCAACTGTTCCAAATTCTCCTCCATCATACTGGTGCCCTTCTTTTAACTACTGAAATTGTCATGAAACTTTTCTTTAATTATGAAATAATAGCCTTTGATATTATCCTTCAAATCATTTTTTTTGCTGGTGCATGTTTTATTAAAACATCTTATCCTCATCATAACTGTTTCATGATAACTTAGTGTTTCTGTGACCTGAGGCACCATCTAGTTATCTTTAGGAAAATATCCAATGTCCTTTTACGCATTTCTAATTTTGTGTAAATCACTAAGGATTTTCACGAATCTCTGCTCCCTGTTTTTATTTATTTGATTTATTTCCGGTTCAAGGTCATGTGTTTAACCTTCCGGCTGTTACAGCTCTCTCACACTCTCTTCTGAACACCTAATTTGCATTTAATTTCTCCCAAAGTGCTACATTCCATTCATATATCATTACTATCATGAATGTCTGTGAAGGAAGAAAGTGCTTCACAAAAAAGTTACTTGTGATTAAGAGAGGTTATTCGTGTGACTCCCAGTTGGTAGGTTATGCCTGAGACATTTTGGATGAAATGAACAAAAGAGGGCAAGGTGATAGCACTACACTGGGATTCATAAAGTCATTGATTGTTGATAAATTGGGTTAAGACCATTAGAAGGTACGAATGTTTGCTATTTCAGGTGAAGTGAAGAGTTACAGTGAAAAATTCAGTATCAGAGGAGGTGAAAGAGAAAAATGAAATGCTACGGGATAGTGCTCTGATATTATTACTGGTCACTATTTTAAAGAGTCATTAAGTTGTTAGTTTGTGAGAGTGGACTATGTGCAGCTACGGAGGGATATTTACCAGATTTTTATTTGGTTATATCAGCATTGAACTATGATAAATGTTAAAAAGTGCCATTTTATTAGATTCAATAAATATGTGGTGCAAGAGGAAATGTTACTTAAAGACATGAAATATTAATACTTTTTCATCACTTTCTCCAACAAGTGCAGTGTTATGAAACCTTTTCCTACCACCTGACCAACGTGTCCTGCCCATTTAAGCTTGTTATCAAATGTAATGCCAATATATTTACATTTCAAGTCTTCAACAAACAATTTTTTCCCCACCTTATAATCGTAAACAGCCTTTAGTTTTTTATTTGTATATCTAATAAGCTGACTTTTCTCTGTATTTATCTTCATCCCATATTTACCAAACCAATTAGATATCCTGTCCAGATCACCCTGTAGCTGCTTACAGTCTTCTACCATTTTGATCCTTTTATATATATAGCATTATATCATCTGCAAACAATTTAATTTCTGATAGTAAACAATCAACACAATTATTCATTAGAATAATGAATAGCAATTGTCCCAATACGCTACCCTGCGAGGCTGCGGCACTCCCATTTTTACTTCCACTTCTTTTGAAACTACATTCCATACCCTAACTTTCTGTTTTCTACCTTTTAAAACTTCTTCTACCCAGTAAATCACTTTCTCATCCACTGCAATAGTTTTCACTTTACTTACTACTATTTTATGACTCACTCTGTCAGAAGCCTTTCAAAAATCTAGTGCTACACTGGCCCTCCTTGTCCATTTCATATGAAATATCTTGTATATATCCCACCAACTAAGATTCACGTGAGTATCATTTCATGAATCCATGTTGCCTGCTTGAAAACCACTTATGCTCCTCACATATATTTCAGATGTGGTTGCATATCAATCTCTCCATTAATTTACTTACCACTGATGTCAAACTGATCGGCCTATAATTTTTTACTCTATTTCTCACCCCTCCTTTATGTACCGGTACTACTATCACACTTTATCAGTCCTGTGCTAAGCAGCAAGAACCAGACTCAATTTAAATAATATTTCAAGATAAGGTAAAATGTCACATCTGACTATCTTTAAGATTTCTGTATTTCTAGCAAGGACAAATAATTTAAACCAATCACTTACAAAAGCTGAATACAGGATAGTTGCAGTGATGTAAAAATAAGAGACATACATAACTGATTCTTAATTTATGAATCACAAAAATTTCTGCATTACAAACAGTCCCTCATCTACTACTTTGATAAGCCACCACCAGTCTCATTCAATAGATAACAACCAGATGTCCATACAACCTACCTTCCAACTCATTCCAGCAAAAATAGACTCCCAAAACTCAGTTACTAGGTTACTAGTTTGTGAGTAGTAATCTATGAGATCTAGCACAGTATACATTGGTTTCTATCCCTTAACCAGAGTACTTTGAAACTTTCAAGGATGTGAATAGAATCTCTGACACTTACACAAACCTTACTGTTATAAAAACACTATGCAATCATGGGCTGTATCACAAGTGAGACAGCCAGTATGATACGACAATTGATGTAAACATTTTTGTTTTGACTCATTCTACAGTTCTGTTATGTAGGATAACTAACAACATGTGTGGGATATATAACTACAAAACTGACATTATACATAGTGTTTTTAATTTAGGGTAGTTTTCATTACTGTTTTCTTGATTTAATTTCTTACATATTTTAATTTTATATGTTCCTTTGAATTATTACTGTGCTTATTTCCATGTTGGTGTGATTGCATAAATATAAAATCATTGTGGATCTTTTCTTTCTCTTAGTTAACAATACTGATTTGGTCATACCTTAATTAATTTAATGGTGGCAGTTTCCTTTCACATCCAATTTCCCCCTTTCCATTTCCAACATAAATTTGCCTTCTGCTAATTTCAAATTCAAATTCTTTCAGGATTACAGGAAAGTTATTTAATTTCTCTTGGTAATTTATTTCAATCCTGATCCCCCTCACCTATGAAACCAAACCTTCTGACATCCTTGTGCCTAAAACCGAGTGCAAGCTTGTGGTCATGGTCATATTTTCCCTTCCATTCATCTCTCTTAATTCTTCCACCAATATCTTTCCATGCTTCAACATAAATATATGCCTTGTACTCTCACATGACTCTCTTCACTGTCCTGTCTTCAAATGAATCCCATTGCAGCTCCTTTATCATATCAGTGTTTGATTGTGTTGTGCAGTAATTTGCAGAGACAAATCTAGCAGCCCTTCTTTGCATCCTCTCGAACTCCTGTATTTGGTACCCAAAATGTATGTTTCAAACTACACCACCATATTCAAGCAATGTTCTGACCAAAAATTTGTAACCCAAATTCTTTATTTATTATTGATTTATCAATCTTGTTTCATGGATCCCTGCTGAGGAAGGACCTCTGGGATGTGAAACATGTCATGTTTAATATACATACATACATTATGAGTCATAATCATAGTAAAAAGAATTATATGTTACAAAGACAAATAAAGAGAATAAAAATAAACATTAACTTTTACAACTGAATTTTGCAAAAGTCATGTTGAATAAAATTAATTATTTTGTTCAAATTCTCGAATGGAGTAGGAGGAGTTGCCAATAAGATAATCTCTCAGTTTTCCTTTAAATATATCTTTTTTATCTGCAAACTGTTTTATACTCTTGGGAAGTTTATTAAACAGATGTATACCAGAAATAGTAACTTCTCTTTGTACTAATGACAGAGATGCTTGTGTTTTGTGAAAAGTTATATCTGTTTCTTGTATTGAAACTGTGTACCTGTGAATTAGAATTAAACAGGTTAAAATGGTAGATGACAAAGCACATGAGAGAATATATATACTTAGAATGTAAGAATATCAAGTTTTTTTAAAACATTGTCTGCAAGAAGTTCTTGGTTTTACCCTACACAGCATCCTAATAGCTCTTTTCTGTGCTCTAAAATCATTTTTAACTTTGTGAAAAGTTTCCCCCAAAAAAATATGCCATATGACATCACTGAATGAAAATATGAGGAGTGCACCTTTTTCGTTAGTTCTTGATCTGCTGTTAAAGAAAGTCGAATCACATTTTCTGCTGTCGAGCTTTTGGCGACTTTCACTGCCGCCATCATCAGGTCTGTTGTATCTGAAGGAACAACAAAAACTGGACTGAATACGCCGAGAAAGACTTATATCTCATATGTTAAAGAAAGTGTTCGTATTGCAAAGGTGGCACTACTTAACTTCTTCAGTAGTGAAGTGATATGTTCATGCCAACAGAGTTTCTCATCTGTTTTAATACCAAGGAATTTTATGATTCTAAGATTGTATTATTTTTATAGCTTACTTGTAATCCTGGCTGTGCATATTTTTTTGTTTTAAACCTAAATTTCAAAATTTAATTTTAATGAGTTTGCCTTAAACCAATTTGCTACTTCACTAAGTACAGTAGAAGTTTGATTATCCAAGGTAAACAGGACTGGGGCCACCACGGATGACGAAAAACTCAGATAACTGGAGGTCAAGGAAAGAGGTTACAATCAACAAAAGAACGCATTGAAACTGAAATAATACAATTTATGTATAGTGTAAAACTAATTTGTAAAGCAATAAAGTTGTTTTTTGTACATTAATTATGATCACTTGCCAAAAAAGTCTTTAATTGTCATCTGTGTTATAATTTTGTTTCTATTCTTTAGCGGAAGTATAGCGCCAACGCTGTAGCATCATTATGTCGGCTGCTGTGCTTTCTTCCTGTTGACCAATATACTCAAATGCTGTTTCTATTCTTTTTAAACCTTCTGCATGAGAAATTTTTGGAACAGTTTCATTTTTATCTTCTTCGTCTTCTTCTCCACTGACAACCATATTAACAATTTCATCATTTCCCTCGGTTAACCCGGCGACTCAGATAATCGGAACTCGGATAACCGGACTTTTACTGTACTTCATTTACACTAAATTCTAGATTGCTGTTTGGTGTTTTTCTCACAGTCAGGTTAGTGTCATCCGCAAATAAAACACCCTTAACTTTGTCAGATAATTTTCCAAAAGGGTCATTACTGTACAACAAAAAGAGTTTCTTCTCTGGTACATTCTCTCAACCATGTTTCAAAAAAGTGAAGGATTTTTAAACCATTTCCATTCTACCAATCCAATGTGTCCTGCCCAGTTGAGATTGTTACCAAATGTTATGTCAATGTTTTTACACTTCAAGTCTTCAACGAGCAATTCATTCCCCACTTTATAATCATAATCAAACTTTACTTTATTATCTGTGTACCAAATATGCTGACTGTT
Source organism: Vandiemenella viatica (assembly GCA_031002005.1). Classification (NCBI taxonomy): domain Eukaryota; kingdom Metazoa; phylum Arthropoda; class Insecta; order Orthoptera; family Morabidae; genus Vandiemenella; species Vandiemenella viatica. The sequence continues at coordinate 202,758,145 of JARYHS010012519.1, read as the reverse complement.
GTTTGATTTTATCTATATCCCTTGTTCAGCCAATCAGCTAGATAAGCTGTATCAATAACCTTGCAGTTGTTCACAGTCTTCTACAGTTTTGATCCTTTTATACAACATTATGTCATCCACAAACATCAAACTCCTAATAGCATACAATCAATACAATTATTCACCAAAATAATTATTAGCAATGGTTCCAATACACTGCTTTGTGGCACTCCTATGTTCACTTCCGCTTCTTTTGATACTGCATTCTTCTCGTTTCCATCCACTCGAATAGTTTTACCTTATTTAATACCATTTTATGGATCACTTTGTCAAAAGCCTTTGAGAGATATAGTTCTACACTATTATTTCTGTACCCCCTGTTCATTTCATCCAAAATATCTTGCATATGGTGTACTAACTGAAATTTTTGCCAGTTTCAAAATCACATTCATCACAGACACATCTGCTGTGGTTTCATATCTATTTCTCCATTAATTTAGCTACCACAGATGTCAAATTAATTTGCCTTCTTATCAGTACTGTTATCACACTTTTCCAGTTGTCTGATAAGTAGCAAATATCCAAAATCAATTTAAATAACATTTCAAGATAAGATACATTATCATATCCAGCTATTTGTAAGACATCCATAGCAATATTATCACCTTTATGCTTTTTTAACTTTTTTAGTTCCTTCATTATATTCTTAGGATGAATTTTAAATGTTTTACACTGTTCATTTCTAGTTGTGTTGATAAACCCATTCTCTGATTTACATCCTCACATTCATGAATCATAGAACCTATAGGTCTCATTAATCAGTTACTTAATACCTCTGTTTTCCTCAAATCCTCAATAATTTCTTCTTCATCCTTATCTATAATTGTCTCAACACCCTCCTTTCTAACATAGCCATAAAATTTTCTAAATGTATCCAGCAGTGGTCATTCTGCATGAATAATATACTTCATAAACCCATCTTTAGCCACCTTCTTTGCCCTTATTAATTCCTTATTTACTTGTTTCAAGTATTCCATATTGCCTTGCTGTCTGTTAAATGTGTTATTCTCTCTTCTCACCAACCTCTTTGACCACCTACCTCCCTATTATAGTTTGTAGGTTCTGTTCTTCTCTTTATTTTCTGGTTTGGAATAAATAGTTCTTCACCCCTTTCATTGTCTCCTATATTCTTCCAACTTTGACTCCACTGTACTTCCTTCCATTTGCCTTGTGCCTTCCTTCCATTTGCTGAAGCTTTCCTTGAAATATTTATTCACTTTTGAAAATTATTCCCTTTTATAATGATGACTATTACCCCCTTCAATTTTGGCCTCTGGTTTACTGTATTCCCTAATATCAATCCAATAATAACCATTCACTCTCACTTCTCAACTCCTGAACCAGGGGCAGATCCAGGGGGGGGGGGGGGGCTAGGGGGCTCAAGCCCCTCCCAAAAGTATGTAGGTCCACCTCCGGCATTGTAACTTTTAGACCTTTTTTTAGCTCTACGGATTGAAGGCCCGAGGAGACTATAAATACTATCTTTTGCCCGACTCAACCCCTCTCAAAATGAAAATCTACTAAAGGCAAGCCCTCAAACCAAAATCCCAGATCCGCCCCTGTCATGAACTATGAATATTAATTTAGTTTCTATCCAAGAACCTCATTTTGAAAATTCATGCTTCCAATACAGTCACTATGTGAAAACCTCTCCAAAAGTCTATTCTAAGAAATTCATGGTCATGATCGATGACCATCAATGAACTAGAATGTTCTTTTCCTAATAATATCCATTCGCCAATTGCTCCATTGTCTCTGCACTACACTCTAACCATTTAGGAAAACCTCATCGTCTAATGCTCCTTCTGTCGCTATAATTACAGGTGGTTTATGTAACTCTGTTAAGTTTTTAATTTTTTTTTGCTTTGTTCATTATACTTCTACAGTTCACCAGTCACACTCTTATTACCACAGATGCACACTCTGTGGGTGCTCTGGGGCTCCAGCACTCACGAGAAGTAAGTAGTGACTGTGAAGCAGCCATGAACATAGACATCTAAACTAAGCAGTAATCGACTTTGAGCAATACCTGTATCACCAATCTCACAAAGAGCGTAGCTAGTTCAAACATCTTTGACGTGATCGCACTTGCCATTGATACAAGTGTGCATGACTGCATGTTATTTCCAAGGAGAATACTTAACACCATCTAGTAAGTAAGTGTGTGATCTGTGATGAGCACACACACAGGCAAGCCAAGCAGCTCACCTCCGCTATCCGTCGCGCCTCACCTGTTGTCAGTCAACCTAGTAGATAAAGCATATGCCTTGAAAGCGCACTGTGCAGGTTGTTATAATGTTTATTTCAGAAAATTGATTGTTTAGATGGATAAGTTTGTCATTATAGAACATAAGGTGCCCAAATCTGAAGAACCCTCCTCAATTAGCTCTACTCAACTTAATAAAACTCAACAAATCCAACTAGAAAATGTTATTTATGGAAATTAATGAAGAAAGGAGCAAGTTTCACACTGGTAAACAATTTTTCCTTGGCTGTACATTGGAGATATAGAAAAAGAGTTTTTACAAATCTGTAAAGAAATCATCTCTAGTGGTATCTCTGTTCAAAAAAAAAAAAAAAAAAAAAAAAAAAAAAAAAAAGAAATCAATATTTTAAAACTCAGTTCTTCGGTGTTTTTGTGCATTGAATAAAGCCAGTTTAGAATGTGGCACGAATGAACACTGCAAGTTATCAAAAAATAAACTTGAAGATAAAAAAACAGCTAGAACTGCATTCTTAAAATTTATGTCAACTCCTTGGTGTTTTTTTTTTTTTTAATATATGAGTGGAGGCAAGGGCGTATCCAGGATCAGAATGAGGATGAGAGGGGGCAAGATCTAAACTAGGGCAGGGGGCAACTCATATTGGTTTCAAGAAAGTGGGCCAGGGGACTGAAACATGACAATTTCTTGCAAAATTAAATTCAAATCTATTCAGGAAACTATTTTATTATTGATTAATATAGTAATCCACCAACTTAATCTCAGGACCTACTATGTAATTAATTAAGATTGTAAGTCATTTAGTTTTTTATATAAACTTTAACTGTCTCAGATTCTCAGAAAAATTTTCAATAACTTTGTTTGTCAATATCTGACGGTGTCCTTTCACGAAATTTTGATACACACTCATCAGGTATAATCCAGTAAATCTTTCATCCACCAAAGTGCTCCTGAGTCAGTTCTTCACTAGTCGAAGTGTACTAAAGCCAACTTAATTTTTTCTAGGGGGGGAGGACAGCCTCCCCCTCATTGGATATGCCCATGAGTGGAGGCCTAGCTATAAGGGGCCATGAGCATTAACATTCAAATTATATTCGATTGTTGAAGCTGAAATAATAGAATGTTACAAGTTAAAATCGAGGTTCCAGCGCAGCAGATATAAATGAAATGATTGTCACACATTATCATTAACAAACTGTGTTCAATTTTGATTGATGAAGTCCTGTGTATCACAGTCAAAGCAATACAAAATACTGTCTACTACTCAGCTATGTTTAATGGATCTAGTGTTATTTCAAATAATGATCAAGTCATATTCTGCTTTTACTTAAAATATGTGAAACTATTAATGGCCTCTATAATACAGTATCAAAAACATCTAATAATTTGTTTGAAATTTTAGGTAATGTACCTAGAAGATTCAACACAAATATTAAGGTGTGTAGGGGTAAATGTATCGATGATGCTGCTAATGTTAGTGGAGCGCAAGTGGCAAGTACAATAATAGGAAAAGATTCTCCTGTAGCAAGATTCAAATAGTGGTGCCTGGATGCATGATGCAAGTTTTGCAACAAGGTGTATTGTATGGTGAAGATCTGTGTCTAAATAAATACTCACATTCGGATTAAATGTTTTGGTAAATAAATCCAGTGGTGCTACAGAAAAAAAGAAAAAAAAAAAAAAAAGAAAAACAATGTTAGACTCTTCCAAACAAATGTCAACTTCTCCTCCATATGATCAAGGCACTGACAACTGAATGATTCCTAATATAAAGATTCACCCACAGAAAGAAGGATGAAATGGGGAGAGGGAGGATTGATCCAGTGCACTTTTAATTGTTAAAGTAGTCCTTAAAACAGCATAAAATTATCAATTACATAATGATGCAGAATACAATGGGAATACCCGAAGGTTATCCCAGTTATCCTGAGGCCATGTATTCCCCTCATATTATGTACAGAATGGGGTGTCTTTCTGGGTAAAATATCCCATAGGTAAAATAGTTCTCCAAATGGATCTCCAAGGAGGACTGCTCAGGTAGTCATCAGAATTGACAGAAATATTCTATGATATAGAGGGATGGACATTAGAAGTATGAATAGGGCAGCCAGATTAGGGAATGTAACAAGGGAGGTGGAACATATTAAGCTATTTTCTTTGGAGTAGTGAAAGGATGCATGGGATTTCTTGTCTGGGCATCGTAGAGTAATAATCACACCATTTGTCAGTGGATTTACTGGTGTGGGATTTGTAATGAACATAAAAATAGGGAAACTCGTCAGTTATTATCAATAGTTTAATAGCAGCTTTCTTTAAATGAGGATCACATTAGTGCCAACCAATGTCACAAGAATATGATATCTAAATTGAGAAAATTTATGATTAAATCGAAGATTTAATGTGATATATGAATGTGCAGGAAAATCTAATAATAATTGGTGACTGAAATGTATTAGTTGGGGGTAGAAAATAACTGAATATTTTAGGCAATTTCAGTCCAGAATAAATAAATGAGCAAGAAAGTAGGATATTAGAGTTTTGTGAAAATATAAACTGATCACAGCAAACATACTGATTAAGAAACATCAAATGTCCAGGTAAAGACAGAGATATAGGCTAGATTATATCATGGCCAAACACAGAAGTATATAAACTGAGTTATATATATTGTAAGAGAATATTAAAGTGGGCAAAACAGATTAGAATTTAATGCATTAGAGGAAAATACACAGAGAATGTAAATGTGAGTCTAAGAAATAATTCTGCAAGAAATTCAACAGAATAAGAGAGAAACACACTAAAGGGAGAGAAAATAACATTTTATATAGAAAGTTAAGGCATTAAAGAGCCAGCCATCTGATAGTCTCAGATCACTGCAGAAATTATGGAGCTGATGAACCAAAGAAACAAGCACAAAAATCCTTATAATAATGCAGGAAGAGAGGAGTACAGATAATGAAGAAACAACATAAATAGGAAATGCCAGGAAGCAGGAGAAAAGTGCAAAGAAGTATAAAAAATGGTCATAACTAAAGTAGAGGCACCCTATAGGATGATCAAATGCTATGGTGGAGAAATGCAGAAAATATGTATAAACATTAAAGATGATGATGGAAACCTCTTTCAAGTTCAGAGAATGGAGCTAGCCAATGGAAGGAATACTTAGAGAAACAAAAAGAAACATAGGGAAACATAGGTGAGAATTTGAACAACAGTTGGCTGGAAAGAGATAAAACAGTGTTGTCATTATGATATAGGAGATCACTGATGAAAAAACTTTCAAACTTCTAGCCATATCAAACCATTGCACACTTAGGATGGTTCTTGGATCGATTTCTCCATCCTCATTTTCAATCAATTGAAGTAAACTGTGAAGCTGCCACAGTAGCTATTGCCACATACATATTGTGTGGTAAGTGTTACCAATCCACGAAGAGTGAAAAGTCCATATTTGCCCAACATCCACTGTTGAACCTTGACAGGTGAAGTCATCCCCGATCTTGTGACTTTCTGCTGCATTGCCCTTTCAAGATTTTGAGTGCTGGTTTCTAAGCCAAGCTGAGTTGGTATCCTGCATCTCTGTTTACTAAGTGATCAGTTGTTCTGATCTCAATGGCTTCAAAGGCACACTGTGCCAAAAGTTTTTGGCCTGGCTAAAATCCCCATTTCTTCAAATTTAAAAGTTTGTCCTTTTTAGATGATTTGTTCAGCCACTTCCAATTTTTGTTTTTCTAACACAGAAAACATTTCTTGCATCCTTCATACACCGCTGAACAAGATAATTCTTGATCTATCTTATATCATTGTGAGAGAATAGCACAAGGGAACCAAACATGTGGAATATGTTCTTAATAAAGCCAGGTTATAGCCTTTTAGGATCTGTAGCAACTGAAAGAATAAGTGATCATGAAGAAGTTTGAATAGATATTTATTGCTGAGGATTTAAATTTAACAGTTGTCAACTAGGTAGGAAACAAGATTAATAACACAAGGGAACAGGAATTTGTAAATGCCTTAGTAAAAGTAGAAGGATTTACACAAGGGGAAAATATGTTGGATATATTTTATTATTATTAATTTTTTAATTGTGATGGAGCTAACACTCTAATGGCAACTCCCTGTATGATCTATTTACCCCTTTTTATTATATTTTTTTTTAAATTATCTTTCATAACTAAGGGTTAAATTCCTCCTCCATTTCCTTTTCCAATATACGAATTTTAAATTCCTGAAGCATTTTTAGTAAATTATTCATCATTTAATTTGGTAATTTGTTCCAATTCTTGACACCCTTACCAACAAAAAAGAAAGAAAGAAAAAAATCTCCCACTCCCTTACATATGAAATCGAGTGCCAACTTGTGGTCATAGTCACCTTTCCCCTTCCATGCACTATACTTAAATCTTTAACCAATATCCCTCCACGCCCTGTCACCAACATCTTCCCTGTACATTCCCAGCACTCTCCTCCTTTCCTCCAATGACTCCCAACCCACTGACTGGGTCCTGTGATAATTTGCACAAACAACTCTAGCTGCTCTTCTTTGCACACCCTCCAACTCCTGTATTTGATACCCAAAATGTGGGTCCCAAACTACACCACCATATTCAACCAATGGTCTGACCAAAGTTTTGTAATCCAGTTCCCTAACTTCTCTGGTACAACCTCTCACAACCCTCTCCAGTAAAAGAAGGATTTTGTAACCTTTTCCTACCACCTGGCCAATGTGCTCTACCTTGTTTAGTTGGTTATCAAAGATCAGGGGCAGATCCAGGGGGGGCTAGGGGGCTCAAGCCCCCCCCCCAAAGTATCTGGGGCCACCCCCGACATTGTAAGACCTTTTTTCTTTTTTTTTAGCTCTACAGATTCGAGGCCCAGGCCCGAGGAGGCGGAGGCTATAAAGACTACCCCATGGCCAACTCAAGCCCCCCCCCCCAAAAAAAAACTAAAAATCCACTGAAGGCAAGCCCTCCCAACCAAAATCCATTCAAGCCAAGCCTCCCCCAAACCGAAATCCTGGATCCACCCCTGTCAAACATTATATTCCTAATAAAGTCTGATAATAACCTTATAGGTTCATTAGTAACTAAACTAATAAGGTATCATTAAACAGTTCTGATGGAATTAGAGGAATCAGTAACAAATATCCAGAATTGAAGTTAAATTTACTTTTAGTTATAAGAAGGCCTGAATTTCAATCTTGAAGACATATTTCATGGGATATTTCAGCCTATTGAAGGAAAGCACAAGTACAGTGGAATAAATGTGGGAATACTTCAAGGAGATAATCATAATGGAGGAAAATGTTTATTCCAGTACAGAAAACAAATGGAAATACAGAACCTAAATACTGTAAAAGGGAGAGAGGTGATTAGGTTAAAGATGCTGATGAGATAAGAACACAAAAGAGTTAAGAGACAGCAAGGCAGTAGGGAATACTTAAAATAACTAAACAAGCTATTAATAAGAATGAAGAGAGAAGCAAAGGATGAGTCTATGAAGAATATTATTGTTGCAAAGGGACCATTGAATGATGCATCTAGAAATTTCTATGGCTATGTTAGAAAACTGAGGGAAAGATATTCAGACAATCACAGGTAAGGATGGATAAGAAGTTACTGAGGATTAGAAAAAAGGCAGTGAAATTAAGTATCTGGTTTGGTGTGACCATCCAAGATTCAGGGATGGGAGGGAGTATATCAGAGGGCGAGATTATCGGCACACTTAAAAATGATCGGAGTAAAAAACATCAAATTAACAAATTCATCCTGAGGACATTATGAAGGAAAGGAAAAAAAAAACATAAAGTGGTGGATGTAGGACAATACACCCACAGATATCTTAAAGATTTCAGGATGCATCATTCTACCTTATCTTGAAATGTTTTTTGGATTGATTCTGGATAAATGCTGATGGAAAAATGGCAACGGTAGTAGGGTTGAGGGAATGGGTGTGACAAATGTGGACAAAAACTATAAGCAGTCAGTTTGAGATCAGTGGTGTGCAAAATAATGGAGAGACTGATATGCCACCACATCAAAAATGCCTGTGTGGAACAAAACTGGTTTGCAAAATGACAATGTGGCTCTGGCATGGATATTCATTTGAATCTCACTTCGTTGGCTACAGATAAGAAATTTCAAATGAAATGACCACATTGATATTGTAGCATTAGATCTTTCTAAGTCATTTGACAGAAAATTGTGCTGAATAAGGTAAAAACTATTTAAGTGGATGAAAAAGTGATTTTCTGTTTAGAAGAATTCTTAAAAGGTTGAAAACAACAACTTAAGATATGAAATGCAGTATCAAAAGAAATGTAAGTGAAAATGAGAGTGCAACAGAATAGTGTATTGGTATCATTGCTATTTATTGTTATATTGAATTACTGTGTTGATAGTTTACTATCAGAATTTAGGTTTTTTCCAGATGACATAATGTTATATAAGAGGATCGAAACAACAGTGAATAGCTGCTGGGCGATCAGGACGGGATATTGAGATAGAATGAAGATAAATGTAAAGAACAGTCAGCATATTAGGTCAAAGATAATAAGCTAGAAGTTGATTATGATTATATAGCTGGGAAGGAATTGCTTGTTGAAGACTTGAAATATAAATACTTCGGCATGGTACTTCTATTAGCTCGGGATAGGAAAGAAAGAAAACAAAAACAAGATTCTCCAAATACTCTTGTTATTGAGAGGTGATTTTTATTCCTCAAAGAAACTTGAGAGTTTCTTTAGTTTCTTTTAAATTCATTTGACATTAATTCTCTTTTTCCTTCGAGCCATGGATTCTCACTCTCTTTGTAAAGTGTTTTGCTGTTACTCTTCATGTTTTGTCTAAACTTCTCCTGAACTCAAATCTTTCTCTTACAGCATATAAAGTCATAAATGACATGTTTACACATAATTTTTTTTTCTTTTGCCCTGCTACAGGGGAAGAAATAAAGATAGGTATCATAGCTGTAATATCTCATGCAACTTGTGTTAAAACAAGGAAGAAGTTTCAAACAGTGGCCAAACTTAATGAAATGTTGGAAGTGTTACTTTATGAGTAACTTCCTTTCATCTTGAAGCCAAGATGAACCCCAATAATTTCAAATAACTTATCATTTAATTGATACCATAGTGATGATTGCGTGTAACACAATATTACCTATACAGAAGTAATGCTGGACTGTGGGCTGAGAAAAGTGAACACCTCTGTATTATTTACCTTTGACGACGAGGCAGAAATTGTTCTTGGTCTGGAGGAGATTGGGGTTACATAATGGCTGAGTGACTGCTGCAAGATTAATTTCATTCCAGTGACCTTGATTGAAGATTGGTGGTTTCAGCCTCTGTGCACAATTAGGTAGCTGAACATTCTTTAGAATTTAACTCCCTCCTCCCACCTCTCCAAGTTTATAAATGACAACTTTTGTTCTTAATAAGGGCCATTCCTAACAGTTTATTGCTGTTTCCAATCGTGTGGTCGATGGCTACTCATGGCTCTCTGACACAGTCTACAGCAGAACTGTCTTCAGTAAGGTTCCTCGCATGCAGTTACGTAGCTATCAGAGAGCTAGGTGATGCCATGCACCCCCAAGCTTAGGGAACCCACAAGCTCAGCTTAGGGGGCACCCAAGCTCAGCTCAGGGAGCCCCTTCCAGCAAACCACACAAGACTTGGTAGAGCTAAAAGAAACATTGCCCATCTGGCCTGATGGCCCCAATATTTTCTTTTCACTGGAGCCCTTGTTAACTAGCTACGCTACTGCTCACATGCGCAGATTTTAAGGGAATCATATGGTTCTCAGATTCTCTAAAGATAATTCTGATATCCTCATCTAACTGACATTGTGTTAGGCTAAATTATTTATTAGTTTTATTGTTTTTTTTTCTGAATTACAATGGAGGTCCATTGGCATTGTTGTTTTATTGAATAAACTACAGACAACAGCTGTAGCATTAAAAACACATTAAACATTAGAATCTCAATGTATTATAAATATTCCAAGTTTACTTCATATTAGCTGCTATTTCATAAAAATTTTCAATTTTATATAATCAGTAATCAATAAGTAATTTTTTTTTATTGCATTCCTGAACATTTCATTTGTAAGTGATCTTATTCTCATTGGTATGGCATTAAAAAGCTTGATCAATATGTAGTAAAAAGGTTTTTGAGTGCATCTGTATCCACACCTTAAGACCTATGTTATCTCTATTCCTAGTACTATAAGGATGACTCACACCCACCACTTCATATTTCTCATAGTTTTCCTTCATATACATTAAACCCCTACACACCTAGTTTTTCCTACAAATACTTTTTTATTCAAATTCTTTCAATATGTGAGGCACACTTAAAATCATATTATATGGTATTTTATTCTAGTTCCTGATTCCCTTGTCTCCAAAACAAAGTTTCCTCAATCCTTTATACCTGAATTCGACTGCTTTTGTGTACACTGTTATCGTTTCCCCTTCATTTACTACTCCTAACTTTGATACTAATTTCCACTCAGGTTTTATATACACCTTTAATACTCCTAGTGCCCTCTTTATCTGCCTCCTTTTTCCAGTAACTCCTAATTCACTTCCTATATAATATCTGCTACTGATATATTGTTAGATTGCTGTGGTCCTTAGCACAGATAAATGTAACTGTCATTCTTTGCAGCCATCATGCTCATGAATACTCCATAATGTAGAAAAACTCAGTGGATTGGTAAAACCTCCATACCTCAAATCCCCCACTTCATTGCCATTTCCCCACCGAGCGTGGTGGGTGAACGGTTAATGTTCTTGCTTCACATTCAGGAGCAGGGGTGGATCCAGGATTTTGGTTTGGGGGGAGGGGCTTGGCTTGAGTGAATTTTGATTCAGAGGGCTTGCCTTCAGAGGATTTTGGTTTTTGGGGGGGGGGGCCTTGAGTCAGCCATGGGGTAATCTTTATAGCCTCCTCCGGCCTCGAATCTGTAGAGCTAAAAAAAAAAATGGTCTCAAAATTACAATGTCGGGGGTGGACTGAGATACTTTTGGGGGGGCTTGAGCCCCCTAGCCCCCCCCCCCTGGATCTGCCCCTTTTCAGGAGGATGCTGGTTTGAATCCCCGTCCAGGCATCCAGATTTGGGTTTCCCATGGTTTCCCCAAACCAATGCAAATGCCAGCATGCTTCCTTCAAAATGGCCATGTCTGAAATCCTTCCTGTTCCTAGTCCCCAGTCCCATCCCGCCTCTAATTAGTATAAGTTTATACATAAATTTTTTGAAAACAGTGAGGAGGGACACCTCAAAATATGGTACAAAGTCTTTGAATAGATCTCAAGTTGCTGCAAAAATTGCTTGTATGTTATAAAAGTTGTGTGACCTGCAAGAAACAAGGTAAAAGATCAAACTGTGTTTTTGAGGATATGGAAAAAAAACTGGCATTTAGACTGAACTAAAATTTTTCGCCGTGCTTGAGCATGTATTCCTCCACTTTTGTAGCCTGTATTCCACTTTAATGCTCAAATACAATGGCAGAAGGCTAAAAACAAAAGTTTTGAGTTAATTTGTACCAAATTTGTTTGAAATGTTAAGGTTTCCATGGTTTTCCCAAATCACTCCAGGCAAATGCTGAGATGGTTTCTTCAAAAAAACCATGACTGTATTTCTTACCATTCCTAGCCCTTAATATTTTCCAACTTGTAATGACTGTTTCATTAATGAGGCACAAAGCTTTAAGGAAAAAAATAAATTAATTCCTGAATAAACAAATGAATTATAAAATTTCAGCTGTGAAATCAATTAAAACTTTGATAATAGTGAGTTTAATTATAGTTTTTAAAAATTTAAAGAAAATGTTCCATAAAGGAATAAAAGGTGTGGTAGTATTGGTTTAAGGATTTTCTTTAAAAAAAAATCATTTGTATAAAAGAGCACCTTGAAGAAACGGAAATGTTAACTCTGCCACATTAAAAATTGTGAGAAGTCAGATTGATATGGAACAAGTCACATATCCAACAGATCCTAATAAATTATGTAAAAAGGAAGGCAGTTCTTTGGATTGATGAATTTTAAACTGCTGAAAATAATCTGAAGATGTGAATAATGAAGCCAGAAAATTGGCAACTATAAACATTAATGTAGACAAGTGGGAATATTTAAGAAATTATTCAATTCATTGAGATCAAACATATTTCTTTTCTGTTACAACAATCTCCAAGTTAAGGAAAATTCAGCCACATTCTTCATGTTTTATTATTTTCTAGTTTTCTGAAACAGAAATTCCATTTAATTATTATTTGAGTCAATTTGTTTTTATTTATTGTTGCAGTTATATTAATGCTATGTATGAATTGCACTGTAATTATATTAAGCAACAGTAATAAATATTCTTATAAACTATTTTGTTCACCTTAAAATATAATACAATTGTGCTCCTGTTACAGAGTGTATCATAGAAATGGAGGAGGACCTGTTGGAGGGGAATTTATACCAGTTAGTAATAAATATTACAGTTCATATGTATTCACAGACAGTGAACCTCAATTGCCAGTAGGATAGAACAGAAAAGATATGAGTCATAACTATTTCCCTAAGTGGGCAATTAGTCATCACGACTTTGCAAAATGAAGATATTTCATATTCAGAGTACTGAGGAAGGAATAAAGTTGTCATAGTAGTTGTGCATTTAAATATATCAGGTGTTAACAGTAAGGAGAGTGGAATTAGCAACACACTTAAGCAGGGAGAGGAGGGAAGTGGCAGAATAAAACACATAAAAGGACATAATATGTTGGATCTTTACTTAATAAAGCCCAATGAAAATGTGTGGTTTCTCATGACTGAGATCATCATATAGTTGTGATGTATATAAGGGAATTCAGTAAAGCAGTAGCCACAGTAAAGAGGTTGCAGTGGAAAAATGTGTCATGTGCTGTACACAAAATATGTGTTCAAAATTCTCTTCTCTTTATTCTCTAGATGAAAATAAGTGGTGAGAAGAGTATGTCTTGGTTTCTAAAAGACTGACATATATTAAACCCAGTGAAATTATGAACTAATTTACTCTGAAGCAGCAAAACTTTAATAGGAAAGGGTTTAACAAATTGGAACAAATTGCCAAGAGAAGTGATGAATAATTTACGAAAAACACTGAAAGAATTTAAAGTAAAAATTGGTTGAGAGCAAAAGTGGGCTGGAGGAGGAAGGGACGAGTGTGGGTGTGTAGGGAGAGTGCCACTGGAGTGTGTACTCCATTACAATTTTATCAATTATTATTATAACAGTTACTGGATTTCTTTACACATGCTACATTAATTTTTACTTGTAATTATAAAATGATATGCATAAGAAAGTATAGGATTGCTTAAATTATTTTATTACAATTAGTCGTTATTGCCCTTGAGGATAGTGTGTAAACTCCAAACATTCATGATTATTCAGCTGCTCTGTCATTCATTGTAATGTTACATCACAATTATGTATTAATGTACATGCAGTAGAGAAAAATCTTTACGTGGTAATGTGCGTGAAATATGTTGTTCCGTGTTTCAGCTGTGACAAATAATATGAATGAAATTCTATGTGGCCTGCCTGGTAACTCCCCACCCCCCCTCCACGGCTTCCCCCCTCCCTTATACCGAGTCATATAGTTTACGGACGCTCTGTAAGGAGACACCTGTGAGTGTAGGACAATGTCCGCAGTCAGGTTACTACCTGCCAGGCAGTTTCTTGGAAGAGAGGATGGCTTGTCCATTGTCAGCTGTCACCTGTCGTGAATAAATGCACATCGGGTCATCGGTTGACACATCTGTAAATGGACTGTGCCGAATTGGTGTACATGTGAGGTTTTAAGGCGCCTGGAAACCTTTTAAATATTCTCCGCATAGCACGTGGTTTAGTGATCAAATACAGACATGGCATACTAACGACTTCCCACAAATAGTATGCGCGAGTAAGACAATCAATGAAACTGAGATAAAAGTTCGATATATGCGATTCCCTGAAATGTGGACATGGAGGGAAAACTCCCAGCCAACCAGAATAGATCTGAGTGAAGAGAGGAGATGTGTGAGACTAGAGGTCAAGTAAACCTTCAATAATAAAATTGTTTAAAATTGTTTAAAATATTGTTTTATGTACGAACAGATTTGGAGACGAGGGAAACAGATTCTACCTCACATGGATGATGAAGATAAGTGGAACCCAGAGTCTGCGAGGATGGAAGAAGACCTGGCTGGTGACTGAGGCGGGCTAGGAGCCATCAAGAGGCCAGTGTTTGTGTCCATATGGCACAAGTGTGACTTAACATAGTTTGAGGAAAGATGAGGTGTTGGCGTTTTCCACCTCGTGGCAGACTGTTACGGTAAAGACCTTCTTCATTTAATCTGAACTGCAATAAAATTCAGCCAAGCTCTTACAACCCTAATAACACCCTGTGAAGTTTGATTTTGGGGCCCCCTTCACCTTTTCTAGATGTACTTTTGCCTAAACTTTTGATAATTTTCATGACTTTATGTAGACATACATAGACACACACACACACACACACAGATATATATATATATATATATTGTGTACAAACGGGCCAGCAGTTTATTGAGTATTATCTGAACGGGAAAATTCGCAAAGTCTTTGGTGTTTTATCAATGCATCTCATATGAAAAACTTTGGTCAGACCATTGCTCGAATATGGTAGTATAGTATGAGACCCTCATTTTACGTATCAAATACAGGAGTTGGAGACGGTGCAAAAAAGGGCTGCTAGATTTGTTTCTGGAAATTATTGCAGAATGCAATCAGTGATGGATATGATAAAGGAACTGGAATGGGATTCATTGCATGACAGGAGGAGGATGAGGAGGGTCATGGGAGTGTACAGGGCATTTGTATACTGGTGATGAGGCATGGAAAGATATTGGAGTAGGTATGAAAAGTAGTGCACAGAAGGGAAAAGATGACCATGACCACAAACTGACACTTGATTTCAGGCACAAGGGTGTGGGAAGATTTTCTTTTTTAGGTAAGGGTGTCAGTTTTTTTTTTTTTTTTTTTTTTTTTTGTAACAGTTTAACGTCCCTTTTTAACAACGTGGTCTTTAGAGACGGGAAAGGATGGGGGCAAGGAATGGGAAGGAATTCGGCCATGGCCTTTTGAAGGAAGCATCCCGGCATTCGCCTGGAGTGATTTGGGGAAACCATGGAAAACCCAAATCTGGATGCCCGGACGGGGATTCGAACCGCCGTCCTCCCGAATGCGAAAGGGTGTCAGGGATTGGAATGAGTTACCAAGAGAAATGATGAATAATTTACCGAAAACGTTGAAAGAATTTAAAGATCAAATTTGTAGAGGGCAAATGTAGGTGGGTGCAGGATAGGGGAAGATGGGGGTGTAGAGAAATTGCCAGCAGAGCCTGTGCTCCATTGCAATTAAATTAAATTAAATATGGATCTCCCAACGAATGTCACCTTCATTTCTGGCTAAGCTCTGCTGCTCATTGTGTCAAATGAAATTGTTTTTGTATTCAATTTTTTTAGCTATTATATTTATAAAACACTTTTTGTATACGACATTTCTTTTCTTGCCTTACTTTGCTAGTACATATAGGTTTTTGGGACTGGAGACACGTGAGCAGGCATACACATTTTAATTCAATAACTTTTTATATGAAACGTCAAAAGATGAATGAGTTTATTCGAACGAAATTACATAAATTGCTGAAACAGGTTGAGAGTAATACTTGCCTTTAAATATATAGGCCTACTGTAATTACATCAGACACGACTTTCTCAAAACTGAATCTGATGAAGGACTTCTCATTGAACTCTACGCCTCAGAAATGTCTGTTGTGAGTGCCGCTTGTTAACATTATAAATTTGTAGATTATTTATTTTCGCAGGAAAATTGTTTCTTTAAGGAAGGACAAATTTTGAAAGCGATAGTGGAGGGGACCCCTCAAGCTTGGGGCCCCCTGTGACTGCAGTTCTTGCAGTAGCCTTAAACTGGCCCTGTTGATAAGAATCCATGTTTTATCGACTTTTAATGAGCTAGAGTTAGAAACAATAGTCACATTCCTTGATTGTAAAAATAATAACGTGCCTATTTTATTTTCTTCAAATTATGCTGATAAAATGTTTAAAAATCATAAATAATTTGTACTGTTAGCTGATATGCAATTTTATCTAGTTTATTTAATTTGCTAAATAAATTTATATTCAACCTCACTCGGTTGTGTCATTAAGATGTTAATGTTTGTTTTTAAATTGTCACTAAAGTTGAGTGAACATTTGTAAATGTATTTCACATAAAGAACAGATCTTCAGGTAAGTTATGACAGTCTAGTTTTCAATGTGCAGTCTTTCTTTATCAATACTTATAATTTTGAAACTTGTTTCATTTCAAATAATTTTAATTAAAGTTTAGCTTGGATTATAAATTAAATTCATGCATAAATTAAGACACCCAACAAACCCATTTATTACAGTATTTATATAATCTTTCAAAATTAGAATACTCATACTCAGTTTCCAACCCGTTCTAAACATTTTGCGATTTTTTTAAAATTATATATATATAATATGAATCATAGTGAGTAAAGTGTACTTTTGGTTACACATACGTGTATCTCCATTCCCCAATCACCGGGGAAGGTTTTCTGCTTGGTTCCGTCAGTAGCGCAGACTGGAAAATACACATTGTGGTATGGTTTGAGGCAGGAGTCCGTTCCAGAGCCTGCAACAGAAACTCTAAAATATCAACAAACTGAGTAATGATGGAGTCATCACATCTAAGAATTTAAATTGTGTATTGAGCTGTCTTAATACCATATTGCACTTCGCAAACAATCTCCTGTAACTTCGCAAGATTTTAATGTCATTTTTTTTCAATTTTTTATACTGTGTTCTGAAAATGTTTATATACAGAGTTTAATTTTAATCAGAAATGTTAGATCTAAATAACCAAAAATGTGTAATTTAAATGCCACATTATTTTTGTCAGTGAAAAATATTTTGCTATGTTAAAAACGATAAGCGAAGTGTTTTGAAGAATCCCAAGTCCCTCGAGGCACCAGCAACTGTCACAATAATGCTGAAATCATCACAAAACCAGTTATAAGATTGTTGTTAGTAAACTGTAGGATATAGTGAATGAAGTAATAGTGTTTGCTAACTTAATAGAAGTACACAACCCACAACCATACATAGGAGTAGGGCCTCCGTTAAAGGAAGGACTGCTAGACAATGAGGTTTTCCCATGTGGTGTTAAAGTGTACAACAGTGGTAGAAAAAGAATTGGTTGAAGGATATTCAAATTGGTTTGTAAAACCTACTATATATCACTGGTATTAATGGATTATAGCCACCAGTTAATTAGGGAACGTTCCTGGGGTGATGGGGAAAAAATCAAGGTGTTGGGTGCTTACCATAGTAATAATGAATGATGAAGATGTGTTTCTTGGCAAGAAACTAAATTTATATTCAGGGATTCGAGATAAGCATAGAGCAGTCATTATTGATGGAGATTTATTTTCATGGGTTGTCCACTTGATAGGAAATAAAGTAGCTCTAATGTAAATTAGATGTTTCAGCAACATAATAAGTGCAATTACAAAAAGCTATATTTTTTCCAAACTAGAGCGATGCTTGAGAGAAACCTTCCATATATGGAAGTATAGGGGAACTGAACCACTCCAGTTCAAACAGATGAAAAGAAATAGGAAAGGAATGTCTATTTTAACTACTGGAAATACATAAATAAAGCCCTTATGTTGGTGACCAAATTTTGGTGGATGGTTAAATTTTTTAAAATATTATTTGATGAAACTAAGGAAAATGGAAGTGGCTTCTAGGTAATACAAATAATAAAGGAAAAGGAAATTAAACAACCACATACCAAAGTAGATGGCTGTCATGAGAAAAAAAATGAAGGCGGACAAACAAATATACAATAGTTCCATAATGACCTTCTTCAAGTAATAAAGAAATGGGCCATTAGGTTCCAGAAATATACGCACACAGAACGTCACCCAATGACTGTTGAGCCATCTACTTTCCTAAAATATTATTTGTATTATTTTAAACATATTATGGTCAATGTTCACTGAATATTAAATTTTATCATTAACATTAAGTTTATTATTAAAAGAAAGATTTTTCACGCATGAATTTTATGTCTGTTATGACTGCACTGCAAATGAAATGATTTATGCAAAATTTGTCAATAAGAAAATCATTAATTTTAATAATCATTGAAAAAAATTTATGGACTTCTTACTTTCTAATATGGATTATTTATTCCAAAATAGTCATAAAACATCATTATATTAACATCAGTTTGTTTCATGAAAGTATAAAATATATTTTATTAAGTGAAAATCGTAAATTATCATATGCACACAACTTCACCCTGAATAACTGGCTCCTTAAATAAGAATTTATCTATGCACAACAACTTGGTTTTACTTGAGCTTAATCAAATCCTACAGTTGTTGACAGGTTCCTTCCTATTGATGATAGTGAGGAGACAATAAAATTGTACAATAGTGTTCAGCGATTATAACCAACAAATATATTCATGCCTAATCCAAATTAATTTTTCAGAAAACCCTTTTAAAGTAACAAGCTATATTAACATTCACTGATGATATTTTAGGACAAATAAAGGATAAATTATTGCCTATATAATTTTTGTGATTTATATAAGTTCTTTGACTGTTGCGAGCATGTTATTGGCATTGTAATATTGACGTGCAATGGTATAGATTTCATTGTTAGTAAATTGTTTGGATATTGTGTCCTGAACAGAAGAAAGTATCACTAGAATGTTTTGATTTTATGTCAAGTGCAGTCTCATTTGCAATGAATAAAATTTCAGCAAAGAGTGATCTCAGTATGAGAAGTTAGTTTGTTTTTCTTATTTCTAATCCTTAATTAGATTATTTGGATTAGATATGTTCATTTAGATCACAGAACAGTCTCAGGAATGTTACATAGTACATATAATTCTCACAAAACCAATAATACTCTCAGCCAACCAAAGTCGAAGTGAATGTCATTCCCAACACCAAGTTTAACCCATGAAGCATTCGTATTGCAGGCAAGGGATTGTGATATTACTGGCTCTCTTTACAATATACAACCTGACAGAACACAGAAACAAATTAAGTGTGTCAAGGACAAGCAATTAGTTATCGTGGATCGAGTAAAATTAGGTACTTGTGATGTCAGGTGACTAAATAATAAGTACCCTTACTTCTCTGACATATCCCCTCATCACTCACAGCAAGGGCATATCCAGGATCAGATCTAGAGGGGGCAAGATTTGAACTAGGGGAGGGGGACAACTCATATTGGTGTTGTGGAAGTGGGATGGGGGACTGAAACATGACAATTTCTTACAAAATGAGACTCAAACCTATTGAGAAAACTATTTTTATTATTTTAACTTTATCCATAACAAAATGGATTAGTGAAAGTCTGCAACTGTTTCAAATTGAGGGTAAACAAATGAAAATCTGCGACACAGTTACTGTGTCGCAGATTTTCATTTGTTTACCCTCAATTTTTATTATTGATTAATATAGTAATCCAACCATTTAATCTAAGGACATACTATGTAGTAAATTAAGATTGTAACTCAATTATAGTTTTTTTATGTAAATATTAATCATCTCAGATTCATAGAAAATTTTTCAATAACTTCGTTTGTCAATATCTCATGTTGTTATTTCACAAAATTTGGATGCACACACATCAGGCATAATCTATTCAACCTTTCCTCTCCCAAAGTGCCTCTGAACCAGTTTTCACTCTTCGAAGTGTACTGAAGGCAACTTAATTTTTCTTCTGGGGGGAGGCACCAGCTCCCCCCCCCCTGTCCCTCGCTGGATATGCCCATGATTCACAGATAAAGATACAGAGAATACAATAAATTTCAATCAGTATGTGGGACAACAAATAGAACACTTCAGAACAAAACAGGAAAGGACACAAAATTGAAATTCAATAGGGCATCACTGCCCTGACTGGGCTATATGGAAGTGAATCTTGGATAACTAAAGCAAGAGATAATAGTAAAATTCATGCTGCAGAAATAAGATATCTTAGTAAAAGCTGTACTAAACAAGACCATATAAGGTATGAAGAATTTCAAGAAGAACCCTGCCTATAAATGAAAATTTTCCTACTCTCTTGTGTCCATAATCAATTGATAATTTATTGTTACAGTCCTCTCTTCTCTACCAAATATTGTTTCTAAATATTCAACCAATATTTACCCTGGACTCATCTCCAGTATACTCTACGTACTTATCGACAATTCTCTTGACACACCTTCTATCCTGCTGTGATTCCCAACCCAGAGCTTTTAACATTTCAGTTATCTAATGCACTGCTTGAAAAATTATGCAGAGGAATCTACTTTAACTCCTATGAGTATTTGATAATCATAATTTAGATCCAATATTATCCTAAAATACTCTAGCAAGAGCCTGACCAAAGTCTTGTAACCTATTTCCCTTACTTCCATGGTGAATTCTCTCATACTCCAGTACAGAAAAAATAATCTTAACTCTCACCTACCACCTCCCCTATGTCTTCTTCCCAGTTTAGCTTATTGTTAACGGATATTCCCAAGTATTTAAATTTTATTCCATTAACCAGCAATTTTGCTTTCTCTGAATATTCATATAAAACCTTTATTTTCCTGTGTGTAAACATAATTGGTTGAATTTCCTAGCATTTATCTTCGTTCCATGCTTATCCATATAAATAGATATCCTGTCTCAATCCCTTTTCATTTGATCACAAATCCTCTGTAAATGTAATCATATTATACAGTATTATGTTTTCTGCAAATATCTTAATCTTTGGCTGTAGATCCACAACAGAATCATTTGTTAATTTATTTAATTACATTGGAGTTCAAGCCCCAGTGGATATTTCTCTACACTAACGTTTTCTCCCATTCTTGTACCCACCTGCTATTGCCATCTACAAATGTTAATTTTAAATTCTTTCAGAATGTTTGTAAAATTATTCATCATTTCTTTAGATAACTTATTTCAGTCCATCATTTCCTTACCTACGAGTACAAAAGAAAATTTTCAAACACCCTTATGTCTGAAATGAAATGGTCACCTGTTCCCGACCATGCACCTCTCTTAATTCTTTCACCAATATATTTCCATGCCTCATCACCAATATATACCTTGTGTGCTCCAACTGCTCTCTTCACCCTCCTGTCATCCAATGAATCCCATTCGAGCTCCTTTATCAAATCAGCTACTGCCTGTGTTCTGCAGTAATTTCCAGGGACAAATCTAGCAGCCTCTCCAGCTGCTGTATTTAATACACAAAATGTGTGTCCCATACTAAACCACCATATTCAAGCAATGGTCTGACCAAAGTGTTACCACCCATTTCCCTTAATTCTCTGGTGCATCTCGTCATCTCTTTCTCCAATAATTGAAGGGTTTTGAATCTGGTCTCAATTCACTACCTGAAGCATTCCGCATTTTGGATGGTTCATTTTGCAAGCGAATATTCCTGCAAAGATGCTTCGTGCGGGACAGCACTGGGCCGTAACGGTACCTCAGGTAGCGCGGCTCGGAAAGTGTTTACTGGACAGGGTTTAAAGAGACAGGTGTCGCGCCTGAAATTTTCCATTAGGCGAGAGAGAGGAACATGTTCCGTCACAAATATGGACAAAAGTTGTGCCAAAGAGGGTGTGTGTGTGTGTGTGTTTGAGCCAATCACAGCCCCTGTGTGGTTTCTTGCAGACTAGTATGATTTCTCTGCTTTCCATACAACGCGGGAGGCGAAGACTATGCTCCGAGACACATGGCGTCGGGTGCTTGTGTGAAGGAGGGAGCTTCTGAGCGGGTCGACATAGGTTCGACACCCGCGGCGACTAAGACAGCCTTCCATTGTGACGGGCTGACTACTAGTGTGTGTCATATGCAAATTTGTGCCGCTGTGCTTTGTATGTTGCCGAGAGTGCATCAGTGCATCAGTGCGACCTCACACACACGTGAGTTACTAAGTAACGTACCTGGTGGTAACTACCATCCAGTAATTCGTGATCTGTTGTGAAGATCTCTTGTGGTGGTCTCCTTCAAGCCTCCTTCGTCGCCAAGGAATACCTCCACGGTAATATTTTCAAGTACCTGCTACCGCAAATCTTTGTTTGAAACTGTCGAGACCCCAAAACTGTGTTACAAAGCCCATGTCAGGGACAAAGCTGAAACGGGGAGTTGGTAACAGCTAATATCACCTGAACCAGATGTTGTCCAAGATTTTCTAAAGTTATGAAACCGTGTAGAATTAATATTGCTAACAGTTCAAATGACCACAGTCGCCACTTGCAGGCTTAACCTTCTGCAAGAAAGGTAGTATGCTAATAAATGAAAGTCTCAAGTCGAAATCAAAAAGTCATATATTCTCCAAAATTTTCACATAAATGTTATAAGTCACTGTTAGCACAGGCAATCGGATTGAAATCGTCTCCAAAAATTACAAGTTGAGATTCCAGAGCATTAAACCGCTTCTCCCCAAGTTGAAACAGAACAAAAGTTTGAATTCACATGTTCATCCAAATTTTCAAAATGTCCGCCACTACGCGTTCTAACAAGGTCAGACAACCACACCAGACGCCATGATGTAGGTTACCCATGAACACCTTCAACCAAAACCGCGCGAGACCCGAACGTGCTCTCACACGCGCTTCAACATCGAGACTGTTCTATCGGCGTAGTGGTGTCCTATCACAGTTTCCTTATATAGGAGTTGATCCCGTGATGACGTATTTCTCCCGTGTCCTTCCGCGCTCCTAGACATCCCCTACTGTTCGATCTAATAACTTCCTTAATACTAGGTTAATCTCAGCAAGTAAATGGTAAAAGTGATGGGTGTTACTAGACGAAGTGTATAGTGCCTGAATATTGTGTTAATTTTGCCTCTCCGAAAACTTGTCGACATGGTTGATTTTTGCAAGTCTTACAGCTTTAGTCAAAATTTTGTTATTTTTAAAATTGGTTGTAATTATCAATGTGAAAGTAAGCTTAAAATATTATTCTCGATTTTAGGTTCTTCCAAAATATCTACTTTGTTTAAATCAGATGAGTTATGGTAAGACCGTTACTTAATAACAATCGGTTGTGACCACGATCTAGTTTTCATGGAATAACTCTGAAGTTTTATGGGTTCTCGTGCCGGAAAAATTATCAAAGTATAGCCTGGATTTAACTGCGCATTTTGAAGTTTATCTTGTCTCTGTAGCTGTTACCACTGAGACACAATAAATTGTTTCGTGATTTGCACGTGTGTTGGGTGTCACAAAAAATAAGAAAATCTATAACATCGGTTCTATGGCTTTTTATAACTTGAAATTAATCTGTAGGAAGCTAAAAGAATGGATTTTTATGATAAACTAATTTTTATCCCGGAATCAAAGTAGGCTTTTAAATAATAAAATGCCAAAGCTGGGTGTTCAATTTTTACGTGTTAAAACTATATTTAAAAATACTTAAAGTGTTGGAAACTATCAGATTTAATTGAATTTACTTCACTTTCGGACTGCTTTATTTTATTCTCTACTTTATATTGTGTGGCAGTGTTTAAAATCAGTGTTGAAGCATTTTATGTGTGCAGTGTCTGTAACAAATTATTTCATGATCGGATTAACATTCAACAGGTTAGTGAAATGCCTTAAAATGTGTTTAGAAAATTAATTATGGGTGTAAACTGGTATTTACATGCTCTTAGCGCTTTTGAAATGGCTTTAAAGTGCTGGAATTTATTCCTGAAAGTTGGACAAATTAATCGATTTACCGGCGTCTATTTACTCACTGATATTTCATATTCTACGGACTGAAACTATTTAAAACCTATTAAAATTGAAAGATTATTTTATTTACTGCTTGTTTTTCTACTTTTAAAATCCTGAAACTACTTAAAAGACCAAAATTATGCCTATGTGAACTGTTTAAGCAAAATGAGTATTAAAAATCCAATATAATTTCTTCTTGTGGTTATTAGATGCTTTAAAACTATCAGAAACCTGTTAATTTATCTACTAGACTGTCTCAGGGATTATTATTGCTGTTTTTGGGGCTTTAAGATGGTCAAGTTTCATTACAATGAATTATTTTCATTTCTGCTTCAGACTGTTATTTTATCATCCAGTTTATTTCTTTGAAAATCCTACTAAACTATCTTTAAATGTGAAGTTATGGTTATGGTGCGTCTAGGCCTGTGTATTATAGGTTCTTTATTGCCTTTACTGTGTGAAATTCACTTCAAAAATACCAAAACTGATATCTGTCAAGATTTTTATGGTTAAATTTTTCATGTATGGATATTACTTATTTATCTCTGGAATGATTCGTATTAAACATGATAAGGGTTTTATTTATGCATTTTACTTGCAATTATTTAACACTTACTTCATTTAAATCGGTTCCCAATATCTCTCCAACTAATGTTAGTGTCTGCTATCGAAAGTTTATTCTTATGTGAAATAACCTATTTCCTACTGAAATATCGTGGCTTTAATGCAGTTATAGTTTATTTATGTTAGTTATGTGTGATTTATTCACTTTATTATACCTGTGGTGTAGTTAACTCGATTTTAATTGTGGTACCGGATACTAAAACAAACCCCAAACTCGACCGAAATCCTACTAAATATTGAAAATAGAATGAGGGATACCTTACACCCAGTAACAGCCTTCATCGAGATAAAGAGGTTCTCACTATCTGAACTGAGCTAAATTATCATTGTAAATGTCTGCTATCCCTCTGCTTCGTATCCAACTTGTATTTAATTTCATTTTTTTGTTTGTTTTGCATTGGTTCCAATGTCATTATCATAACAATTTTGTGCATAAAGTAACTTTTCTTTGCACATGATAAAATATAATGTAATTAATGGTGGATTGCCATTTTCATTATTTGAAATCTCCCATTTCCAATGCTTAATGGATATAATTAGCTACTGGAATTGTTATTATTAAAATAATTATTGCAGGGAAAACATTTATTAATTTCATGTGGAAGTAATTCCTGGTGCCCAGCTCTTATCACGAATGCAAGTTTTTTAGCAGACATTTACAGT
This sequence comes from Vandiemenella viatica, assembly GCA_031002005.1. NCBI lineage: Eukaryota > Metazoa > Arthropoda > Insecta > Orthoptera > Morabidae > Vandiemenella > Vandiemenella viatica. The sequence continues at coordinate 202,732,797 of JARYHS010012519.1, read as the reverse complement.
TCTCACCAATAAATGGTACAAGGTGTAGTGTGATAAGATGAGTCAATGGTACACTACATACCATGTGGTGAACCCGTCTTATATCCATCTCCCTTGACATTGTGTTATCAGTTTTAACTCTTTGGTTCTTACCTCTTAATAATTCCTGCATCCACATGGGTACAACCCATTTATCTTATTCACAAAAATTCTATTGCTGTGTCAAATGCCCAACATAGAACCAGTGCCACACTATCTACTAGGCCTCATTGTCTATTAAATCTTAAATACTTTGTACATTTTGATTTAATCTATTTAATTGTAATGAATGCACACCCTGGTGGTGATTTCCCTAACCATACATTTCCCCCTTAACCTACTAACTGTGATTCACATGAATAGTATCTTCTAAAATCCATGCTGCTGACTTACAAACCTCTTCTTTCACTGACAGATTTTCCTAATGTAGCTGGCTGTAGAACTCCATCAACTTGTCCACCACTGAAGTGAAACTAATGGGCATATAGTTCTCAACCCCGTTTATCTTCCTACCCTCATGAATTGGTACTATTGTGGCACATTTCCAGCCCACTGGAATAGAGCAAGTGTCCATACTTCAGACTTTAATGAAATAATACTTCTAGATATGGTACAATGTCTTTGTCATTTATCTTTAGCACATCAGTGATAATATAATCTATACCAGGTACTTGACGTTTTTAAAAAAGCTACATAGCTCTCTCTTACTACCCTGTGGCTCTGTTTTTAATTTCCAAGTGTGGTCATGTTCACTAAGATGGAAATGATTTTCCTCAGTTAATTTTTCAACTGTCCCTTTGAGAAAATACATTATAGTCACACCAAACCAATTTCTTAGTATGTAAGCTACTTTCATATTCTTTTGAGCTTCGTACCAAGCATGGTGGGTGAGTGGTTAATGCTCTGGCTATGCATTTGGGAGGACGGTGGTTGAAATCCCCATCTGGGCATCCATACTTGGGTAATTCATGGTTTCCCCAAATCACTCCAGGTGAATGTTGGGATGCTTCCTTCAAAAGGTGGTGGCCAGATTCCTTCCTGTTCCTTGTTCCCAGTCCCATACTGCCTCTATTGACCTCAACATTGATGAGGCGTAAAGCCATAAGTAAAAAAAAAAGAGCTACCTCTCCATCCTTATGCACCTTCCTTCCCTTTTATTTATCTAACAGAGAAATTTAAATTTCTAATTGCACCATTCAGTGATCATGTCAAGCAAAAAAGACTAGCTATCAAGGTGCATTTCATTCAATGGGAACAGATGGGTCACTTGGTACAGAACAATTCCCAACCATGTGAGACTTGCTTTTCATGGTAAAAGCCTGCGAGCAGTTGACAAATGATTTGAATGTGGAATCAATATATTGCTGGAACTTGGAAAACTCAAGAACAATTTAGGACAATCCCCATCAAGATTTGTGAAATTTCAGAACTAGAAACGTCTGACAAGTTTGTGGTTTGGAAAGAATGCATGCATCATAGTTAAAATTTGAAATTACATTTTGTGGGAGTGTGAGTTCCAATGACATGAGCATATGTGGGGTTTCATGGAGGGAACAATTTTACTCCATAAGACAGGGTTATTGTTCAATAATTCAATTATGTTAAACAAATCATATTTCTCATGGCAAATCATTAGGCAGAAGCTATTTGCAGAACTATCCCATTTCAGGGTATTGAATTGAGATGTGGCAGTCTTATGGATATCAGGTTTTCTGGTCATAGGAGACACAGGAGACTTTACTTTGGTTTTGTATTGCAAGAACAGCTTCAATGTTCATGAAAGCAGTATAACTTAAATTCTGTCAGTCACAATAAGCTATGCTTATGGGCTTGTAGTCTGTACAATAGGTGGTTGTGGTAGACATCAACTGGAACTATCAGCAATGTTTAATATGGTTATAGATAGATAGATATGTTCACTTTGATCCCAAGTGAGAATAATCTCGGGGATGTGGAACAGTACATACACTTATTAGTAATGTCAATATTACTATATAATTGATAATATTATTATATATTGACAACAAGTTAGCAACAACCCATTAGTATAACCAATATCTCCTGTAATCTACAAATACAATCCCGAGTTAATTAATACTTATTATGTGGAACAGTGTATACACTTGTTACCAGCATCTAATAACCAGTTATTTTCTTACCAACCAGTTACCATGTAAGGTTTCACTGTAATTTGTGACTACATATTATATTATGTTAGTTGCTATTTATGTGGAACAGTACACACACCTATTAGCAATATCAATTATATTACCAACAACTCATAAGCAGTCAATTACTTAAAAACCTGTTAATATGATAATTTTTCACAGCAGCTTTTGAGTGCATGCTATCCCATGTTAGTTACTATATATAAGTGAAATTTTGTAAACAGTGTAATTAGTTCATTTGTCAAGTTTCAACAGAAAGAAAAACCATATATCATTTTAGTAATTGTGGATAATTTTGTCACCTTCCCCTTCCATATACCATATATACTATTTTATCAGTCATTCTTAGTTACCAAATTCCAAGAAGAAAATTCTTTTACAGAGTAAAATGGGTTCTGAAGTAGAAACTCTTTCAGTTTGGACTTAAAGTAGTTGGGTTTTTGTAGATAACATTTAATTTCTGTTGGTAATACATTGAATAAGGAAGCTCCAGTAAATGTTAGCCCTTTCTGAACAATTGACAGTGATTTGTAATCCTTGTGAATATTATATTTATTCCTAGTATTATGGCTATGTATGTCAGCATTAAGATTGAAGTGTTCAGGATTTTCTACTACAAATGATAATACAGAGTATACATACTGTGCTGGCATTGTTAGAACACCCAGGTTTTTAAATAGATTTCTGCACGGTGTCTGTGGGTTTGCTCCACAAATAGTTCTTATAGCACGCTTTTGCAATTTAAATACCCTCTGTGCTTGTGACGAGTTTCCCCAGAATGAGATGCCATAAGTGAGCAGGGAATGAAAATATGCAAAATATACTAACTTTCTGGTTTCTATATTAGCTATTCTAGATATTACCCTCAGTGAAAATGTTGCAGAATTCAGTTTTTTAAGAAGTTGTTGAATATGCTGTTTCCAGTTCAATTTGTTATCTATATATACACCCAGGAATTTTGTGAAACTGCTTTCATCGATTGCTTTTCCTTCTGATAATACATTATAGCTGTCCTTTGTTTTATTTTTTGTAACAAACTGAAGTAACTGTGTCTTTTCTACATTAAGTATTAGTTTGTTGGCATTAAACCACCTGTTAATTTTCTTTATAACTTCATTTGCTGTGTTTTCGAGGTTTTGTGCTGATGGGTCTTTCAAGGATATGCTAGTATCATCTGCAAAGAGCACCATGTGTTCATTATCACCTAGTATATGTGGGAGATCATTTATATAGATTAAGAACAGCAGAGGACCAAGAATTGAACCCTGAGGCACACCACATTTAACTATACCCCATTCTGAGTTTATAACATCTCCTGTATTAACATCTTTCAGTGATACACATTGCTTTCTATTTTCCAGGTATGATTTAAACCAATGTCCTGGCTTACCACTAACTCCATAGTGGTCTAATTTACCTAGTAGAATATCATGATCAACACAGTCAAAAGCCTTAGCAAGATCACAGAATATACCTAGGGAATTTAATTTTTTATGCATTGATTCCAGTATGTTGTTTACAAAAGCAAAAATTGCTGAATCTGTTGAAACGCCTTGTCTAAAACCAAACTGTACTTTACTGAGTAGGTCATTTTTTGTAAATGTGCATACACCCTTCTGTACATTGCTTTTTCAAAGATTTTTGAAAATGCTGGTAGAAGTGAAATGGGTCTGTAATTCTCAATTTTTGAGGTATCACCCTTTTTATAAAGCGGTTTGATTATTGACTTCTTGAGTGAGTCAGGGAAGATACCTTCTTCAAAAGAACTATTACAAATATGACTAATAACTCTACTAATGCTGGTGTTACATTGTTTCACTACATGGGTTGAAACCTCATCATAACCAAATGACTTTTTATTTTTGAGGGATTTAATAATTTTTTCAATTTCATTTTGACTGGTGGGAAATATAGACATAGGTGCTGTTTTTGGTGACAAGGATTTAAGTATTGCTATAGCATCCATATTCCCAATATATTTTCCTTTTATTTTTTCAGCAACTGTTAAGAAGTAGTTATTGAAAGCATTTCCTACATAAGAGGGGTCAGTTACAAGCTTATCATTAATGCTTATAGATATAGGTTTATGTTCAAGGGATGATACAGTTGTTTCTCTTTTAATAATGTTCCAAACACTTTTTATCTTATTATCTGAACTACTAATCTCATCGTTTATGGCCAAACGTTTAGCTTCTTTATTACTTTGGTTAAAATTCTACAGTAAGTTTTGTAATGTTGTCTGAGAAGCATATTATCAGTATTCCTAACTTTTACATACAATTCCCTTTTATGTCTGCAAGATGTTTTAATACCAACTGTAACCCAATTTTTGTTTACTCGTTTTTGACCAATTGGAACTAGTTTTGTAGGGAGACACCTTTTGTAAATTTCTGAAAACCTTTGGTGAAAGTAATTGAATTTATTGTTTACCCCTTTTAATTTATAAACAGTGCTCCAGTCCTCATTGAGGAGTTCATCATTTAATATTTTTATTGAATTGTTCTTTAATGGCCTAACTCTGACAAATCCTTTCTTTTTGTTACATTCATTTCCCACAACATCCAAAATATTTATTTGAGCATTATGGTCTGACAAACCATTTTCCATTGGAACTGTTTCATATATTTCTAATTTATTGTGCTCTACAAAAATGTTATCAATAATGGTACTACTATCTTTTTGTGTTCTAGTTGGGAAATTTACAGTTTGATAGAGATTGAATGATCTAAGCATTCCTAGAAGATAATCTGTCTGGTTACATTCTACAGCAAAATTTATGTTGAAGTCTCCACAGAGGATAATTTCCCTTTTAGTAAGTGATAAGTTTATTAGAACCGCCTCAAGTTTATTACAAAATTTACTGAAGTCTCCTGTGGGAACCCTATAAACTGTCAGCACTATAAGATATTTGTTTTCTAATTCTAACTGTATTGCACAACATTCAAAATCTTTTTCTATACAGTATTTACTTACATCTAACGATTTTGTCTCGGTATTTTCGCTTACATATATTGCTGCACCACCCATTCTCATCTCTGACCTGCAATAACAAGAAGCTAATCTATATCCAATAAAAGGGAGGAGACCTATTTCAGAATTCTTCAGATGATGTTCTGTCACTGTATTGGTAGAGATTTAGCAACAATTACGAGACATTAGTTTGGAGGTCATTCTACAGGTGTTTTTAAATAATTTCAGGAACTCAGTATTCTCTGCTGAATCATACAAATATTACCATCTGGAAACATCAGGCCATTATTTGACTTAATAATGGAGAACCCTTACAGTCTGATTGAGTGGTCTCAACACACCTGATAACTGAAAGTTTTCTTAATTTATTAACATGAGGAATTAATCCCAATTTTGCCCAAACTCAATTAATAACTAAAAACAATCAAGCAGTCACGATTATTGCCACGCAATATTATTTATTGTAGCCAACCACCTATACTGATATGTGTATCAGTCATTAACATAGAACTTGCTCTGTGGAGAAAGTATGATCCAGTTTTTAATCCTGCATTTTCCTTCAGAGTTAAAAATCCAAAATCATTTTAATTTTGAACTTGATAAAACATCCCTGCTATTTACCAGTAAATGGTCTGAATGTCTTGAGGACAAGCCAGTAGTAGAGACCATAGTATAAATATCAAATTTCATAAGTCTCTGTGTCACATACTTGCAATTCATGAAGTATCGACTCTGGCATCTACTGTTAGTAACATTACCTCTACTGGTTTGTTGCAATCCTCCATGTTCCCTTTTTCTGAATTACATGTTATTTCTTAATTCAGTTCTGAATTTGATATTGAAAGTGTGGGTTATATAGCATATCACAAAGAAAAGAATGATTTTGAAACCTGTTCCTCCTGCCTGTTTAATGTGTCCTGTCCATAAAATTTCCATCAAATATTATGCCAAGATAGTTACATTTAAGGTCTCCTCCCTATAATCATAGGAAACCTACATTTTTATCTCTGTAGTTAGTGACCTGAATATCCTGGGAGTTTATCTTCATTTTGTGCTTATGTATTCTGCTAGATATCCTATACAGGTTCCTATGTAGCTGTTCACTGTATTCCACAAAATTAATTCTATCAAGTGACATTATGCCATCTGTAAACAGTCAAACATCTGACTGGAAACAAACAACACAATAATTCATTAGAATAATGAAAAGCAATGGTCCTTATGGCACTATAGGTTACACTTTCACCTCTTTCAATATCACATTATCAGTTAATGTGGTATTTTTTTGTATTCTCTTGATCTTAATTCTGTACTTTGTAACCATTAGAATTAGAGTTGTGCCTGTGAACCTCTGTTTCCATATGACACTCTAGTTGTATTGCGTCATTTTCCACATGTAATTCTTGATTGTGTGATTCTCGAATTGGGTGTTTACTACTTAATTTGCAACATTCCAGCATCATTCTTTTCTCCTGAACATACATTCCATATTACATTTCCTTTCTCTCTATTCTCGTAAATGATTGTATTGGTGGGTTACTGTCAGTAGTTAGGTTGTTTGCAGGTAAAATAATACTATATAAGAGGATAAAAATGGTTGAAGAGTGTGAACAACTGCAGGGTGATCTGGACAGGATATATAGCTGGGTAGGTCAACCTTGGGTGAAGATAAATGCAAAGAGTAAGCTTGTTAGGTACACACATAAAAACCGAAAGACTGACTATGATTGTAGGGTGAGAAAATAATTGCCAGTTGAGGACTTGAAACGTAAATACTTTGGCATAGCATTTGATAACAAGCTCAACTGGATAGGACACATTGGACAGGTATTAAGAAAAGGTTTCCCAGGGCCGCATTTAAGCATAGGCTACATAGGCTGTAGCCTAGGGGCCCGCACCACAAAGGGGGGCCCGCACCACAAAGAGGGGCCCCTCACCACCCCACAACCCTCACCTGGGCAGTAGAGCTAAAAAAAAAAGGTCGCCCATAAATTTTTTTAGGTCGAATTTCGAAATTTAAGAATCCAGCCACTGCCGACAGGGGGCCCAAACCACATGTATAGCCTAGGGGCCCACAGAGCCTAAATGCGGCCCTGAGGTTTCCAAATCCTTCACTTTTTGGAGAGAGTGAGAATGGAATGTACTAGAGAAGTAAGGCAGCTGGGTTTTCCAAAAATTGCCCAGACCATTGCCTGATTCTGGTACTGTAATATTGGACCCACATTTTACGTATCAAATACAGGAGACGGAGGAAGTGCAAAGAAGGGCTGCTAGATTTATCTCTGAAAATTACCACAGAACACAATCATCAAGTGATATAATAAAGGAGTTGGAATGTGATTCATTGGAAGACATGAGTAGGGTCAAAAAAATCATGTGTGTATTCAACGCAGATATTGTGGTAGGAGAAATAGGAGAGGTCAATGGAAGGGAAAAGATGACTATGATCACAAATTGGCACTCAATTTCAGGCATAAGGGTGTGGCAAGATTTTCTCCTGTAGGTAAGAGGGGTCAGGGATTGGAACAGATTACTGAGTGAAATGATTAATAATTTACCAAAAACGCTAAAATAATTTAAAGTTAAAATTAGTAGAGAGAAAAGTAGAAGGGATAAGGGGAAAAAATGGATGTGTAGGGTAACTGCCAATGGAGAAAGCACTCCGTCGCAATGAAATTCAGCATTAAAATCACTTATGATTACTAGCATCTTTGGTAACGTCAATTTAACACAGTGAAAATATAGAGAAAGCTATATATGATGGTTATGAGGTTTAGTGTTTATTGGAGCCATTTTCATGGAAGATGTTGGTGACTTCGTTTGAAAATAAACTTTTTTTGTGTTTTATTATGTCGTTTGGACACCTCAAATGATATATCGTTGTAAATCAAAATTCGCTGTTTAATTACTTGTATCATTATCATACTACAATATTCAACTCGCCCCTTATTATTAGATTCTTCTCAATCTTGCTTTAAGCTGAGTGACGTTTTTACGGTAAAATAAAGCTGCGACAGAAAAAATGATAGACTGATGTGATTAATATTCATGTAGTAATTACTGAGGTTACAAACAACATCCTGTTTATAATGCATTTCCTATAGCGCATTTGTTATGAGGTGTAATTATACTAGGCATAATGTGTGTTTCAAATTCCACGAAAGGAAATAGTTGCAATGTTGTCATATTTACCACAGACATTTATTTTACATCGCGTTTGATAGGGTAATTTACTAACGATTCAGAGACGAGTAAAACTAGAGTCCATCGTAGGGGTTAAACAATTTAAAAGTAGGAATTATTCCACTGACTAATTTACCATTTGAAAGGTGCCATCGAAGTTTTTTTTCTGCTCTGCGTGTCACGCTCCACTACACTCAAAAAGAGTTTGTCAGTCTCTTAATAGCGTCGGGACAGTGGAATATTTGTTCCGCGTTCCGACAGACGAGTGCGGCACGTAAAACGCTGTGCCAGATTTATTTTTCAGTAAGTACCTCGCTCCCGCATTCCGAACACGTCACGTCGGCTCAGAAGCGTGAAATTCGCAGTTTTCCATCGTAATTGATTGTTATCGGTCCACTGGCTGGAAGTTAACATTTATTGGCGCGCTCGGGTGGTTCCCGCAATCTGCCCCCTACATTGTGTGTCCGAATGTCCGGGGCACTGGTTTGTGTTATTATGAAACAGCGGAAGAAAAGGGTCAGTCGCAAAATGGAGGAATGTTTAATGCCAGTAGTAGCTACTCAGTGCCGCAATTAGTTTTTCCACAGGCAGGGCCCGTTCTAGCGGTTTTGCCGCCCCGGACAAATAGACAATTTGCCGCCCCTTAAGATTATTTAGAATTATATATTTTATTAAAAAATAATTAATTTTTAATCGAATAAAATATTTTAATTTTAATAAAATCGTATATTCATAAATAAAGTTATTGAATTTTGATCTAGCTGCTCAAAATAGATAAATTAATTATGAAATATCTGTACATAGCCACAAATTAACCATATTTTTTACATTTTTAAATGCTATTACAGATGGATATTATCACACAAACAATCTAAATGTAATTATTTTGAAAATAAAACGAGATTACATCAAATACGCTAAAATCACCAAAAAAAAAACTTTTTTTCTTACTTTCAGTTTGCGAATTTTTTATTACATCTTTAAATTTACTTCATCTGCAATTTCATATTCAGTTGACAAAATGGCTAAATCATTAAATTATCAATTTCTTGGTTTTCGTAATGCTTAGCGTCGTATACATCTCCCAAATGAAATTTTAAAGGGTTTAATGCCTCTATCCTACTCTCCCAACTATTGTCACTCCATGTTTTCAAAGTTGAACCCTGAACATCCTTTAAAAGTATTGCCCATCGAAAAGTAGATGCCGAAATGAATAAATATATTTTTTGGACCATGTTGAAGAAATTAGCGGCTTCCAAGGATGCTTTTGCCATTAATAACAAGATTGAGAGAATGGCTACTACACGAAACATTGAATGCTCGCGAATTATATTGTTTAATTCTAGATTGCACTCCTGCTTTATTGCCCCTCATATTATACCCGTTGTCAGTCACTGGCCTCTGATATCCTGCAAATTTAAACCCAAGTCATTAAGATCTCCAACTATAGTATCAGGCATTTGTTTTCCTGTTGATCTTTCGCCTGGTAAGAAGCCTTAAAAGCTTTCATTAATTTTAATTTCAACATCAGGATTAAATTTATCGGTTGAAACATATCTGATTACAAGAGTAATTTGCTGTATCTTACTAAAGTCAGGAGTACAGTTTAAAATTATGAAAAAAAAATATATTTTTTATTTCATTAATAACATGAGACTCTGATGCAGCAAGCAGATGCTTTGATGCAGCAGATCTACTATCCCGGTTTGTATACTTTTCCCAAGATATTGAGCTTTAGTCTCTACTTTTTAGAGCACTCAAGCACCTGCTCTTCCATAATGGGATCGTATTCAGACAGTAACCCAACTATTTTTTAAGAAATTACCGTTATTATTCTCAAACAACTTGTCACTTGTACCTTGAAAAACCAGACAACTTTTACCAAGCATTTTGGCAACGATTCTTAGAAACACCTCATTCCAATGATTTATTTTGGCATTACGTAATAACTCTTTGAGTGGCAGCATCTACAGTTTTACAACAATTTAATCTTTCGTTCATTTATAGCCATGATTTTTGTGCCTGAATATGATTTTTCGAAATTTCATGCTCTCTTATAGTTTCGCCGAGGTGCTTCCAATTTTTAAAACCCTCTTTTGAGAGAGAACTAATTAAACAGCCGAAAATTTTGCAACAGAAGCAGTAAACGCAGTTTTGTGAAAGGTAGTAGCTAATCTCGCAATATTTGCTCTCCGTTGATTAAAATTCGTGCATAATATTATGCGCTAAAATGTCGACCTGTGTCATTGGAAGGAAATTTTGTAACTATGTAATAGTTTAGGTGGACCTTGCCTTACTAAAAACCTTCTTACGGCGTCTCGTAAAATTCTTGGCCACAAAGTTTTAGAACGCCTTCTGTGAGTCTCACGTTGGTGTCCGTTCCAATTGGTTTAGAAACTTCGTTCATTTGTATTCTCTGACGATTCTGTACGTCTTAGTATCCGACCTGATATTGGATTCTAAGATTTGTTTTGGTAAACCCTGAATACAGTATATTTTTTAACGCCCCGGATTGATTCTGCCTTTCCGCTTCCTTTCCCAACCTTTTTTTTTTTTTTTGTACTGGTAACCAGATAGTTTTTCTTTGACCATCAGACATTTTGGAAGAGGCACGCACGTAACTCAAATAATGTACACTATAAAATAATATAAAAATTAAATATTTATCCTTGTTCTACATAAGCTAAAACCATATTCTCAGTCGATATAAAAATATTTATGCACAACACAAAATATTTTCCATACCCTGTGAACATAAAGAAAGTCTAGTGTTACTACACAGTCAAAGCTTATTCGCGGAGGATACCATCCGTAAATTTGCTGCAAATGCAGAAACCGTGTATACAGAATAGCAATTTCTATAGGCTTAAACGGAATACGTTCCAAGTTCACAATTTTTTTTTTTTTTTTTTAATGATGTTGTGGAGTGATTGTCGCGCAATGCACTTATTAAACCAACTGACAAAGTTATTCACATTCACTAAAATAGTTAATGAATTTCTTTTTGTTGAAACGGCAAATGCAGCAATTAGAGTATCTAGAAACCGCAATTCGTATATATAATAAGCATCATGGGTTATTATATATTAGCAGTTAACATTCGAAATTGAATATACTAATGGTATGTGAAGTAACTAATCGGTAATCAGTAGCTGTTAATATTATTTATTTATTAATGATTATAAGTACTGTCCCACACCCACTAAACTACAGTATTTTCACAAGCGATCAAAGATAGCGTATGTAATTTAACCCAACCATAACACTTTCAATGCTATATCTATTTTTTACAACAAATCTGTGATAATCGGATTACGAGAAGAAATTATTATGCAAATATTCCACTTCGATTTCCAATAACTAAGATCCATATTGATTTGGTTCATCAATTCAATAAAATAAATACTCAGCATCTCCCGTCAAGCACTACCGATTCCGTGTTTTAGAGCCTAACTGCAATTGCTAAAAACACTCCTTTCGCCGTGTCTAGTAACTTGTAGGCAGTATAAACGTCGGAATCAGCGAAGGTAGCAAAGGTCAAGTGTAACAGCCACCCCCCCCCCCCTTACCACGCATCTGTTGTGCGCTCTTGTCGTTGAGCGCTTATGTCGTATATCCAACTAAATAACAGTTTAATCATAGATGTACTTACCTTTAGAAATTATAAAATCCAGAAGTAAATTTTATGAATTTCCACTTATCACTAATAACGTAATAGTAAGACTATTGCTGTTGTGTAATGAAACCACTTTAATAATTAGCAATAATAAGCAAGTTGAGACAACAAAAGTCGAAACAGCGTTCACTCGCGTGCTAAGGCCCAATTCACACAGAAGGAGACGTGGCGCAGATTCGGGATGGGACCTGGCGCGGACGCGGCGCATTTTGAAGTTGCTCCTATGGCGCAATTCACACAGAGGCGGCGCTGGACAACGGCGCGCCCCTATGAGGTCCGCGCCCCGTCCTCTTCGAAGTCTCTAGGGGCGCACCCAAATAGCTAAGAACTGTAAGTTTTTAACGAACGAAAAATCGGTGTGTGGATTTTTTATTAATTGGATATTTAACACATTAACATCATTAATATTTTTCTCACACTTACAGCCGAATGGCGCCCCTAAATTTTAACGCCCCGGGCAAATGCCCGGTTTGCCCCCCTAGAGCGGGCCCTGCCACAGGAAATCTGTGAGTACTAACTGATTAGAAGCACAACATATTCTTTAATTCACTTAAAGAAAACACGGTCGGAAACATGTCTGCGCCTTACATGAGAAAGTAATGAAGTTTCATCAGAGGCAATGGAACAAAATTTTTTTTAGAAGTTCACCCATCATAAATATTTTCCTTTTAATACCAGAAGTAATTGCCTATACTGACTTCTTATTTTATCTGTAGCTATGTTTCCAGCTGACAAACACAAATTACTGTTTTTATATGTATCTACTGGAAAAGTACCGATTCAGTAAACCATCTGTTTTCCAGGAGGGCGAATAAACTCCTTTATTCTAATTGTTTTGTGACCTGTTCTTTACGTCTTTTGAAATGACGAACCATTCTCTGCAATTTATGTTTATATAACTGGTTATGCATCTGATATATTTTGAACATGATGTGGTGTTACAGTATTGATCAGCATGTCATCAATTGTATATTAGTAACATTCACAGAAACGTATAGATTTAACTGGGTACTTGTGATCATGTATTTGCTAAAGTCATATACACTGTTGTAGTTTTTATCTGCAATTTAATGAGTAATACAAAATTTGGTAAGCACATGAATATTTTTTATCTGTCAACACCTATTTGTTTTCTACTATAACAAACAATTATGTTATGATAGCGAAGTGTCCAATAAAACTTATAGATAATTTCATGTTAAAATTTCTTTTAATATATCAGTAATCTACTATTTATGATAAACAACCGTAACAAAAGTAACACATTTCATTCGTTTTGCATTCATATAGATTTCTATTCCATGATAAACGTGATATACGCCAATTACTTGTTGCTTATGGGTTTGGTCTTTATCGACGTCGATATCGTTAGAGACGGGAAAGGAATGAGGGCAAGAACGTGAAGTAATCCTGCCATGTACTGCATTCGCCTGGAGTGATTTCTGGAAACTAAAATCTGGATGACCGAACGGGGATTTGAACTCACGTCTTCCTGATTGCCAGGCTCCGAACCTTATTGCTCACCCAATGTGCACGGTGATATCTGTCGTATGTCTGTTAAAGTAGACTAATATGAAAATTTCGCCTAGCGCAAGAGTAAGTAAGTAGCGGAATCACTACTGGGATCTAAGCTCCAACTATTTATTTTATTGAAAGAGATTTTCCTCATTACAGCGGTTTTACTCCAACATAACATAAAAAACTTAGAACACAATAGTCGACTTACCATCTCAGAATATTTCTCCAGATAGAGGACTGTAAACAGCTGCAGGGTGGTCTGGACAGGTTATATAGTTGGGTTGGTAAACATGGTATGAAGATAAATGCAAAGAAGAGTCAGCTTATTAGACACACAACTAAAAAACCAAAGGTTGATTATGAGGTGGGAAAGAACTGCTTGTTGGATACTTGAAATACAAATATCTAGGCATTACATTTGATAACAAGCTTAAACGGACAGGTCACATTTGTCAGGTTGTAGGAACGGTTTCAAAGTTCTGCACTTGGAGAGAGTGATGAGGGGATGTACGAGAGAAGTAAAGGAATTTGGTTATAAAACTTAGGTCAGGCCATTGCTTGAATATGGTAGCGTAGTATGGGACCCACATTTGAGTATCAAATACAGGAGTTGGAAAGGGTGCAAAAAAGGGCTGCTAGATTTGTTTCTGGAAATTACCGCAGAATGCAATCAGTTACAGATATAATAAAATGGGATTCATTGCAAGACAGGAGGAGGGTTAAGAGGGTTATGGGAGTGTAAAAATCCTATATTGGTGATGAGGCATGGAAAGATATTGGTGTAAGAATGAAAAGTAATGCATGGAAGGGAAAATATGACCATGACCACAAGCTGGCACTCTATTTCAGGCACAAGGGTGTAGGAAGATTTTTTTTTTTTTGGGGGGGGGGGGGGGCAAGCGTGTCTGGTATTTGAAAGAGAAGTGATGAATAATTTACCAAAAACGTTGAAATAATTTAAAGTTAAAGATTGCCGAGGGCAAATGTAGGTGGGTGCAGGGAACGGGGAAGATGGGTGGTAGGGATATTGCCACGGGAGCGTGCGCTCCATTACAATTTAATTAAATATTATTGTGTAAGGTAACCTAAAATTTCACAAACTGCTTTGCGAAATTTCGGTCATGTGTATGTTTTCTTCTGAACCACAGCTTCTCATTGCTGTGTGTACATTTGTAGCCAAGTAATAAGGGGTCGTCGTCTTTTTCTCCTTCCTTTACAAATGTTGGTATTCTTGTAATTTCGATTCTTCTCTTACATGGCCGTGCTGTTTATGGACTATTTTAAATAATAAATTGAAACCGAGAAAACAGTAAGACGATTAGAATTAGTCATGTAATGAAGGATACAGTTTTACCGATGCGCACAATATTCTTGTTTTCTTTTAGAAAACTGGATTCCTCTTTTTCCATTGTAACCGAAAAAGGTTTGGACTGTGGTCGGATGGAAAGCAATGCAGCCGGGAGAAGTCTGAAGAGCGACTTGTCTGCTCTCGACAGCCTCTCCAGAGTTTGAATTTGATCCCCGGAGTATCAAGGCCAATATTTACTCGCTCCAAGTTTGTTCTTTGGCACACGCCAACTTGAAGAGTTAACTGGGCCGTCGCCAGGCCTGCAGGGCTGGTTCCAACTCACCTGCGTCAGTGCATGAGTCACACCACACAGACTCACTCGCACCGCACATCTGGTGAGCGGCTCCAAGTTGTGCATGAATTTAAGAGTGTGGAACATCATTTAAAAGTTTCAAACCTCATCCGCATAAAAATAAATATGCATTACTGGATGACCAATGTGAAAGTTTCACAAATAAACTACAACGAACAGCAAGGTTGATGGTTTGTGGCAGGGTGAAAGAATAACCTTGTAAGACTACTTGCCTTTCTTGGGGTTGAACTGATACTTATGGTAGACCGAACTTCGTGCTTGCTAAAGTTTTAATTACTAACATACAGCACCCGAAGTTGGATAAATGAGTTCGTAGTCGCCGCCGGTCGCCAGACAGGGTCCAAACCAGTACGATAAAAGTGTGAGGATAACTAATTAAGAAAAATCTTCAAGTCTTAAGTAATGAAAATCTGTTCTCCACACATTTATTTGAATAAAGTACACATCGAACCAGTTGGCCACTATCAGAATTTAGATGATAAGGCTATTGAAACTTCGTAATCCGTCGATTGCAAGATTCTTAGAAACAAAAGGAAAGTTTTTTAATCCAAATCAGTCCACACTATATTACTTTCGATGCCACACTTCACTGTTCTGGTAACTCAACCCACTGTTCAAATCAATTTAAAACATACGTCGCAATGGTTTAAACAAGTTCATTCTTCTTCTTACTTCTTGCTACACCCGCACAGTTAGTATAGCGTCTCACATTACGCGACGCGAGCCGTCCGCTACAAAACCTCGATAACGACTGACTTTAAACAATGTAATCATGCGCTCGCTTCGGCGCTACTTGCGGGTCGGCGGAATGCTACTGTTATGTTACATTCCCCAACTACCAATTTGTGATAATTGTTCAGGTTTTTTTTTTTTTTCAAAAGAAACTGAAGAATTATCATTACAAT
>JARYHS010012519.1:202483106-202715698 GCA_031002005.1 Vandiemenella viatica | reverse complement strand
GTCCAGTTGGTTAGGGAAAAATGCGTAAACATTGCAGTTGGGATCGCTGGCTGGCAGCAGGCATATTTCAGGTCACGCTCACCGCGCCTACCCAATCAAGCCAACGAGGAACAAAGATTTATTCAGCGCGTGGAAAGCGCGTGGAATATTGATGGCGCGGGGGTTCATCTGCGTCGTGTACAGCAGAGGCTGCGTTGTTTTTCATTCGTCAGGCGGACAGCGCTCGCAGTACACAGACGTGCAGCACCTCAGCAAAGTTGAGCCTGGTCCGCGGCGAACAGATAACAGCACGCGGGATATTTATGGCTGCGACGCTGCTGGGATGTGGAGGCCCAGCGATAACTGTACAGGAGCTGAAAGATGAGGCACTCCAAGACTGAAATAAGGGCCATGTACTATACACTCTTTTATTAAACAGTTCTTAAAGTACTTCCGCCTTCTCAGCAATCAATAATGGCAATATATTTTTGCTCCACTTATGCCTTAAGTGGAATAAAAGACTTTTAGTTAGCATCGTAAGAAGCAATAGACGAGCGTGGTGGGTGAGCGGTAACGCTCTGGCCTCGCATTCGAGAGGACACGGGTTCGAATCCCTTTTTTTTTGTAACAGTTTAACGTCCCTTTTTAACAACGTGGTCTTTAGAGACGGGAAAGGATGGGGGCAAGGAATGGGAAGGAATTCGGCCATGGCCTTTTGAAGGAAGCATCCCGGCATTCACCTGGAGTGATTTGGGGAAACCATGGAAAACCCAAATCGGATGCCCGGACGGGGATTCGAACCGCCGTCCTCCGAATGCGAGGCCAGAACGCTATCCGTTACACCACCACGCTCGGTTTCGAATCCCAATCCGACCTTCCAAATTTCGGTTTTCTGCGGTTTCTCCAAATCACTCATGCGAATGCAGGGATGATTCCTTGAAAAGGACATGACCGAATTCCTTACCGCTCCTCGCCTCCAGTCCTCTCCCGCTATAATGACCTCGACGTAGACGATGTGTAAAGCCATATGAAAAAAAAATAACAATTACCTTTTAAACAATTACTTTAATGTTACATCAGTGCCGTAGCTAAATTTACAAGGGCCCCCACTGAAAAAAAAAAAAATAGCTCTTGTGATGTTTGCTGACAAAGCTATAGGGGACTCCCCTGAGCTGAGCGTAGGCTCCCTGCCCCTATGCTGCGCTTGGGGGCCCCCTTAGCTTGGGGGCCCCGGTGCACGGTGCCACCTTGCCCTCGGACAGCTTAGCCCCTGTCTGAAATCTATCTGCGTATATAAAAGAGTTGACAGAAGCTACCACTACTGCTATAACCCAGACATGTTGATGATTTTTCGGGAATGTAATTGGAGAGGTTTCAATTCAATGTCCGGCTTTAAATACTCAGGCACCTACACAGTGGAACCTACACAATTGCTATTTTCCTTCTAGTTCCTATAAGAGGTCTAGATAACTAGTGATCGACGAAAAGTCAGTTCCTATTTTCAAAATAAAATTATTTAAAAATGTAATCATTAGTAGTACGTCAGCCGCCAGTGTAGAACAGTAGGCCAAAGCGTTGCGGGTAGATACAACGTGACAAGGTTCGAGCCCCTGACTGCGGTTTTTTAGGCGGTTTCCCGTAACAATCTAGGTAAATGATGAAACTTTCTCTAATCCCCGCCTCATAGCACACACAACTTCATAACAAAAATACAATAACCAAACAGAACAAACAATACACATTCACATGGAGCGGCAACAACTAACATTCCTCTCCTCGGGTTAAATGCTCCAGACATAACATGGCTACATCTAGCCGTGGTGCGGATTCGCATTAAGCTGCCTTCTGCTGGATTATTTTCCAAACTAACAGTATACAGCATTTTTGTTATCTTTTACTTACTTCCTTCGGCCGAATTTCTACTTCTCCAACTCGTCTTACTGTCTCCATGCTGGTGCTATCTCTCTTTCCCCTCACCCCTTTTTATTTCGTTGCACTATTACTATTTAAATTTTTACTTGGCTTTACCTCTTTTATGACTTCATTATTGAATCTTCTACCATCTTCCGTGTGAACATATCTTATTATCTTCTCTACTCCACATTATCCAACATTTTTTTTTGTTATCCACTTCTTCCTCGTCATTTTTCTATTCTCCCAACTTAGACCTACAAGGGGTGATCAAATGAAAAGGTACTAAACGACACGGTGGGTACAAATGTAGACTGTATTGAAAATATACACCATAGGCCTGAGCACAACGATCCCACTGATGAACAAGCGCAGGATTCCTTGTTCCCAGAATTCCTGTGGCCGTGACGAGAACCAGTCCTTCACAGAGTCCTTGAGTACGTCGTCCGAGTTGAAGCGCTTCCCTTTCACGTGTTTCTGCAGTGGACCAAACACATGGAAATCGCAGGGCGACATGTCCACTGTAGGGCGGATGGTCCAACGTCTCCCACTTGAACTTGGCCAGTTCCATGTTTGTGACTTTGGAGACGTGTGGACGCGCGTTTCATGGAGCAGAACCACACCTCCGTGAGCAGCCCCGTCTTTGTTCTTGATGGACCTGCGTAGGCGTCGAGTGTCTCACAGTACACATCCCCCACCTGTACGCCATCCTGTCCTCATACGGACTGCGCATCATTTGACGCCGCTTTTGATAAGAGCCTCTGCTCTCTACTGCGCATGCGGGGGCCAGCTGCTCCGATCCCAGTCAGAGACTCAATCGCATCCCGAGATGTCTCGCTACGTTCTCCCATGGCGATATGGAAATATTTAACTGTTACGTTTTTACGTCGTTTCGTACCTTTCATTTGATCACCCTTTGTATATGACATTCTCAATTTATTCTTGACCTATATGGAGTGCACTGAATCCGATTCTACGTTAGCTTATAAGTAGGTATCTTTGGAGCGTACGACATGTAGGTCAGCCCCGCCTCCTGGCTACAGAGGTCCCGCACCGCAGCGGGTAGATTGCCAATACGCTCAGCTTAGCTGTATGTCAGGTATTAAACGACCTCCTCACATATTTAATGGCCTGCCCCACAGCGGGGATTAGCTTGCTGCAGAGCTGGCTCTGACGCTATTTTACAATGATACATATTAATGTGGATTCTACAGGCCGGCTTGACAAACATTAATTCTAGTCTGAACGTATACTCGTATAAAGGAAGCGATATCAACAGCATATTACCCAGTTGTATCAGAACTTCGACTGAGACAATGGTTTGCATTCGTTCGATGACTTTAGGAGATGTGAACAATAACCATAAGTGAATAAAAACTGAAGAGCCAAAGAAACTGGTATAGGCATGCATACAAACACAGAGATATGTACACACTCATAGTATGGCGCTGCGGTCGGCAATGCCTATATAAGGCAGAAGTGTCTGACGCAGGCATTAGATCGTTTACTGCTGCTACAATGGCAGATTATCACGATTTATGCGAGGGTTGAACGTAGTGTTATAGTCGGCGAACGAGAGATGGGACACAGCATCTCCGAGGTAGCGATGAGGGGGGATTTTCCCGTACGACCAATTCACTAGTGCACTGATAAGATCGGGAATCCGGTAAAACATCAAATCTCCGACATCGCTGCGGCCGGAAAAAGATCCTGCAAGAATGGGACCAACGACGACTGAAGATAATCGTTCAACCGTGACAGAAGTGCAACCCTTCCGCAAATTGGTACGGATTTCAATGCTTGGCCACCAGCAAGTGTCAGCGTGCGAACCATTCAACGAACCATCATCGTATATGGGTTTTCGGAGCCGAAGGCCCACTTGTGTACCCTTGCTGAGTGCACGACACAAAGCTTTACGCGGTCGGTCGTCTGGGCCCATCAACACCGACATTGGGACTGATGATGATTGGAAACATTTTTGCCTGGTCTGACGAGGTCTCGTTTCCAAATGTATCGAGCGGATGGACGTGTATGGATATGGAGACAACCACATGAATTCATGGATCCTGAATGTCAGCAGGTAACTGTTCAAGCTGGTGGAGGCTCTGTAATGGTGTGGGGCGTGTGCAGTTGGAGTGACATGGGACCCTGATGCGTCTAGGTACGACTCTGACAGGTGACACATACGTACGCATCCTGGCTGATCACCTGCATCCTTTCATGTCCTTATCATCCTTGGGCAATTCCAGTATGACAAAAATGACACCCCACACGACCAAAAATTGCTACAGAGTGGCTCCAGGAACAGTCTTCTGAGTTTAAACACCTCCGCTGGCCACCAAACTCCCCACGTTTACGTTAAGTGTAAATACGTAAATTAATTTTAATAGTATAATGAAAAAAACCTTTCGATATCTTCTTTGCTTCTTGAAGCTACTATCTGAGGCAGCACAGCTACAATCTCTGATATTAGGAAGTAAAATTAAATTCGATTTTAATAGTAAATAGTGCATATTTGATGGGTTTTAACATGAAATTGAACTGTATAAAACCTTGGTATTTTTATAATCTGTTGATGAACAATTCTTTGTTTACTACATTTCCTGAAAAAATCAATTGTTTCTACTGCTGTACGACTCACTGTGGTTACTTTGATGAAACTTGGTACAAATATTACTGATAGGATGGCTGAAAATATTGCAAGAATAAATCAACCCCTCTTTTCTATTACACCGGGAATTAGCGGTTTAAATTCGTGAAGAAAATGGAGCGACTGACATGAAAATTGTTTCATAAGTGCAGAAATTTGACCTCTGTTATGAACTTCAATAATTACTGTGTGATCAAATCAACCTAGATCTTACCAGGCAACGCTGGGAACTTTGATAGTAAGAATAGAAAGATTTTGATTCGCAGTTAATTTATAATATATCAGCAGCCAATTTAATTAAGGAAACAGTAATGTTAGGGCTTGGAAGCAATTGTTTCCAATTAATTAATTTCTGTGTGGTTTTCTATAGTGAAAATTTGTTGCACAGAATTTCTTTCTACATCTCTTTCCCATATGATTTATATTTAAATTTAGTGAGATATCTGTACAGCTGTCATAGTTTTCATAGAAGGCATACCAACCAGTAACTGCTTTCAGTAAGTTCTTTGAGCAAATTAATTCGTAATCTTGTATGAATCAATAATTTTTCCGTTTCAAATGTTGAGCAGTTACTTACGGACTGTTGTTGCGACGTGCATAAATTATGTAAAGGGTGAAACAATTTACGATATTAATATTGATCTATGCCGCCCAGCCTACTGACAGAAAGCGGCAGCAGCACAGTAGACAATACACGCAGGCCAGCATATTCCGCTCGCTTAAACACCTTCACTGCGTCTCCAGAATACTAGGCACCTCTTCAATTTGGTTTGATACACGGGAAGGCAGGTTTAAGATCACGCATATCTCGAGGGCGTTTTGCGCCTTCTCTCTCGCTGCAAATGTCTCAGTTGATATTTATCAACTTTTTATACTTGCACAGGCGGTGGAAGTTATTGCTGCTAAATCTGTCAATCGTTACGCGTTAGTGATGATTGTGCCAACCGACTGTATCGCAATGGCGTTGTGGCTAGCTCCGAGTATCATGCTCAGAGATAAATGCCTCGATAATTTTCTGCAAAAAGTTTCTGCAGTCGATAAGTTTCTCCAAAAATGGAGGAAAATGAAATTTGGCAGTGTAAAAAAATTGTTTTGTGCGAGCTGTTGGTAGTCATGGGACCAATCACAATTACTTTGGTTTGTTACGTGTTGCTCTTCTCGTAGTTAAGTTCAACAACAATTTCGTTTCTTTGTACGATGAAATCGTTCATCAGGGCACTGAAAGTGCTTGAATCTGGAACATTTAACATTATGTTGTATCAGAGGTTTAAACATCTCAACTGTTACTTGCTGACGGCAAACGAAGCTTCAAGCGAAGAAGATTTGGATAGTCAGATTCTAAACGCCATTACACCACCAGTGTCTACAACTCAGGTATTAGTATTAAGTGTAGAACAGTAGTGTACAGATAGGTGTATATAAAGTTTCTTAATTACTGAAGCTATCCATTACAATTTCAACGATAACAGAATGCTCTAAATTTCTTCTACTTACAAAGCCTAAGAAAAACATTATTTTTTAACTTGCATTTAATGCTAAAGTTTCATGACTCGTCATTTTAAAAATTTACACTAATATTCTAATTGAAAAAGTAATTCTGTCTCTCTGTTTGTTTCGTTTTTACAGCTAAACTGCTACACCGATCTTGATTAAATTTGATAAGAAAATGCTATCTATTATCAAAAAGCTTATAAGATACTTTTTCTGAATAAATGAAATATTTTCTGGTGAAATTTTGAAAACTTACCGAACGTTGACAGACAGATGGATAGCGTGTGTGAGTCTCTTTAATGTTATATCGGTCACTCAGGCTTTGTTTCTCCCGCAGTCAGTTTTTGTATTATGTGTTCATAAATATCATGTACGGACACAACATAGTAGTTAGTATAGAACATGTGGATTTGCGCTGCGTACGATGACTATCAATTGTAAGACCAAAGTAGCAGGAGTACACTTAGAAATAACATGTTTTCTTCCCATGGGCTGTTATCATATGTAGCTAACTCACGGGTGTCTTTACTGGAAAGCTGTATCATAGCGAAACCATAAAAGCTGTGTACAAAATAGTATTGACAAAAGATGATCCCAGAAAGCGACATAATTTTCAACGACTAACAAAAGTGTGCCGACGAACTGTGGAAGGTAGGCTCGCACAGCTAACGCTCCCCTTAGATTTTTGCTATTTTTAAACTTTTTGAAAACTGTTTCTCCTGAAGAAACGGATTGAATGGCATAATGATATGGTGTTGGGTATCCCGTCTTATTACCGCGGCCCATTGTTTTTTGGGATACCTTTTACGTAACTTATAGCTATCTATATCCTATTCTAGCAACAAAATTTACGTCAACGCGTATGAAGTCGCGTGTAACAGCTAGTTGCATATAAATATGGCAATTAAACTCAACCGATTAAATGTATACAGTGCACGCGAGATAATAATTTCATTAAAATTTGCATTTCATGATCTTATGAAATGTAGTCTTCACGGGTTTTCCGCCGTATGTTGTTGAAATGCGACAACGAGCCGCCGTCTTCAGATTGGATGTTGTGCAGGGAGAACCAGAGCTGCACTGGCGATGTCTGGCCTGCGCGCACCCTCGTTGTCGCATTTCAACAACATACGGCGGAAAACCCGTGAAGACTACATTTCATTGATACGCCATGAAAGCCTTCGATGTCATCTTATCTTATGTCAGATTTCATTTTCAGTAATTTGTCATTTTGTCTTGGAAATGTTGCATATAGTGTATCATTCTTAATCTCCAAGTAAGGAAATACTCCAGAACTTCATATCAGTATTTTGCACACAACATTTTTAGTCAGTTTAAATTGACGTAATGTTTTCTTTCCTGATTTACTAGCAGCACTCATGTTATTTCATCTCAAGAAAATACACTACCTGAATGATACACTATTTCTCCACTGCATTACATGTGTGCGTCTGCCGCTCTCAGTGCTAGTCCTAATGATACTGACTACTTGTAAGCGAGAATACCTTTCCGCTTTCGAGCGGAGGCCGGGCACCTACCCAGCTGATCACGCTGCTTTGTGCCACACAGCTGAGTGGCTCTATAGTAACGTCAACTAGGCAAAATACTCCGCTCGTGAAATCTCAGATACGAAATTATACTAGTTTTACGTTTATACATCTACGTCACAATATTGAAACTGTTACTGTATTTTGCAGGCAACTGTAATCAATGAACCAAAGGAGCCATCGAGGGAGGCAGAGTGCGTGGTGGAAGAACAGCCTCGGCACGGACGCAGTGGCTGGTTGTCTTTGTCATCTACTGTTCGGGACATCGACAACGTGTCCCGTCTCCACTGGGCACTGTGCGACATTGGACGCAGCCTGGCGGGTTACCACAGCCTGGCCAATGCGGCGGAGATGGCAGCCTCCGTCGTGGGCACCGTGACCACCGCATACGCTCTACTGCTGCGACGGACTATCAGCCACTCGTGTATATCCCGTACTTTTTCCTCTGGATGCTGCTGCACTTTTCCAAGCTCATCTGGATGGTAGCTACAGCGCAGGCAGTGGTGGTGGAGGCAGACAAGACAACACGTCTTGCAGCCAAGATCCACTTGTTCCGGTAAGTTGTCGACATTTATTCCAGAGAGAACTTCAGTCCCTCAAAGTTCTCTGCTCAGTACATAAATTTCTTTGAAAACATTCACTTTAAGCAGCTGTGATCTTGAATCAAGACTTTATTAGAATGTCACAACGTGTGTACTATTATGCTGTAAATGTGTGGTGCAGGTATTTATAAAAATTCTCCTTTGCAAAAGATGTAAAACTTTATATATATATTCAGACTACGTCGTAATCTTTAAGTATTATTTTAAATGTGACACACTAGAGATGTTGTCGATATTTACTAAATTTCACATTTATGTGAATTTCATTTTCTTATTTCTGGGACTAGTTTCTGTAGCCGAAGAGTCAATTACAAAGACAGTAAAGATGAAAACACTCAAGGTGTAGTTTTTTTATGGACAACAGGAACGGGACACCCCTAGTTTTGCAACTTTTGCCACCATGCAAAAGGCTTCATGGGTTGCTCCCAAACGTTGCCAGTAAATATAGGTTAAGTTCTAAGCTTAGAGAATTCATATGCCACAGGTTTCACTAACCCAGTTTTTAACGTCGACAGAAATTGCTGGTCGAAATATCCAATAGCGGGTATCCACTTTAATAAAATGCGTTCTAGCTGGAGACTGGACACGCACTGTGCAGCTCGGCAACCTTCGGCCAGCGATGACACGCGAAGGGTTTAGTTACACTGGCTGGCATCACAGCGCTGCTTGTCCATCCAGGAAATTTCTAATAAATAATTGCGTTTGATTTTATTTGCACTTATTTGTTAAAAGAAAATGTTCCTGCGATTCCAGCTAAAAGGTAATAGTCTATGGAGGTAGCATCTCTACACAAATACGTAGGGCAGAGATAAAAAATCATGATGTGAGACAGAGATATATACGACGTTCGTTTAAATTTAATTGTGACGATTTAATGCATAAATTAAAGAAACAGCATCGGATGTTTAAGATCTATTTTATGTGCAAGTTACTAGAACCAGGTCATAAAATAAGCAAATAATTTTTTGCCAGAAGATAAAAAAAACTGAGAGAAGTTTTGGAAGAATTAATAATAATATTTAATTAAATTGCGATCGAGCACACGTTCCGGTGGCAATTTCCTTATACACCCATCTTCCCCCTTATCTGCACCCACCTACATTTGCCCTCTGGAAATTTTAGCTTTAAATTTTTTCAAAGTTTTTCGTAAATTATTCATCATCATATCTGTTTGTAGCTTATTCCAATCCCTGACACCCTTACCCAAAAAAGAAATTATTCCCACTGTAACGTGTACTCGCGCTATTCGTGTTTGTATAGTTAAAAGTTCGTTGAAGCAATTGAGCAGCTACACTTCCTAACACTATTTTTCTTAAGCTTTCTTCCACCACTAATTACTCTTTTAATTAAAGGTTCGTTTTGCCGTGCGGTCGCCAGTCTTTCGGCTATGCTAATTGGTTAATTAAAGTCACAGAAGAAGAACACATATGCGTACTAGTTTCGTAAATTTATTCCTCTGAGACTACACAGTCAACAAGCATGCCACCAGACAATAATACTAATGTTTCTTCGTCACCGAAGATAGCAGATTCAAGTACAGTCAAAAGATAAATAAGCAGTGAGCACAATTCTCGAAACTAATTAACAAACAATCGCCATAGTCCGATTCTGCAGTAGTTTACTAAACACAGTCTATATTGAATCAGGTCACTCGGAAGAACCTTCATAGTCCAACATATACTTTAGCACACATCCCACAGTGTTCTTTAGTACGGAACACACGCCAAGCGGCCGTACGATGTATTCACGGGATAAACACACTGCCGTAAACCTTCCGCTCCCGCCGGCTGTTCCGTACGTTACCACTGACAATCACTGACTCCCACTCCCCGCGCTCGGCGCTTGCCCACCGCCAAAGACCTTACATACCTCTCAGATTACACTATCCGCTCCAAATATAACCGTAACGTTCATGGTTACGTTACACCCCCACCGTTACAATGTGGCAAAAGTCGGCATTGACAAAGCACCGACTTTTGTCATCACAAACCACACTTGTTCACATATACATAGAAACATGTTACAAAAAAAATACAAGATTAAGTGTTTACCAAACATAAAGGGAAGTCTTGGTGGCTGCTTGCTTATCCTTAAACTAACATAATTACATACACATTAAGAATAACACACACAGTCTGAAACTGCATGAAACAAATCATCAAACCTTTCAATGTCCATATGTCCTTGCTTAGATCCATGGCATATAACCAAGAAATTACAAATTGAGTTACAATATATTTTGACAACAATTTTTTTTCCTCTTTTTTTTCTGATGTATGACACATGCACTGAATCGTGCCTTGTTTACTTCGACAGTACACTGACAGTGTGCCCTACTCAGGCAGGTGCCTCATTCACTGACTGTTGTACACCAACACTGATCACTCCACACGCGGAAAGACGCAAACTGACATTACGCTGCGCCACACTTACATCATCTTAACACTTTAATGAAAGGGAAAACCGCACTTCTAAGTACATTGTCCAGCCTCGGGGCTAAAATTACTGGTAAACACAAACCAGCAAGAATGCCTTCCGCAACTGTGTATTAATACTACGTGGGTCACCAATCTGTACCCAACTACCAAAAGTCCTTACCCCACTAACTTATTGACACAGCCTCTTACACATTCTAATTGTGACTGCGATTGATTGTTACAAGAAACTACTGAAAACTTACTTAAATCATGGCAACACTTAAAGCTTGGAGGTGCGGTAGATGCGACAGTGCTGTGAGGTGGGCCCCTCTAACCGGTGCCTGACACCCCACCGACACTCTCCTCCTCACCAAAATATTTGTAAGGTTTCAGAGAAATGACATTGAAAGTCCCTGCAACTTCTCTCCCATCGGCATATTCTAATTTGTAAGCATTATCCCTCAAACAGGCTTTGACCCTATAGGGACCTTCGTACAAAACTTTAAACTTTCGTATCTCCTTCTTTACTCGTGACGACTTAAAATGCGTTTGCACCAAAACAAGGGCTCCCACCTCATACGTCGTAGCCTTTCCTCTACCGTCATGTCGTCTTTTGTTCCTCTCTGCTGCCTTCTCCAGGTTCTCCTGAACCGCCCTTATCTTTTCCTCGTAATCAACTGGGGGACCTTCGGGGAACTCCACCAGTTGCCTAACTATCCTTTCTGGAGGTACATGGTACATTATCTCCGAGGGAACCAACAAGGTGGAGTCATGAGGTATATTGTTATGAACATCCTCCCACTCGCTTATAGTTAGGGCCCAACCTTTATGATTGTCACTGCATGTGGTGCGGAACCAACGTCCTATGTCCCTCATTACCCGCTCACAGGGATTTCCCTGGGGATGATAAAATGATGTTTTTATCACCTCCACCCCTTCTTGCTGTAATCTTCATGTCCAGTGTTTACTCCTGAATTGGGGTGCATTGTCTGAAAGAACCCTTTCAGCCCTTCCAACCTCTCTGAAATATCCTTCCACCAACTTATTCACCAATACCTTCGCGGTAGCTTTCTTTAATGGATATAACCTGGCATATTTGGAAAACACATCCATAACCACCAGAATTTGCGTGACTCCTGCCCGCGATGCCGGTAGTGGTCCGAACACGTCCACTGCTACTAATTCTCTAGCTTTGCTTGGCATTATATTCTTCATATCTCCCCTTCTCAAAACATTGTCTGCTTTCACCCTTTGGCAAATATCACAGGCTGACAGTAATCTCGCAACCCTACGAGCCATATTGTTGAAATAACAGCTTTCCCTTAGAACTCGGTAGCATTTACTAGGCCCATAGTGGCCGTAGCTCAGGTGATGTTGTAGAACTAGCTTGTCTACACATGCTTCCGGCACCCAGAGCTTCCAATCAGAGCTACCTTCCGCCTGACGTCTAAACACCACGCCCTTATATATGCAGTAAAAATTCCTACACTTCCCCTGGTAGTCGTTATCAAGTAATTGGTCCTTTATCATTTTGATCACACTGTCATCTTCCTGTAGTTCTCTTATCCTTCTCAGGTATTCCTCTACATCGTTCTCATATTGCACTTGCTTAATAAAATTGAGCTGAAATTCGTCTTGCTCCTCAACTCCATCTCCAGCTTCTTCCAAGCCCACCGGCAACCTAGAGAGACAATCCGCCACTTGGTTCTCTTTCCCTGGAAGATATTTCACCTCAAACTCGAACTCTTGCATGAACAAAGCCCAACGGGCCAACCTCCCGTGTGTCAATCTACAACTCATTAAGAAAGACAGCGCCTTATGGTCCGTGTAGACTATAGTTTTCCTTCCCGTAAAAATGTGTCGGAACTTCTGAAAACTCCACACGATTGCAAGGCATTCTTTCTCCGTAACCGTGTATCGTCTTTCGTGCTTCCCTAACATTCGACTCGCGAACGCGATCGTCCTATGCTCCACCTTTCCATCTTCTACCACTTCTTGGAATACCTCTGCTCCTAGACCATATGAAGAGCTATCCGCCGACAAACACACATCAAGGTTCCAGTCGGGGTGTGGCAAAGTGATACTCTCTTTCAACACCTGCTTAATCTGCATAAAGTCCCTCTCGCACTCTTCGGTCCATTCCCACGGGGTGCTGATTTTTTCTAACTCACTCAAATGTATACTGTTCATGGCCTGTCCCTTCACAAACTTCCTATAATAACCGCACAACCCGCGGAAGCTCTTGAGCTGAGCCCGGCTCTTGGGTCGAGGAAACTTCACTATCGCTTCCAACTTCGCCTCATCCACTCCTATGCCTCCTGGCGTTATTGTGTGCCCGAGGAAGTTCAGCCTCTCTCTCAGGAAGGCACACTTCTTCTTCCGAAGAGTCATCCCTCCCCTTCTCATTGCCATCAGCACCTCCCTCAACGTCTCTCTGTGATCTGCCAGGGTCGTCGATACTATTACCATATCATCCACATATGTTAATACTTTATCTCGAAGGTTTCTTCCCAACACATAGTCTAAGGCCCTTATGAAACTGGATACAGCATTATTCAAGCCGAACGGTAACACACAAAAGTGATAGCACTTTCCTTCAAAGCGGAAGGCCGTATACTTTCTTGATTCCTTATCTAATGGAACTTGCCAATAACTCGAAGTCATATCTAGGGACGTCATGTACTTTACTCCGTGAAATCTCCTTAGTATCTCGTCCACTGGTTGAGGGTGATCCCTTTCCGTTATAAGTATTTGGTTAAGTGCCCTGGCATCTAGAACTAACCTCACGGACTTATCAGCCTTCTGAACAACTAGGAGGGGATTCACGTATTCGCTATTCGATCTTTCTATTACACCTGCATTCTCCATACTGTCTAGTGCCTCTTGCACCTTCGCCCTTTGTGCCACCGGCGTAGGATATGATTTCGCCGCAAAGGTATGCCCCTCTTTTACCTTTAACTTACAACAGTAACCTTGGATGCGCCCCGGAACATCCGAGAACACGTCGGTGAATTCATCGATAATGTCTTGTACTCCCCTTTCATGCTCCGGTAGGTTGTGATTCATTTCCAAGCTCAAGATCTCTTTCCTGTTATCAAAATGATTGTAGCTCCCCTGCTGCTGATGTGAACTACTTCTATCCCCTTCCGATTGCGATTTCTCCGCGTAATGTGTGGGTGTCCTCACCCCATATTCTTTTGCTCTTATACTTTTCTCTTGTTCGTCCAGCCGACCCAACATCTTTACCGCCTCGTCAATGGTACATATATTGTGACTGACAAATACAAGCTGTGTCGACTCGGGCAAACGCGCACTAATCATCCGCACATATTCCCCTTCACTAAATGGTGAACTTAAATGTTTACAAGAATTAACACACTTCAAGAAAAAATTTTGCTGAGTGCCCCCACCCGGCGAGTATGGTTTTCCCATCATTAAATTCCGCCGAACAGCAATTTGCCGGTCGATGGACCAGAAATGTTCCAAAAAAGCTGACTTAAACTCCTCAAACGTCTCGCAATTATCTGCCGCCCGTTCTCCCCACATTCGGGCATTCCCCTTGATATGTTTACTGAACATTTCTATCTTCTTCCTTTCTACGGCCCTACAGAACGGCCCAAAATTTTCAAACTTCTTCACAAAATCAACTGGGTGTATCCCCCCATTATCACAAAAGTCCTCCCAGTCCACTTTCTCTTCTACCATGCACGTAGTGAGCGCATTCACATTTGGCAAGATTTGACATTTGACAACCTCTTCTCGCACAACTTGTGGAACTCGTAACTTTAGACTTTTTTCAATTTGCTTCTCTTGTAACTGTAACTTTTCATTCACCCACACTGCAGTAGAAGCCTTAACCTTTTCCACCTGACACGACAATTTCTCTACGCCGACTGTTAAATGGTCGACTTCTTCTTTTACTACCGTGTATTTTTCGGTAAGGGTTTCTCCTAAAGTCTCCACCTTCGACAATCTTTCATCATGGTTATCTTCTATAAGCTCGACTGTTTTCTTTAGGGATTCCATATTTTGGTGCAAAACACTAGTTACTTGTTGGCAGTCTGAACGATACTGAGTCAATTTACAAGATATTTCAGCAGTTTGTTGTGTACAAAGTTCCCTATATTGGGTCAATTCTTCCCTAAACTGCCCTAGTTGCGATTCAAAAGCATCCCGAAGACATTCGATACTCTCCTTATTTTCATTTAATTTGGATGCAAGTGATTCATTTAATCTGGATTCAAGTGAAATACTATTTTCATTTAATTTGGATTCAAGTGAAATACTATTTTCATTTAATTTGGATTCAAGTGAAACACTTAATTCAGATTTAAGGGAAATATTATCTTCCTTTAATTCTGATTTCAGTGAAGTTAATTTAGATTCAAGAAGGGACTGAATTGACATGACAAATTGTCCCTGGAAAGCACAAAACATTTCCGACATGGACGCCTCATTACTTTCCCTAACCACTTCTCTTGACTTGTCAACTTCTGATTCACTAGCAAAACTCGTCATCGACTGTAAATGATTAGACACAGTAAGGGAGGACTGATTCATGTCTACACTGGGTGCGTCACCAAGGGACTCACCTCCCAGCACCATCTCTCCATTCACACCACCCTCTACCTCAGATGCCATATTACGAAATTATTTCACACAACAAATTCAATCTTCCGTTGTAGAAAAGACAAGAAGTAACCAACGCCGTCAATCCAGCAAACAGAATACACCAGTATACATTAGCACAGAAAAAAGGAAAAATTCTGTTTCCAAATCTTTTAACTTAACTATCAAACAAGATATACACCATGTCATAAAATACACTTTCAATTGAATACATACACTACTATCAATGACCAAAAAAAAAACTACGGAAACTCTAAAATAATTTTAATTTTTTTTTTTTTTTTTCCTTGAAAAATAATTTGCTAAGCAAATCTAACACAATTGTCCGGCTT
The DNA here is from genome assembly GCA_031002005.1 of Vandiemenella viatica. Taxonomy (NCBI): domain Eukaryota; kingdom Metazoa; phylum Arthropoda; class Insecta; order Orthoptera; family Morabidae; genus Vandiemenella; species Vandiemenella viatica. Next base: position 202,700,140 of record JARYHS010012519.1, on the reverse strand, counting down.
TCAACTTTAATAAGTTAACGAAAGAAAAGGAAAAAGACCTCTGTTACTCAATATGCAAAAATAATAATTAATTTTTCTCTTAAAAAAATCGCGAATTATTCGTGCCGGTTTGTGCTTTTACAAAGACTGAAAAATAAATCTTGCACTTCTTTGGAAAATCAACAAAAAAATCTACAAATTAATTCGTTAACAGAAACTGACATAACTTGACCCAAATCAGAATAAAATTATGCTTGCATGCATAAAATTTGCAATCCGCATAGTCGGTAGCTCATTTGAAGATTCATTAATGCCAAAGAAATAATTACTACCGCGGAAATGTGATTCCAATCGAAACAGTATTTTTTTTTTTTTAAATTATTTAATGTCAGTTTGTCTCTTTCTTTAATTAAAAATTTGTTCGCACTTTCCTTTCGAAGAATCTCAGTTGCTGACCGCGCTGCCGTCGACCGCAATGACGCCGCGCCGCTTCTGCGTGCCCGCGTTGTTCCGCTGTCGCGTCTCTCCGCTGTACCGCGTTGCCCCGGTGTCGAGTTGTTGCTCTGGCGAGGCTTCCCGTCAGACTGCGTTGTTCGGTTCCGATCGTGAAAGCTCGGGTCCTCTCGTTTATTACATTGTTGTGCACTCGCCGCCTCGAAGTAGCCGTACCATCGCCGATTGTTGTCTTCCCGCTCTACTCACTGCTTATTATTTCCAGCACTTTTTTTTTTATATTAATCACTGTCCGTCCTTAACAATTTTAACTGCAACTTGTCCTTACACGTTGAGCCATGTAACGTGTACTCGCGCTATTCGTGTTTGTATAGTTAAAAGTTCGTTGAAGCAATTGAGCAGCTACACTTCCTAACACGTTTTTTCTTAAGCTTTCTTCCACCACTAATTACTCTTTTAATTAAAGGTTCGTTTTGCCGTGCGGTCGCCAGTCTTTCGGCTATGCTAATTGGTTAATTAAAGTCACAGAAGAAGAACACATATGCGTACTAGTTTTCGTAAATTTATTCCTCTGAGACTACACAGTCAACAAGCATGCCACCAGACAATAATACTAATGTTTCTTCGTCACCGAAGATAGCAGATTCAAGTACAGTCAAAAGATAAATAAGCAGTGAGCACAATTCTCGAAACTAATTAACAAACAATCGCCATAGTCCGATTCTGCAGTAGTTTACTAAACACAGTCTATATTGAATCAGGTCACTCGGAAGAACCTTCATAGTCCAACATATACTTTAGCACACATCCCACAGTGTTCTTTAGCAGGCCCGCCGCTAGCTGTTTGAGCGCCCGCGTGCAATACCGATTATGCCGCCCCCTGTCTAAGTAGCCTAGGAAATTTCCGAACCGGGTCAGAAAACTGTGAGATTGCCGCCCCTTCAAACATTATTTGCCGCCCCCATTGTTGCCATTCCGAGTGTCGCCGGCCGCCCGAAGCAGCTGTTGAGCTAAAAAAAAAAAAGGTCGCCCCTTACATATTACGCTGCAAATTTCGCTATCGCGGGGTGGCGACTGTCGATCGCTCGTTTTGCCGCCCTCTTTCGATGTGCCGCCCGCGTGCGGCGCACGCGTTGCACGCCCGCTTACGGCGGGCCTGTTCTTTAGTACGGAACACACGCCAAGCGGCCGTACGATGTATTCACAGGATAAACACACTGCCGTAAACCTTCCGCTCCCGCCGGCTGTTCCGTACGTTACCACTGACAATCACTGACTCCCACTCCCCGCGCTCGGCGCTTGCCCACCGCCAAAGACCTTACATACCTCTCAGATTACACTATCCGCTCCAAATATAACCGTAACGTTCATGGTTACGTTACACCACACCTTTGTGCCTGAAATCTAGTGCCAGCTTGTGGTCATGGTCATCTTTTCTCTTCCATGCATTACTTTTAATTCTTACACCAATATCTTTGCATGCCTCATCACCAATATAGGACTTGTACACTCCCATTATCCTCTTCACCCTCCTCCTATCTTCCAAGATCTTATATGTTCTAGCAACTGTTGAACTAAGTTTGAAACTTTTGTGACCTAATAGATTACATTTAACCAACCAAGCAAAAGTTGGGACACAGCTCCCCCATGGTTAATACCTAGCAGCGAAACGTTTACCTTCATATTTTTACACTCCTTACTTTATTACGCTTACTTAAAACTTTATCTGCGTGAGGCTATTCCCCTCCACACTTTGATAAAATTCCACCCTTATCCTACTCGCAATTTCCGAAGTACTTGACACTATTTGCATTATTCGCTCGATAAATTGTTGACAGACCCCAAACACTTTCTCTCACTCTCTCTTTCTCCCTCTCTCCATCCTCATTTGAATTATATGTTTCGTTTTCACCAATCTCAGTTCTGCCCGAAAGGCCCTGCTTGTTTGCACCATACCTTTAATCTTATCTATACTAATATTATAAAGCTGAAGAGTTTGTTTGTTTGTTTGTTTGTTTGTTTGTTTGGACGCGCTAATCTCAGGAACTACTGGTTCGAATTGAAAAATTCTTTTTGTGTTGAATAGACCATTTATCGAGGAAAGCTTTAAGCTATATAAGATCACGCTGCGACTAATAGGAGCGAAGAAACAATGGAAAATGTGGAAAAAACGGGGAAAATTATTCATCTTTGAGGGCTTCTGTTGCGTGCGCTACGAAAACGGTTCATTCGAATTGAAAAATTCTTTTTGTGTTGAATAGACCATTTATCGAGGAAGGCTTTAAGCTATATAACATCACGCTGCGACTAATAGGAGCGAAGAAACAATGGAAAATGTGGAAAAAACGGGGAAAATTATTCATCTTTGAGGGCTTCTGTTGCGTGCGCTGCGAAAACGGTTCATTCGAATTGAAAAATTCTTTTTGTGTTGAATAGACCATTTATCGAGGAAGGCTTTAAGCTATATAACATCACGCTGCGACTAATAGGAGCGAAGAAACAATGGAAAATGTGGAAAAAAACGGGGAAAATTATTCATCTTTGAGGGCTTCTGTTGCGTGCGCTGCGAAAACGGTTCAAGATACCAAAAAATATGTATGAAAGGATTATTCCTCTTGAAATGATCTAAAAAAATGTCCGCGACTGTATATGTCTATCTTTTGAGATTAACTCACTAGAACCGTTTTTATGGTAATCAAATTTGGTCGAAATTAATGCATTATTACCAATTATTTGTTAGAGTTCTATCAACATAATAATATTAATCTTTATCCAAATAAATGTGTTGTTGATTAAGAGTATTTAATTGTGAACAAAATTGTCTTTGGCATCACTTAATTTCAATGAACATCTTAGAAGATATTACGCGCGGTCGGCTCCCTTCTGAACGGTTGTATGCAGCGAATGCGTAATGAGAATCAAGATATGACATTAACATACAATAATGATATATACAATGATGGACTAATCATAATTGAAGATAAAATTCATGAGATTTGCGATAAATCACTAACCGATTTTGGGCTAACCTGTATCAAAAAGGATTAATTCACTTAATCATCTGGATCCGTTAGAAGTAGCGTTGCGAAAACCGTATGATCTAAATGAATTAAATGAGTATATTACTCAAAATGAACCAAAATTAGTTAATGACCAGGTGACCGCGTATAATTGTGTTATGCGAAGTGTTCGTTTTAATGAAGGAAAAGTATTTTTTTTGGATGCTCCCGGTGGAACCGACAAGACCTTTATTACTAATCTTATATTAGCAAAAGTAAGGTCTCAGGGAAAGCTAGCTTTGGCAGTAGCGTCGTCAGGTATCGCTGCAACTTTATTAGCAGGTGGACGCACAGATCATTCCACTTTTAAACTGCCCCTAACTGTTTCTTTACAGAAAGATAGCGTGTGCTCAATACGTAAAAATGGTCCTTTGGGAAAAGTTTTACAAGATGTCAGTTTAATAATCTGAGACGAATGTACCATGATCCATAGAGCTCATGTGGAGGCTCTAGATAGGACTCTTAGAGATATTAGAAGCTGTGATAAAATCATGGGTGGGATTACTGTTATGTTTGCTGGGGACTTTCGACAAACTTTACCAGTAATAGTAAGGGGAACTAGAGCAGACATTGTAAAGTCTTGCCTTAAAAGTTCCCCATTATGGAAGTTTGTTAACATTTTAAAATTAACTACAAATATGAGAGCACATTTGGGAAGAGGTAGTATAACTTTTCCTTCAAAGTTACTTTTAATAGGAGACTGGAAAGTACCTAATTTTGAAAATAAAATTGAAATTGATCGCGATTTAGGAGAAAGAGTAAGTAACATGGAGGACTTAATATCGAAAGTTTACCCTGAAATCAGCGAAATAGAAAATAAAGATCATCAATGGATGTGTCAAAGGGCAATATTGGCGGCGAAAACAGTAGCGTGGACGAAATTAATGACCTAATTTTAAGTAAACTTCCAGGAGACATAGTTACCTACACATCTATTGATAACGTAATGGATCAAGAAGATGCGGTACATTACCCACAAGAGTTTCTTAATTCTTTGAACCCAAGTGGCCTTCCCCCATATTCCCTCAAGTTAAAAATAGGTGCCCCAATAATTTTACTTAGAAATCTCAAACCACCAAATTTATCTAACGGAACCCGACTTCAAATTAAATTTCTACGCAATAACGTGATCGTTGCAATAGTTTTGACTGGTCCAGCAGTTGGTCAAACAGTGCTTATACCTTGCATCCCAATGATTCCAAATGATTTACCTTTTAATTTTAAAAGAATTCAATTTCCCGTTAAGCTATCTTTCGCCGTTGCAATTAATAAATCACAGGGGCAAACATTTAAACACGTAGGAATCGATTTACGTCAAGACTGCTTTTCACACGGCCAACTATATGTCGCGTTGTCAAGATCGGGTTGCGGAGAAAACCAATATGTTCTTCTGCCACAAGAAAATAAAACTAAAAATATAATTTACGCAGAAGTACTTTAAAATAATTATGTTCTTTTAAAAACTTAAAAACTAAACTTGCAAAAAATTGTCTAAAATAATAACAGAAATTGAGGCGGACAAAGTCGTGGGTAACTGCTATAATTTATAAAGCTGAGGAGGTTGTTTGCAAAAATAAATATGATGCCCAAAATAACTATTCCACGCGGACGAAGTCGCGGGCACAGCTAGTATAATATATACTAGCATTTACCCGTTGCTTCGCACACGCGGGTCTTGGCGTGTATAGAATTACTCTGAGCTTTTTTAGTTTAGTACCAAATATTAACTTGGATAAACAAAAAATATAGATTTCATTTAATGATTTTCCATCCTTTTAGTTACTACCTAAGATTCAGTTTTCATTACTATAGTTCGAAATTTTTATTATACTTATTTTTTAACACAAAATAATATATGAAAAATATGAAATTAAAGCTACATAAAACATTATGTCTAACGATCCAATAAGAAATTTGAGACACATTTTCCGGAGGATAGAAACTGCCTATTAATAGGCAAAAACAAATGTACCTTACTTTAGACATAAAGGCGGCACGAAAGGTACTGTCTGCGATAGTTTTGACAAAGTGGGATTTTACTATAAAGTAAAGTTCTTTTATTATAACTTATAAGGTGGTCACTGGTTACAACGTTTAAAAAATTTTCACTAACCACGCTAGCTAGCTACATATACATATATGTATATGCTGTCATCAGTCTTTCCACTAATTTGATGCAATCCTCCATCCCTTCCTATGTTACGCTAACCTCTTAATCCCTACATCCCCCTTACAACCTACATCCACAATTATCTGCTTCATATATTGTAATCTCTGTCTTCCTCTACAGTTCTTACCTTCGACTGTTCCCTCCACCAGTAAATTAACCAATCCAGTATGTCTCACAATATGACTTACTAGCCTGTCTCTTATTTCTGTAATTTTCTTCCACAAACTTCGTTCCTCACCCATCATTTCCAAAACTCGTTCATTTCTTAATTTGTCTGTCCACTTTATTTTTAGCATTCTTCTGTAGCACCACGTTACAAATCCTTCAATTTTCTTTCTTTCTGGTAATCCTAAAGTCCATGCTTCACTACTATAAAGTGCTGTGCTCCACAAATAGTTTTAAAAAGTTCATCTAGGTCCTAGATCAATATTTGAAACTAAAAGGTTTCTCTTTTTCATGAAGGCTGTTTTTGCTAGTGCTATTGTGTTTATACGAGCGGCCATCACTTGTAATTTTCTTCCCAAGTAGAAGAAGTCGTTTACTTCTCTTATTGCATCCGATCCTATTTTATATTTAATACACTGTGATTGGTATCATTTTTGCTACATTTAATTACTTTTATGTGCTTTGATTTATATTCAGTCCAAAATCTTCCCTCAGTATTTTGTTCATGCAATTCAGTAACTTCTCAATATCCTCAGCCTGTTCTGCAAACAAGACAATGTCATCAGCAAATCGTAGAAAACTTATTTCTTCTCCTTGAACACTTATGTTATATGAAAATTTTTCTTTTGCTTCATTTATTGCTTCCTCTACATACAAGTTGAATATTAAAGGGGACAGACTACAACCTTGTCTCACATTCTTTTTAAGTTATGGGTGTGTCTCATTATTATCTACTTTTATTATAGCCGTTTGATTGTTGTGTATTTTATAAAGTATTCTTCTATCTCGATATTTTAGACATGACTTCCTTTAAATTTTGAACATCTTGTCCCAATATATATATATATGCCGTTTTGGATAACTCGAATTCTGAAGGAAGTTATGTATTACCTGTTTCAGGTGCAGTGACAGAGGTAGCCATCAACCTGAGGCGGTTCGGATGCTGCAGGCTAGTCGACTCAGATTCACAGCAGGTGGGTACCTACCCCTCGACTGGTCGCTGCTGTATGGGCTGGCAGGCACCCTCGTCACGTACATAGTCATAATGCTGCAGTTCGACCAGCAGATGTAAGGTACTCTGGTCTCTCGTATAAGAAAATCTTTAAAACTCAATAACGAAACATAAAGATGATCCTTGCTATCTGTTACTAGTATTTGCGACGCAATACCCACTTTTCGTAACCCATTTCCTCCAACGAAGAGCAGACTTTAGTCACATTCTGTTAAATGCCATCTTCCAGACGCCTACTACAATGCCGGACAAACACAATTCTAAAATCATACGCAGTAGCACGTCTTAAGCAACAGTTACAATATTATACTGAAATAGGAGTTGATTATGGAAGTAGACGCCGAACGCTATCATTGGGTAGTTTTCTTTTGCCACCTGGATACTGAAGGAGTCAAACATTATCTTAAGATCTGAAACACATGATTCGTTTTATTTACACTCATGCTCTGACAGGTATCATTAAGAATAAAGATGGAACTGAAAATTATACCGCAAATCTTTAGTTATAAAATTTTGTAGTAACGTTTAAACAAATTCAAAGACCTCTAGCAGTAGCAGGAGATAATGTTGTAACTTTTATTTTACCAACATTGCAGTTATACTTCATATCCTTAACTTTTTATTATAGAATAAAATAATCCAACCCCTGCACACATACTAGCATACATTACTGCGATATATACAAAGATAAAATTGTAACCTACATATCCATTATCTGTTCTGATAGCAGTTTTCTTTCTTAAATCAATGTTTCCATGATAAATTTTCAAAATTTATTCATTACTTTTAATAGTAGTTAGATTACTGTAAAACCATTTTTGCAGCATATGAAAGAGTGTGTCATGTATGTCTATGTGTTTTTTTCACATTTTTAAATATTGTACACGTATTCACTAGTGGCAAAGTTTGTTTATCGCTCTACACCTCAAGTTAACAAACCATCAAATTGCTTTATGATTTTTAATAGATTCTTAACACCGGAACGATTGATCCAAGATTTTTGTAACGAGCTACATAGTCTATCCTTAAGGATACATGTTAAATTTGGAAATTTTAAAAGTATAAGCCTGGATGAGTATTTGATCTCCATCAATTTTGATCAAGCATTTACATCTTTAAAAACTGCAATAATTATGAACGGTTTGCATACAATTACACAAATGTTTATGTACATGAAAAACCCAACAACACATTATTACACATTATATGATTTTTAAATAATTATAATTATTTAAGAGTCGGCAAATGTTATTAAACTGCAATTCCAAATTTTGTTTACTGATTTATTAAAAATACTTGTATGAATAACCAACACTGCTGAAAACCTGTATTATGCACTTGTAGTAGTATTTAGATTGATTACTGATTGCAATAAATTATGAAATACAACACTCATATAGGAGTCATTTATTTTTTATTGATAAGATTTTTAGATGCATATAACTTACTCGCGAAAATTTCGATCCAAATAATTAAAATCTAGGTTTTTAATAACAGTTAAAACATCTTAAAATTACAATAGAAAATTTATGTTCACCCAGATTTTCATCGCAATGATTAAAGTCTTTTTTATTACACTAAAAATATTTAATTATAATTTGAATACAAAATTGCATTTTCCTTACGATCTTCTCGTTGTTTGGATGTAGTATCTTTTTTACTAGTGGTTGAATAGTGCCTGACTCTATTTAAATTAAACATTACTCAAGACAATAACCACAAAACCGTCAACATTTACACGACATCATAAACAAGGAAATACACAAATCACGAGAAATGTCATCCGCAAACGCCCCAAACCTCTGTTGAAGGTGACTCTTGCCTCGGATGGGCACCTTTGATTTATTTTCTGAATATTAGGGTGAATGCGCCGGGAATAGCTTTCACCAACTCCCGTCCTTCATATTTGATTCTTTCACAACACAAATAAAACGCTGCACTAAAATCGACATAACAGTAACACTTGAGTATAAATCCATCCCGGGAAAAACAAGGGGACACCCCCCCCCCTCTCTGGTGAGACTTCGTGAGATCTGGTTGGACTCTCCCCCTCCCCCTCCAGAATGACGTGAGATTTTGACGGAGACACCCCCCCCCCCCGTACTAATCGACCTCGCAACTTTTTGAAACTTTTTTTTTAGGTCTCGTTTTTTGGACCAAATTCCCCCCCCCCCACCCCTAAAGTCGATTTTCGCTTCATTTGTAGACCTTTCTTTTTAGCTCTACTATCCTACAAACATTTCTAGTTCACCTCAAGTCATTAATGAACGCCCCCTTAATGAGTAGCTCCCTCCATAGTTCAAACACCAAGCACATCTGAAGACAAAGCACTCAATGAAAGCTCCACGAAATACGTGGCTACATACATAGTAAGCAAGATTAACTGAAACCAACACACTCAACAACTTCTCTCTGCGTCTTATTCACTAAGAATAGCGTGCGGACTATCTCATGAGGAAATCAGAGAACTGCTATATTTTGCATATTTTAATTTCCTCCTCATGTATGACATCTCCTGAGTTTAAAGTTGTGACAAACTGACAGGTGACATAAATAAAAAAAAAGCTATTTGAAAAAGTACAAGTACTATAAACAAGAATCTGGAAGCTGTCGATCATATTCCTCAATTGCTGACAGTACTGATGCCAAAACGGAAAGTAAATAAAGAAATGTGAATGGCCAATGTAAGTAAATTATAATTTATATCATAGTTTCAGTGTACAAAATATAATAACATAGTCACATAATAACATGTATGCTCAATTAACAGGAGAAACCGCTCACGATGCTTCTATAAAAGAAGCGACAACGCGTTCGGAAAACAATAAACGAGCAAAAATTCAATTGCTTCGGCAGTATTTATCACTGTAAACAAAGTTTCAAGGTCTCATAACTGCGCAGATAAACGTGAGCTCGTAGGTTAATAAACAAAAAATGGCAGCTACAGAAACAGAAAGACATCTCACCGAAAGAATTTAGTCACATTGAAAAAAGTATGGTATTTAGTTAGAAAAACCACCTACAGATTAAATATACCGCTATTGTACATATCATCGTACACAGAAAAGAAAAAAAATATCCTGGTTGGTTACTCACAGATTTGTCTAGTCATACTGAAGAATCTTTTTGGGTGATATACAAAGTTATTAAAGGTTTCGCATTCAAAATACCTGCTGTTACGAAATGCAATCAACATACAGATACACCTGGTAAACTAATGTAAAGAACAATTAACTTTTTATAGAAAAAAGTTAAAATAAGTTAAATATGCTATAGTTTATGTATCTGAGTACGTACACGTGTGTAAAATCGTATTGTACTGGACTTTTCGACCTTAATAACTGAATTGTTTTATCAACGCCGAAAACATTTTGCAATTGACAAGCAACAGCAATGGCTGACAGAGCTAATTCAGCAGTTATTTTATTAAAAGCAGTATGTGTAACTAATTCATTCAATAGCATTCGCAAGCTCATTTCAAACAGTTAACGTAAGCGAAAACATGTTTAACATAGTAAAAAACAGCGCTTCCTGCGGATTATAAACTTAATTTACTGCTGTTTACGCACTGTAAATTGTATAGAAAAAACTATTCGAACATTAATTTCTAATTGTATAAATTATTTTTACAAGGGTTTTATGTTATTTATTTCTCACTGAAGCTCTGCTGTTATTTGTAGTTATCTGCCTAATGTAAAAATGAGCCTTAAAAAATTCTCGAACTTGTCTCACTGTAATTACTGTACAAGGTTTTTTAACTAGAATATTTTTTAGCTGAATTTGCAGTATTGGCAATTTTAATTTGTACTTGGTAAAAGACTAATTTATGAATTTGAACCTTATACTATTTGTGTTTTTTATTTAAAATCAATCACATGATATAAAAAATGGAAAAAAAACATAGTTGGTTGAATATTGGAAAATACAACATTTATTACCACAAATGTGAATTAAGATACAAGAGCTGTTAGTCCTTCAATCAGAGCGTGCTGGTTGCATCAATATGTGATTACAGTCCTTGTTGGTTCTTGTTGTTTAATACCAATATTGGGAAGCGTTTAAACTTAGCGATTAATACGACAAACGCTTAAAATATATACAAGAGAAAAATTTACATTTATGAAAAAGAGAAATTTGAGAGGAGAAGTTAGATTAAAAAGCATACTTGCTGGTTACTTGAATGTGTTTAATAGCGCCCAAAATTACAAATAACGCTATTTCCTTTAAGTAGCATAATTAAGACAAGGACTAAAGCATTTAATCTGGCAGGGAGTTTAAGAGATTTATTGTAAATACTAGTTGAATACTGTTGTATTAGTAGAATCTAGGAACATTGACTTATGGGCAAACTCTTTACTGCTTACCTAGACTAATCATGAATTTTCAAAGAAGAAACGAAATGGCGAAGCACATCACCTGTGAATAAAATTTCTATGAGTTCAGTTAAGTATTTTTCAGAGGACTGATGGTGATATTTATGATGACTAAGGGTAATAAGAAATGGAGAATTGCATTTAAACAGTTCAGAAACTGACGACAGAGAGAAAAATTTCAGTGATTGAATATGAGTACTGAGTAGAATGCGTTTTAAAGTTTTACGTGTTTACCGATATTCGTACGTACTTTGATGCATGTAACTGTAGTTTCAGAATTCTATGAAGTTACTTTTCGTATCACCTTTGTTTTTGGGAAAGAACGTAAAATATTCGAATTTCGACCATGGTCTTTTTGAGGGATCCATGATGTCGGTATTCGGCTGAAGTGATTTCTAGAAACTATGAAAAGTCAGAATCTGGATAGACAAAGCGTAGGTCGAACCAGTGACCTCCAGCAACCTTAACCACTCTTACACCGGGCGTGGTACATTATCTGTTCCAACAACAGGTAAGTGAAAAGAAACGAAAATTTCGTTAAGATGCTCGACAAATACTTCCATGAGTTCTTCTCCAATATTTTTTCTGTTACTTCACCAGTCTCCAACTCGTTCGAGTGTGAATGAGTTGGTTCCCTGTTTGCGGGAACTTGAAGATGGCGCCCGCTGTCAAGGAGCAGCAATCAGGCGGAACCAGAGCAGAGTGCTCCAAGTTAGGCAATATCTCTGGAGTTTCCGGAGAGACGCCCACGCCCTGTGACGTCACGTGCGAAGCAGGATGGAAATCCACGCAATAGCTTTCATTAAATATTACGTGCAAGACGTAAATGCGAAAAATCTTTATTTATAGCGTGCACGCGCATCACAAGGCCTATGTTTCCCGTAGTATGTTTCCATACATACATTTCACCAGCCAATGTTTTATACGCTATTCTGGAAGCAAACTAAATAATTAAGACATTCGGATACGAATTAAAAAATTAGTAATTCGAAAAGAACTCCAAAATAAGTTGTAGCGATCATACGCCATGTCCATACGTTAATAATTATAAACATAATACTTTAATAATTATGAACATAATATTTTTTATTTACTTATTTGTATTACGAAAATAATTCTATTACAATACTAATTCTATTTTACGAATTTCTCTGAAGGCAAGGAGAAACTGATCGATTTATAGTCGAGGAAAAGGAATAATTACAAAGACAATAATGTATAAAATCACAGGAAGCCAAATTAAATTAGTTATCGATGCACACACATTACTTACATGCCTTACAGTCTAAAGGGTAATGCATTTCTTGCAGTTAGCTCGGCTAAATTACTTTTCAAAGAGCCATCAATTTTAAAAAATGTATTTTTCCTCCAAATTTTTTCTCCCCATTTTTTAATCAATAGAGTGGATATCGATCTGCATGTGACATGTATAGCGTTTCATTTTGATCAGTTGAACTTGATGCAGGAGGCAGCCTGGATGAAGGTGCACAAATCATAAATCAATTACAGACTGTCCAAGTCCAAAAATCATTTGAATTACATAAAGCTGTCTACGGCGCACGAATAAGTCTTGAATTAGTTAAAATTGTAACTAGTTTATGGTGCAGTACGAAAAGGTGTGAAATAAAAACAAGGTTCGATTTAAGTTGGGAAGATATTGATGAAAACATAATTGACAAGTGTTTTGGTTTAAAAGAATAAAAAAGGCATTCAAAATAGTATTAAATTTACATAACATAAAAGGATGAAACAAGGAGTTTTGGAAACTATAACCGTAGAGATATCATTATACTGACCGTGATGGGTGAGCGGTAACGCTGTGGACTCGCAATCAGAAGGACGCGGGTTTGAATCTCAGTCCGGCCATCCAGATTTGAGTTTTAGATACGTTCTTCAAATCATTACAAACGAATGCCGGTATTGTTCCTTCAAAAAGGCCATAGTCTAATTCCTTCCCATTCCTTGTCCCCAATCCTTTCCCGCCTCTAATGATCTTAATGTTGACGAGGCGTAAAGTTAGAAAGAAGGCTGTCATCGTAGGTATTAAAGGTAAAAGATGAAATAAGATGTCGTTCTGGTTGGAAACTACTTAACAGACACATTAAGAAAAAATGTGATAGTAATAATAACTAGTTTAAGACACGCTCATCGACAGAAAACGCTTTATAGTTGTGTATAGAATTGTTAATTTTTATCCCGAGATAAAGGACAGGATGAAAGGTCCTTTTTTTCTCCACGCGAATGACGGAATGACTCCTTGGAACCCCCATGGTCTAATTCCTTTCCCCGTTCCTTCCTTCCAGTTCTTTCCCGCCCCTAATGACCTCGACGACGACGAGGTTTAAGGCCTGAAGCAATTTAAAAAAAAAAAAAAAACTATCGTATGGTCTGTAGGTTGGAGTTGGTAAAATGTCTGGACTTATGTCATTTGTTTACTGATTACCCAATGCAGTACTGTTATAGAGTAACGAGATTTAAGTTTTTCCATTATTACTACAATTTTTTCCCCATTGCCTTTGAAGCAAACCAAACGAATCACAGAAACCTTATTTCTTTATTTTTTTATTTATTTTTAAAGTGTTGATGATTGTAAGTTAAGATTTTTGACTCTTCGTTGATCAATTCCCAGCCCTTTCATGTCATGCGGGTCATACAGACATTCTGACTCTCCTCAGCTCAATCTCAAATGCACATAGCGTGATATGTGAGTGGTAGCGCTCTGGCCACGCATTCGGGAGGACGTGGTTTCGAATCCTCTTCTGTCTACCCAGATTAGGATTTCGTATGGTTTCTCAGAATCACTCCAGGCAAATGCCTGGATGTTTTCGTCAATATACGGTGGCCAGATTTCTTCATTTTCCTTGTCCTTAGTTCTATCCCATCTCCAATAACTTTGACGTCGACGAGGCGTAAAGCCATAAAAAAATCTCCTCAATTTCGACTGTACGGACACTATGCGTTAAGCATCTGTTGGCCCACATTACTTTATTTTTGCCTATTTAGCTGGTTTAGTATACACTTTTCATTAAACCATAAAGCTAATGGAACGAGTGAACCATGTTCAGAGCTGAAGAAGGCTATTCGTTCTATTAGTTGTGGCGCATGCAGAAGTCTTTTAATTACTGTACATAATGACGGTTTGCACACTGTTAGTGGGGATTTCCGTAAGCTGCTGATACCAGCTAAAAATTTCTCTCAGCAGCCTTGAGATAATGCTGGACACGCGCTATATTCAGCCATGTTTGCAAAAACCGGCTACGTTACTATCTGCGACAAAACTTAATTAAACAGCGTTACTCGCTTAACTTTCCGCCATTGCCGTTAAGGCAAATACTATGAATAGTAGATTCCAACAGCCATCTCACTGTAATGTCTGTCCTACCGTCAGCTCGTTTTAAAAACTTCCAACCTCGCTAATCCTGCAGACACTAGCACTAGCAGGCGCTAGGCTGCTGGTTTCCACATCATTATCTTTGCAATAGTCACGAACTATTCGCTTTCGCCAAGTGTGACTACCGAGGTACTCCGGAAATGTAATTAAACCGGACCACGAAGTTCTAATGCAGCCACAAGTGGCGACCGCTTTAAAGCGGCTAATTGTCTCCGTTTCAATTATACCGCAAGATAAAAAAACAAAGGAGTGTTGTATTACTTTTTCTTTCTTTTAACTAAACTCGCTTGTACAAATCACCATTATATTCCGCCACATTTTATATCCTCTGCGCAGAAGACGGAATAAGGAAGGGACAATAATATAACCACCATCTTGTCTCCTGATTGGCAAGCATCAATACTTCATACTACGCTAAACGTGTTTTGTATCGAAACTTATTAAACTTGAGTTAAAAACTCATAAACAAAAAATCCTTATTCAGTATTTAGGTCACAGACAGTGAAATACATACTTTTTTCCGACGTTACAGGTGAATGACTCTATAGTAAAAATATGGTCGACAAAGTATCGACGAAATATTACTCCTACAGACGTAAAACAAATTTTACTTGCAAACTATAATTCAAGTTATGGCAGCAGTAAATGACCAGCGTGTGTTAAAAGTGGAAGAATGTTGAAGTAAAAAGTTTTTAAATGTATGTAACTTTAAATCGATTGTTATTCAAGCAATTGAGAGCACGAAAATTTGTCATTAAGTGTAATGTTCAACTATGACCTGCATTTGTACAGTCGTTTATAAACTTTCACATTTCGTTGCTTCTGTTAACTTAATCTTAAAGAGGAAATGAACTGATGGTGTGTTTTTTAATCGAAATAGTTATAGATCTATAATCTACTGTCCTGAGGTAAATTATTTCAGTATTTAATCAATTCTGTCTGCAAAGTGAAATAGCCAAAAAAAAAGATTAAAGATTTACTGAAAATCAAATATCCTTTTTACCAACGGTTCATTTATTTAATATTACAATATTTCTGGCCTTCTTCCAAAAAGTTGGGTATGGTGTCTGGGTGGGGCTGAGCTTTTTTAAAAATATTGATAACTAATACTTTTACCCTTTTTGGGGACGAGTTCCAAAAAATTTATTTGAAAATTATGATGTTACCAAAGTTTAGAGGACCTTAATGTTTAAAATGATACTTCATTTATCGATTTCGTTTAGGTATCAAGGGATATAAACGGTTCGTGAAAAAAAATACTATTATTATTATTACTACTACTATTATTACTATTAAGTGTAAGGAAATTAACAAAACATAGGAGATGTAAGCAGGAAAGGTTAACGAAAGTTCATTTAGTAATCTAACATCCCGTTTCTGAAAATATTTCAATCTACAGATTTTCCAGGGCATAATCTCAGGAGACATTAATACACAACACGCCTCAGTCACTTTGAGAAAACAGTTTTTTCCTGCTATGCATTAAGTTGGTTCAATCTCTATAATTACTACGAACTATGTAAAACATAAATATAGATGGCAGGTCTGGAATTTGAACTCTTCTAATCCCGAACGCAACGCCCCAGAGTTAACAGTTTCCGCACCTGGCTCAGCGAATCATTTTGATTTTAGACTAAATCCCACTTGGTAGGTAAAATACTGACACATTCATGGAGACAGATATTGTATAAGGTATACAGAAATTACATCCATTCAGATGACCACTGTGTGGATAGAATGCAGTTTTCGACATCTAATTGCGAGGATAAATACTGTGCTAAAAAGAAACATGCGTACTGCACTGCTAACCGAAAGATCCAGCTCGGCTGTTCGGTCACCGGCTGAGTGCTTAACGTGGAGTCTGAACTATGCAGCGGCCTGGCTTTCCTCTTACAGTACATATAAATCACGTGAAACTGCCCTGCCTCACCCCACCGGGATTTGAATCTGGACCTTGAATTTCCAATGCAAGCAACTTGACCAGTGATTCATCAGACATGCTAAGGACAAAGATGGATCCATATCCTGCTAGGTTGAAAGTTAATAGTATTCCTGTGAAGAGGAAGTCATTTCTATGTATCTTGCGATGATCTCTTACCAAAATACAGTATTAAGTCTGTGGTGATGAGGAGAGGGTATATAAATCAAAACGCATGGCCACTGAGTCTGTATGAACGTACTGCAGTCATCCTCAACGTACAGGAGAGAACGGCGGAATAGGAAAAAGGTAAATAATAGAGCCTTAGAAACGATTTTATGTATCTTTTTATATTTTGTGTTCTGTTATGTCTAATTCATGGTCTGTGTAAAACAAAACTAAAAAGGACACTTCACTGAGGGGAAGACAAATAAAAACAACATTGACTGGAATCGCTCTCATTACCCTGTCAAGTGGGTTGATGGGAGCACCCCATAGGATAATGGGAGCCATAGCCAAATTAGTTCATAATACTGACAGAACTTAGTTTTCTTGACGAAACTGAAAATTAATACAATTTTTTCCACTTTACCTACAAATTAATCATTTACTTTTTGTACATTAGAAATACATTATTGTTTTCTGGCACATAATTTACAAATAATATCAAAAAGTTGAAGCATTGGCGCTCTAAATGGTTTGCGGAGAATCTTGTAACTACTGCCTAGCTTAGCAACAGTGTCGATCAGATGCTGCTTAAGGAGCAATGTTCCATCGAGGGCGACTGCTGGATACTTTGGAAATGTGTGAAAAGTAAAAACAGAACTTTACGAGCATACGAATGAGGAAAACACCTAAACACTAACGAGTGACCTTACATCATTGGGAAATATTATATTTTTCTCCATACTACAGATACAGTGTATCGTACATTGATATAAGTAATACAGTTTTGTTACTTAAATTGTGAGTAATACGAAATTACTATGCTCCTGATACGGTTCATAATCATGTTGAAGATACGAATAGCCTCTTACAGAAGAGTTTCTCTGTTGTTACTAACAATCCCATTTACAAAAAACGTTCATTCGTAAAACTGGTGTAGTTACGTGAAAAGGAAAAAAAAAATGATAGTAGAAATACAGTTACAAGTTGTGTGTTTTATTAATACGTAAGTTCAGAAAGCACCTAAAAAGTATTCAGTACCAACATGAGATTAGAGATCAATCTGAACAAGGAAAATTGAGAATACACTGACTTGCAGGAACCTACATGTAATATCTTTAATTACTTTTTTTAATGCCTTTGGTCTCTGCGACCATTTAGTCAGCTCCTGTTTGTTTCCTTGCACTAACTATTGTATCGGAAATTTATCTTGAAATTCAAGATACAATAGTTGGTACAACAGAAGAAGAACACAATACGTAATTAAAATAACCCATGCCTGAGGCGGGACTCAAACCGGCAACCCTTAAAAAACGAGTCCAGTGCGATAGTCCTTACACTGCCAAGGCAGGCATTGTATTAGCTTATTATCAGGCGGAATGGGCAAATGGATTTGAAACTAGGCTGTGTAAGTGCGAAGGTGCGTGGCTGTGTTTCTGATGTATCGATCTTTCAAAGTTTGTCTCTGGTGATAATGCGGCAACTTCCGCTGGAAAGTTTAAGCTTCTCGCGCTAACGACCTGGACACCGTGTGTGAGAGAAATGCGGATCATTACTATCAGACCGCATCTGGTTCAGCGCCCGAAACTGAAACAGACCCTTCGGCTGACAATCCAGTTTCGGCAAAATAGTATACTTGAATTTTCTCACTAATAAATCCATTTAGGAAAACTTCAACGTAAAAAAGTATAACGGTAAACAATTCGGTTCTTAGTTGATTAATTAGTCCTGCCACGGTCGCCATATGATAGACTCCTCGTCAGTTCACCGTTGGAACTAATTAGTGTTATCAAGGCAGACATATCAAACTACTCCGTGTTCAGTTGTTACAAATAGAAGATCGTTGTTAATTTATTTAATCCGTTCGTATATTTACAGTTTATTCGTCAGGTCACTATGCGATATATAATTTTCACTAAAGAATGGGCCTCAATTTTCATAACTTCTCAATGATAAGGTATCTACTGAAATAACAAAACCGTCAATACACGTTTTCATTCCACCTAAATTGTCATTAAACGCATACACAAATAAGACGTCAGCTTCTTCCACAGATTCTAAAGCACATTACCAACATAATATAGACAGCGTCCTGCTAGCACCGTTAAAATTGAACTCGGCAACTCGCGATCTCGGGATCTTAAATAAGCAGTACATAATTTTCGAGAAAACATTACAAGCGTCTCCCGGAACTTCTCGGGCACTAACAATTGCTCCAACCAATGAGAATGGCACCGAAACAATCAGAACCTACACAAACTTGTTTATATTCATGAAGAAACAATGGAGGCGTCACATCGACGTTGTTTGACTAAGAGTAGCAGCTGCGTGAGCTGTACCCCATTCTCAATAGAGACACCTCACTGGCAGCCAATACTGGGGTCAGTGTAGGCCTATATTACAGTATGATCCGTCCGGTGATGGAATATGCGTGTCCCACATGGGGTAATGCATCCAGCTCCGGACTGAACCGTCTCCAAAAAAATGCAGAACAGAGCACTCCGTGTGCCGAACCGATTACCTACAGCCGACCTGCATACAGCTACAGGTGTCGCGTACCTAAAAGAAAGGATTATACAAATAACTAACGCTTTCTACAGAGCTGCTAGGAAATACACAAACTCTCTCATTTCCAACCTAGGGCAATACTACGACACCTTTCACCGACATAAGAGACCGCTGTCAATATGGCATACCACAAGCAAAGAACCACAACTTTAGATGATTGAAGGTAATGTCAAACGACAATCCCTTCACTCCAACTGCTTCCAAAGTTAAAAGCAGAAAAATGTTCCGGTCGTCGTCCTCGTCGTTTGAAAATGAAAATAGAAAATATTTACACGTATTTAAACATGAAATTGGCAAAATTCAAATTCCATGCACTACTTAAAGCACTATGACTTACACAACATTCATAGTTACAGTCTTTCAAAGAACATTTGAAACACTATACTGCATTTAATATTTTTACAATTCATCTAAACAATTTCCATCAATCAAAGAAATACTTATTGATCCGAGGCTCGTTTTAGCTTTGAAAGCAAAAATTTTGTTTTATGTTCTGTTGGCTTTCTAGGTCTAACACAGAAAAGGATTTTCTGTCAGGGTTTACTCCCCTAGCCTTTGAAGATCCCTCTTCACCACAAGGCAGTGGTTTCCTTCTCAATTTCCCCTGAGTAGATGGGTTGCCTCCTCGGCCATCTACCCCATACCGAAGAACTTCTTCTCTGCCGTAGATGCCTTTGCGGTCTTCACCCGTGTCCCTGGGCATGGGTGCTGCGTTATACCCCGCAGGACTGGGTCCCACCTGGACTTCACCATTCTGCAATTCGGACTACAGAACTGAGATGGAGAATGCCCACCCCCGCATCGTGGATGCGCCAGGCAAGAATTACTCAAGTGCAGTATAGGGAAGGGGACCCTATCTCCCTTGAGCCGGGTTAATGGCTGTTTATGGTGCCACAACCAAAATTCAAGACAATGAATAGGACAAGACTACCAAGAACTTATTTGGAAAAAAAGGATAGTAGGCAAAAGGCAAGTGAGAAGACCAAGAAGAAGATGGACAGACCAACTGAAGGAGGGCATAGAGAGAAGAGATTGGAACTGGGAATATATTACGGACAGAGAAACTTTACTGGATATGAGATGGTGGAAGATGATCGTCCATAACAACCAAGACAGAAACACAATAAGGCTCGAAAACCTCACCCGGGAAAATGGAGATGGTCCCCAACGATAAAGATGACTTATTGATCCAGAAAATATGCAAATTAACAATTAATCAATGTTTATCTTCCCCTAATACCGATGTAATTATGTCATAAGATTTAATTTCATAGAAAGCTGAGTGTGAGGGCTGTTACAATATGCTAATTGAAGGAAAGAAGAGCAAACTCGGTTCAGTTTAAGAGTTGTTTTTTAGTGTCCTTGAGTGCTACACTGCAGTTGTGGCCGGGGAAATTGGCGGGTGGTTGCAATCGCGCTGTTGCCGCACTTCGGAACATTATCGCGTAGCGCTCTCTCTCTCTAACACTGGAAAACGGCAACGTTGAGCGCCCTACGTCAACGTACAAACTACTATCACAAGCTCACAGATGAATTTAACTGTTAAGTGCACGATTTGGCAACGGCGTGTTTGAAGCCGCACGCCAATGCGTCTGACCACAGCTATAATGGAGGAAGAGAAGTCTTGCCACGTGACTGTGATACGCATGACATGCTCTTTGTGTGAGAAGTGTATTCTTGTTCGTGAAATGTGGGGTTTATTTGATGCATTTTCCCCCATGCGGGAAATAACATAAGACCATAATCAGGACATCCTGTACACGGGAGCTTGGGGTCGTACCAGATCCCGTTGTACTTCCACGATCGTGTATGCGGCGCCTCAGCATCACTAGCATGTGCCAAAAAATATTCACCTGAAAAGGCATAAGTACAGTTGCGGAAAATGAAGGCCCCTAACATCTCGGGACCACTGACAGTTGCAGAGCGCTTGCCACCTGGTCACGCAGAGGACTGGAACGTCTGGCAGTCCTTAAATCGATTGCGAACAGGAGTGGGCAGGTCCAAGGAAAACCTAATGAGATGGGGTTATACCGATACTACCAGTATTAAGTGAGAATGTGGTGAGGACCAAACCATGAACCATGTGCTCGAGTGCTCCACCTGCCCATCATCCTGCAACGAAGATGATCTGTTTCAAGCAACATCTCAGGAATCAATGATGTTATGCGGCACAATGGTCATTGACGTCTGAGAATTGCCCCTAAACGAGAGCCGAAACGTCGATTAAAAATTGGTTCCTGCTGACAAAGTTCTGATATCTCCTTCCACAACTTACGGCGTCAATAACTCGCACAGTCCTAGTGAAACTGACAATGGCAGTTAATTTTTTGTCACTATACAAACTACAGATATTTATTCAAGGCGTTCTTACCATCAAAAACGGCGCGCATACGTTCAACAACAAAATTAAAACTTAACTGTAATATTATCTGTGTCACTTAATATTAACTTTGGTACAATGCTTTTGCCTCTGTGGCCTTAATTAATAGAGTTAATTAACAGAGTTAATTAATCAATTATCTTCTGTAATTTATGCGCTTTTTAGTATCATGCCACATTACAATAACGGTTACATTAGTATACGAACACAATATTGAATCTGAGCTATTATAGTCCCAACGAAATATCCACTGCATGATCACAGAAACTAGAAGTACGCTGAGCCGTGTGTTTCTTAAAATTGACAAGTTAATCAAACTTGACGAATTAGTGGTGTTTGAGTGTGATGGAAACTGGTTAAATTCTAGATCACTACACTAATACCAAATTACATTTCAACCTAGGTACTTCTGAGAACAGAGAAGTTACAACACATTCTAGAAGCCCGCTCTGTGTTTTTTTTTATTTTTTATTTTACTTATTGCTTTACGCCTCGTCGACAGCTAAGGTCATTAGAGGTGGGATAGGACTGGGACAAGGAACGGGAAGGAATTCGGTCATGGCCTTTTTGAAGGAAGCATCCCGGCATTCGCCTGGAGTGATTTGGGGAAACCATGGAAAACCCAAATCTGGATGCTCGGACGGGGATTCGAACACGCGTCCTCCCGAATGCGAGGCCAGAACGTTAACCGTTCACCACCACGCTCGGTGTCAGCTCGGCAATACTCAGGCTTGGCATTCGGAAGGACAATGGTTCAAATTCCCGTCGGGTCAGTCAGATTTCGGTTTACCATGGTTTTCCATAACCCCCTGGCGATTGCAGATATTGTTCCTTCAAAAAGCCATGGCCAAAGAACTTCCCGTTCCTTCTCCACAATCCTCTCCCGCTATAATGACCAAGTCGAGGAAGAATCGTAAAACAATAAAATTTGTCAGCTGTGGAATGTAACCTATGACAATCACGAATCACGCAGTTCGGAATGACTCAGCTGATCTCTTGAGAAGCAGCTACCTTAGAACCATAGAATACAAAACGAAACAAGAAAATCGTGAATATCAAACGTTTTTGAAAGCTATTCCAGTTCTCAACTACTTCTTGTCTCTGGGTCAACGGCATCCTACCATACTTAGCAAAAAACGTTAAAAAATATAGTATAAACTACTTTATTAAATACATGTAAGGTTTGTTTAGAAGATGGTTGAAGCATTTGGGAAAATCATGACTGGAAACTTTGGCGCCTGTCGTAGGTACGTTGCGAAGGGGATGGGTTGTAGTTGGTGTAAGAAGTGGTTTCACTGGGCATGTGGGGAAGAGGAAACGGGTGAAATAAGTGAGGCTCTCCCATGGTTTTGTTCACTTTGTCTAAGGGATGATAGGATATGGGAGATGGGCGAAACGATTAGGGAGTTGCGTGAAAGTTTCAGGGTTCTTGAGGCTCGTCCTGTGGAGGCTCAGACTCTGCAGGCGTGGCCTGTGGTGGCCTCGCCTGTGGAGGTTCAGCCTGTGGAGGCTCAGACTGCACAGGCACAGCCTGTGGGGGCTGAGCTTGTCGAGGCTCAAGCTGTAGAGGCAGAAAGTAGAGATAGTGGGCTGGAGGAAGTTGAGAAGGAAGGGTGGGAGCTGGTAACAGGTCGTAGGAGAAACATGGTTAACAGGATGATCAAGCCAGACACTTCAGTAATTGTGAGAAAAATAGGTTTGACCTGTTGCCAGAGTCAGGAGGAGAAGAGCCTCATGTAGATCTAGGAGTAGGTAAGATGCAGCAGACCTTTAGGAATAACCAGACTTCTCCAAAGACATACATAATTCCAGCGATTAAACACACAAACAAAAATTCTGACAATGACTGAAAACTCGTCTCTTCCGTTCGTTTATATAGATGCTACAGAAAAATCCATAATTGTACAGAGAAGGCTAACGATATTTCTCGAACGGCGACAATGCAGCCAAAAATCAAAACCACATAAAAACAATAAAAATTAATGCAAAATCATTCACTATCACCATTAAACACAAGTAAACGAAAATTTTAAAAAATTTACAAGTCTTTATACACATAATTTTCAACATAAACCAGTCCAGACAGTTCAAAATTGTCATCCATATAGCGTGGCTCACCTCAACACTTACAATTACAAACGTTTAATTAATGATTGATTCTCATGGGCGCCGTGAGGGGGGTGCAAGAGGGGGCACATGCACCGTCCTGCTATGATAGAAAATACACAGAAAAAGATTAAGAAATAAAAAATTTATTATTAAATTCACTGTTTGAATAATAACTTAAAGCGCCTAGGTTGTTGTCCAAATTTGTTCAACACCTTGTCAATAAATTCAGTATCCTTATTTAATAAGTACTTAATAAGCGTTACATAAAGAAGATACTGATGCACCTCCCTTAAAGTAATCCTGCCGGCGCCCATGTTGATACTTAATACACTCCTTGATCGTATTACATAGACTATCATTTACACAGTTTCTCTCCATAAAACAATATTCGTTCACATGACGAATAAACACAAATTCACAAATAACCGCACAAAATATGTACAAATCTCTATTTGTTTCCCCCTTGCTTACAGCTTTACACCTTGTCGACGTCGAGGTCATCAGAGCCGGTAAAGCACTGGGACAAGGAACGGGAAGGAATTCCACCCTAGCCATTTTGAGGGGAGCATCCCGGCTTTCGCCTGGAGTGATTTGGGGAAACCTCGGAAAATCCTAATCTAGATGCTCGGACGGGGATTCGGACCTCATCCTCCCGCATGCGAGGCTAGAACGCAACTGCTCACCCATAACGCTCGGTACAAATCCCTAGTTAATCAAGTCCTAACTTACTATACATAATTATTAAAATAACATTTCATAAAAGGGTAGGGTCTAAGCCTGTCTAAGGGCAGTTAAAATATACATCGTACACAGTGCATTTTTGTGGCGCCAGATGTCGACTGAGTGACGGATAAGGCAGTATAATATTTCCTACAAAATGTGGCTGACTAACCTCTACCTGCTGATACGGAAGAACAAGAAAAAACTTCGAAACTATCTTCGTATTTCTAGGTCGTACTAGAAAAACAGGTAGCTCAGTTGTTAAGGCAGTTGCTTTCTAGATACAGGGTTCCAAATAAACCTTTAAATAAATAAATAGATCGGAAGACCTTGCGAATTTACTTATTGTAATACCTGATGTTATTACAATGCTAGTTTATATGTTTAAAACTTTTACAGAGATATTACGTACAGGGAGTGTGGAAGTCAGAGATGGTTTTTGTAGCTTTTTCCAGCTGCTGTAACGTCACAGAACGTAAATTATGTCAGAGCGCTGTTCATATCTTGCGCAGTCGGGATAACAGTTTCGTAAAATTTATTCGTATCATATCCTGTTAAAACAAACGGTAAAAATATCGGTGAACCTGACAGTTCTCTGATTTCATTGATCAATGACATTGTGTGGTCTGTGCCTCCAACATTATCAATATCCGCACAGTGTTTCTGATTAAACACAAATCACAAAAGAAATCATGTTCTGTTGTCAGACATTTATTACAAACGAATATCACATTGTGACGAGAAATCACGTGTGTACTATTAATCGAGTGACATCAGGTTCGAACCCTGGTTGTGGAAGAAAAGTTCAAGTGGAACTTTGCCATCAGGGTGGACAAGAGGTAGTGCACTAGTGTTATCAACATATTATGTACCAAACACCTTGGTTGAAAAAGAAACCTCTCGGCGGTGTCTTGCAGGACATTAGTTGTCGTACGTTGACATAAGCATGGCGATTCCTCGAGGTCTTTCAGAAGTACAACCCTGAATTGACCAGCAACATATCTGAGCCTGTCCTTTTATTCATCTTTATGCTGAACAATAACATGACACTGATCTTAACGCACAATAATCACAGTCATAAACACCTAAAACAACACTAAATATACTATAGAAATCAATGGGAACCCAATTCATTAATAACCATCCTGTGCAGCTGATATGAGGGAGTAACAGCTTCCTTGATAACCGCATATACTGTACCTGAAAAGCTGAACACGTCATTAAACTGCACTTTCATGTTTAAACTGATTACTGATGTTGCTTTTTCACATGATAGTTTTTGTACTGAGTGCATTGACTTAACGGTTAGGCTAAGTTATTTAAAACTAGATGTTACCCGCAGCTTCAAACGCGTGAACTTCGAATTTATTCATAGAATTAGATATATAAAGCTTTAAGTTATGTAAAAGGTGTCTCAAAAAGAACGGAGTAAGGACAATATGACGGGGAAGTCAGCACCATACCATTCTACCACTGAACCAGTCTCGTTACAGTAATTATGACTTAAACTTCTTATGAACTGCTAGAGATACGCCGTTGGCCTGATATACGCCTTCGAGGCATATAAAAAAAGAAGACAAATGTATCCATGCCAAAAAATTTAGGTCAACACAGTATAACAGCCTAGTGCAGCGCAAATCCACATGTATACTAGTATATACTCGGTGATGTATATCAAATATATGAATAACAATGTCTGAGTGACCGAAATAACATTACACAAACTTACACGCGCACCGTTCAATTAATTTTCAAAATTTAATAACGAAATATGTTAATGTTTCAAGAAAAACGTATCCTAAGTCATTCCTATTGGTACATAGTATTTCCTTGTCACATTTCATAAAGATCAGTTTAACTGTTTAGCTGTAAAAACGTAACCAACAGACAGAATTATTTTCGTTTTATTATTGATTATTATTAGCATAATTAGTATATTAGCCTTAGTGTTATTAGTGTATAAGATCATACACTAATCGACTGCCAGAAAATCAAAGCCAGAGTGACCGAAATAACGTTAAAAGAAGAAAATGCAATGGTATTGTTGGCTGGGAGATTCAGAAGGATTGTTCGTCAATCTGCGTGACAGAGTTTCCATTTGCCGCTCATTCGGACTCTGTATTGGCTGGACCTTCAGTTTAACATGAATCCGAGCCGCAGAATGTACTAGCGTTGCTAATATAATCAAACAGAACTCTAAAAAAAAAAATCCTAGCTCCACTGCGAACATTTTTTTCATAAGCACTGAGTCACCATACCAGTCATCGATATAATATTACAGAGACTTACATTCGCTATCCGTCTGTCTAACACCTATGGGTTAGTTTTCGAAAATTCGCTACAGAATATGTTATTGATCAAGAGCAAAGTATCATCTGTCTTCCTAATGGTACATAGAGCATTCTTGTCCAATTCCATCGTTTAGCAGGTAAAACGTAAGAAGCAGACAGAGTTATTTTCGCATGTTTAATGTTAATATAGATATATATTATCACTTCCTTCAAACTACTTCTCCGCGCGGTGTAATCTGGGATATAAATATATATATATATATATATATAAGTCTGTTGAAAAGTTGCGAGAGAAGAGAAATAGAATCAGTAGGGCGAGTGTCTTGAGTTTCTGGTGTCAGTAGTAGTATCCTATTTCTTTTATTATGATTCTTTATCGTCAATGAATCATCTCAAGGAATGTAATACTTTTATTCAGGGATTTTCAGTTAATGACAGATTATGGAAAATTCTACAAGGTGGAGAGAACATCTGTGGAAACACAAAATTCAGCATACCTGACTATTGTTTTGGTCTAATGCGGACTATAGTTAGCATCTGTTCTGAGCCACCTTGTGCCGAAAGAATCGGAAAAAAAAGATTTAAGAAAAAGTCACAAATATCAAAATTTAACAACTAAGTCCGCAAAATGATTTTTGCTATTTGGTGAAAATCTAATAATTAATTATTAAAGTGATGAGTCGCAAAAATTTTCACTGTAACGAAAATTAAGATATCACTGCAAAAAGATTTAAAAACAACTTAAAATAACGCAGGAGTATGAAACAATATTACGTCTTGAATATATCGCATATGAAAAGAACATTGAAATAAATCTTTACTATGGTTCCATACGTGCCATTTCTGTGCTAAATACATTGTACTTAATTATACCTATAACGAAACGTCCTTTGTCCAACGTTCACATGTCCTCCGCTCGATGCTGAAAGGAGTACCTAACTTGCGACATTTGCAGTAACGAATTGTCACTCGGTAACCATTTGTGACAGAGGGGGAGAATCAGGCTAGTGGTCGCTAGTTCCTCGGAGTGTGCAGCACATTCCCTGCATACTAACAGCAATGTTGGTACACCTGCTCTGCATACCCTGCAGGCAGCCACTATGTCTCTCGCAGCTTAGTCAATTGATCGTATTTTAGACTAGACAACGTCCCACCTTCGCAGAGTTGTGGTGTTCCCATCTTTGCGGAATTTTGTATGTTAGAAAACTGTAACTGGCAAAAACTGTGTACATTTTAGATTTTTTTAAAATGAATTTGGGGCACTATGAATAGCCCACAGAGAAGGAGCTGACAATCCCTGGTTCTAACTATGTGGTGAAATCATGGAACTAATTTTTAATTACAAGCCATGATGAGAATTAAAGGCTATGCATGAACCGACCTAATAATAACAATTTACGTCAAAGGGATCGAAAAAATAGAAAGACAGATACTGAAAATAATAATCGATCCCAAGATCCAAGATGGCATCTGGATGCGCAAAAGCTCAGAAGAACTCTATTCACTGACCAAACGATTCACCTCATTCGCACGGAAAAGACGCAAGAAATTCTACGGAATCGATGACTCTCGACTCACCAAGAAAATTTTACGCATTATCAACGGACAGATAACCGCTTTACATAATTTTGTACGGGTGATCCCAATAGCAATAAATCTGAAACTCAGTAAATCAAGGACACAAGAGAGACGTCAAGTCCAGTGCGAAAGGATGGGAAGGTATTGGGAAGGAGAACTAGAAGAATTAGAAGGATAATACTAATTAATGATTCCAGGCATTCCTAAGTGGACTAAACGTTAAACCAAAATAAAAGTAATAAAAACCTAATTTTATCTTACCTTACCGTATCTTACATATATATGTATATATTGTAACGAACGCGTCTTGTGACCGCTAGTAACATTAATAAACTATATGTTTATTTATTTTTAATGGAGAATGTTTTAGTTAGCTTGTGGGTACTAAGCGGTTGGTCAGGAATGTCAGCTGGTCAGGTTCCTAGAACTGGCGGGCGAGTTTTTGCTGGGGTGATGCGACGCTGGGCGAGGGTAGTGTATCTCTGACAGAGGGGAGTATTGTGCTAGGCAGGTAGATATACAGAGTCAGGGACTGGAATTTCTTTTTTTCATGTGGCACGGAGGAACATTCGGTGCCGGTTGGCGGGCATTCGCGATCGGTCGATGTGCACTGTCTGTGCGTTTATGGGACTGTGCTGCCTGGAACGGGACATCAGCTATTTTGTTTGAGTAGATGTACTCAGGCAAAGGACATCCTGAGGAACTGTTCTACACTGGTCCGTAGCGGAGCAGATAACTTCATCCAGTGTGTGTGGCCGACATCAAATTCGGTAATTATATATCGTCATATGAAAGACATTGTGATAGCTACAAGTGCAAGTTCATAGCATTGCCCAGCTACGACCCTGCAGATAAGAACTCTCATTGCCCGGAGCAAACAATCATTTGACAAGTGAACGCTTAAAATATTGAATATTTCGCTGAGTAATTTTGTGTATTTTATGTAAAATACTCTTGCGCCCGCAGAAGGACAGTTGATTGATTTTAATTAATTTGTTGTTATATAAAAATGTCTTATCATTAATTTTTATAAAACACTGATAATTTCTCATACAAAATATTCACTAAAGTCTTACCTTCATGATAAAAATTAATAAAATAATTAGATTAATTACTTTTCATTTAGCTAATGAGGTCAGAACGTTACAATATATATATATATATATATATCGCGCCACAATGTGTGTTCGAGATAAACTCCGAAATTCCTTATCGATTTTGATGAAATTTGGCTTACTGTGTGTAATTTGGTCCAACTTAAAAGATAGGATAGTTTTTATGTTGTTTATTGACCTCAATATTTATTATTGTGAATTAAATGTTCATTAAATGTTTGTCATAGGACAATGATTTGTATTTATTTGAAAGTTCCGTAAGTTTGAGCGGTCTGGTGGCTCAACGGTAAGCGTCTGACTGGAGATCGAAAGGCCCCCGGTTCGAATCCCTGTCTCGGCAGGGATTTTCATAGGCACTTAAGCCAACCTTCACCTCTGGCGCAGCTTGCTGTGTAATGTGAAGTACGCCAGGACGGTACCGTGGTTCGGATTCCACGTTAAACTGTAGGTCTCCTGTACCCGGCAAGATAGCCGGGCTAGGCTAAGGCAGCTACGACAGGGGCAGCATGTCACAAGGTCGTTACGACCACATGGAATTATTATTATAGTTCCATAGGTTTCTGACAGATGGTGATGTGATAATTTATCAACACGACACTTGGTTATCTTGGTTGTGTAACCATCCAGTAGATGGCGTTGTGTTTCGGTTTCTTTGTGCTACAGTCCATTCCACGCCATATGTGTTTATGTTTACGACATTACGTTTATTATCATTTTTATGAGTGTGCTGTGTATCTGTGCTAATATTATAAATGCGAAAGTAACTTTGTCTGTCTGTCTGCTTGTTATGTTTCTTGGGCTAAACGGCTAATCCGATCGTGATGAAATTTGACGAGGAGATGCTATTTGGTATTAGGATGCAACATAACATACTTTTTTATGTATAAATAATACATGTTGTCATATAATTTTGAAAAATTACTAAACGGCGATAGACAGACATGTAGGATTTGTAAGTCTCTGTACCAGCTGTGCACGTAGTGGTCTGGTAGCTCAGTAGTTAAAGCGTTTGCTTACTGATGTTTGGAGCGTGGTCTCCGGTTCAATTCTCTGTGGAAGCAAAGATTTTTATTTATTTATTTTGTAAATGGTATGAGTCACGCCTGGAGCGTCGGTTGTTCTGATTTCATGTTAAACAGTGGATTTCACAAATTTAGGGGTGCAATGTGAGGCAAATCGCAGGTAGTCTAGCAATGCAGTAGGTGTACACTTTTTTACGTTATATTGATCCCTCAGGGGTTGTTACCCTCGCAGTCAGTTTGTGTATGATCTGCACTAATAATACTATAAATGCGGAAGTAAGTTTCTGTCTTTTTGTTACGTTTTAACGACTAAATGGCTATACGGATATTGATGGGATTTGACAAGGAAATTCTTTGTATCTGTAGGAAAGGCACAGGACATTTTTTTTTTTTTTTTTTTTCGGTTCAAATAACAGTTGTGTCACAAAATTTTGAGAACTTATCGAATGGTGACAGACAGACGGATATGTGTGTTAGTCTGTAATGTTACGTCGGTTGCTCAAGCTGTGCTTCTCGCGCATTATGTTAGTGTATGATTTGTTAATAAATTTCGTTTAGAGCCGATTTAATCTGTATTATTAATTAGTGTCTGCTTAAAGGTTTCTGGGACTAGTTTATTTTGCCTTCTTTTTTACAGGCTTGCGGGCGTAAACTGGTCTAAGGTATACCTCTAGTAGAGCACGAGCAGCTAAAGTTATAGAACTCAATAATCGGATGCTCATGCTGAAGAAAGAAGAAAAGAGCAAGCTGAAATAAAGATGCCCATCGTCAACCCCCCTCCACACACACACACACACACACACACACACACACACACACACACACACACATACACACACATCACCGCACCTTCGTTTGTTTTCAATTTTTTTTTTTAACTTCTTAACGTATCTTAACAGCGAGGTCTTTAGAGACGGGAAAGGACGGCGGGCAAGGAATGGGAAGGAATTCGGCCATGGTATTTTTGAAGGAAGCATCCCGGCATTTGCCTAGAGTGATTTGGGAAACCATGGAAAACCAAATCTGGATGCCCGGAGAGGGATTCGAACCGGCGTCCTCCCGAATGCGAGGAGAGAAAAAAATGTATTGGAAATTGACTCTCTTCATGAGACAGGTTCGACGGTAGAGTGATATAGTGATGGCTTTCCTGTTATATTATGCTGTCTCGGTATTGTTTGGGACCAATCCTACCTCACCAACATCTTCCTATATTCAATTCTGGCAACGAATTACTTAATCCACACGTACGAAGTCGGGGGTATCAGCTAGTAAAGTATATGCGTGAGTAGGAAAACCCTTTGGGGAAATGTAGATACAAGAGTTCCTCGTTTTCTGTCAACAGGTAAGAAAAAATTGGTATTCATTCACATTTTCTTTTAAATTAACGATTTTATCAGCGGGTAGGCTAGGACTGATTAGTTGAATCATAATGAGCGAGGTTCATGTGTTGCTTAAATTCTGTCTAGGTATACGATATCATTTTTGCTAAACTCAAATAAAGAATTTTTCCTCAAATGTGAAGTACATAACGCATTAAAATATATAATTTCTGCGAACATTCTTTCTCCTCCAGGTTTCCTCCTTTATAACCTCAGTGAGAATATGATGACGCTGTATGGATGCCATGACAGGATGCTCTCTCCAGTACCAGTGACAGCAGTCGTTGCTGCTACTAACTTCTTAATTACATAATTAGGACTCGTCGCTCCTATATGGGGCCGCTGTATTTTTTTTTTCAGCACCTAATTTCGTCCATGCGCTTTTATTCCTTAACAAGCAATGCTTGTTTCGTGTCCATTCCCGCATACAGAAGGAAACTTAAAAATTGTGAGCAGTATAACAGATCCTTGAAGCGAGAGAAATGTTATTTTGGTTTATATTATGTCACGGCACAAATTACCGTATCGAGAGGTCCATATTGTTAACACGTAAAAAATATTTACGATCGTATTGCTGTCCCATAGTTCTCGTAATCACGACGAGGCAATATCGATATAACAGCAGGAGAAGTGTTCATACGGTAATTAACTTTATCATCACTTGCTATCTGTTTAAGCACTAAAATTTGCTACACATTTGTATTTTCCTGCCTGCTTCTCGATGTTGTCCTATACAAACATGGCTGTAGCGCTCAGCAACGTGATTTGAAGCATGATTTCTTTCATCCAGGGCTTCATGAATGTTCATATCCATCCTACCTTTGATTCGCATCTAACACAAGAATTCAGCATTTTTATTTTTTTTACTTTTTACTCCTTTACAGTTCGTCGACGGGAGAATATGGGACCAAGAAACGGGAAGTAATCCGGTCATAACGTTTTGAGGGAATCACCTCTGCATTCGCCTGTAGCAATGTCTGGAATCCATGAAAACCGAAATTTGATTGGCATGATTTGGATTATAACCCGTGTCTCCCCTGGCCTAAAAGACAGGCCAGAGCGTTAACAGTCACCTGCAAGGCTCGGCATATATGTTCAGTAAGTGCATTGATGTGGATTTGCGTTCCTTGTGTATGGGCGTTTGTGAGATCGGCATCAATTCCAACCGGCCTGCGCCCTTGGGATGTGTATGTTTCGAGCACCCGTTCAGCTGTAGGTCGGGGTATTCGGACACGATCATGGGCCTGGTGTAGCAAGAAATATAAATCACTCGACCAGGCGACACGTTTCCATTGGTCCACGGTTCAGTCTCGACGATCTCGTGCCCAAAGCAATCGTAATTAACGATGTTGTTGCGTCAATATGGGAACTCCAAGGGGTCGTGTAGAGCCGTATGTCGAACACTGTGCGCTGAACAGTGTGCTCCGAAACACTTGTGCTGCACCGGATTGTTCTCTGTCGTCAGATCTGCCACAGGTCGGCACCTATCCTGCTTTACAGAGCCTCCGACATTCACGTTATGTGATGAGGCGTGGACGTCCTACGCCTGGAAGTATGAACTTTGATCACATGAACTTTTCCAGGTCCGTGGTTCGGATTTCACGTTGAACTATAGTTCTCAGGGGAAAGGAAGTTGTCGCCCTGCATCTGACACAAGGCTTAGTACACTACCTTCGGTAGGATTCAACCATTCATCGGGCTGTGGAGTAAGTTCTTTTTCATTTTTTAGGTTTAAAACAAACAGAAACATTTGTTTTGCAAAATAACATCCTCTGCTTCTTTACACCATCCTCTTAAAATTAGGGCGATATTATTCAAACAAGCAAACTGTTTTTATTATATTTTGATGGAACATTATAACAAATAGAAAATTTCTGTCTTCGTTTATTCTACAGAATCCTAACCCTTCTACTCCTCTACACACCTTTAATTTTTTCCAACGTTTTTTCACGCAAATCCACAGTTTTAATCCAATTTAAACAGTACTTAGAACAGTATGCTTAAAACAGAGTTGTCTGGTAGCAAAGTGGCTAAGGCTCTTGCTTTAAGCAGTTTCTTGGTCCGATTTGGGGTTCAAATTCCAGTGGAAAAAGAAATTTTTAAGAGTTGCATATGATCAATGGCTTATTATACCCCTTTCGGCATTAGCCAACTAACTTTCTAGTTGTTGACTGTGCTATTTTTTTTACTTTAAAACAAAGAGAAAAACCCTGTCTACATTTGGTTTGCAAAAACCCAACCGTAATCTCCCTTTACCCCAATTAATTTTTGCTAATGTTCTTTATACAGTTCGTATCCGATTTCGATGTAAACTTAAATACAGTAAAACAAATAGCAAAATATTGTCTACGTTTGGTTTAAAAAAATTCACCACTTTCGCTCATACAAAAGTTATATTTCGAACTATTCAGAAGTAACTTTGCGCACATATGGTATAAAATAAGTAATAAATGATGTTTGTATTTAGTTCACTAAACTGCACACGCTTTTTCCGTCACTCCTCTAACTTTTCAGCTATTCTCTCTTTTTTTTGCGTCGTTAGAAACCCTGCCAAAGTATATGATGGTGGAGAAGGTTTACTACAATCCGAATAATACGGATAAAACGTCAGAACTTTCATATCCACCCTCCAACAATTCTGGGTGCTCTGCTTTTGCAGAATACGAAAGACCAAAAATATTGTATATCCCAAAGCAATAGAATCCACCTAGATCATGCAACGGTAGACGTATGGTCATCAAAAGGATCACCGGAAATGTTCTTGAAGCAACTAATTTGACTGGAAAGTTTAAAGGAGAAATCTTCCTGTTGCCACGTATTCCAATGATACCATCACAATCTCCAATAACATTTAAAAGTGTGGGAAGATTCTCTTTTTTAGGTAAGGGTGTCAGGGATTGGAATGAGTTACCAAGAGAAATGATGAATAATTTACCGTAAACTTTGAAAGAATTTAAAGATAAAATTTGTAGAGGGCAAATGTAGGTGGGTTGCTGGATAGGGGGAAGATGGGTGTGTAGGGAAATTGCCACCTGAGCTTGTGCTCCATTGCAATTAAATTAAATTAATTAAAAATTAAAGGCTTCAATTTCCGATTCGTTTGGCCTTCGCTATGACCATAAATAAGTCTCAAGGTCAAACAATGTCCGTTTGCGGCTTGAACTTGGAAAATACGTGTTTCTCCCATGGGCAGCTATGCCTGTTCACGTGTGGGGAAACCATCAAATCTATTTGTATTAGCAAAAGACAGGCTAACCATAAATATTTTGCACCAATTAGAGCTTAGATAAATTGAAATTATAAATTGTAATAATGTAAAATAAGGAAAATAATTGTTAAAAATGTTTAAAAATCAACTTCATCTACCTCTTTTATAAAACTGAAATTTCAGTATATAAATAAATAAATTATTTTTTATAAATATCAATTTTTTATACATTTTCAATTAAGTAATTTTTAATAAAATGTAAATTAAATTTTTTTATGTTGGTTTGTACTTAATTTCAACTCTCCGAAACTCTTTACCAATTACTTTTGAATTTTTAAATCGACTAAAACGTTTTTGTCTTTATTGGTGAATATTAATTTTACTATATGAGGAAGTTTAGAATAACATTGATCCAACGTAGGTACTATAGCTACTGAGTCACAGCAATGCGTGGCCGGGTCAGCTGGTTTAACGTATAAAAATCATTGTCTTTCATTTATTTTGTACATGTTAATGTGTCTGTATATGCGTAACCACTTAAGCAATAAAAAGAGGCATTGCAATGCATGCCGGGTAAAGTTAGTAGTCAATAAATATATATGTAGGTACTGATTGAAACCATGAGATATGACTACCAGCTTTACGGGACCCAGTGAGTGGATTATTTTCTGTATTTCTACCACCGAATGTTCTGTGTTCAGAGTTGCGTATGGGACGAAAGTCACGGCATGTTATAAAGGCCTTTCCATGTCCCCCGAGCGCCGGAACTTGCGACTGTCCACGGTGCGTCACGGTTCCGCGATCTCCGGTGCGATTGTGTCTCCGGGACAGCCAAAAGCCATTACCAGCAGCCCACGACTCCGTGCCCTACACCAACCCCCATCCACAAAATTAATTCCGGACACGTCCATCTTCTTCCTGCCACTGGTTGCGAGCGTCATCGGGCCGTGTTGAAGGGAGATAAACTCACTTCAGTAAACACGCGCAAGTAGAAAGCTTCTCTAAAACTTGCTGTCAAACGACGAGCTCAGCTTGATAACTTCTATACGAACTGGCGTCGCTCATATTACAGTGTACTTAATTTCATCCCCATTTTACTATCGTTTGTTCCGCAAACTCTCACATCAAATAAATTTTGCAAGTCTTTTCACTTACCCTTCACCGTTCCTTCTATAGCGTCTTACAACAAATATACTTTTCTTAATCTTGCTAATTCACTTCTTCTTTCTCGTCTGCTATTTTAGATTCTCTTCTCGTTAAAAATAAAAGCCGTAGCGACTTTTTAGTGCCACAAAGTGAAATATAATAAATCAAAAATCATTCGCCGCTCTTCTCGTGTGTTCAAAATTATTACATAAAAAAACCTCAGTAGGTTTAGACATTTCAAAGGAACAATACAGCACCTTTTAATAAAATTACAGTTAACTAATGCAGTTGTGTGATGTTCTATTGTCATTGCCATTGTTAACGGATTTAAACGAAAACTGAACGCTCACAACAATTCAGTTAAAACATATAGAAATAACTCGAATGATATTTCTTCACTATCGAAATTTTTATACGACTGCGGAAAACGTCTCGTTACTCGAATAAACCAGTCATCCATCATAATCAGTTTTATGAATTAGCTCTACCTAGACCTGTTTTTAGCAGGAAAAGGTTTCAAAATCCTTCACTTGTAGGAGAGAGTGATGAGGGGATGTACGACAGAAGTGAAGGAAGACTATTGCTTCAATATGGTAGTGTAGTATGGGACCCACATTTTGGATATCAAATACAGGAGTTGGAGGGGGTGCAAAGAAGGGCTGCTAGATTTGTCTCTGGAAATCACAGTAGAACACAATCAGTAACAGATAAGACAAAAGAGCTGGAAGACAGGAGGAGAATAAAGAGTGTACGAGGCGCATATTGATGATGAGGCATGGAAAGACATTGGGTGTTATGAATATTCGCATTAATTCAGACATCTGCATCTGCATTCACATCCGCATCAATAAATGCGGAGTTTTTACGGATACACATTCACATCAACAAGTAACTACATGTAAAGAAAGTGGGCGGAGCCAGAGTGGCACGTGCTTCGCATTTGTTTTGGTAATTGTTAACTTCATTCGGTAACTGAAGAATAGGAAGGCACACATTGGTAACAAGATCCTACAGGTTTTATTTGTTGTGTTTTTTCTCATTGTCAATAAATTATAGTTACAGTGAGTGTTTACTGTGTACTTCATAGTTTTTTGCGTGTTTAATGAATATTTTGATATAAATATTAAGTGAAATGTCGCCACCAATAAAAAGTTGTAAAAAGTTGTATCTGGACTTATTTTACAATAAACAAAAATGATCCGGAGTGTAAGATATGTAATAAAAGTTACTCGCGGAAGGGACACACTACTACTTCTTTGAAAAATCACCTGAAATCAATACACCCGGAGGAGTTTTGTTTATTCCAAAGTGCGATTAAAGAAAAGGAATTGAAGAAAAAAAATGATGAAGCAGGTATATACCGAAAATATCGGAATATCGGATTTAGAATCATGTTTTACAAACTTAGTTACGGTTTGATAAATTGATTTAATTTCATTAATAATTTACTGTTTTCGTTTCAAATCATGATCATTATACTTGGTGCTAAAAGGGCCAATATCTATAAACTTTCCTTACTTTATTATAGTGTGACTAAAATATATTTTTGTTATTGGTCACATGATTTTATGTTACTTTCTATATTAAATTTAAAATAAAAAATGGTATTATTGAAAATATTCACTTCTTATGCTAGAAGCTAACAAGAATCCAAAATTAGTTCCAAATTATGTTTAAAATTAAATGCTTAAGTCTTGTTTCAATTCTAACATTATTGTTAGCAAATTATAGCCCTTTTAACACTTAATTATTTGAAAGCGCACACCACATTGGCCTTTTTTATTTTTAAAAATTTCAATTATAATGCGTATTCTTTACTTTTAGTTTTTTTTTACATCGAATTTTGATAAGTATACTTATTTTTTTATTTAGTAGATGGTTTGTGTATATTCTGTTGTATTTTTTTACAGGTACAATTGTGACTCCGTTGCAACATGCCAAGAAACAGCTTTCGTTAGAGGATGTACTACAAAAAGAAAAGAAGTGGGATACTAACAATCCTAATTCAAAAAAGATTGACAAACTCATTGGCGAAATGATAGCGCTTCGAAATTTAACTTTGTGGAGGGACTTGGATTTCGTCTCATACAAGAGTTAGCACCGAAATATAATTTTAGAGGACGAAATTTTTTTACTGTGCAATGAGCTATACATAAAACTTGCTGGAAAAATTAAAGAACTAATTGAAGTATATGATTACATGTCGCTCACTACTGATATTTGGACAGATCCCAGCTCAGGTATTTCTTTGCTTAGCCTAACTTGCCTCGCAGTATCAGAAAACCTTGAACGATCGTCAATTGTGTTAAAAGGCGAGACTTTTGATGACCGTCATTGTGGTGATATCATTGCAGAAAAATTTAACACAATGCTTGCTGAATGGAATATTTCAAATGAAAAAGTGCATTGCATGATACGAGATGAAGGCTCTAACATGAAAAGAGGAATGCGATTAGCATTGCTAAATGATTTAGATTGTACCGTTCATAAGTTGCAAATTGTTATTCGGCATGGTTTACAATCGCAGGAAAGCATAGAAGACGTCAAACAAAAATGTAAGAAAATTACTACTCATTTTAACCATTCAACCATTGCTCAAAAGCAACTTGAAAAATTCAGGACAGGCTTAATCAACCGCATCTTAAAGTATTCGAGGATTGTGTGACGCGCTGGAACAGCACGTTCTACACGTTTGAGCGTTTTTTGAAGATAAAAGATGCATTAAGTCTTTATGCCAATGACAATAACATTGAATCAATTTTGCCTGAAGAGTGGAAAATAATAGAATGCTGTCTTGAAGTAGTGAAACCGTTTGAAGAAGCCACTCGTGAAATGAGCAGTTCTCAGGCACTCATATCATCTGTGATTCCTATCATAAAAATGCTTTTGAAAAAACTTGACGACTATTTAACAAAACCACGAGAAAGTGATGCTATTCGGTTGGCAGTCTCTAATCTGAAATCACAATTTTCAGCGAAATTTTCTTCTTTGGAAGATAACAACTTATATGCAATTTCCACATATTTAGATCCTCGCTATAAGCATAAATTTTTCAAACCAGTCACCGAAGAAAAAATAAAAGATGAAATAATAAAGATGGTAAATGACCATGTCATCACTGCTCTCCTATGTCTCCGGCGGAAAAACCAAAAAGAATGAGAATGGGAGATTCTCTCGATCCTGAACCAGGAACGTCCAGTATGGATAAGAAGACTTGCTTAAAAAGCGATCTTGCCATGATGTTAGATTCATCGAGCGAAGATGAAGGTGAAGGTGAACCGGACAACAGTAGCCCCGATGCTCTTCTCCGCAAAGAATTAGTTATTCATCGTAACAAAAAAAAAAAAAAAAAAAAAAAAAAAAAAAAAAAAAAAAAAAAAAAAAGACTGGATTTAGATGAAATCCACTTAATTGGTGGAAAGTTAACCGTTGTGAATTTAAAATTCTCTCCAAATTAGCATGCAGATATTTATCACTTCCACCAGCCAGTGTTCCAGCGAACAACTATTTAGTGGAGCTGGGTTAATATATAATCCACTAAGAAACAGGTTGGAAGCTGAGAAGGCTGCAATATTGCTATTGATTAAATATAAATCACCAATTTTTAAGTTTAATTACTAAACAAAGATTTTTTATTATGAAACTGGAAGCTTAAAATTTTGTTGTCATAAGTAAAACTAAAATCTTGTGTAATTTTGTTCTTAAAATATGCTTAAATAAATAAAAAGTTAAAATCAAATTGATTTTCAGTTATTTATGCACTTAAAATTTAAATAATTATCCTTTTAAAATCCCAAAATCCGCATCGAATCCGCATCCGCGGATGTGAACTTCTAATAATCCGCATCTGCATCCGCGGATGTCTAAATTTTTGCATCCGTAACAACCCTGGCCATGACCACAAGCTGGCACCCGATTTCAGGAATAATGGTGCTGGACGATTTTCTTTCGTATGTAATGTCAGGGATTGGAATAAGTTAACATGAGAATTGATGAATAATTTACCCAAAACGGTAAAACAACTTAAAGTTGAAATTTGTAGAGGGCTAAAGTAGGTGGTAAATGAAAAAAAAGTGTGTGTGTGTGGCGTGGTGGGGGGGGGGTGGGGGGGGGGTGTAGTGAAACTGTCACCGTAGCGTGCGCTACATCGAAATTAAAAAATTTATAATATAAAGTTTATTCGAATCGAAAAAAGCAAGTTGTATTTTGATCCCTCAGATATTCAAAATGTGTGTTTTTGAGTGCAAAGAAACATCACAATAATAGAATCGTCCTTTTGTATGGTTTGTTATTAGCTGAAATATGATTCTCCCTAAGCTGATGGCTGTTTTCTCGGGAAGAGCTGTTGGTGAAATGTTTGACATTTTAAGAATATATAATAAAGTGTACACATTTCTGACGGTCATTTTTCTCGTAATTTTTTGCATGGAACCAGATTTTTGTTTTGAGTGATGATGTTTTCAACGTGGACCTTTAGCGTTGGTAATGTAACAGCAGGTTGCAGGCATTGTCCAATTCTTTATGTGAATATGTCATCCACAATCATCTAACGTTCAAGTGAGTTCTTAAAAAATTAATTAAAAAATAAAGACTGAAGGGCACTGAGAAATTATACTGAAAATTCCGCTGTTGCCGTTAATCCACGACTCAAATAACGTGTACACCGTTCTGTAGTCCCGGTTAAGTACATGCTGTTTATTTTACTCGTCCTTCCTATTTAAATTAAAGTTTTAATAGTACTCGTAAATAACGAGAAGAGTGTTGCAGTAGGTAGTATTTAAGCTCCGTAATTTACACGGCAGTTAATTGCAGTTATTCTTTTAGGGAAAGAGTTTGTATGAGCCTCAAAGTACTTCATCCAGGTGCGGCTGCACTTATTATTGTTTAATTGTCTAATAAAAAGGCACAAAACCTTGTAAAATTAAAAAAAAATAATGAATAGCACGGGAAAAACACTGTCCACGCAATGTTTATTACTGTTATAAAGACAGGGGTTTAATAACTTTATGAATTAATTTATTCGTGAGGGGCACTCGACCTAACTGGGGAGTTTACATTCCATTAGCGAGATTATTTGTGCCGAGATCTCATAGAATTTCATTCACGCTATATTAATAATCATTTTCTGAAAAGAAGGTAAATAAAAACATCGTCTCATTCTGCCTGTGTATTCAGATACTAAACAGTTTTCTTTAGAATGTAATCATTTTGTTTGTTGAACTCATTTGCAGATATATCTTATGGCGCCGTTGTTACTTGGCTATCTCTAATGCCGGACAGAATATTTCGTTGATTACGATCCGACACTAGTTTCGGAGACGATGATTTATGCAACTGAGATCACTACGAATCAGTTACATAGATCATAGATGTGAATGGGTCAGCCGCTATAGAGCAGGGGAACGCCAAAATCAGTCGTGCTTGAATATTACTGTTTTTGTTAATATTAATGTTCACGTTCAACACAAGCCTCATTATTATCTGCACTGTAGTCACTGTTATGTTCTATAATGTAAACTAATCTTGTATATTATTTCTAAATTTTCTTTAAATGAGACATTTTTCTCGCTTCACATTTAACCAAAATCGATAAATGAGGTATCATTTTAAAGATTAAGTTCACGCTTTGGTAGTATCATTAATTGAGAAATAATTTTTTCAAAATTCAACTGGTAAATGGCGAAATTATGAATAATCAAGGTCACGGGTATGTGATAGTTCAGAGTCTAGCTGCTAGGCTTCGCTAGCGTCGATAAAGAGGGATCGCATTAACGCTAGATAGCAGCACCACGTGTCACAGAGATATCGATAAATTGTGTGTGTTTTCTGGCGTAAAGAGCTTTTCGGCACAGCTGGGCAGATAACCGTTAATCCGTTAATCGTCAGTTAACGAAGTTAACAAAATTGCAAAAATGTAACTTTTAAGCTGACCTAAAAATCATTAAGGTTCTTCTTAACTTCCGCTAAATTGAACTTGCGTTAACTTTAGTCCGTTACATTGGTTGCTTACGTCATTTTATTTGTTTGAATTGCGCGCCAAGGCACGCTTGTAGGTTCGATAAGTCGAATAGCGGACGATTTAGGTAATGCGGAGTGCTAGTCCGAGTGTGATATATATATATATATATATATATGTGTGTGTGTTATTCTAGGCTTGGCGTGGATGTGAGCAGGAACGCTAGAGTTGTGGAGGGGTCGTATTTTACGTCTGCAAATCGGCGCTCACTTCACGTTTCAAATTCGGTCAGTGATTTCGATATTTTTATAACTTTTTTACTACAAGAAATATAGTGCCACTTTTTAGATTGTGTTGGTTTGGAGTTTGTTATTGAATTAAATTGCTATTCGTCATATGATCTAGATCTAGAAACTGTTAGTTAAATCAGAAACGCTAGCAATAGCAACGAGGATATTAAAAATCTTTGGCCATATTTATGCAATTAGGCCTATATTGCATTGTGTAAAGATTGAGAGAACAATTGCTTTATGAATTCAAACGGTGTTTGCCTAAACTTTCTAAAATAAAAAGACACGTTTCTAGCCTTAATGATCTTAAAGAATACAAGAAAGGATGCATAGATCCAAATATTAACAGTTTGAAGAAAATATAGAAGCAGGATAAGGTTGTGGAATAAGGGAAAACAATTCAGAACCTTCAAGTACTGCGGATTCTGGTGTAGATAGCAGCAAAAGTTTTTTTTTATCTCTATCTCCTAAAAAAAGGTTAAGTGAACAAAGCACTGGTGAATCTTTTAGCATCGTAGTCACAGACAGCAGCGCATCGCAAGCTGGTGTGGACCAATGCATTGTAAGCTTTTTCGTTGCCAACACATGATTCCATTCCAAATTGTAGCATCTGATTCGTTCGTTTCAGAAGTTGATTAAAACGTTGAATCCCAGTAAGAACTCAGTTTTCAGAGGGACATTGGGTAAACGTATTGTTGATGGTTAGCTATTAACGGATAATTGTAACTTGCCATAAATTTGCAAAAATGTATCGCTTTAACGATTATCGAAGTTAACTTTTTATGTAGCGGATTAACGAAATTAACTTTTTGATTAACTGCGCCCAGCTATGCTTTTATGATATTTTTTGTTTCTGTGAGGAAAACATTTCTTTCGCTACGTACTGTACCTGTTTCAGTTGACAAATAAACAATTGCTACTAATGAGCCTGGCAAGATTATGGCTGTCAAGCCCTCTCTTACATCATACCAGGTGTTTACAATAAATAATATACACCTTACACAAACTAACAATATACAACACTTATATAACATTTTGCATAATTTAGGTTCAAGAGTAATATTAACAAAAAATCTTAATAATATTTATGAGTAAAATACTAACTAAAATCT
The DNA here is from genome assembly GCA_031002005.1 of Vandiemenella viatica. NCBI lineage: Eukaryota > Metazoa > Arthropoda > Insecta > Orthoptera > Morabidae > Vandiemenella > Vandiemenella viatica. Next base: position 202,656,581 of record JARYHS010012519.1, on the reverse strand, counting down.
TAATAGCATTCGTTCTTAACTAGTTAATAATTTAATGGTATAAACTAATGCTAGTGGAAGTTAAGAAGTAAACGGTACAAACTTAATACTAGTAGGATGAAGAAACAAGACACTAACTAATAATAGGGAAACATATAAACATATCTTTAGAGCTGATCTAGCTATTCAATTCAACGAGCATGAGACATCCAATTTATTGTCGTACAGGGATAAGAGGAAATCTAGAAAGTTTTAATTTATTTAGGAATGGGTTCATTGGCTTGCAGCTAAAAAAATTTAAGGGCACATATTTTGAAAAATTGTGTATCCTCCGTTTACGTAGTTTATGCCTATAACCTTTAACTACATCACGGAAATAGTCAAGGAAATGCTATTCCAATTAAAACTTTTTGTTGTCAATTTCTTTCTTTTGCTTATATCAAACCTTCATGAGACCCACTAGCACAATCTCTCCCTCGTGAGAAGCCAGGTGTTAACATGTTCTTATAATTCAGTTATGTTTTTGGTATTAATTATTCATTTTATGAATTAATATTTTACGATTTTAGTGCTTCTGAACAATTCATCGTGCAGTTAGCTTTCCGGGATTACAACACGAATCTAATTTATGCATACGTAATTTACAAACATTTACTTTTGAAAATTGAAAAATATCTACCGTGTATATAATTTACGAAAAGTTTTAGGGTACCAATAAATCTTTAAAACGAGGGTAAAAAGCAGATTATACCAAACTACAGACTTTTTTTTAAAATATATATATATAAATTTAAACAAGAGAGCTATTAATGATGGAGCAGAAAAGTACGCTGATTCAGAATATATAAATCGATACTGAAAACCATGTCAATTAATTTTGCTTCTCGAAAATATTAATTTACCGATTTTATGGTAAAAACTTTTCGTCCAGTTGTTTTTTTTTTAATTTCGTTTATTTTTTTAATTTCATTAAAAATAAGGGAGATACCAAATGTTTATCGTATTCAATTGATCTCATGATTAATGTATCACGGAGAATTTGATCGCCAATATATCGTGTGTAAACATTCGGCTAGTCACCCTAGAATATTATATTAATTCTCAACACCGAGAAAAAAGTCGATTTCATGATTATTAATAATGTATATCTTTTGATAAAGCTAACAAGTTGATATAAATAACATTTAATAAATTTACATTTGACTAAATCACTTTGTCAATAACTAAAGGGTCCGAATCTCTCCATTCTGCTGCTAATATGTACACAGTTTCAAACAATAAATTTTCTGTACAACTAGAATTTTATATTATACCGGTGGAAGCTCTTAATTGTAAAGAAAGTTAGGGTAGGAAATGTAGTATCAAAAGAAGTGGAAGTAAAAATGGGTGTGCCACAGGGTAGCGTATTGGGACCATTGCTATTCATTATTCTAATGAATAATTGTGTTGATTGTTTACTATCTGAAATTAGATTGTTTGCAGATGACATAATGCTGTATAAAAGAATCAAAACGATAGAGGATTGTAAACAGTTGCAGGGTGATCTGGACAGGATATCTAATTGGGTTGGTAAACATGGAATGAAGATAAATGCAAAGAAGAGTCAGCTTATTAGATACACAAATAAAAAACAAAAGGTTAATTATGAATATAAGGTGGGGAAAGAATTGCTCGCTGAAGACTTGCAATGTAAATATCTTGGAATTACTTTTGATAACAAACTTAACTGGACAGGACACATAGGACAGGTAGTAGGAAAAGGTTTCAAAGTTCTGCACTTGTTGGAGAGAGTGATGAGGGGATGTATGAGAGAAGTCAAGGAATTGGGTTACAAAACTTTGGTCAGACCATTGCTGGAATATGGTAGTGTAGTATGGGACCCTCATTTTACGTATCAAATACAGGAGTTGGAGAGGGTGCAAAAAAGGGCTGCTAGATTTGTTTCTGGAAATTATCGCAGAATGCAATCAGTGACGGATATGATAAAGGAGCTGGAATGGGATTCATTGCAAGACAGGAGGAGAATGAGGAGGGTCATGGGAGTATACAGGGCATATACTGGCGATGAGGCATGGAAAGATATTGCAATAGGTATGAAAAGTAGTGCATGGAAGGGAAAAGATGACCATGACCACAAGCTGGCACTCGATTTCAGGCACAAGGGTGTAGGAAGATTTTCTTTTTTAGGTAAGGGTGTCAGGGATTGGAATGAGTTACGAAGAGAAATGATGAATAATTTACCGAAAACTTTGAAAGAATTTAAAGATAAAATTTGTAGAGGGCAAATGTAGGTAGGTGCAGGATAGGGGGAAGATGGGTGTGTAGGGAAATTGCCACCGGAGCCTGTGCTCCATTGCAATAAAATTAAATTAAATTAAATAACGGCGGTAGTTTGTTATTGAAGTTGCGATGTTTCTTTCCTTTTGTTCCAATCCCAAGTTCCCTTACATACAAATGAAATCAAACTATACTGTACTCTCTCATTCCTGAAATCAACTGGTAATTTATTTTCTTGGAGCTATCTCCCTTCCACATGCTGCACCTAAATCTTGTCCCTTGTCGCCAATATGTCTCAAACATGACCACGTTCCTCTTCACCCGTCTTCCATTTTCCAATAACTACCAACCTAAATATTTTGTCATTTGATTTGCTGTGTGCATCCTGTAGTAATACCCATACACAAATCTAGCGGCTCTCCCTTTTACCCTCTCCCACTCAAATATTAGACAGACATAATGTGGGTCCCATATCATCCCACAATATTCTAGCCAATATTACGTAATCCAGCTGTCTTACTTTCCTAGTAGCTACATCCCATCATTATTCACTCCAATATATGGAATACTTTTAATCCTTCCCCTACAATTTCCCCAGTATGAACTACTCCCCTTAGATTACTATCATCTGATATTTCCAGCTTCTTAAAAAATTATCTTCAACTAGCAGTGTGCAACCATATTTTAAAACTTTATATTTCTATCTGTGTATATAATAAACATTTTTATTCCATGTATATTCATCAAACGAGATATCCTGTCTAGATCTCTCTGCAGTTATTTATAGTCTCTTCTCGATGTGATTCTGTTGTATAACATTGTGTTATCTGTAACAAGAGAATCATTCTGTGATACTGCTGATCTCTGTTCCAACTCCCATGATATTTCATTTTGTACCTTGACCCTTTGCTTCTTACCCCATTTCGAAAAATATTATGGGATCTTTATATGGTCTCTAATCACCGCCGCCGTCGACATACCGAATTATTATGATAAAAAAATGGCCACAACTAAATGTATAGATCTCTGAGTTTCTTTATATTTTTTTTCTTTAAATGCGAAACATCTTGTGCTCTGAATAATAGAGTGACATATTTTCTTACTAAAAAAAGGACTCGTGGTAATCCGAACCGAGAGCTTTAGAAGCCTAGTGTGAACTACCAGATCAAAAAAGACCTCTTGGCGTTGAAGATAATCTTATTTTCAGATTCGATTCTGAGAATGAAAAGGACTTTCTCTTTTCTCTTGTGTTTCTTGTTGACTTGTAGGTATCTAGCGAAGATTCGAGCACAAGTTTTCGTCCGCTGATTGGATTAATTCACATGCTTTGTCTTCTTGTCAGGATCCGGATCCATACCGGGGTTAAAGTATCGGCTCGTCCACCTGAACTTAATCACCTGCTGTCACTGATAAAAGTTGAAGAAATGTCTTGAAACCGTGAAAAGCCTTTGGATAATGCTAACTGCTCTATTGCGGCCGCCACTTACATAAACAAACCCTATGTAAGGAGGGTACTAATTGAGAAATAACACAGTTGAGGTTCGATTGACAAAAAAGATATATTCTTAAAAATTCACAGAAGTTACAAAAATGTTGCAGTTAGCTATGGCAATCGGAATAAACCATCACACTGAAGATCACAAGTCATGAAACAGAACAGACCTCTCAACCCCGAAACAGAAAACTAAAAGTTCTACTGTAGCGTCACAGGCGAAGAATTTCAATGTCCGAACGTTGGCTTCCCTGACATGGCTGCGATCATAGTTTCCGGTATCCCATGATCCCACGCGCGTGGCTAGAGCCGAGTTCAATTCAACACTAGAACATATTAACCTGACCAGAGACTTCCGCGAAATGCCACGAGAATAACACCCGGACCTTCCTTTATGGAAAATGCCTAGACTGCGATGATCAACCGTGGTACTAAATTCTTTTTTCAAGCTGAGGGCTTCCAGAAAATCACGAGATGAAGAGCGTTTTGTACCAAGTGTTGTGCTGTGTGAATTTTTATTCTCAGAGCTTCCAAACCGGTGTAAATTATTTTTGAAGTTCGATGAATAGGAAAGCTAACCGACTTTGAAACTGCAAATCGTCATATCAATGTGAATTTGCTAAACTTTAAAATATCAAGTTTAAACTATTACCAAACTATTCTTACAGGTCTGCTGATTCCAAAAAGGTAAAAATCTTTCAAATCGGTTAAGTGTATTGAAAGTTATGGAATTTCTAAAATTTGGTAGTTTTGCAGCATTACTCAATTTTGTTCACTTTTTATTTACAACTGATTTCGGCCTGATACTATTTTTAAAGTCTTCCTTTATTTTATTTAAGTGCTTTACAAAAGTTTTTAGCTCCTGAAATATGTTTGCCAGATCAAGATTCTATTTACAAGTGGGCTGTTATTGCGTAGAAGAATTCTGATTTTTAACTTATTTATATCTTTTATTTGTCGGTTAATGGCTATTGGAAACTTAAAGAATATTCATCTGCCTGTTATTTAGTGTCATTAATTCTACTTTTAGAGCTCTGAAATTATTTAACTGGATTGAAACATTTTATTGAAATTAGTACATGGGAGATTTGTTTAAAAGTCATGTTACTGCTTTAAATCTATTTGAAACTGCGAGTTATTAGTGAATTTAATATAAAATGGTGAAATTATTATTATAAATGTGCTTTACTGTGTCGAGATGTGTGGAATATTAGTGATATGGTTGCTTAACCAAATCTGTTTACTTTCAACTTTGGATACTTATGGATTACGCTCAACTTGGTAAGTTTACAATTAATATTTTATTAGAAACTGTTTATTTATTGTTGTTATGTCCTGTTTATTTACTTTCCTAACTGAAGTGATGTTGACTCGATTTTAGACTGCGGTATCATGTATCAAATGTTGACCCAAATTTCGTCGGATTTTAACTAAATATTGCAAATTAAGAGTAAGGTAGCTTACATTCTTCCTTTCATTTCTATCTCAATGTCGTAAATTCCTCACACTTTTTCTTTAAGTTAGCAAGGAAAAAGAAATGAAACACTGGGAAAAAAAACAAAAAAAAAATGTTGACGACATTCGTCGAAAACTTATATTTTGAATTCTTGCTGTTTTTTGTTTTCAGCACACCCTCGTTTGGGACAAATTATTGTTACTGAAATTAAATTAAAAAGGCAAAGAACATAAAATAAACGAGAATTTGACAAATCTTTGCTAAAATCTGATATCACAATACCTGAGAGATGTGTCCAAAAAAAGAAAAAAAATTATTGTATTTGTCATTAATCTTAGTTGTTATAAGCATATATTATGAAATACTAACAGGGCTAATAGAATCCTTTTCTGAATATCATTTCATATTTAGGCTACCATTTAATTTTTATGTTTCAGAATCGATTTCTACGGCCGTTGCAAGCAATATCTGGATATTGTGAACGATGGATCTCGCTTGAATTTAATCGGTAAATTCTTTATACATATTGAATATTTATGACAATAGCAACATTTTTTTCTGTTTTCACCAATATGTAACAGACACTCGTAATATATGTGTATAGTAACATAATAAAATAAAACACTGTTCACACCCCTCGAAAAACAATCACCAAAGACCCGCAAAGTCAAAACAATTACCTAAACGTAAACATTATACAACTGGCGCAAATAACGCGAGGGAAAAAATATGACTGTCACAACAAAGCATCTCATTGTAGCGACTCGGGAACGAAAACAATAAACATAAACATATATTGTTACAACGCAGCCAGTAAATAAACCCATCAAATTTCCAAGAGAGGTCCCGGATGCTGGAGAGCAGAAAACAAATTGTTTTTAACAGAAAGAAATATAATTTAATTTTTATTGTAAATTTCCTTTGAATTCATAACAGTATAACCAAAAGCTAAAGATAAATCTCCAAAAATCAGCAGACGAACTACTGTGATGCTTTCCCTTGGAAAAAGAACTAACAATAATAATAACCATTTTTGTGTTGCTTGTGGATATACCATATATATTAATATCAGTTTTGGGATATCGTATCCAAATCGAAACTGATCCATATTGATGACCGTTCATCTAACATAAGTTACTAGATCTTAAATGGAATAAGTTTCAAGACCAATTTTTTTTTCTAAGTTATGTGTTGTATTGACAAAAAACCAAACATTGTCTTTAAGGTTTTGTACAAATTTATTCTGGAAGTTCCATAGAGACAAAGGATGTCGAAGTGTTTTTTCTTATTCTGGTGTTTGGGATATAGAAGCTTAACGCTCATCATGTAGAGAGCGAAGATACATTTTATTTCACGTGAAAATTTGTCTATTTTAGATTACTTTTGTCACCAACTCAATTTTACTAGTTCTATTACCAAGGAATTGAAATTTGTCCCCAATTTTGACTATATCATGTATTTAAATGACAAATACTAAAATTTATCAGATTTAATGTACGATAGTTCGTAAGTTTTCTAACAAAAGAAACAAAATTATTTGTTTTAATTTTACTTTGTCATATATTGAAAGTGCTCTTAATTCGTACTGATGATCAGTGGAATAGCTAGGTCAACAAGGGCCCCAGTGCAAAAAAAATTATTTTGGGCCCTTAGGCCAGAAGGGTGACCTTTTTTTTGCTTTGTGTTGCTGGTAGGAGCCCCCTGAGCTGAGGCTTGGGGCCCCTGAGAAGTGGTTGGGAGCCCCCCTGAGCAGTGAGGGCCCTTTGTGAGGGGCTCACAGTGTCTCAGGGGCTCCCTTGGACGACGGTAGAGCTTAAAAGAAAAAGTCGCCAGTTTGCCGTGAAGGCTCGTGGGCTCTCTGAACTGTGCTTGGGGGGCCCCTGAGGTATTCTTGGGGGCCACATGAGCATAGGGGCCCCAGTGTACTGCACTGCCTAGCCCCATAGTAGCTATGCTCATGATTCGAACTGAACGATTGGTTTACCCTTGGGAGCGGTAAAGTGGCGTGATGTGATCATGGCATTAAAGCTCAATACCTAACCTAAAAATATGTCAGGCAATGCTTTTTGTGCCAAGTGGTCGTACAAAATATTTGCTAAGGTCGCTAGAGTACTCGACTAACTTTCAGTTTTATGGTACTTTTTATCTACTTGCCATAGTCTTAACACAAATGAACAAAGCAGAACTTATTGCCTGGTATTCTTTGGCAATATTGCCTCTTGGTACTCTACTTATAACCATAATAACAACACTGTATGAGAAGAGAATGTTTTCTGTAAAAAGTATTAGAAAGGAGTAAGGAGATGATGCTATTTTTGAGAAACAATTTGAAAAAATTTATAATTGTTTCAGAATGAACCCAATATATCAAAAACAATGGCCAGGAACTACCTTTTATCTTCATCATCTTGTATAGTTTCTAACGTCCAGGTGGATCTGTCTGGAACACTAGCCACTCCAGCATTCTCTTTTCCTATCATCGTGCCATCCTCCACTACTGCCCATTCCACACCTGTAGCTAGAGGATTTTAATCTTTAAGACTTTCCCAGATGGGAACACAAGAACATTTTATAGAGTTGTGTACTGTACATTATTTTCCAAAAACCTAACATATGAAAAACCTCTCCCAAACACACACACACTGCTGATCTTCTGTATTCACAGACATTGCTGATATGGTTGCTTATCAAGCTCTTCATTGACTATTGGTACCTAGGTCAAACCAATCAGCCAATTATGTCTCATCTCTGCTGCAGCTCATTTCCATTTGTAGAAATGTTCAACAATTAATTTTAAAAATATTTGTAAAAGTGAGTATGCTCCACCTATCTGTAGTACATCTGTGGTAAAAAATTTCAACACCACACAATTTAAGCTTACTGAAATCCCTGCTAATGACCTCTGGATCTATTTCTAATTTCCTAGAGTGCTTGTTTCTACTTACGTGAGAAACCTCCTGCAGTAATATTTAGTCTGCTGCCCCTCTATGACAGTTCCCAATTCTCTTTAGGTGCTTAATATTTCTGTCTTTTTTTATATCCTCAGTAACAGCCTTATGCACGATTGTCTGAATGCCATTACTTCCAATCAGTTTTTTTAATATATATATATAGATTGTTTGGAAACAAAGGCGCTGAAAGTGGATATATTAGACATTGGGATAGGAGAAAAACCACCGCTTACCAAAGATGAGGGCTCCAGCGGCGTCAAAACACGAAAAAACACACAAACACAAACATAATACAAATTTTCGAGCTTAGCTCTTCATCAGGTTGTAGGATGAGGTGGCTGCCCCGCGGAAGCTAGCAGCCAACTGAGGAGACCACACGGGGTGCACATGGTCGGCTGATCGGGGTGGAGAGGGAGGGGGGAGAAATAACATGGCAGGAGGCGGGGGTGGGAGGACCTAAGCCCGAAAATGATAATTAGACTTCACAGTAGAAACGCGGTTGCGGTCATAAGGTCACTGGCATAAAACAAACCAAGGAAACCCGGGGAGGGGGGGGGGGGTGGAATCTACTGAAAACGATCTATATGTGACCCCATAAAAAATTATTCCCCACGCAAAATACTACCCACGGAAAAAATATAATAATATAAAACACACGGGAGGAAAAAATATTGCACTAGATCTAAGTACAAAAAGAGAAAGCTCTGGTGAGCGATGGTTTTGTGGGAAATGATGGCAGGTAAGGGGCAAAGGTCGGAGGAGAGAGGAAAATTGGAGCTATCTTAAATTTAGTCCAGGTGGTTGTCTGGTCCCCAGTTGGTACTGAAAGGCCAGTTCCCACCTTCTCAGTTCTGAGATGCTGCTTTTGTCTGGGAGTACTTTGATGGCGCGGACTGTGAAGCAGGTGTTGAAATTGTTGGTGTTATGAGTGGTGGCATGAAAAGAAACAGGGTGGTCAGGGTTCTCAGTCCAGACCGATTGTCTGTGTCCATTCATCCGGATGGCCAGTGGATTTGTGGTCAGACCTATGTAGGAGGCTGGGCAGTGGTTGCAGGTAAGTTGATAGATCAGGTGAGAAGTTACGCAGGTAGCCGATCCAGTGATATAGAAGCTTTCCCCTGTTACGGGATTGGTGAAGGTGGTCGAAGGCGGGTGCATCATGCAAAGTTTGCAACGGGGCCTGTTACACGGAAAGGATCCTTGGGGCTGTCTTGTGGGCTGAGGGGTTCCATGTTTATGGACCAAGAGCTGGTTCAAGGTGGGGGGGTCTACTGAAGCAGGTATATATATATATATATTTAAAAAAAATAGACATTTCTAGTTTCACACAATTCAGTATTCCTTTCCCTGCCTTAATATTCTTCATGGGTACATGTTTAGTTTCCTTCTTTGGTATCAACAATACCTCGTTTAATAGAGTTCTCTATTGCCTTCTCATTCAATTAATTATGCTCACTCTTAACATCCATTTAAGCTGTATCCCTTCCCTTTAATAGCAGTTTCTTAATTTTTTGATTTGGAATAAACATTTCTATCAAAGTTTTTATCATATCTTTCAACTGTTCCAAATTCTCATCCATCATACTGGTGCCCTTCTTTTGACTACTGAAAATGTCCTGAAACTTTTCTTTAATTATGAAATATGAGCCTTTGATATTATACTTCGAACCATCTTTTTTGTTGGTGCATGTTTCATAGAAACCTCTTATCCTCATCAGAACTGCTTCATGATAACTTATTATTTTTGTGACCTGGGGCACTATCTAGTTATTTTCAGGAAAATATCCAATGTTCTTTTACACATTTCTAATTTTGTGTTATATTTGTGTAAAGTATCCCTCCTTCACTAAGGATTTTCACAAATCTCTGCTCCCTGTTATTATTTATTTGATTTATTTCTGGTTCAAGGTGGTGTGTTTAACTCTCCAGCTGTTACAGCTCTCTCACACTCTCTTCTGAACAGCTAATTTGCATTTAGTTTCTCTCAAAGAAATATATCATTACAATCAAGAATGTTTGTGAAGGAAGAAAGTGCTTCGAAAGAAAGTTACTTGTGATTAAGATAGGTTATTCGTGTGACTCCCAGTTAGTAGGTTATGCATGAGACATTTCAGATGAAATCAACAAAAAAGGGCAAGGTGATAGCACAACACTGGGATTCATAAAGTCAAAGATTGTTGATGAATTGGGTTAAGACCATTAGAAGGTACGGATGTTTGCTATTTCAGGTGAAGTGAAGAGTTACAGTGAAAAATTCAGTATCATAGGAGGTGAAAGAGAAAACTAGAATGCTACGTGATAGTGCTCAGATACTATTGCTCGTCAGTATTTTAAAGAGTCATTAAGTTGTTAGTTTGTGAGAGTGGACTGTGTGCAGCTACGGAGGGATATTTACCAGATTTTTATTTGGGTATATCAGCATTGAACTATGATAAATGTTAAAAGTGCCATTTTATTAGATTCAATAAATATGTGGTTCAAGAGGAAATGTTACTTAAAGACATGAAATATTAATACTTTTTTTATCACTTTCTCCAACAAGTGCAGAGTTTTGAAACCTTTTCCTACCACCTGACCAACGTGTCCCTGCCCAGTTAAGCTTGTTATCAAATGTAATGCCAATATATTTACATTTCAAGTCTTCAACAAACAATTCTTTCCCTACCTTATAATCGTAAACAGCCTTTAGTTTTTTATTTGTATATCTAATAAGCTGACTTTTCTCTATATTTATCTTCATCCCATGTTTACCAAACCAATTAGATATCCTGTCCAGATCACCCTGTAGCGGCTTACAGTCTTCTACCATTTTGATTCTTTTACGTATATAGCATTATGTCATCTGCAAACAATCTAATTTCAGATAGTAAACAATCAACACAATTATTCATTAGAATAATGAATAGCAATTGTCCCAATACACTACCCTGCGGCACTCCCATTTTTACTTCCACTTCTTTTGCAACTACATTCCATACCCTAACTTTCTGTTTTCTACCTTTTAAAACTTCTTCTACCCAGTAAATCACTTTCTCATCCACTGCAGTAGTTTTCACTTTACTTACTACTATTTTATGACTCACTCTGTCAGAAGCCTTTGAAAAATCTAGTGCTACACTGGCCCTCCTTGTCCATTTCATCTGAAATATCTTGCATATATTCCACCAACTAAGATTCACATGAGTATCGTTTCATAAAGCCATGTTGCCTACTTGAAAACCACTTATGCTTCTCACATATATTTCAGATGTGGTTGCATATCAATCTCTCCATTATTTTACTTATTACTTACCACTGATGTCAAACTGATCGGCCTATAATTTTTTACTATATTTCTCACCCCTCCTTTATTTACTGGCACTACTATCGCACTTTTCAGTCCTGTGCTAAGCAGCAAGAACCAGACTCAATTTAAATAATATTTCAAGATAAGGTACAATGTCACATCTGACTATCTTTAAGATATTTGTATTTCTAGCAAGGACAAATAATTTAAACCAATCACTTACCAAAGCTGAATACAGGATAGTTGCAGTGATGTAAAAATAAGAGACATACATAACTGATTCTTAATTTATGAATCACAAAAATTTCTGCATTACAAACAGTCCCTCATCTACTACTTTGATAAGCCACCATCAGTCTCATTCAACATATAACAACCAGCTGTCCATACAACCTACCTTCCAACTCATTCCAGCAAAAATATACACTTCAACCATTCTCACTCTCCAACAAGGACTTCCCAAAATTTGAGTATATGAACCAGGTACTGAAAGAATACAATTTCTTTGATCTTGATCCTGTATACAACAGTACCTTTCCTTAAAGATTTTTATCTTTTCTCCAAAAACAGACATTAATAGACTCCCAAAACTCAGTTACTAGGTTACCGGTACTAGTTTGTGAGTAGTAATCTATGAGATCTAGCACAGTACACATTGGTTTCTATCCCTTAACCAGAGTACTTTGAAACTTTTAAGGATGTGAATAGAATCTCTGACACCTACACAAGCCTTACCATTATAAAAACATTACGCAATCATGGGCTGTATCACAAGTGAGACAGCCAGTATGATACGACAACTGATGTAAACATTTTTGTTTTGACTCATTCTGCAGTTCTGTTATGTAGGATAACTAACAACATGTGTGGGATATATAACTACAAAACTGACATTATACATAGTGTTTTTAATTTTAGGGTAGTTTTCATTACTGTTTTCTTGATTTAATTTCTTACTTATTTTAATTTTATATGTTGCTTTGAATTATTACTGTGCTTATTTCCATGTTGGTGTGATTGCATAAATATACAATCATTGTGGATCTTTTCTTTCTCTTAGTAAACAATACTGATTTGTGCATACCTTAATTAATTTAATGGTGGCAATTTCCTTACACATCCAATTTCCCCCTTTCCATTTCCAACATAAATTTGCCTTCTGCTAATTTCAAATTCAAATTCTTTCAGGATTACAGGAAAGTCATTTAATTTCTCTTGGTAATTTATTTCAATCCTGATCCCCCTCACCTATGAAACCAAACCTTCTGACATCCTTGTGCCTAAAACCAAGTGCAAGCTTGTAGTCATGGTCATATTTTCCCTTACATTCATCTCTCTTAATTCTTACACCACTATCTTTCCATGCGTCAACATAAATATATGCCTTGTACTATCTCATGACACCCTTCACTGTCCTGTCTTCAAATGAATCCCATTGCAGCTCCTTTATCATATCAGTGTTTGATTGTTTTGTGCAGTAATTTGCAGAGACAAATCTAGCAGCCCTTCTTTGCATCCTCTCGAACTCCTGTATTTGGTACCCAAAATGAATGTTTCAAACTACACCACCATATTCAAGCAATGTTCTGACCAAAAATTTGTAACCCAAATCCTTTATTTATTATTTATTTATCAATCTTGTTTCATGGATCCCTGCTGAGGAAGGACCTCTGGGATCTGAAACATGTCATGGTTAATACACATACATACATTATGAGTCATAATCATAGTAAAAACAATTATATGTTACAAAGACAAATAAAGAGAATAAAAATAAACATTAACTTTTACAACTGAATTTTGCAAAAGTCATGTTGAATAAAATTAATTATTTTGTTCAAATTCTTGAATGGAGTAGCAGGAGTTGCCAATAAGATAATCTCTCAGTTTTCCTTTAAATATATCTTTATTGTCTGCAAACTGTTTTATACTCTTGGGAAGTTTATTAAACAGATGTAATTCCTCTTTGTACTAATAACAGAGATGCTTGTGTTTTGTGATAGATAGATAGATAGATAGATAGATAGATAGATATGTTCACTTTGATCCCGTGTGAGAATAATCTCGGGGATGTGGAACAGTACATACACTTATTAGTAATGTCAATATTACTATATAATTGATAATATTATTATATATTGACAACAAGTTAGCAACAACCCATTAGTATAACCAATATCTCCTGTAATCTACAAATACAATCCCGAGTTAATTAATACTTATTATGTGAAACAGTGTATACACTTGTTACCAGCATCTAATAACCAGTTATTTTCTTACCAACCAGTTACCATTAAAGTTTTCACTGTAATTTGTGACTACATATTATATTATGTTAGTTGCTATTTATGTGGAACAGTACACACACCTATTAGCAATATCAATTATATTACCAACAACTCATTAGCAGTCAATTACTAAAAAACCTGTTAATATGATAATTTTTCACAGCAGTTTTTGAGTGCATGCTATCCCATGTTAGTTACTACATATGAAGGAAAATTTTGTAAACAGTGTAATTAGTTCATTTGTCAAACGTTGCAACAGAAAGAAAAACCATATATCATTTTAGTAATTGTGGATAATTTTGTCACCTTCTCCTTCCATACACGATATATACTATTTTATCAGTCATTCTTAGTTACCAAATTCCAAGAAGAAAATTCTTTCACAGAGTAAAATGGGTTCTGAAGCAGAAACTCTTTCAGTTTGGTCTTAAAGTAGTTGGGTTTTTGTAGATAACATTTAATTTCTGTTGGTAATACATTGAATAAGGAAGCTCCAGTAAATGTTAACCCTTTCTGAACAATTGACAGTGATTTGTAATCCTTGTGAATATTATATTTATTCCTAGTATTATGGCTATGTATGTCAGCATAAAGATTGAAGTGTTCAGGCTTTTCTACTACAAATGATAATACAGAGTATACATACTGTGCTGGCATTGTTAGTACACCCAGGTTTTTAAATAGATTTCTGCACGATGTCTGTGGGCTTGCTCCACAAATAGTTCTGTGAAAAGTTATATCTGTTTCTTGTATTGAAACTGTGTACCTGTGAATTAGAATTAAACAGGTTAAAATGTTAGATGACAAAGCACATGAGAGAATATATATACTTAGAATGTAAGAATATCAAGTTTTTTAAAACATTGTCTGCAAGAAGTTCTTGGTTTTACCCTACACAGCATCCTAATAGCTCTTTTCTATGCTCTGAAATCATTTTTAACTTTGTGAAGAGTTTCCCCAAAAAAAAAATATGTCATATGACATCACTGAATGAAAATATGAGGAGTGCACCTGTTTCGTTAGTTCTTGATCTGCTGTTAAAGAAAGTGTTCGTATTGCAAAGGTGGCACTACTTAACTTCTTCAGTAGTGAAGTGATATGTTCATGCCAACAGAGTTTCTGTTTTAATACCAAGGAATTTTATGATTCTAAGATTGTATTATTTTTATAGTTTACTTGTAATTCTGGCTGTGCATAATTTTTTGTTTTAAACCTAAATTTCAAAATTTAATTTTAATGAGTTTGCCTTAAACCAATTTGCTACTTCACTAAGTACAGTAGAAGTTTGATTATCCAAGGTAAACAGGACTGGGGCCACCTCGGATAACGAAAAACTCAGATAACTGGAGGTCAAGGAAAGAGGTTACAATCAACAAAAGAACGCATTGAAACTGAAATAATACAATTAATGTATAGTGTAAAACTAATTTGTAAAGCAATAAAGTTGTTTTTTGTACATTAATTATGATCACTTGCCAAAAAAGTCTTTAATTGTCTTCTGTGTTATATTTTTGTTTCTCTTTAATTTAATTTAATTGCAATGGAGCACAGGCTCCGGTGGCAATTTCCCTACACACCCATCTTCCCCCTATCCTGCACCTACCTACATTTGCCCTCTACAAATTTTATCTTTAAATTCTTTCAAAGTTTTCAGTAAATTATTCATCATTTCTCTTGGTAACTCATTCTACTCTTCTTAGCGGAAGTATAGCGCCAACGCTGTAGCATCATTATGTCGGCTGCTGTGCTTTCTTCCTGTTGACCAATATACTCAAATGCTGTTTCTATTCTTTTTAAACCTTCTGCATGAGAAATTTTTGGAACAGTTTCATTTTTTTCTTCTTCGTATTCTTCTCCACTGACAACCATATTAACAATTTCATCATTTCCCTCGGTTAACCCGGCAACTCAGATAATTGGAACTCAGATAACCAGACTTTTACTGTACTTCATTTACATTAAATTCTAGATTGCTGTTTGGTGTTTTTCTCACAGTCAGGTTAGTGTCATCTGCAAATAAAATACCCTTAACTTTGTCAGATAAATTTCCAGAAGGGTCATTAATGTACAACAAAAAGAGTTTCTTCTCTGGTAGATTCTCTCAACCATGTTTCAAAAAAGTGAAGGATTTTGAAACCATTTTCATTCTACCTATCCAATGTGTCCTGCCTAGTTGAGATTGTTACCAAATGTTATGTCAATGTATTTACACTTCAAGTCTTCAACGAGCAATTCATTCCCCACTTTATAATCATAATCAAACCTTACTTTATTATCTGTGTACCAAATATGCTGACTCTTGTTTGATTTTATCTATATCCCTTGTTCAGCCAATCATCTAGAAAAGCTGTATCAATAACCTTGCAGTTGTTCACAGTCTTCTACAGTTTTGATCCTTTTATACAACATTATGTCATCCACAAACATCAAACTCCTAATAGCAAACAATCAATACAATTATACACCAGAATAATTATTAGCAATGGTTCCAATACACTGCTTTTTGGCACTCCTATGTTCACTTCCGCTTCTTTTGATACTGCATTCTTCTCGTTTCCATCCACTCGAATAGTTTTACCTTATTTAAAAACCATTTTATGGATCACTTTGTCAAAAGCCTTTGAGAGATATAGTTCCACAATATTATTTCTGTACCCCCTGTTCATTTCATTAAAAATATATTGCATATGGTGTACTAACTAAAATTTTTGCCAGTTTCAAAATCACGTTCATCACAGACACATCTGCTGTGGTTTCATATCTATTTCTCCATTAATTTAGCTACCACAGATGTCAAATTAATTTGCCTTCTTATCAGTACTGTTATCACACTTTTCCAGTTGTCTGATAAGTAGCAAACATCCAAAATCAATTTAAATAATATTTCAAGATAAGATACAATATCACATCCAGCTATTTGTAAGGGATCCATGGAGCAAGATTGATAAATAAATAAATAAATAAATAAAGACATCCATAGCAATATTATCACCTCTTTGCTTTTTTAACTTTTTTAGTTCCTTCATTATATTCTTAGGATGAATTTTAAATGTTTTACACTGTTCATTTCTAGTTGTGTTGATAAACCCATTCTCTGATTTACATCCTCACATTCATGAATCATAGTACCTATAGGTCTCATTAATCAGTTACTTAATACCTCTGTTTTCCTCAAATCCTCAATAATTTCTTCTTCATCCTTATCTATAATTGTCTCAACACCCTCCTTTCTAACATAGCCATAAAATTTTCTAAATGTATCCAGCAGTGGTCATTCTGCATGAATAGTATACTTCATAAACCCATCTTTAGCCACCTTCTTTGCCCTTATTAATTCCTTATTTACTTGTTTCAAGTATTCCATATTGCCTTGCTGTCTCTTAACTGTGTTATTCTCTCTTCTCACCAACCTCTTTAACCACCTACCTCCCTATTATAGTTTGTAGGTTCTGTTCTTCTCTTTATTTTCTGGTTTGGAATAAATAGTTCTTCACCCCTTTCATTGTCTCCTATATTCTTCCAACTTTGACTCCACTGTACTTCCTTCCATTTGCCTTGTGCCTTCCTTCCATTTGCTGAAGCTTTCCTTGAAATATTTATTCACTTTTGAAAATTATTCCCTTTTATAATGATGACTATTACCCCCTTCAATTTTGGCCTCTGGTTTACTGTATTCCCTAATATCAATCCAATAATAACCATTCACTCTCACTTCTCAACTCCTGAACCAGGGGCAGATCCAGGGGGGGGGGGGCTAGGGGGCTCAAGCCCCTCCCAAAAGTATGTTGGTCCACGTCCGGCATTGTAACTTTTAGACCTTTTTTTAGCTCTACGGATTGAAGGCCCAAGGAGACTATAAATACTACCTTTTGCCCGACTCAACCCCTCTCAAAACGAAAATCTACTAAAGGCAAGCCCTCAAACCAAAATCCCAGATCCGCCCCTGTCATGAACTATGAATATGAATTTAGTTTCTATCCAAGAACCTCATTTTCAAAATTCATGCTTCCACTACAGTCACCATGTGAAAACCTCTCCAAAACTCTATTCTAAGAAATTCATGGTCATGATCGATGACCATCAATGAACTAGAATGTTCTTTTCCTAATAATACCCATTCGCCAATTGCTCCATTGTCTCTGCACTACACTCTAACCATTTAGGAAAACCTCATCGTCTAATGCTCCTTCTGCCGCTATAATTACAGGTGGTTTACGTAACTCTGTTAAGTTTTTAATTTTTTTTGCTTTGTTCATTATACTTCTACAGTTCACCAGTCACACTCTTATTACCACAGATGCACACTCTGTGGGTGCTCTGGTGGCTCCAGCACTCACGAGAAGTAAGTAGTGACTGTGAAGCAGCCATGAACATAGACATCTAAACTAAGCAGTAATCGACTTTGAGCAATACCTGTATCACCAATCTCACAAAGAGCGTAGCTAGTTCAAACATCTTTGACGTGATCGCACTTGCCATTGATACAAGTGTGCATGACTGCATGTTATTTCCAAGGAGAATACCTAACACCATCTAGTAAGTAAGTGTGTGACCTGTGATGAGCACACACACAGGCAAGCCAAGCAGCTCACCTCCGCTATCCGTCGCGCCTCACCTGTTGTCAGTCAACCTAGTAGATAAAGCATATGCCTTGAAAGCGCACTGTGCAGGTTGTTATAATGTTTATTTCAGAAAATTGATTGTTTAGATGGATAAGTTTGTCATTATAGAACATAAGGTGCCCAAATCTGAAGAACCCTCCTCAATTAGCTCTTCTCAACTTAATAAAACTCAACAAATCCAACTAGAAAATGTTATTTATGGAAATTAATGAAGAAAGGAGCAAGTTTCACACTGGTAAACAATTTTTCCTTGGCTGTACATTGAAGATATAGAAAAAGAGTTTTTACAAATCTGTAAAGAAGTCATCCCTAGAGGTATCTCTGTTCAAAAAAAAAAAAAAAAAAAAAAAAAAAAAAAAAACAGTATTTTAAAACTCAGACCTTCGGTGTTTTTGTGCATTGAATAAAGCCAGTTTAGAATGTGGCACGAATGAACACTGCAAGTTATCAAAAAATAAACTTGAAGATAAAAAAACAGCTAGAACTGCATTCTTAAAATTTATTTCAACTCCTTGGTGGGTTTTTTTTTTTTTAATATATGAGTGGAGGCAAGGGCATATCCAGGATCAGAATGAGGACAAGAGGGGACAAGATCTAAACTAGGGCAGGGGGCAACTCATATTGGTTTCAAGAAAGTGGGCCGGGGGACTGAAACATGACAATTTCTTGCAAAATTAAATTCAAATCTATTCAGGAAACTATTTTTATTATTGATTAATATAGTAATCCACCAACTTAATCTCAGGACCTACTATGTAATTAATTAAGATTGTAAATCATTTAGTTTTTTATATAAACTTTAACTGTCTCAGATTCTCAGAAAAAATTTCAATAACTTTGTTTGTCAATATCTGACGGTGTCCTTTCACGAAATTTTGATACACACTCATCAGGTATAATCCAGTAAATCTTTCATCTATTAAAGTGCTCCTGAGTCAGTTCTTCACTAGTCGAAGTGTACTAAAGCCAACTTAATTTTTTCTAGGGGGGGGGGGCAGCCTCCCCCTGCCCCTCATTGGATATGCTCATGAGTGGAGGCCTAGCTATAAGGGGCCATGAGCATTAACATTCAAATTATATTCGATTGTTGAAGCTGAAATAATAGAATGTTACGAGTTAAAATCGAGGTTCCAGCGCAGCGGATATAAATGAAATGATTGTCACACATTATCATTAACAAACTGTGTTCAATTTTGATTGATGAAGTCCTGTGTATCACAGTCAAAGCAATACAAAATACTGTCTACTACTCAGCTATGTTTAATGGATCTAGTGTTATTTCAAATAATGATCAAGTCATATTCTGCTTTTACTTAAAATATGTGAAACTATTAATGGCCTTTATAATACAGTATCAAAAACATCTGATAATTTGTTTGAAATTTTAGGTAATGTACCTAGAAGATTCAACACAAATATTAAGGTATGTAGGGGTAAATGTATCGATGATGCTGCTAATGTTAGTGGAGCGCAAGTGGCAAGTACAATAATAGGAAAAGATTCTCCTGTAGCAAGATTCAAATAGTGGTGCCTGGATGCATGATGCAAGTTTTGCAACAAGGTGTGTTGTATGGTGAAGATCTGTGTCTAAATAAATACTCACATTCTGATTAAATGTTTTGGTAAATAAATCCAGTGGTGCTACAGAAAAAAAAACAAAAACAAAAAAAACAAAAAAAAAAAAACAATGTTAGACTCTTCCAAACAAATGTCAACTTCTCCTCCATATGATCAAGGCACTGACAACTGAATGATTCCTAATATAAAGATTCACCCACAGAAAGAAGGATGAAATGGGGAGAGGGAGGATTGATCCAGGGCACTTTTAATTGTTAAAGTAGTCCTTAAAACAGCATAAAATTATCAATTACATAATGATGCAGAATACAATGGGAATACCCGAAGGTTATCCCAGTTATCCTGAGGCCATGTATTCCCCTCATATTATGTACAGAATGGGGTAAAATATCCCATAGGTAAAATAGTTCTCCAATTGGATCTCCAAGGAGGACTGCTCAGGTAGTCATCAGAATTGACAGAAATATTCTATGATATAGAGGGATGGACATTAGAAGTATGAATAGGGCAGCCAGATTAGGGAATGTAACAAGGGAGGTGGAACATATTAAGCTATTTTCTTTGGAGTAGTGAAAGGATGCATGGGATTTCTTGTCTGGGCATCGTAGAGTAATAATCACACCATTTGTCAGTGGATTTACTGGTGTGGGATTTGTAATGAACATAAAAATAGGGAAACGAGTCAGTTATTATCAATAGTTTAATAGCAGCTTTCTTCAAATGAGGATCACATTAGTGCCAACCAATGTCACAAGAATATGATATCAAAATTGAGAAAATTTATGATTAAATCGAAGATTTAATGTGATATATGAATGTGCAGGAAAATCTAATAATAATTGGTGACTGAAATGTATTAGTTGGGGGTAGAAAATAACTGAATATTTTAGGCAATTTCAGTCTAGAATAAATAAATGAGCAAGAAAGTAGGATATTAGAGTTTTGTGAAAATATAAACTGATCACAGCAAACATACTGATCAAGAAACATCAAATGTCCAGGTAAAGACAGAGATATAGGCTAGATTACATCATGGCCAAACACAGAAGTATATAAACTGAGTTATATATATTGTAACTCATGCACAAGAGCTCACATTGACACAAATTTAATAGTCATGAAGCACAGGCTGTATTTCAAGAGAATATTAAAGTCGGCAAAACAGATTAGAATTTAATGCATTAGAGGAAAATACACAGAGAATGTAAATGTGAGTCTAAGAAATAATTCTGCAAGAAATTCAACAGAATAAGAGAGAAACACACTAAAGGGAGAGAAAATAACATTTTATATAGAAAGTTAAGGCATTAAAGAGCCAGCCATCTGACAGTCTCAGATCACTGCAGAAATTATGGAGCTGATGAACCAAAGAAACAAGCACAAAAATCCTTATAATAATGCAGGAAGAGAGGAGTACAGATAATGTGGAAACAACATAAATAGGAAATGCCAGGAAGCAGGAGAAAAGTGCAAAGAAGTATAAAAAATGGTCATAACTAAAGTAGAGGCAACCTATAGGATCATCAAATGCTATGGTGGAGAAATGCAGAAAATATGTATAAACATTAAAGATGATGATGGAAACCTCTTTCAAGTTCAGAGAATGGAGCTAGCCAATGGAAGGAATACTTAGAGAAACATAAAGAAACATAGGGAAACATAGGTGAGAATTTGAACAACAGTTGGCTGGAAAGAGAGAAAACAGTGTTGTCATTATGATATAGGAGATCACTGATGAAAAACCTTTCAAGCTTCTAGCCATATCAAACCATTGCACAGTTAGGATGGTTCTTGGGTCCATTTCTCCATCCACATTTTCAATCAATTGAAGTAAACTGTGAAGCTGCCACAGTAGCTATTGCCACATACATATTGTGTGGTAAGTGTTACCAATCCACGAAGATTGAAATGTCCATATTTGCCCAACATCCACTGTTGAACCTTGACAGGTGAAGTTATCCCCGATCTTGTGACTTTCTGCTGCATTGCCCTTTCAAGACATTGATTGCTGGTTTCTAAGCCAAGCTGAGTTGGTATCCTGCATTTCTGTTTACTAAGTGATCAGTTGTTCTGATCTCAATGGCTTCAAAGGCACACTCTGCCAAAAGTTTTTGGCCTGGCTAAAATCCCCAATTCTTCAAATATAAAAGTTTGTCCTTTTTAGATGATGTGTTCAACCACTTCTGATTTTTGTTTTTCTAACACAGAAAACATTTCTTGCATCCTTCATACACCGCTGAACAAGATAATTCTTGATCTATCTTATATCATTGTGAGAGAATAGCACAAGGGAACCAAACATGTGGAATATGTTCTTAATAAAGCCAGGTTATAGCCTTTTAGGATCTGTAGCAACTGAAAGAATAAGTGATCATGAAGAAGTTTGAATAGATATTTATTGCTGAGGATTTAAATTTAACAGTTGTCAACTGGGTAAGAAACAAGATTAATAAAACAAGGGAACAGAAATTTGTAAATGCCTCAGTAAAAGTAGAAGGATTTACACAAGGGGAAAATATGTTGGATATATTTTATTATTATTAATTTTTTAATTGTGATGGAGCTAACACTCTAATGGCAACTCCCTGTATGATCTATTTACCCCTTTTATTATATTTTTTTTTTTAAATTATCTTTCATAACTAAGGGTTAAATTCCTCCTCCATTTCCTTTTCCAATATACGAATTTTAAATTCCTGAAGCATTTTTAGTAAATTATTCATCATTTAACTTGGTAATTTGTTCCAATTCTTGACACCCTTACCAACAAAAAAAAAAAGAAAGAAAAAATCTCCCACTCCCTTACATATGAAATCGAGTGCCAACTTGTGGTCATAGTCACCTTTCCCCTTCCATGCACTATACTTAAATCTTTAACCAATATCCCTCCACGCCCTGTCACCAACATCTGCCCTGTACATTCCCAGCACTCTCCTCCTTTCCTCCAATGACTCCCAACCCACTGACTGGGTCCTGTGATAATTTGCACAAACAACTTTAGCTGCTCTTCTTTGCACACCCTCCAACTCCTGTATTTGATACCCAAAATGTGGGTCCCAAACTACACCACCATATTCAACCAATGGTCTGACCAAAGTTTTGTAATCCAGTTCCCTAACTTCTCTGGTACAACTAGTGTTGCAAATTGAAAAAAAAAAAAATTTTTTTTTTTCAGCTTTGTGAAAAAAAAACATGAAAAAAAACCTGGCACCCGTGTTTTTTTTTTCTAAAATTTGTTTTTTTTTTTTCCTAAAACAATATATTTGATAAATTATAGTTTTATTTATGGAACTTCCATTTTACAAGTGTGTTTTAAATCTTACTGAATCATATAATGTCTCACATAATGGTTCACAAGTGTATCTATATAGGTAACATAATTTTATTCATCCTCTATGTCAGTGCCACATTCACTAGTATCAGCACTACCAACACTAGTTCGGTCGGTGTCCTCTTCTGTCTCCTCTAGATCCATAACTTCAGAAATATTTAGTTAAATTTTCTTTTACTGGTTGTTCTTGTATTGTACGCAAAAGATTTTGAGATTGCAGTTTTAAATTGTAACCAAAGTACACACTGTGCATAAAGACTGCGCCGATAGTTCTGTATTACAGTCTTTTAAGTTTGAATTTAAATCTATTATCATACAAAATAGGAGCGTTACTTCTTTTCAATCATTGGATTACACCAACGTTTGCAAGGAAACGATTCATAATTAGGGACCGTTCGCAAACTGCCAGGCCACGTAGCTTTCTTTTCGTAACATTTTTCACAGTTAAAATGAGGAACTGAACTCACAACAGCATGTGAGTATTTATTTCCCTCAGTTAATTATATCCGTATGTAATTTACAATAGTCTGACAAGAGGAAACAGTACAAAATGTCTTCTGGAATCAAAAGGGAAGAAAGCTACGTGCTACTTGAGTGGGGGTAGGGAGGGGGGGGATAGGCAAAAGCCACGTAGGGGTACGTGGGGTAGGAGGGGGGGTTCACAGGAGGCCAAAATGGAGCTACGTGGTTTATGCACGCTCCCTTACTGACAATTTAATGAGTCAGTACAACTATACTCTGAGAGTTAACAAGTATACGAATATAAGGAAAGCACAATAAGTAATAAAAAGAGGCAAAAAACCATAGAAAAATTTTAAATTCCTAATTTTTTTAAAAGATCTGTAGGTCTACAGATAAATTTGTAGGGCTGGCAGCACTATTTCAAATAGCAAGTATCAATCCAAACAATGTGGTTTCCTTCTCGCGCAACCTAGTCTCTTCGGGAAATCCCCGTTCATAAAAGAAAATTTCAGTCAATGTTGCCAATATTTTCGTTTTTTTTTTTTTTTTTTCCCTACTGAACCAGAAAAATATAGTAGATTTTAAACCAAGATAAGTACTTAGAATAAACTCTAAAACAGTCATTTTAAACGATAACTGCCTTACAAATTTGAGATTTAGTAGTTGTGAAAAAAACGTGTCCCAGAAAAAAAACATGTTTTTTTTTTCAAAGTTTTTTTCATGTTTTTTTTCAAGCCAGAAAAAAACAGTTTTTTTACAACACTAACCGGGGCCCCTACGCTCAGGGGGCCCCCAAGCATACCTTTAAGGGCCACAATGGGCACCTCTGGCGGCCCCCAAGCGCAGTTCAGAGGAGCCCACGAGCCTTCACAGAGAACTGGTGACCTTTTTTTTAGCTCTACCGTCGTCTAAGGGGGCCCCTGTGACACAGGAAGCCCCTCACTAAGGGCCCTTGCTCAGGGGAGCCCCTAAGCGCAACTCAAGGGCCCCCATCCTCAGCTCAGGGGGCCCCTACTAGCAACACAAAGCAAAAAACAGGTCGCCCACCTGGCCTGAGGGCCCAAAAAAATTTTGGGGCCCTTGTTGACCTAGCTACGCCACTGGTACTGAGGAAGGAATAAAGTTGTCATAGTAGTTGTACATTTAAATATATCAGGTATTAACAGTAAGGAGAGTGGAATTAGCAACACACTTAAGCGAGGAGAGGAGGGAAGTGGCAGAATAAAAAAACATAAATAGATAGATAGATAGATATGTTCACTTTGATCCCATATGAGAATAATCTCGGGGATGTGGAACACTTATTAGTAATGTCAATATTACTATATAATTGATAATATTATTATATATTGACAACAACTTAGCAACAACCCATTAGTATAACCAATATCTCCTGTAATCTACAAATACAATCCCGAGTTAATTAATACTTATTATGTGGGACAGTGTATACACTTGTTACCAGCATCTAATAACCAGTTATTTTCTTACCAACCAGTTACCATGAAAGGTTTCACTGTAATTTGTGACTACATATTATATTATGTTAGTTGCTATTTATGTGGAACAGTACATACACCTATTAGCAATATCAATTATATTACCAACAACTAATAAGCAGTCAATTACTTAAAAACCTGTTAATATGATAATTTTTCACAGCAGTTTTTGAGTGCATGCTATCCCATGTTAGTTACTATATATGAGTGAAATTTTGTAAACAGTGTAATTAGTTCATTTGTCAAAAGTTTCAACAGAAAGAAAAACCATATATCATTTTAGTAATTGTGGATAATTTTGTCACCTTCCCCTTCCATACACCATATATACTATTTTATCAGTCATTCTTAGTTACCAAATTCCAAGAAGAAAATTCTTTCACAGAGTAAAATGGGTTCTGAAGCAGAAACTCTTTCAGTTTGGACTTAAAGTAGTTGGGTTTTTGTAGATAACATTTAATTTCTGTTGGTAATACATTGAATAAGGAAGCTCCAGTAAATGTTAACCCTTTCTGAACAATTGACAGTGATTTGTAATCCTTGTGAATATTATATTTATTCCTAGTATTATGGCTATGTATGTCAGCATTAAGATTGAAGTGTTCAGGATTTTCTACTACAAATGATAATACAGAGTATACATACTGTGCTGGCATTGTTAGAACACCCAGGTTTTTAAATAGATTTCTGCACGATGTCTGTGGGCTTGCTCCACAAATAGTTCTTATAGCACGCTTTTGCAATTTAAATACCCTCTGTGCTTGTGACGAGTTTCCCCAGAATGAGATGCCATAAGTGAGCAGGGAATGAAAATATGCAAAATATACTAACTTTCTGGTTTCTGTATTGGCTATTCTCAGTGAAAATGTTGCAGAATTCAGTTTTTTAAGAAGTTGTTGAATATGCTGTTTCCAGTTAAATTTGTTATCTATATATATACCCAGGAATTTTGTGAAACTGCTTTCATTGATTGCTTTTCCTTCTGATATCACATTATAGCTGTCCTTTGTTTTATTTTTTGTAACAAACTGAAGTAACTGTGTCTTTTCTACATTGAGTATTAGTTTGTTGGCATTAAACCACCTGTTAATTTTCTTTATAACTTCATTTGCTGTGTTTTTGAGGTTTTGTGCTGTTGGTTCTTTCAAGGATATGCTAGTATCATCTGCAAAGAGCACCATGTGTTCATTATCACCTAATATATGTGGGAGATCATTTATATAGATTAAGAACAGCAGAGGACCAAGAATTGAACCCTGAGGCACACCACATTTAACTATACCCCATTCTGAGTTTATAACATCTCCTGTATTAACATCTTTCAGTGATACACATTGCTTTCTATTTTCCAGGTATGATTTAAACCAATGTCCTGGCTTACCACTAACTCCATAGTGGTCTAATTTACCTAGTAGAATTTCATGATCAACACAGTCAAAAGCCTTAGCAAGATCACAGAATATACCTAGGGAATTTAATTTTTTATGCATTGATTCCAGTATGTTGTTTACAAAAGCAAAAATTGCTGAATCTGTTGAAACGCCTTGTCTAAAACCAAACTGTACTTTACTGAGTAGGTCATTCTTTTGTAGATGTGCATACACCCTTCTGTACATTGCGTTTTCAAAGATTTTTGAAAATGCTGGTAGAAGTGAAATGGGTCTGTAATTCTCAATTTTTGAGGTATCACCCTTTTTATAAAGTGGTTTGATTATTGACTTCTTGAGTGAGTCAGGGAAGATACCTTCTTCAAAAGAACTATTACAAATATGACTAATAACTCTACTAATGCTGGTGTTACATTGTTTCACTACATGTGTTGAAACCTCATCATAACCAAATGACTTTTTATTTTTGAGGGATTTAATAATTTTTTCAATTTCATTTTGACTGGTGGGAAATATAGACATAGGTGCTGTTTTTGGTGACAAGGATTTAAGTATTGCTATAGCATCCATATTCCCAATATATTTTCCTTTTATTTTTTCAGCAACTGTTAAGAAGTAGTTATTGAAAGCACTTCCTACATAAGAGGGGTCAGTTACAAGCTTATCATTAATGCTTATAGATATACGTTTATGTTCAAGGGATGATACAGTTGTTTCTCTTTTAATAATGTTCCAGACACTTTTTATCTTATTATCTGAACTACTAATCTCATCGTTTATGGCTAAACGTTTAGTTTTTTTTTTACTTTGGTCAAAATTCTACAGTAAGTTTTGTAATGTTGTCTGAGAAGCATATTATCAGTATTCCTAACTTTTACATACAATTCCCGAAAGGGACATAATATGTTGGATCTTTACTTAATAAAGAAAAATGAAAATGTGTGGTTTCTCATGACTGAGATCATCATATAGTTGTGATGTATATAAGGGAATTCAGTAAAGCAGTAGCCACAGTAAAGAGGTTGCAGTGGAAAAATGTGTCATGTGCTGTTCACAAAATATCTGTTCAAAATTCTCTTCTCCTTATACTCTAGATGAAAATAAGTGGTGAGAAGAGTATATCTTGGTTTCTAAAAGACTGACATATATTAAACCCAGTGAAATTATGAACTTGTTTACTCTGAAGCAGCAAAACTTTAATAGGAAAGGGTTTAACAGATTGGAACAAATTGCCAAGAGAATTGATGAATAATTTACGAAAAACACTGAAAGAATTTAAAGTAAAAATTGGTTGAGAGCAAAAGTGGGCTGGAGGAGGAAGGGACAAGTATGGGTGTGTAGAGAGAGTGCCACTGGAGTGAGTACTCCATTACAATTTTATCAATTATTATTATAACAGTTACTGGATTTCTTTACACATGCTACATTAATTTTTACTTGTAATTATAAAATGATATGCATAAGAAAGTATAGGATTGCTTAAATTATTTAATTACAATTAGTCGTTATTGCCCTTGAGGATAGTGTGTAAACTCCAAACATTCATGATTATTCAGCTGCTGTGTCATTCATTGTAATGTTACATCACAATTATGTATTAATGTACATGCAGTAGAGAAAAATCTTTACGTGGTAATGTGCGTGAAATATGTTGTTCCGTGTTTCAGCTGTGACAAATAATATGAATGAAATTCTACGTGGCCTTCCTGGTAACTCCCCATCCCACCCTCCACGGCTTCCCCACCCCCTCCACGGCTTCGCCCCTCCTCCACGGCTTCCCCCCTCCCTTATACCGAGTCATATAGTTTACGGACGCTCCATAAGGAAACACCTGTGAGTGTAGGACAATGTCCGCAGTCAGGTTACTACCTGCCAGGCAGTTTCTTGGAAGAGAGGATGGCTTGTCCATTGTCAGCTGTCACCTCTCGTGAATAAATGCACATTGGGTCATCGGTTGACACATCTGTAAATGGACTGTGCCGAATTGGTGTACATGTGAGGTTTTAAGGCGCCTGGAAACCTTTTAAATATTCTCCGCATAGCATGTGGTTTAGTGATCAAATACAGACATGGCATACTAACGACTTCCCACAAATAGTATGCGCGAGTAAGACAATCAATGAAAATGAGATAAAAGTTCGATATACGCGATTCCCTGAAATGTTGACATGGAGGGAAAACTCCCAGCCAACCAGAATAGATCGGAGTGAAGAGAGGAGATGTGTGAGACTAGAGATCAAGTAAACCTTCAATAATAAAATTGTTTAAAATAGTTTAAAATATTGTTTTATGTACGAACAGATTTGGAGACGAGGGAAACAGATTCTACCTCACACGGATGATGAAGGTAAGTGGAACCCAGAGTCTGTGAGGATGGAAGAAGACCTGGCTGGTGACTGCGGCGGGCTAGGAGCCATCAAGAGGCCAGTGTTTGTGTCCATACGGCACAAGTGTGACTTAACATAGTTTGAGGAAAGATGAGGTGTTGGCGTTTTCCACCTCGTGGCAGACTGTTACGGTAAAGACTTTCTTCATTTAATCTGAACTGCAATAAAATTCAGCCAAGCTCTTACAACCCTAATAACACCCTTGCAAGAAGACTTGCTTGATAAGCAGGGTCGGCTTAAGGAATTTTGAGGCCCCCTGCGAAGTTTGATTTTGTGGCCCCCTTCATATTTTCTAGATGTACTTTTGCCTACACTTTTGTTAATTTTCATGACTTTATGTAGACATACATAGACACATACACACACATACACACACACACACACACACACACACACACACACACACACACACACACACATATATTGTGTACAAACGGGCCAGCAGTTTATTCAGTATTAACTGAATGGGAAAACTTCGCAAAGTCAAAGTGTTTTATCAATGCATCTCATATGAAAAACTTTAGTCAGACCAATGCTCGAATATGGTAGTGTAGTATGAGACCCTCATTTTACGTATCAAATAAGGAGTTGGAGATGGTGCAAAAAAGGGCTGCTAGATTTGTTTCTGGAAATTATTGCAGAATGCAATCAGTGATGTATATGATACAGGAACTGGAATGGGATTCATTGCATGACCGGAGGAGGATGAGGAGGGTCATGGGAGTGTACAGGGCATATGTATACTGGCGATGAGGCATGGAAAGATATTGGAGTAGGTATGAAAAGTAGTTCACGGAAGGGAAAAGATGACCATGACCACAAACTGACACTCGATTTCAGGCACAAGGGTGTGGGAAAATTTTCTTTTTTAGGTAAGGGTGTCAGGGATTGGAATGAGTTACCAAGAGAAATGATGAATAATTTACTGAAAACGTTGAAAGAATTTAAAGATAAAATTTGTAGAGGGCAAATGTAGGTGGGTGCAGGATAGGGGAAGATGGGGGTGTAGGGAAATTGCCAGCAGAGCCTGTGCTCCATTGCAATTAAATTAAATTAAATATGGATCTCCCAACTAATGTCACCTTCATTTCTGGCTAAGCCCTGCTGCCCATTGTGTCAAATGAAATTGTTTTTGTATTCAATTTTTGTAGCTATTATATTTATAATACACTTTTGTATACGACATTTCTTTTCTTGCCTTTCTTTGCTAGTACATACAGGTTTTTGGGAATGGAGACACGTGAGCAGGCATACACATTTTAATTCAATAACTTTTTATATGAAACATCAAAAGATGAATGAGTTTATTCGAACGAAATTACATAAATTGCTGAAACAGATTGAGAGCAATACTTGCCTTTAAATATATAGGCCTACTGTAATTACATCAGACATGACTTTCTCAAAACTGAATCTGATGAAGGACTTCTCATTGAACTCTACGCCTCGGAAATGTCTATTGTGAGTGCCGCTTGTTAACATTATAAATTTGTAGATTAATTATTGTCGCAGGAAAATTGTTTCTTTAAGGAAGGACAAATTTTGAAAGCGATAGTGGAGGGGAACCCTCAAGCTTGAGGCCCCCTGTGACTGCAGTTCTTACAGTAGCCTTAAACTGGCCCTGTTGATAAGAATCCATGTTTTATCGACTTTTAATTAGCTAGAGTTAGAAACAATAGTCACATTCCTTGATTGTAAAAATAATAACGTGCCTATTTTATTTTCTTCAAATTATGCTGATAAAATGTTTAAATTCGTAAATAATTTGTACTGTTAGCCGATATGCAATTTTATCTAGTTTATTTAATTTGCTAAATAAATTTATATTCAACCTCACTCGATTGTGTCATTAAGATGTTAATGTTTGTTTTTAAATTGTCACTAAAGTTGAGTGAACATTTGTAAATGTATTTCACATAAAGAACAGATCTTCAGGTAAGTTATGACAGTCTAGTTTTCAATGTGCAGTCTTTCTTTATCAATACTTATAATTTTGAAACTTGTTTCATTTCAAATAATTTTAATTAAAGTTTAGCTTGGATTATAAATTAAATTCATGCATAAATTAAGACACCCAACAAACCCATTTATTACAGTATTTATATAATCTTTCAAAATTAGAATACTCATACTCAGTTTCCAACCCGTTCTAAACATTTTGCGATTTTTTAAAATTATATATATATAATATGAATCATAGTGAGTAAAGTGTACTTTTGGTTACACATACGTGTATCTCCATTCCCCAATCACCGGGGAAGGTTTTCTGCTCGGTTCCGTCAGTAGCGCAGACTGGAAAATACACATTGTGGTATGGTTTGAGGCAGGAGTCCGTTCCAGAGCCT
Organism: Vandiemenella viatica; assembly: GCA_031002005.1. NCBI lineage: Eukaryota > Metazoa > Arthropoda > Insecta > Orthoptera > Morabidae > Vandiemenella > Vandiemenella viatica. The sequence continues at coordinate 202,625,240 of JARYHS010012519.1, read as the reverse complement.
GCAACAGAAACTCTAAAATATCAACAAACTGAGTAATGATGGAGTCATCACATCTAAGAATTTAAATTGTGTATTGAGCTGTCTTAATACCATATTGCACTTCGCAAACAATCTCCTGTAACTTCGCAAGATTTTAATGTCATTTTTTTTCAATTTTTTATACTGTGTTCTGAAAATGTTTATATACAGAGTTTAATTTTAATCAGAAATGTTAGATCTAAATAACCAAAAATGTGTAATTTAAATGCCACATTATTTTTGTCAGTGAAAAATATTTTGCTATGTTAAAAACGATAAGCGAAGTGTTTTGAAGAATCCCAAGTCCCTCGAGGCACCAGCAACTGTCACAATAATGCTGAAATCATCACAAAACCAGTTATAAGATTGTTGTTAGTAAACTGTAGGATATAGTGAATGAAGTAATAGTGTTTGCTAACTTAATAGAAGTACACAACCCACAACCATACATAGGAGTAGGGCCTCCGTTAAAGGAAGGACTGCTAGACAATGAGGTTTTCCCATGTGGTGTTAAAGTGTACAACAGTGGTAGAAAAAGAATTGGTTGAAGGATATTCAAATTGGTTTGTAAAACCTACTATATATCACTGGTATTAATGGATTATAGCCACCAGTTAATTAGGGAACGTTCCTGGGGTGATGGGGAAAAAATCAAGGTGTTGGGTGCTTACCATAGTAATAATGAATGATGAAGATGTGTTTCTTGGCAAGAAACTAAATTTATATTCAGGGATTCGAGATAAGCATAGAGCAGTCATTATTGATGGAGATTTATTTTCATGGGTTGTCCACTTGATAGGAAATAAAGTAGCTCTAATGTAAATTAGATGTTTCAGCAACATAATAAGTGCAATTACAAAAAGCTATATTTTTTCCAAACTAGAGCGATGCTTGAGAGAAACCTTCCATATATGGAAGTATAGGGGAACTGAACCACTCCAGTTCAAACAGATGAAAAGAAATAGGAAAGGAATGTCTATTTTAACTACTGGAAATACATAAATAAAGCCCTTATGTTGGTGACCAAATTTTGGTGGATGGTTAAATTTTTTAAAATATTATTTGATGAAACTAAGGAAAATGGAAGTGGCTTCTAGGTAATACAAATAATAAAGGAAAAGGAAATTAAACAACCACATAACAAAGTAGATGGCTGTCATGAGAAAAAAAATGAAGGCGGACAAACAAATATACAATAGTTCCATAATGACCTTCTTCAAGTAATAAAGAAATGGGCCATTAGGTTCCAGAAATATACGCACACAGAACGTCACCCAATGACTGTTGAGCCATCTACTTTCCTAAAATATTATTTGTATTATTTTAAACATATTATGGTCAATGTTCACTGAATATTAAATTTTATCATTAACATTAAGTTTATTATTAAAAGAAAGATTTTTCACGCATGAATTTTATGTCTGTTATGACTGCACTGCAAATGAAATGATTTATGCAAAATTTGTCAATAAGAAAATCATTAATTTTAATAATCATTGAAAAAAATTTATGGACTTCTTACTTTCTAATATGGATTATTTATTGCAAAATAGTCATAAAACATCATTATATTAACATCAGTTTGTTTCATGAAAGTATAAAATATATTTTATTAAGTGAAAATCGTAAATTATCATATGCACACAACTTCACCCTGAATAACTGGCTCCTTAAATAAGAATTTATCTATGCACAACAACTTGGTTTTACTTGAGCTTAATCAAATCCTACAGTTGTTGACAGGTTCCTTCCCATTGATGATAGTGACGAGACAATAAAATTGTACAATAGTGTTCAGCGATTATAACCAACAAATATATTCATGCCTAATCCAAATTAATTTTTCAGAAAACCCTTTTAAAGTAACAAGCTATATTAACATTCACTGATGATATTTTAGGACAAATAAAGGATAAATTATTGCCTATATAATTTTTGTGATTTATATAAGTTCTTTGACTGTTGCGAGCATGTTATTGCCATTGTAATATTGACGTGCAATGGTATAGATTTCATTGTTAGTAAATTGTTTGGATATTGTGTCCTGAACAGAAGAAAGTATCACTAGAATGTTTTGATTTTATGTCAAGTGCAGTCTCATTTGCAATGAATAAAATTTCAGCAAAGAGTGATCTCAGTATGAGAAGTTAGTTTGTTTTTCTTATTTCTAATCCTTAATTAGATTATTTGGATTAGATATGTTCATTTAGATCGCAGAACAGTCTCAGGAATGTTACATAGTACATATAATTCTCACAAAACCAATAATACTCTCAGCCAACCAAAGTCGAAGTGAATGTCATTCCCAACACCAAGTTTAACCCATGAAGCATTCGTATTGCAGGCAAGGGATTGTGATATTACTGGCTCTCTTTACAATATACAACCTGACAGAACACAGAAACAAATTAAGTGTGTCAAGGACAAGCAATTAGTTTTCATGGATCGAGTAAAATTAGGTACTTGTGATGTCAGGTGACTAAATAATAAGTACCCTTACTTCTCTGACATATCCCCTCATCACTCACAGCAAGGGCATATCCAGGATCAGATCTAGAGGGGGCAAGATTTGAACTAGGGGAGGGGGACAACTCATATTGGTGTTGTGGAAGTGGGATGGGGGACTGAAACATGATAATTTCTTACAAAATGAGACTCAAACCTATTGAGAAAACTATTTTTATTATTTTAACTTTATCCATAACAAAATGGATTAGTGAAAGTCTGCAACTGTTTCAAATTGAGGGTAAACAAATGAAAATCTGCGACACAGTTACTTGTGTCGCAGATTTTCATTTGTTTACCCTCAATTTTTATTATTGATTAATATAGTAATCCAACCATTTAATCTAAGGACATACTATGTAGTAAATTAAGATTGTAACTCAATTATAGTTTTTTTTATGTAAATATTAATCATCTCAGATTCATAGAAAATTTTTCAATAACTTCGTTTGTCAATATCTCATGTTATTTCACAAAATTTGGATGCACACACATCAGGCATAATCTATTCAACCTTTCCTCTCCCAAAGTGCCTCTGAACCAGTTTTCACTCTTCGAAGTGTACTGAAGGCAACTTAATTTTTCTTCTGGGGGGAGGCACCAGCTCCCCCCCCCCCTGTCCCTCGCTGGATATGCCCATGATTCACAGATAAAGATACAGAGAATACAATAAATTTCAATCAGTATGTGGGACAACAAATAGAACACTTCAGAACAAAACAGGAAAGGACACAAAATTGAAATTCAATAGGGCATCACTGCCCTGACTGGGCTATATGGAAGTGAATCTTGGATAACTAAAGCAAGAGATAATAGTAAAATTCATGCTGCAGAAATAAGATATCTTAGTAAAAGCGTGTACTAAACAAGACCATATAAGGTATGAAGAATTTCAAGAAGAACCCTGCCTATAAATGAAAATTTTCCTACTCTCTTGTGTCCATAATCAATTGATAATTTATTGTTACAGTCCTCTCTTCTCTACCAAATATTGTTTCTAAATATTCAACCAATATTTACCCTGGACTCATCTCCAGTATACTCTATGTACTTATCGACAATTCTCTTGACACACCTTCTATCCTGCTGTGATTCCCAACCCACAGCTTTTAACATTTCAGTTATTTAATGCACTGCTTGAAAAATTATGCAGAGGAATCTACTTTAACTCCTATGAGTATTTGATAATCATAATTTAGATCCAATATTATCCTAAAAAACTCTAGCAAGAGCCTGGCCAAAGTCTTGTAACCTATCTCCCTTACTTCCATGGTGAATTCTCTCATACTCCAGTACAGAAAAAATAATCTGATCTCTCACCTACCACCTCCCCTATGTCCTCTTCTCAGTTTAGCTTATTGTTAACGGATATTCCCAAGTATTTAAATTTTTATTCCATTAACAAGCAATTTTGATTTCTCTGAATATTCATATAAAACCTTTATTTTCCTGTGTGTAAACATAATTGGTTGAATTTCCTGGCATTTATCTTCGTTCCATGCTTATCCATATAAATAGATATCCTGTCTCAATCCCTTTTCATTTGATCACAAATCCTCTGTAAATGTAATCATATTATACAGTATTATGTTTTCTGAAAATATCTTAATCTTTGGCTGTAGATCCACAACAGAATCATTTGTTAATTTATTTAATTACATTGGAGCTCAAGCCCCAGTGCATATTTCTCTACACTAACGTTTTCTCCTATTCTTGTACTCACCTGCTATTGCCATCTACAAATGTTAATTTTAAATTCTTTCAGAATGTTTGTAAAATTATTCATCATTTCTTTAGATAACTTATTTCAGTCCATTATTTCCTTACCTACAAGTACAAAAGAAAATTTTCAAACACCCTTATGTCTGAAATGAAATGGTCACCTGTTCCCGACCATGCACATCTCTTAATTCTTTCACCAATATATTTCCATGCCTCATCACCAATATATTCCTTGTGTGCTCCAACTGCTCTCTTCACCCTCCTGTCGTCCAATGAATCCCATTCGAGCTCCTTTATCATATCAGCTACTGCCTGTGTTCTGCAGTAATTTCCAGGGACAAATCTAGCAGCCTCTCCAGCTGCTGTATTTAATACACAAAATGTGTGTCCCATACTAAACCACCATATTCAAGCAATGGTCTGACCAAAGTGTTACCACCCATTTCCCTTAATTCTCTGGTGCATCTCCTCATCTCTTTCTCCAATAATTGAAGGGTTTTGAATCTGGTCTCAATTCACTACCTGAAGCATTCCGCATTTTGGATGGTTCATTTTGCAAGCGAATATTCCTGCAAAGATGCTTCGTGCCGGACAGCACTGGGCCGTAACGGTACCTCAGGTAGCGCGGCTCGGAAAGTGTTTACTGGACGGGGTTTAAAGAGACAGGTGTCGCGCCTGAAATTTTCCATTAGGCGAGAGAGAGGAACATGTTCCGTCACAAATATGGAGAAAAGTTGTGCCAAAGAGGGTGTGTGTGTTTGAGCCAATCACAGCCCCTGTGTGGTTTCTTGCGGACTAGTATGATTTCTCTGCTTTCCATACAACGCGGGAGGCGAAGACTATGCTCCGAGACACCATGGCGTTGGGTGCTTGTGTGAAGGAGGGAGCTTCTGAGCGGGTCGACATAGGTTCGACACCCGCGGCGACTAAGACAGCCTTCCATTGTGACGGGCTGACTACTAGTGTGTGGCATATGTAAATTTGTGCCGCTCTGCTTTGTATGTTGCCAAGAGTGCATCAGTGAATCAGTGCGACCTCACACACACGTGAGTTACTAAGTAACGTACCTGGTGGTAACTACCATCCGGTAATTCGTGATCTGTTGTGAAGATCTCTTGTGGTGGTCTCCTTCAAGCCTCCTTCGTCGCCAAGAAATACCTCCACGGTAATATTTTCAAGTACCTGCTACCGCAAATCTTTGTTTGAAACTGTCGAGACCCCAAAACTGTGTTACAAAGCCCAGTAACAGCCTTCATCGAGATAAAGAGGTTCTCACTATCTGAACTGAGCTAAATTATCATTGTAAATGGTCTGCTATCCCTCTGCTTCGTATCCAACTTGTATTTAATTTCATTTTTTTGTTTGTTTTGCATTGGTTCCAATGTCATTATCATAACAATTTTGTGCATAAAGTAACTTTTCTTTGCACATGATAAAATATAATGTAATTAATGGTGGATTGCCGTTTTCATTATTTGAAATCTCCCATTTCCAATGCTTAATGGATATAATTAGCTACTGGAATTATTATTGTTAAAATAATTATTGCAGGGAAAACATTTATTAATTTCATGTGGAAGTAATTCCTGGTGCCCAGCTCTTTTCACGAATGCAAGTTTTTTAGCAGACATTTACAGTTCTCACCAATAAATGGTACAAGGTGTAGTGTGATAAGATGAGTCAATGGTACACTACATACCGTGTGGTGAACCCGTCTTATATCCATCTCCCTTGACATTATGTTATCAGTTTTAACTCTTTGGTTCTTATCTCTTAATAATTCCTGCATCCACATGGGTACAACCCATTTATCTTATTCACAAAAATTCTATTGCTGTGTCAAATGCCCAACATAGAACCAGTGCCACACTATCTACTAGGCCTCATTGTCTATTAAATCTTAAATACTTTGTACATTTTGATTTAATCTATTTAATTGTAATGAATGCACACCCTGGTGGTGATTTCCCTAACCATACATTTTCCCCTTAACCTACTAACTGTGATTCACATGAATAGTATCTTCTAAAATCCATGCTGCTGACTTACAAACCTCTTCTTTCACTGACAGATTTTCCTAATGTAGCTGGTTGTAGAACTCCATTAACTTGTCCACCACTGAAGTGAAACTAATGGGCATATAGTTCTCAACCCCGTTTATCTTCCTACCCTCATGAATTGGTACTATTGTGGCACATTTCCAGCCCACTGGAATAGAGCAAGTGTCCATACTTCAGACTTTAATGAAATAATACTTCTAGATATGGTACAATGTCTTTGTCATTTATCTTTAGCACATCAGTGATAATATAATCTATACCAGGTACTTGACGTTTTTAAAAAACTACATAGCTCTCTCTTACTACCCTGTGGCTCTGTTTTTAATTTCCAAGTGTGGTCATGTTCACTAAGATGGAAATGATTTTCCTCAGTTAATTTTTCAACTGTCCCTTTGAGAAAATACATTATAGTCACACCAAACCAATTTCTTAGTATGTAAGCTACTTTCATATTCTTTTGAGCTTCGTACCAAGCATGGTGGGTGAGTGGTTAATGCTCTGGCTATGAATTTGGGAGGACGGTGGTTGAAATCCCCATCTGGGCATCCATACTTGGGTTATTCATGGTTTCCCCAAATCACTCCAGGTGAATGTTGGGATGCTTCCTTCAAAAGGTGGTGGCCAGATTTTTTCCTGTTCCTTGTTCCCAGTCCCATACTGCCTCTATTGACCTCAATGTTGATTAGGCATAAAGCCATAAGTAAAAAAAAAAGAGCTACCTCTCCATCCTTATGCACCTTCCTTCCCTTTTATTTATCTAACAGAGAAATTTAAATTTATAATTGCACCATTCAGTGATCATGTCAAGCAAAAAAGCTATCAAGGTGCATTTCATTCAATGGAAACAGATGGGTCACTTGGTACAGAACAATTCCCAACCATGTGAGACTTGCTTTTCATGGTAAAAGCCTGCGAGCAGTCGACAAATGATTTGAATGTGGAATCAATATATTGCTGGAACTTGGAAAACTCAAGAACAATTTATGACAATCCCCATCAAGATTTGTGAAATTTCAGAACTAGAAATGTCTGACAAGTTTGTGGTTTGGAAAGAATGCATGCATCATAGTTAAAATTTGAAATTACATTTTGTGGGAGTGTGAGTTCCAATGACATTAGCATATGTGGGGTTTTAAGGAGGGAACAATTTTACTCCATGAGACAGGGTTATCGTTCAATAATTCAATAATGTTAAACAAATCATATTTCTCATGGCAAATAATTAGACAGAAGCTATTTGCAGAACTATCCCATTGCAGGGGATTGAATTGAGATGTGGCAGTCTTATGGATATCAGGTTTTCTGGTCATCGGAGACACAGGAGACTTTACTTTGGTTTTGTATTGCAAGAACAGCTTCAATGTTCATGAAAGCAGTATAACTTAAATTCTGTCAGTCACAATAAGCTATGCTTATGGGCTTGTAGTCTGTACAATAGGTGGTTGTGGTAGACATCAACTGGAACTATCAGCAATGTTTAATATGGTTATAACTGTTATGGATCACACCATATGCTTTTTGGTAGAGATTTAGCAACAATTATGAGACATTAGTTTGGAGGTCATTCTACAGGTGTTTTTAAATAATTTCAGGAACTCAGTATTCTTTGCTGAATCATAAAAATATTACCATCTGGAAACATCAGGCCATTATTTGACTTAATAATGGAGAACCCTTACAGTCTGATTGAGTGGTCTCAACACACCTGATAACTGAAAGTTTTCTTAATTTATTAACATGAGGAATTAATCCCAATTTTGCCCAAACTCAATTAATAACTAAAAACAATCAAGCAGTCATGATTATTGCCACGAAATATTATTTATTGTAGCCAACCACCTATACCGATATGTGTATCACTCATTAACATAGAACTTGCTCTGTGGAGAAAGTATGATCCAGTTTTTAATCCTGCATTTTCCTTCAGAGTTAAAAATCCAAAATCATTTTAATTTTGAACTTGATAAAACATCCCTGCTATTTACCAGTAAATGGTCTGAATGTCTTGAGGACAGGCCAGTTGTAGAGACCATAGTATAAATATCAAATTTCATAAGTCTCTGTGTCACATACTTGCAATTCATGAAGTATGGACTCTGGCATCTACTGTTAGTAACATTACCTCTACTGGTTTGTTGCAATCCTCCATGTTCCCTTTTCCTGAATTACATGTTATTTCTTAATTCAGTTCTGAATTTGATATTGAAAGTGTGGGTTATATAGCATATCACAAAGAAAAGAAGGATTTTGAAACCTGTTCCTCCTGCCTGTTTAATGTGTCCTGTCCATAAAATTTCCATCAAATATTATGCCAAGATAGTTACATTTAAGGTCTCCTCCCTATAATCATAGGAAACCTACATTTTTATCTCTGTAGTTAGTGACCTGAATATCCTGGGAGTTTATCTTCATTTTGTGCTTATGTATTCTGCTAGATATCCTATACAGGTTCCTATGTAGCTGTTCACTGTATTCCACAAAATTAATTCTATCAAGTGACATTATGCCATCTGTAAACAGTCAAACATCTGACTGGAAACAAACAACACAATAATTCATTAGAATAATGAAAAGAAATGGTCCTTATGGCACTATAGGTTACACTTTCACCTCTTTCAATATCACATTATCAGTTAATTTGGTATTTTTTTGTATTCTCTTGATCTTAATTCTGTACTTTGTAACCATTAGAATTAGAGTTGTGCCTGTGAACCTCTGTTTCCATATGACACTCTAGTTGTATTGCGTCATTTTCCACATGTAATTCTTGATTGTGTGATTCTCGAATTGAGTGTTTACTACTTTATTTGCAACATTCCAGCATCATTCTTTTCTCCTGAACATACATTCCATATTACGTTTCCTTTCTCTCCATTCTTGTAAATGATTGTATTGGTGGGTTACTGTCAGTAGTTAGGTTGTTTGCAGGTAAAATAATACTATATAAGAGGATAAAAATGGTTGAAGAGTGTGAACAACTGCAGGGTGATCTGGACAGGATGTATAGCTGGGTAGGTCAACCTTGGGTGAAGATAAATGCAAAGAGTAAGCTTGTTAGGTACACACATAAAAACCGAAAGACTGACTATGATTGTAGGGTGAGAAAATAATTGCCAGTTGAGGACTTGAAACGTAAATACTTTGGCATAGCATTTGATAACAAGCTCAACTGGATATGACACATTGGACAGGTAGTAAGAAAAGGTTTCCCAGGGCCGCATTTAAGCATAGGCTACATAGGCTGTAGCCTAGGGGCCCGCACCACAAAGGGGGGCCCGCACCACAAAGAGGGGCCCCTCACCACCCACAACCCTCGCCTGGGCAGGCAGTAGAGCTAAAAAAAAAAAGGTCGCCCATAAATTTTTTAGGTCGAATTTCGAAATTTAAGAATCCAGCCACTGCCGACAGGGGGCCCGAACCACATGTATAGCCTAGGGGCCCACAGAGCCTAAATGCGGCCCTGAGGTTTCCAAATCCTTCACTTTTTGGAGAGAGTGAGAATGGAATGTACTAGAGAAGTAAGGCAGCTGGGTTTTCCAAAAATTGCCCAGACCATTGCCTGATTCTGGTACTGTAATATTGGACCCACATTTTACGTATCAAATACAGGAGACGGAGGAAGTGCAAAGAAGGGCTGCTAGATTTATCTCTGAAAATTACCACAGAACACAATCATCAAGTGATATAATAAAGGAGTTGGAATGGGATTCATTGGAAGACATGAGTAGGGTCAAAAAAATCATGTGTGTATTCAACGCAGATATTGTGGTAGGAGAAATAGGAGAGGTCAATGGAAGGGAAAAGATGACTATGATCACAAATTGGCACTCAATTTCAGGCATAAGGGTGTGGCAAGATTTTCTCCTGTAGGTAAGAGGGGTCAGGGATTGGAACAGATTACTGAGTGAAATGATTAATAATTTACCAAAAACGCTAAAATAATTTAAAGTTAAAATTAGTAGAGAGAAAAGTAGAAGGGATAAGGGGAAAAATGGATGTGTAGGGTAACTGCCAATGGAGAAAGCACTCCGTCGCAATGAAATTCAGCATTAAAATCACTTATGATTACTAGCATCTTTGGTAACGTCAATTTAACACAGTGAAAATATAGAGAAAGCTATACATGATGGTTATGAGGTTTAGTGTTTATTGGAGCCATTTTCATGGAAGATGTTGGTGACTTCGTTTGAAAATAAACTTTTTTGTGTTTTATTATGTCGTTTGGACACCTCAAATGATATATCATTGTAAATCAAAATTCGCTGTTTAATTACTTGTATCTTTATCATACTACAATATTCACCTCGCCCCTTATTATTAGATTCTTCTCAGTCTTGCTTTAAGCTGAGTGACGTTTTTACGGTAAAATAAAGCTGCGACAGAAAAAATGATAGACTGATGTGATTAATATTCATGTAGTAATTACTGAGGTTACAAACAACATGCTGTTTATAATGCATTTCCTATAGCGCATTTGTTATGAGGTGTAATTATGCTAGGTATAATATGTGTTTCAAATTCCACGAAAGGAAATAGTTACAATGTTGTCATATTTAACACAGAATTTTACATCGCGTTTGATAGGGTAATTTACTAACGATTCAGAGACGAGTAAAACTAGAATCCATCGTAGGTGTTAAACAATTTAAAAGTAGGAATTATTCCACTGACTAATTTACCATTTGAAAGGTGCCATCGAAGTTTTTTTTCTGCTCTGCGTGTCACGCTCCACTACACGCAAAAAGAGTTTGTCAGTCTCTTAATAGCGTCGGGACAGTGGAATATTTGTTCCGCGTTCCGGCAGACGAGTGCCGCACGTAAACGCTGTGCCAGATTTATTTTTCAGTAAGTACCTCGCTCCCGCATTCCGAACACGTCACGTCGGCTCAGAAGCGTGAAATTCGCAGTTTTCCATCGTAATTGATTGTTATCGGTCCACTGGCTGGAAGTTAACATTTATTGGCGCGCACGGGTGGTTCCCGCAAGCTGCCCCCTACATTGCGTGTCCGAACGTCCGGTGCACTGGTTTGTGTTATTGTGAAACGGCGGAAGAAAAGGGTCAGTCGCAAAATGGAGGAATGTTTAATGCCAGTAGTAGCTACTCAGTGCCGCAATTAGTTTTTCCACAGGAAATCTGTGAGTACTAACTGATTAGAAGCACAACATATTCTTTAATTCACTTAAAGAAAACACGGTCGGAAACATGTCTGCGCCTTACATGAGAAAGTAATGAAGTTTCATCAGAGGCAATGGAACAAAATTTTTTTTAGAAGTTCACCCATCATAAATATTTTCCTTTTAATACCAGAAGTAATTGCCTATACTGACTTCTTATTTTATCTGTAGCTATGTTTCCAGCTGACAAACACAAATTACTGTTTTTATATGTATCTACTGGAAAAGTACCGATTCAGTAAACCATCTGTTTTCCAGGAGGGCGAATAAACTCCTTTATTCTAATTGTTTTGTGACCTGTTCTTTACGTCTTTTGAAATGACGAACCATTCTCTGCAATTTATGTTTATATAACTGGTTATGCATCTGAAATATTTTGAACATGATGTGGTGTTACAGTATTGATCAGCATGTCATCAATTGTATATTAGTAACATTCACAGAAACGTATATATTTAACTAGGTACTTGTGATCATGTATTTGTTAAAGTAATATATACTTCTGTAGTTTTTATCTGCAATTTAATGAGTCACACAAAATTTGGTAAGCACATGAATATATTTATCTGTCAACATTTGTTTTCTACTACAACAAATAATTATTTTATGATTGCCAAGTGTCTAATAACGCTCTGAGATTAGGGGTAATTTCATGTTAATTTTCTTTTAATATATCAGTAATCTGCTATTTGTGATAAACAACCGTAATAAAAGTAACACATTTTATTCGTTTTGAACTCATATAAATTTCTATTCCGTACTAAACGTGATATCCGTCAATTATTTGTTGCTTATGGGTTTGTGCTTTATCGACGTCGATATCGTTAGAGACGGGAAAGGAATGAGGTCAAGATCGTGAAGTAATCCTGCCATGTACTTTAGAAGAAACCCTTCCGGCATTCGCCTGGAGTGATTTCTGGAAACTAAAATCTGGATGACCGAACGGGGATTTGAACTCACGTCTTCCTGATTGCCAGGCTCCGAACCTTATTGCTCACCCAATGTGCACGGTGATATCTGTCGATGTCTGTTAAAGTAGACTAATATGAAAATTTCGCCTAGCGCAAGAGTAAGTAAGTAGCGGAATCACTACTGGGATCTAAGCTCCAACTATTTATTTTATTGAAAGAGATTTTCCTCATTACAGCGGTTTTACTCCAACATAACATAAAAAACTTAGAACACAATAGTCGACTTTACCATCTCAGAATATTTCTCCAGATAGAGGACTGTAAACAGCTGCAGGGTGGTCTGGACAGGTTATATAGTTGGGCTGGTAAACATGGGATGAAGATAAATGCAAAGAAGAGTCAGCTTATTAGATACACAACTAAAAAACCAAAGGTTGATTATGAGGTGGGGAAACAACTGCTTGTTGGATACTTGAAATATAAATATCTAGGCATTACATTTGATAACAAGCTTAAACGGGCAGGACACATTTGTCAGGTTGTAGGAAACGGTTTCAAAGTTCTGCACTTGGAGAGAGTGATGAGGGGATGTACGAGAGAAGTAAAGGAATTGGGTTATAAAACTTTGGTCAGGCCATTGCTCGAATATGGTAGCGTAGTATGGGACCCATATTTTGAGTATCAAATACAGGAGTTGGAGAGGGTGCAAAAAAAGGCTGCTAGATTTGTTTCTGGAAATTATCGCAGATTGCAATCAGTTACAGATATAATAAAAGAGCTCGAATGGGATTGATTGCAAGACAGGAGGAGGGTTAAGAGGATCATGGGAGTGTACAAATCCTATATTGGTGATGAGGCATGGAAAGATATTGCTGTAAGAATGAAAAGTAATGCATGTAAGGGAAAAGATGACCATGACCACAAGCTGGCACTCTATTTCAGGCACAAGGGTGTAGGAAGATTTTTTTTTTTTTTTTTTTTTTTTTGGGGGGGGGGGGGGGGGAAGCGTGTCTGGTATTTGAAAGAGAAGTGATGAATAATTTACCAAAAACGTTGAAATAAGTTAAAGTTTGCCGAGGGCTAATGTAGGTGGGTGCAGGGAACGGGGAAGATGGGTGGTAGGGAAATTGCCACGGGAGCGTGCGCTCCATTACAATTTAATTAAATATTATTGTGTAAGCTAACCTAAAATTTCACAAACTGCTTTGCGAAATTTCGGTCATGTGTACGTTTTTTTCTGAACCACAGCTTCTCATTGCTGTCTGTACATTTTGTAGCCAAGTAATAAGGGGTCGTCGTCTTTTTCTCCTTCGTTTACAAATGTTGGTATTCTTGTAATTTCGATTCTTCTTACATGGCCGTGCTGTTTATGGACTATATTAAGTAATAAATTGAAACAGATAAAACAGTAAGACGATTATAATTAGTCATGTTATGAAAGATACAGTTTTAGCGACGCGCCAAATATTTTTTTGTTTTTTTCGAAAAGTGTATTCGTCTTTTTCCATTGTAACCGAAAAAGGTTTGGACTGTGGTCGGATGGAAAGCAATGCAGCCGGGAGAAGTCTGAAGAGCGACTTGTCTGCTCTCGGCAGCCTCTCCAGAGTTTGAATTTGATCCCCGGAGTATCAATGCCAATATTTACTCGCTCCAAGTTTGTTCTTTGGCACACGCCAACTTGAAGAGCTAACTGGGCCGTCGCCGGGCCTGCAGGGCTGGTACCAACTCACCTGCGTCAGTGCATGAGTCACATCACGCACTCACTAGCACCGCACATCTGGCGAGCGGCTCCAAGTTGTGCATGGAATTTAAGAATGTGGAACATCATTTAAAAGTTTCAAACCTCATCCGCATGAAAATAAATATACATTTCTGGATGACCAGTGCGAAAGTTTCGCAAATAAACTACAACGAACAGCAAGGTTTTTGGTTTGTGGCAGGGTGAAAGAATAACCTGCTCGTTTATAACAATGGTTTATGTGTCAACTGAAATAGGAACGTAACAAAACACGTCTTAGAAAAACTTTTGGAGGCGTAAGACATACATACGACACCAACTCGTGGTAATTTACATTACTAAACAGAACCTTACTTAACAGAATTAAATATTCGAAAAGCTAATTACTGTAGAAAATCACACACAGTATACTGACATGTCTGTGGTGTGTGGTGCTGCTATCTAGCGGTTTCGTGGTCAAAGCACATCAACGGCAGCGAAACCAAGCGGCATGGCTCTCAACAGTTGTATACGCGTCACCTTCATAGTTAATACTGTTGCCATTTACAGGTTGACTTCCGATAAATTCCTTTCTCAATTTATGATTTAACAAATTGGAAACCTTAATCTTTAAAATGGTACCTTACTTATCGAATTCGGTTAGCTACGAAAGGTGATAAGTGGCTAGTCGCAAAAAAAAAAAAAAAAAAAAAAAAAAAAAAAAAAAAAAAAAAAAACCATTTGCAGTAAATAATGTTACTTTCTCCCTTTAAATGCCGAGTTACGAAATATTCCTTTCTTAATTTATGATCTTTCCGATCTTTAAAATGATATCTGATATGGAGTTTTGTTACGTGAGAACGAAAATAATATGCTCCCCCCAACCCCCCAAAAAAACAACAAAACAACAACAAAAAACGCCAGTGTGTGGCTGGAGGCGTTGAGGGACCAGGTTCGAGCCTAGTGTTTTGTTTCGTTTTAGTAACAACCAATTTAAGATTATGTAAACAGTTCAACATTAAGATTGCTGAGTATCCGAAGTTATTTTCCAGGATGGGTTAGTTCTTAGTTGTTAGTAGTTTTATTGGAATTTAGTGATTTTGGTCAGTAGGCTTACTATGTGTGACGAAATTCGGTTCTAAATTTGGAGTACTGAAATTAAACAGCCAGCACAGAGATGCAGCGGCTTGATGGCACCGAGCGTGGCGGTGTAACGGTTAGCGTTCTGGCCTCGCATTCGGGAGGACGGCGGTTCGAATCCCCGTCCGGGCATCCAGATTTGGGTTTTCCATGGTTTCCAAAATCACTCCATGCAAATGCCGGGATGCTTCCTTCAAAAGGCCATGGCCGAATTCCTTGCCCCCCATCCTTTCCCGTCTCTAAAGACCTCGCTGTTGAGAGACGTAAAGCAGTAAAAAAAAAAAAAAGGCTTGATGGCTAAGTAGTTAAGACGTCTGACTGGAGATCGAAAAGTTCCCGGTTCGAATCCAGTCCTCGGTGGGGATTGCCGTAGACCCTTAACCCGATTGTCAACTCAGACATAGCTTGCTGTGTAAAGTGAAGTATTCCTGAAAGCTTCATTGATTCAGATTCCACATTAAACCGTAGGTCTCATTTACCCGGTTAGGTAATGCCTCTTTGGAGAGTCCAACTAACCTTTAGGTAGAACAACAAGCTTAGCTTTTTCACAAAGGTGAAATACACGACAAATTGAAACTCTCTCTCGGTGTCTGGAATATCCTTTGCGGAATCTTGGACTAGGATTAAAGGAATAGCATGCTGTAATATTCGGTTTTGTAGTGAAACAAATGCTTAATTTGCTACAACCTACTCCAGATTTTGTACTACCTAATATTATATATCACCGTAGGAGCTAGAGTATTGGCTTGTAGGTCAGCGGTTCGAGTCCAACCTGAGCACGGGTGTTCAAATGTTGTGCGTGTCGTTTGTTGTATTCCATTTGAATTCTCGGAATAATCATTTGAAAATTCATAAATTTACAGATTGATCATACGTGAAACGCAAAACCTGACCGTATGGTTAAGAGACAGAAAACCAATAAATAATTAATTTAAAAAGCTTTTATAAATCCGAATGTTCGTTTTTTAGTGCTTCAGTTGTACAGAATTTGGTGAACCGATATGTTTGAAATTAGGAACTTGGACAGATCATTTGCCTGGTTAGCATATAGGACAGTTTTTATAGAAGAAAGCAATGTAACTGCTGATAAAAAAGATACTGAAATGTCAGCTTCTACTGATTCATGTCGAAACGACGAAAGGAATTTTTATGAAATTTGTAGGTTAGACTGTCCACGTCCCGTGTTAATACAGAGGATACATCTTACCCGAGAAACGATTAAGTTGTCAATTTGTTACTCAATCACGCTGAATCGGTTGAAACGATTAGAACGAAATTTATAACACCAACAGAGCTCTTTCCGGATTAGTACATATATGTAATAGAAGAAAAAACTATTTAATTATTTATTAATATTGCCTTAAGTCTGATATTTTCATATTATAAGAGTCTCCAATTGAATTTTATATCACGCTGTTGGTATCTCTTAAAGAATACCCAGGAAATTGATAGGTGGTGACTGTTGAATTTTATATTGCGATATAAATTCTTCTCGGGTTTGCCGCCGAATCACATTTTCTACTGTCGAGCTTTCGGCGACTTTCACTGCCGCCATCATCAGGTCTGTTGTATCCTTCAGATACAACAGACCTGATGATGGCGGCAGTGTAATTCGCCGAAAGCTCGACAGTAGAAAATGTGATTCGGTTCAGATACAACAGACCTGATGATGGCGGCAGTGAAAGTCGCCGAAAGCACGACAGTAGAAAATGTGATTCGGCGGCAAACCCGAGAAGAATTTATATCGAAGATACGCCGAGAAAGACTTATATCTCATATTTTATATTGCGCTTTGAAGTACTCGTTACAAATGATAAAGTGAGATCTGTGATGCTCTTATTATTTGTTGCTTGAACTTCGCCTTTTTATAATAAGGTACTTGCAAATTTGCTGATGTGGTTAATTTTAAAAAAATTAGGTTTTTTTGTGCAATTTCATTCCTCCCAGCTGAAGGCGGGGAGGCGGGCTGCTGGAGAGTCATGGAGACTCTTTTCAGCCAAACTACTCTACGGGGAGGGAAGGGGAATGGAAGGTCGGCCGTGGCCTTGTAGGGAACCATCCCGGCATTCGCCTAGAGTGGCTGAGAAAAACCACGGAAAACCTCAGCCAGGATGGCCGAACGAGATTTGACCCTCGTCCTCCCGAATGATAGGTAGGAGGCCGTACTGTAGCTCCTATCTGCAAGTTTATCTTTTGTTGGCAATTTCATCGAATGGCTCAGAAAGATATGATAAGTTCCAATGGCTCAGAGAGATATGATAAGTTCCAAGAAAAATTAGTGCTCAAAACAATACACTGCTTGATAAAAATAATAATAAAATACTGTGTTCCAAAAAAGTGTCTAACGCGCATATCACACGCGCAACATGTCGGTGACGCGAATTCATAGATTTACCCTGTAACGTATATACTACCACCCAAATTATACAGTAAATAGTTTTTGTAAATATTAATTCTTGTTAAACCAGTCAATGTATTATATGAATGAAATGTAATAATTTGTATAATGTAATTGCTCACAAATCCCACAGACTATTAATGATTTTAATATCCTTCGGTAGTTTTAACTTACTATAATCTTTGGTCCGCTGGCGCGGCCAAAGAGTTTACTTAAAGTCGCGCTCTGAAAGAGTGAGGTTGTTATCGCGGAGGATGTAGAGAGCGCGCAGTGTATCATGAATGCTGCAGCATTACTTATTCTTGTTCAATAATTATTCCTATTTGTTGGAGTGTATGTTGGTGGTTTTGTTAAACATTAAATCCAACCATAGTGAATTTTCATCAGAGTATTAATCTTTAATTAGAAGCTTTCACCTGTCCTCAAGTTAGATAATCTCCATACTACGTGCGCGGTCGAGAGACGGCGTATAAAGGGGCCACAAATACCGTGCAAAGACTTGTAGTAAGAAGTCGTCAATAATCGCGAAGCTCAGAGCAATTAATCCTCTGCAGGAGCAGTTAATTAATTAGGAAGGTTATATCTGACGACTTCTATCAAGGTAATTAAGGAGGTTATAACTGGCGTCTACTGACAGGCTGGTTATATCTGACTCAACCTACCAAGATTAATTAATTTTAGGTCGTTATACCCCCCAGTCTTCAGCCTCAAAAGAAGAGGAAATGAAATTAAACTTCACCAGTTCAGAGGGTACGTGATGCTATTTCATTCATAGCAAAATCGAATCAAATTTGCAATATACTTGGCAGTATGAGCCCACTTATCAGTATGACGTTGCACCCCCTCTGGCCTGGATATTTGCACTGTTTCGGTTAGTAAGGGTGCTACATAGCCACTGGCAAACTGGCCCACAACTGTTGTAACTGGTCCTTGATACCCTGGATACTGGGACGGTGTTGACGTCAAAGTTGGTCCCACACATGTTCTATCGGCGACAAATCTGGGGTCTTGCTGGTCACGGGAGTACCTCAACATCACGCAGACAGTTCATAGAGACGTGTGTCGTGTGAGGACGAGCATTGACCTGTTGATACTGTCTTATGATAGATAACGCTTGAGGACGCTGGATGTCCGTGACGTACCGTTGTGCCGTCAGAGTTCCCTCAATCACTACCAGCCGTGTCCTGAAGTCATGTCTGATGGCTCCCCCTAGGTTTGCCAGATGGCCGGGAAAATCCGGGAATGCCCCGAATTTTGTGTCTGGTCCCGTGTCCAGGAACTACTGTCCCGGAATTTTCGGTATACCAGTTTTTTTGCTCAAACTTTAAGATACCACGGTGGTCATGCCGCGCTCGTAATGGGAAGTAGAGGAATGCTCCACCTCACCGACGACCAGAGACTGTTCAACAATGACATAGTGCAATGCAGTCTTCACGAGTGTACCGCCGGATTGTTTTGTGGAAACACGATATTTCGACAGCTAGCTCCGCCGTCTTCTTCAGGTGTAGAGACATCTGCACTGGTCGGCTGACCCAGAGATACTGAGCCTCTGATACTGAGATAGTTCGGGTGCCGCTTTTTCTTATATACACGTTCGGCGGCTGCGTGGCCTCGGCGATTGCTTACTATGAGCCAGGCCCGCAACCACAACACAATCCGGGCGGTACAACCCATGAATACTACATTGCAGTCATACGCGGGGAAAGTCTTCGTTCTTACAATGACGTAGTGATTTTCAACCAGAGTTGAATTAATAATCTTATACTCGTGTATATACAAATAAGAAGCGTAGTGTTTTCCTAAAATACAACTTTTTTTAATTAATTAGAATATTTGTTCACTCCTTAAACATACCACTAAAATACCTTTTTTAACCCCTTAAATGTCCCGGAAATTATAATCCTGTATCTCCAAAAAATCTTTTCAAACACAGAAATGTCCCGGAATTATAATCCTGCATCTGGCAAAACTAGCTCCCGCACGCGATCACGTCAGGAGTAACACCAGCTGTGCCTCTCAAAAACATTGGAAAAATGGGACTTCTCCCTAAAGTCTCCACCATACATCGCTGACGATGGTCATCCGAGTTAGTGCAGAAACGCGAGTGATCGCTGAACGTAATGCGACACCATTCACCCGATTTCAAAACTTTTAATGCAACAGTCATCCCCAATGAACGAATGTTGGATAAGCGCAATACGTTCTAAAACAAACAAATGGTGCACTCTTCACTTAACCCCTTGTATTTGGGATTATCAGTGAATGAATGTCTTTAGACGACAAACATGAACTACAGTAAGGTGATATACGTCAGCTAAAATAACTCGATAAACAATTTAACTTTTAATATATTTTTTCTCGGGCTTCCAGCCGTGTTAAGATGTCACATTTGTGGGACGTTTCGAAGGCGTCCTTCTCTGCCTTCATTTCTCAACCAAATGTCAATGATTAACATTTGTCTGTTGACCCCTAAATTCATCGACCTGTTTTTCAAAGGGTTATGAGAGGAAGTAAGTTGATCTATCGGCGTTACTTGGCACGAACAATTTGACCTTATTTTCAGCTAACGCTCAATCAAGAATGTCGCATATACAGTGAAAAATTCA
Source organism: Vandiemenella viatica (assembly GCA_031002005.1). Classification (NCBI taxonomy): domain Eukaryota; kingdom Metazoa; phylum Arthropoda; class Insecta; order Orthoptera; family Morabidae; genus Vandiemenella; species Vandiemenella viatica. The sequence continues at coordinate 202,604,988 of JARYHS010012519.1, read as the reverse complement.
ATTTAGCCACGGCTCTCATAAATGAGTCAAAATTCTGATTATAAAGACAAGTTTCAGTTCTCAATAATACGAAGCCGTTGGTAATGGATAGTGATTTGTGGACGCTTCTGTCTTAGTTTTTCAGCTTTTCGAAGTTACACCAAAATTAAACATTTCTCATTTTGATCTTATCCTGCAACTTGTTGGAGAGAGTGATGAGGGGATGTACGGGAGAAGTAAAAGGAATTGGGTTACAAAACTTTGGTCAGACCATTGCTCGAATATGGTAGTGTATTATGGGACCCTCACTTTACATATCAAATACAGGAGTTGGAGAAGGTGCAAAGAAGGGCTGCTAGATTTGTTTCTGGAAATTATCGCAGAATGCAATCAGTGACGGATATGATAAAGGAGCTGAAATGGGATTAATTGCAAGACAGTAGGAGGATGAGGAAGGGTCATGGGAGTGTACAGGGCATATACTGGCGATGAGGCATGGAAAGATATTGGAATAGGTATGAAAAGTAGTGCATGGAAGGGAAAAGACTGACCATGACCACAAGCTGGCACTCGATTTCAGGCACAAGGGTGTGGGAAGATTCTCTTTTTTAGGTAAGGGTGTCAGGGATTGGAATGAGTTACCAAGAGAAATAATGAATAATTTACCGAAAACTTTGAAACAATTTAAAGATAAAATTTGTAGAGGGCAAAGGTAGGTGGGTGCTAGGATAGGGGGGAAGATGCGTGTGTAGGGAAATTGTCCACCGGAGCCTGTGCTCCATTGCAATTAAATTAAATTAAATTATAACCTCTCAAAAGCTGACGAAACGTTTTTACATGAATCGCGTTCAACTACATTAACACAGGCAAATACAGGATTGTAACTATTTCTGAGCATTACGATGCCGCATCAAGGTAAAATATACCTTACTTTATTTCTGGGACACTGAGATGTACAACTTGAACACTATGAAAATCCTTGTAGTTTGTATTTTTCGTGAATCTGTCTCTACGAAACAAAATTTCTTTCTCGCAGTCCTACGGTTTACTGCTAACTTTATAAAGCAGTTTAATGAGAATTCATTTTGAAATAATAATTTCGCAAACACTTTTGGAGCTATGATTTCATTGAAACAAATTTTGAGTTTCAGGATCAATATTTTGTAAAATATATTCTGATTTAATAATAATTACGTCATGAATTGAAACTTTAGCATCAAATTTCGCTGAATTATTTGGAAAAAGTGTCTTGTTCATCAAAATATCTTTATTTCAAAATTCGTTTGGGTGCTAGTGTGAGAACATGTCAGTGCTTGCGAATGGTTACGAGTCTAGAATAGTTACATATTTTGGGTTCAAAGGTCACGCCAGGATTGTCTGATCTGGCATCCTAAGCAAAATTTGAATAAAATCTCTTGTGTTTATAGGGATTTGAAAATGATGATAGAAGTATTGAACACAGACAGAGGCGATTTAGTTGATACCGAAAGATGGCAAGGTACTGTACATAACGTAGTGATTAGTGACCCAGCAACAGTGAACACGCAACCAACGTTAAAAAAAAAAAGAATACCAATATTAAAAATACTAAAATTCCTACTTTTTTACTTTTAAAGCTATTAATATGAAATCTGATGTCTGATTATATACTTACATACCTAATGATATCCGAGCATGTCACAGTAGCGATTCAAAAATGGCAACGATGGGAATGACTTCATTGAATCGTAAAGTGCAATTTTATTTTCCTTATTATTAGCCGTAATGATTTAGTATATATAGTATAGGCTCGCTTATCCGACGCAATGGGCAGCGGGAATGTCGGATTACCTGCAATGTCGGTTAATAGAGAAAGAAGAAACAACAATATCGTAAATGGTTTCTGGTGTCTTATCTATATCTATAAAACGAAAACCGGATATATTTTAAATATAAAAACTCGGAAACTACAGAGCAGATTTCGATGGGTTAAGAGTTCACCCACCAAGTTCGGTCAAGAAAAACATAAAGCAGGTCGCCAATTTTAAAGCCCCTATCTAATGCATCAATAACCACTAATAGTGTGGTGTACCATCGCTCCATATTTATTGCAGAGAGCCTTTGTATTTAACCTAGGACTTTGGTACACAATCTGCTATGCTGTTGATGAAATCGTGACTGAACAACATTTCTCCTGCCTCGGGAGATTGAGTCTGCTAACCTCGTTGCAGGAAGTCTACATCGGCCACGGAGAGAGCCGTTTTGGTAGGAAGATCAGAAACGACAGCTTCTACTATGATTTAGAGGTTATTCGCGTCTAATGCTACATTTATCGTAGTTGTTTAAACAGCAACTATCATGTTTCTTTAAGAAATGCTGAACACCAATAATAATGTTTCTGGAGCGGAGCCTCGTATTACTAGAGCCTGGAATTCTGGAGGACGTGGATCCAAATCCCTGTCCATCCTACAGATTTCGGCTTTCTAATCCAGGCGAATGCCGTGATGGTACCTTCAAAAGACCATGACCGAATATCTTCCCATTGCTTGACCACCATTTTTCTCGCGGCCATAGTAACGTCGACAAACCAAAAGGCCCAATAAAAAAGGTCTGCCCGACGAGATTTCACCAAGAGGGGAGGGAAGATCCATAGAAAGCTCACGTTAACATTTTAATATTTCGCAGATTTCCGCTCTTCAAGAGCAGTAGAACAAAGAAAAGAAAAAATTGTCTTCAGATTTACGATGTCAATCACGGGGTGAGGTCGGGGCGGGGAGTCCCCGACCAGATCTCGCTCGTCAATGGTATTGGGGGAGATTATTAGATTGTTTGTGGTTTAATTAATATGATAAATAAATAGTCCACCATACAGTTCAATTTAACATTCGTTTTTATTTTCAAAGAAACACGACTCAACGATACTGTTTACATGCATACATACAATCCAGAGATCGCATACAACACTTCTTCCACAGACAATACAGTGCTTGGCCGTCGTAAATTGAGTTGGTGGAAACTATAAACTAAAACTGTTTAAACTGTCTCGGATGTTCGCTTTATATAATCTCTATCGAAATTTCTAGAACACTTCAAAAGCTTCCGCCAGATATTTATCGAACAGTAACAATTACTTAAACAATTGAAACATATTAAAATAATCAGAATGAATACATAATCATTTACCATCATTACAAAATGGTCGGAAATGGAAATTAAATATACTTAAATACAAAATTATTCAAAGAAATCATTTTAAACTGTAACAAATTGTCCTTTAGACATCGTAAATTCCATTATTACTTGGAATTACAATCATTTAAACAATTCAATTGCATAATTCTGTTAATAAACATATTAAATCGCCTCTAAATAATTTCTTTTCATAAACATTGATTTACAGGAAATTGCAAAACAAACACACAAGATCACATTCAACCAAATTCCGGCCTACTACAAAGATTCACAAAATACAATTCCATTTAATTTTAGGTTTGAGGGTTGTTACAAGATCTCACCATGGTTAGGAGGGGATTCATATTTACGAATAAACTGCTCACGTAATTAATGGACGCCCCTTTGAAGATCCGCCAGTGAGGCTCAGTGCTCGAGGATGCCGTACACTGGATAGGGAGGATATAGTGAGGCAAGATTGAGTCCTGATCCGCGCATACCGCCCATCCTGACCGTGGTTTTTAGGCGATTTTCAGCAAAGATCAGGGCAAATGTCTCAACAGTGCCCTATCTCCACCTCAAACTACACATTACACAAACAAAAATACACTTAGCGCACACTGAACATAGTTCCACGTTTCTGCGACAGATGGCAACACATCTTTCCACCCCGGGAAGCGGCAGGTCTTACGAGAAGCCGGACAAATCCCAAACAACTGGCATCCTGAAAAAAGATGACCCTGCAATAGCAGCATGAGTACAAGGGAGAAGAAGAAAACTGTGATTTTCAAGGAACTAACTTCTCACATAAAATTTTGATTGCCTTATTGCTAAACTTAAAAAAAAAAAAAAAAAAAAAAAGATGTAGTTATCTTTTGAATCAAAATCTAGGGATGCTTTTGTTTTCTAGTAGCGAAACTTGTTATTCTACATAAAAAAGGGTATTAACTTCGTTATTTGTATGTTTAGTAACCGGTAAGTTCAAATCAAATTCAGATTTGAATGACCATTCAGGAACGGCGTATCTCAGAAAGCAGTGCGAGGAACGGAAAGTGCGCTAGCGACCGCTGCCACGGGGCGCGCTAACTTCTCGACTCCCTTCCCGTTAGTTTGTTATTGGTTTCAGCGACTCGTCCAAGTTCAGTGGTAAATAAGGACGCCGGGTGCCAGTCGACCAAGTTTCCCGGTTTATGGATGTTCTTCCGAAAGTCAGGCGATTTATACAGCACTAAAGTATACAGCGCCGGCCCTGCCACCTCAGCGTGGAGTGCGCTTGTTTACTCTCAGACGCGCGTTCCCTGTAGCTGTGGCTGCGTTTAATAACGTGCAATTACCTTACTGCGTTCGTCTCACCGAATACGCGAACAGTGTTGCACTTAATTCACCAGCCGAATTCCACTACAGAAAATAAGGACACCTAACATCTTAGCCCAGTAAAAAATTAAATAAACTAAATCAAACTCAAATAAATAAAAAAATATATTAAGTTCACAAAAAATTAAACTAAATTTCAATTAATCAACTTCATTTTGAGTTCTGTTGTTCCTAGTCACATTTCTGCACGTACCCCGAGATGTTATTTACGTCCAGTTGTTCTTTTAACGGAAACATAATTTTTATGCATAATTTCTAATAGCAGAATATAATTCTGCCGGGTTGCCTATCAAAACATGGCCACAAATACTTTTAATTAAAATTTCAAAAATTATTTTTTCAACAAAAAATTGTTATTTTTTTAAAAATCACAATTGATTTCAAAGAGAAACATATGCTTCTATAAAAGTGACAACAAGTAGGGATTGCATGCTCGGGTGGCAATTTCCCTAGTCATTATTCACCTCTTTTTTTTTTTTTTTTTTTTTTTTTTTTTTTTTTTTTTTACTATTTTAATTTTTATTGGCTATTTATTTTAATCCATGAATCCTTTATTTACAAACCGAGCGTGGTGGTGTAACGGATAGCGTTCTGGCCTCGCATTCGGGAGGACGGCGGTTCGAATCCCCGTCCGGGCATCCAGATTTGGGTTTTCCATGGTTTCCCCAAATCACTCCAGGTGAATGCCGGGATGCTTCCTTCAAAAGGCCATGGCCGAATTCCTTCCCATTCCTTGCCCCCATCCTTTCCCGTCTCTAAAGACCACGTTGTTAAAAAGGGACGTTAAACTGTTTAAAAAAAAAAAAAAAAAAATTATTTACAAAAAAAAAAAAAAAATATAGTCCCACTCCCATAGGCATAAAATCGAGTGCCATCTTGTGGTCATGATGATAATTTTCTCTCCATATACATAGCTACTCCTCATTTTCAGACTAATAACGTTCCAAGGCTGGATGCTGGATCACCAACATACTCGGAACTAAATGTTTAAAACGTTCGAAATTTCATTTTAAATATAATACCCTGCATAATATCCTCAATTAATGTTCTCACATTACCAGTTACTGTAATACTTTCACTCATTTACAGAAGTTACTCATTTCATTTACAACATTGTCACACATGTTCGTGGGATGACAACGGAAGACAGCGACATGGTAATGTCTTTGCTTTATTAATCCAACCTGCCGCTATTCAACACCGAACATTACCCAACAACCACCTGCTGTTGCAAATCATATTAGAATCTACCAGTTGTTTGACTCAGCAAAAATGGATATTTTGTTCATGTTATGCCAGTAGTTGTTTGAATTATTTTTGTTACTTCATTCGGTATGTTTATTAATGTATCAATGGAGCATATTCTTTCATTTTTCTTTGTTTGATTCTTGTCTTTTAAATATAACAATTGATTATTGTATATTAATAACGACACGATATATTAATTCACCTGAAGTTTACATAAAAATGCCATTAAATTTCTGTGAATTTGTCAATTTAATTTCGTATTTTAATTCATTAAGAGCTTCCTCATCCCTTCCACAAATTATATTATTTATGTTTACTAATTATGAAAAATGATTATTTTAAAAGGAATTATTTTTGAGAAAATAATACCAAACAAGGAAAATGATTAGAATTATTAACTTCAAATTCTTTAAAGAATAATTTTAGGCTGTATCATTTCAAAATGATATAATGATTGATATGCCACAATATTTAAAATAAATTTATTCGTTTCTTTAATAAAAACGAACTTGGTTACTGTTAGTAATGTTAATTAATGGGAAGTGGATCTGAGAGACATTTCATCACGCAGCAAACCCGTAACATTCAAAGTCGTTCATCAAGAGTGCGCGCTGCGACAGTCATTTGGGTGGTTGTGAAAATAAAAACGGCCGATAGATGGCACGCGGCGCGCACTAACGTTTTTGCGGTCGCCTGGCGTGAGGCGAGTGGGGCACGGGGTGCTGATTTGTAGCGGGCAGCAGTGGCTGTTTATGTAGCTGCGGTTGCTCGCATGTTAGCTCAACGGCCGAGTTTATTTGCGCCGACGTGCTGCCTAATTTAGTGCAATAACGACTTCGCGGGAGAGTGCAGCAACATTCTGATCTGTTTCATTAACCAAACATATACCGTAACAAAACTTTCTTTCACACAGTAAGTTAAATGAGATGAATCAGTTATTCGAAGGTTTGCTCCAGAAGTTTTAAGATTGGTTCGTTCCTGGTGATCATTAGGCCCACATATCAGATTTTTTTTTTTAATGCTTAACGTCTTTTAACAGCGAGGTCTTTAGAGACGAGAAAGGATGGGGGGGGGGGCAAAGGAGTGGGAAGAAATTCGGTCATGGCCTTTTGAAGGAAGCATCCCGGCATTTGCATGGAGTGATTTGGGAAACCATCGAAACCCAAATCTGGATGCCCGAACGGGGATTCAAACCGCACGGCCAGAACGCTAACCATTACACCACCACGCTCGGTATGTCAGATAGTATGGAAAGAGCAATGCTACGGTTTACAAGAAGAGACAGAAAAAGGGCCATCTACATGCGTTCCAGGAGCGGATCCAAGGGAGAGGGCTAGGGAACTCAAGCACCCCCCTCCCCCCCCCCAAAGTATTTAGATTAACCACCGACATCGTAATTTTTTAGCTTTGGAGACCATTTTTTTTTGGTGGCATGACTATAAAGCCTACCGTTACCCGACTCCAGCCCCCCTCCCCCAAACGAAATCCGCTCAATCCCTCCCCAAACCAAAATCTGCTCAAGCCTCCCCCCCCCCCCCCAAACTAAAATCCTGGATCCTCCACTGTCGTTCGATAACCGAAGTGACAGACATCTTAGAAAGAGTGACGACCAAATAATGGCAATGGGCTGATCATATTGCTCGAAAAAGAGACGACAGATAGACTACAGCAGTTCTGGATTGGGCAAAAATTATGTAGCATTATCTTGTAAAATTTAGCTCATCTGGATTAAAGAGGTTGCATCCTGAAACAAGGATTGGCAAAGCTATATATATATATATATATATAACTTAACGGTTTGATTAGATACACAAGAGATTACTTAAATACAACACACGCTTCAGGATAGCTTTACACAAGTGAAAAAGCACAAGCAGAGTTTTCCTCTTGGCATTAGTGAAGGTCACGTGACTTCTTGTCGCTCAGCATTCTTGCTCAATCCGGTCTAACCAACATCCCTAGGCATTTCCAGTGTATTAATAATTAGGTCACACTATATATACGTAAAAAGTAAGTATCATAATACTTGCAGAAACCTGTATACCTAATGGTATAGCCTGTTCAGTTAACAAAGGTGGCTGAAGGTCAGTCTGTTCTATCCCCACTCCACTGCCCCTACCCCTTCATGCGAATCGGTAATATACAAGTCGCAAACCTGGACACAGCGGTCAACTCGGAGAAGTAACAGGGGAGGGGATGGTGAGGTGTGGAGAGGGGGGCCAGGCGAACATGACCTCGAGCGGCCAGTTTGGAGTGAACAGAGTAAAATAATAAGGTGTGAAAGCGATAATTACGATAGCAGCAAGCCGTTTGTTTGAGACCTTTGTGACGGTATTGTTGGTCACACTGGCTGTGTGAGGTCCTGCATGTTCGGCTCCTACCGCGCGGCAGTTATGGCGTTGCCAACACCGGGAAACGAATGGCAATGACAGCGCGCGGTACCGCAAATGCTGATCTCATATTCCGCTGCACCGCCCTCGTTTATTTCATCTATATTACCCGGCCGTCCGCTGCTCTGAAATTTCATGCTGCGGTCCGTTCGTTAACATAACTAACCACACGGCCATTCACGCGAGAGAAGCCGCAAACGCTAAACTGTTGTTAGCTATCACGCACGACTAGCTCCGAAATGGCGGACGGCGTCGATTCAGAACGTAACAGCATAACGCTTGCTCTTCTTTTGCGGGAAATTCATGATCGTGATACATACTAAACTAGACGTGAGGTAGTTATCACATTGCCAGCTTGCTGCCTGATGTGAACCTAACGCGGACCAAGTGCGAGTGAAAATATCTGAAACAACAACTGTAAAATACTGGCAATTAATACGTATTCAAAATTTGTTTCCATTCTTTGACAAACGTTCTTCCCTCATTAATATATTTATCTGCTTGTTACCGAAATTTCTCGGATGTTAAATAGGAAAAGATTGTTTTTTTAATGCGGAAAGTTTAACTCCCATGGCTCTTGTCCATCATCTCAAAATTTAAAAAATAATAATAAAAAAAAAACTAGAACTTTATTTGACGGGGGCGTCATTAAAGAGTTTTCAGCAAAAATTCTTGGTTTTTATTCTACACAAAATCCTAACAGCGCTTTTCTATGTTATGAATTTTTATTTTTACGCCCCGCGACATGAATGAATGAAAATAATAGGAATATTACAGACCTGTTGTTAGAGAAAGGATTCTTATTGTACAGGATACATTGCTTCCTCAATATTAATACGACTAGCTTCAAAACCCATCAAAAATGACGTGTTCAACAGAATGTTCTTGCAAATCATTCATTCTGCTTGGTTGTTATAAAATGACGCCCAATGAAACTTCTAGTGCCTTACGCTGCAGCAAACAGTTCATTTGTAATCCTGGTCCAGGTTGTTTTTCTACCTTACCGCAAACTCTGCTAATATTGCCGCTAGAAAATCAAAGCTTCTGTCACACGCTAATTACTACATTCACTGTATTGCGTGATAGTATCAAACCGCATGAGATATGAACTTGACCCAAAATCTTTACGAGTTGTTACATTTTACTTTTTTGTGATTTAGGTCCATGTTACAACGTTTGAACGGCTGACGTAGTTACATGCAACTGAAATATCGTGTCAAAGAAACTTTAAAAATAAATTTTCACAACTTACAATATAGCGAATAATATTAGTTTTAATAGTAGTCTAGACCTCATTGATCGCGATCAGTGTGGTATTACTTTCCTTCAAATAACATAATGTGGCCTTCCGGGAAATAAATTATTAAAAAAGAAAAAAAAAATACTTATGCCCTGCTGTAACGTCAAATGGCAGTTGTCATTTGGAGCCAGGCTAAATTTCAGTCTAATCAAAACTTCCACTCTCATTGTCGCCCGCCAATTAAAACATTTATCTTACGTATCTATGGGTTAAGAATTTATTGAAAAAATCTACATTGAACTAGTATAAATAAATAAAAAGCAACTAATAATATAAATGTGTTAATTTAAATACAATACATACCTTTCTTTCACTGTTCTGGAAACTCATTCCTTCGCGCAGGAATGCCAGGGAATTTTTTACTATTTGTTTCGGTAATCAGAGATGAATATCTTAGCGTAAGGCAGATGAGAACAGTCGAAAATTAATGGACAGAGAGAGAGAGATTACTATGAGACGCACAAAATGTAGTATTTCGTACGCAGAAGTAGAGAAAGTTTAATGTGGAATTAAGTCGGAGGGCACAAGTATGCACATACTGTGGAGTAACGCACTGTTCGACCAAGTTCGGTTAACAACGCCAGACAAGCAACAAGAACTTGGGTCCGGGGATCAGCGAGGTGGGGGTTGCTTCCCCTTCTTCCTGTGTTTAAGACACTGTGCGGGGATCAGCATCCGCCCCTGCGCGAGCTTTGGAAACTTTTCACCTCACAACTGCGCGCGGAAAGTCTGGGCTCTGGGGATCAGCAAGCTGCGGCAGCAGCCACAAACGGGGCCTCGGGGGAAACTTCGGCAACCATCGAGGTCGCTACGGCCAGGCTTCTCTGATAAGAGCTCCGGCTATTTTCGGAGCAACAACTTCAGAAATACGTAGAACCACACAACAAGCCTCACGTAATATTTTTGAAAGTCATCTAAAAATCATCACAGTTTACGTACATAACAATATATCAAACTGTTTGTATACAGGCAAAGAACCAACATTTAAAATATTACTTGCGTAGAAGCCGTGTGAACAATACTGAAATGCACCTGGGGTCGTCAACAAGGTTATATAAACATTCCCAATTAATTCTAGATTCAAGAGGGGGTAGAAAGAAATGATGCGCACTAATGAGTTAAAGCATTATCATTAATCAAACTTCAGAAGGAAAGGAAGTGATGCAAGAAAACAGGAACGCAGATAATATGAGTATAGTGGGTAGCAGCACCCACTCGGGAAATTGCGAGTGGATACTGCTGCCCACCAAAAATTACGAGGAATCGAGAGTTCAAAGAGAGAGCAAACCAACTGAGCCAAGAATTATATGTCGTATCGCGGACCCCGGCAGTGCAGGGGTAGCGTGCTTGGTTCGCGTTGCATTGGTCCCCGGTTCGAGTCCGGCAGAGGGCCTGCCTGGTTTTAGTTAAATGTTGAGTTCGTCTTGCGTCATCGTTACCAATCTATAGGGAAATAAGGTGCTCCGACGATTGCTTAGAAATTTTCGATTGGTGCCGTAATTGGCAGCTTACACTTAATTGCAAAAAGTGCAAGGCAATGCGGGTAAGTAACAAGTAGAATCAGTTTGTTCACGAGTACAAAATAAACAATTCAGCTGTTGACACGGTTGATTCCGTGAAGTATCTGGGGGTGATAGTACAAAGCAACATGAAATGGGACATGCACATAACTTCCGTCGTAGGCAAGGCTAATTCTAAATTACGATTCATAGGTCGTATTTTGAGGAATTGTAATGCTCATACAAAGGAGATAGCGTATAAAACACTAGTGCGTCCGCATCTGGATTACTGTTGTGGGGTTTGGGATCCGTATCGCAAGGTTCTGATTGACTCAGTTGAGAGGGTGCAGAGGAGAGCCGCTAGATTCGTGACTTGTTGTTACAGCCCTTATGAAAGCGTCACAGAATTGATACATAGATTGGGCTGGGATAGTTTGGAAGACAGACGACGTAGCTTGCGTTAGAATTATTAAAGAATATGCGAAAAAAATTAAATTTCGAGTGCAATGAAATACTTCTTCCGCCAACCTATTTAGATCGCAATGATCGGAGGGATAAGATTAGAGAAATAAGATGCCGTACTGATGCTTATATGTATTCCTTCTTTCCTCGCACTATTCGGGATTGGAATGGGTGGGTTTAGGATTGGTGCTTAGCACCCTCTGCCACCCACAATGTTTGTGATTTGCAGAGTATGAATGTAGATGTAGATGTAGAAAGAAGGAAAATATTCACACTGATAAGAAATCTGTACATTGTAAGAGAGACAAGCACGTTGAGCTGGCTTTAAGGCTAACATGGCCTAATGCCATTTCTTTTTAAAGAGTTCTTCCACCCATAACCCAAGATAAACGATGGAGCCACCGTTTGCCAGTTAGAAATAGACATAATGGCTGTGGCTCTATCCCCATACTGATATTTATCTTTATTCAGCCATTGAAGCATGGGCTGTTATATACGTTTAAAGGACAAACACATGCATTCATTCTGTGAGCATGCGTCCGTAGGTGTATTTTGCTTGGAGGTTCATGGCGTACTTGTTCTGTATTACGATTGCAAATTTAATAAGGTTTTTGAAATTGGTTAGTGACAATCAAATCTCTTGAACCAGTAAGAGAAAATTATAAGCAGGTAATGCGACTTTTATACGGTCATTCTGTAGCTACAATAGTAGATAGCACTATTGCTGCTAAGGCTTCTGGATTTTACTCCTACATGGAATCGTTGTAGTGTTTTTTCTGTTTAACAGGAATGGTAGAAGTTTTCAGTCACGCAGAAATTTTGAATGTGGAGCTACAGAAATCGAATTTAGGTGTCTCTGAATCGTATGAGAAGATGTAAGCAGCTACCGATGTTTTTTGCTGTTCTCGAGATTCAAAATTTGGTGCAAAAGTGTACTAACTTCTAAATCAAAGAACCGCAAGTCCCGCATCAACCTAAAATTTCCAAGCGCCTCGACCAAGTTAAGAGCGAAAATCTCCAATTCAAAACACCTCAAGATTTTTAACGACAATCTTATTCTGAAGTTTATCACCAAGTACTTATGTCATTAAAGAGATGATTCGACAACGATTCCACCCATTTCTTCGAATCGTTAGAAAAATTTGCTTTAGGACTGCCCACAAATGTTGAAATACTTATAAATGAAGTTTTTGGCTTTTACGCCAACTGAAGAATTACGTAAGATCACCAATTTTGCAAGATCTATTCAAAAACATCGCAATACAACACGTAAATAGTAACCTCACTGATGAGCTTGATTTTGAAAAAAATTAGTGAATCAATTCATTTCAAAAAAATTAAGCGCAGTACAATTAATATTGAGAAATAATAAATTTAAATAATATTAGTGAATTTTTAATATAATTGAAATATATTATTGAATAAATAATAGAATTAATTAAAATGTTTTTGCAATTTTTTTCCCTATGAAGTTCTGTTACGAATTTGTTTGCATGAATATAACTATTATTATTAATAAAGATCTTCTTCTTCCTGTCCGGTATTAGGCCTGGTGGCCTGTTACCGTCTCAATCCATCTTCTTGGTGGTCTCCCTACATCTCTCTTGCCTCTGGGATGCTATTTGAGAATTTTCCGTGGTATCCAAGTCCGTCTTTATCCTCAGTACATATTCTGTCCAATATGTTCTGTAGGTTTGCACAGTTTGGAGAATTGGTTTTACTTTGAGTTCTTTAAGGATATCATCAGATCTCTTTCTGCCTTGTAATGTGTAGCCAGTTGTTCTCCTCATGAATCGCATCTCAGATATGCAGATATGCAAATAACATCTCCCCCCCCCCCCTCCATTTTTGTCGGTATACCCATCCCGACCTATCACGATCCGCCGATCCTGCAAAGAAACGGAAGAAACAAGACTACTCCTCTGCGTTTACCTACCCGTTCCTTTGATAGTTTATCTGCGAATTAAAAGCGCAAATATAAAATTCACCGAGACGACGCGATGTCTCGGGAAAAGCTAGTTACGTAAATAACAATATTTTTCTACGATATTTGTGTCGCGAAATTATTTAAAATAGGCTAGCGACGATGAAATAGGAAATGTAATTCATCTGCGAAGTAAGATAAAAAGCCCTGGTTTTATCCTCCCAGGAACCTAACAAGAATGACAGGTCTAAAGGATCCAAAAAGGGCTATTAATACAACATAACCTCAACCGGCAAGAAAAATCCAATACTACTGCTTGTGGCTTCAGTGAAGGGAGTCACGTTCGCTGAATAGACATTCATACGGCGACTCATGACAGGTAAGTCATTAGTGTAGCCACGTACGGCAAATAATCTTACGGTGGCCGGACAGGATATAGAACCTACGCCAGCCCTGAGTGTTAAATGCTCACCAACCAGACTTGGTGTAGAATGAGGAAAGTTAAATAAAGTGAAAGACAGGAATAGTTTCAAACAGTGGTTATTTTATCTCATCGGCTATGGAAGTTGAAGATCTATAATATTCTCTCTCTACCTGTCATCTTCTGACGGTTATACCATCTAACATGATAGTGAATACGGGAAAATTATGAGAATATGCTGTAGCTGACAGTAAATCTGTAATGGTGTATTAATTAATATACGAGTACTATCATCGTCCATAAGGGACCGTGCACAAACTACGTGGCTCAGTCCAGGGGGGAGGGGGGGGGGTGTGGCTGGGAAGGCTACGTGGGGGGAGGGGGTTTCCGAGCCAGGCCACGTAGCTTTCATTTTATAACATTTTTCACAGTTAAAATGAGGAACAGAACACACAACAGCTTGTGAATATTTATTTCCCTCATTTAATTATCTTCGTATGTAATTTACAATAGTCTGACAAGAGAAATTAGTAAAAACTGTGTTCTGAAATCAAAATGGAAAAGAAGCTACGTGCTACGTGGGGGGGGGGGTAGAGGCAAAAGTCACGTAGGGCTACGTGGGGGGGGGGAGGGGGGTTCACAGGAGGCTGTAGCTACGTGGTTTATGCACGCTCCCTAATTATCTGACAATGAGCGTATATCTTTCGAATAGGTTTAGTTACAGTTAGTAAGTCCTAACTAGTGTCATATTTGCCAGCGGTACAGTATATAAAGACGCAAGGAGATTGCGACAAATCATCGACAGATTGCTTCTGGGCCGACAATGTTAAATGCATAGTCTTTACACTAAAAGCGGTCGTAGATATTGTGTTTAGAAAGAAATTCCGAATTCACATTACTATGTCTCTAAAACCACCAATTTTCCGTCGAAGAGTCTTAGCATTTCAAAGAGTTGGGGTCAGAGATTCGATTTTACATGCCTCCAGCTCTGTTCTGCCTAAACAAAATCGTCGAACCTCGATTTTCAATAGATAGTGTAGGACGAAGCAAATAGCTTAAAAGAATCGTCTTTCAACACTGATATCTGAGTAACGAAATTTCACACAAAAAAGAAAACTTTGTGGCCTCCAAATTTAGAGCATGGATAAAGCGCCTCGGAAATATCTGGAGCTAATCGCGAATGTTATCTGTTTCATCTTATCTAACGGACCTTGGCACTGAAGTATTGTCGAAAGCTTCTGTGCTTCAACTGCGCAACACGAATTCCAACTAAATACTAAATAAAAACTGCTTGTATTTTATTAATTTTAATTGCGATGGAGCTAACGCTCCGGTGGCGCCTAATCACCCCTTTTAATATAATTTTTTAAATTTTCTTTTATATTTAGAGCGTTAAATTCATCTCCCATTTACTTTTCCAATTTAAAAACTTTAATTTTATATCTCTTAAACGCTTTTGGTAAATTATTCATCACTTTACTTGGTAATTTGTTCCAATCCCTGACACCCTTACCAACAAAAGAAAAATTTTAAAGAAAATTTTTCCACTCCCTTATGCATGAAATCAAGCGCCAGCTTGTGGTCATGGTCGCTTTTCCCCATCCATGCATTATTCCTAATTCTTTGACCAATATCCTTCCAAGACCCATCACCAACAAATGCCCTCTACAATCCCATTACTCTCTTCATCCTCCTCCTTTCCTCCAGTGAGTCCAGCTCCTTTATCATATCAGTTACTCACTGGGTCCTGCGTTAATTTCCACAAACAAATCTAGCTGCTCTTCTTCACACACCCTCCAACTCCTGTATGTGATAGCCAAAATGTGGGTCCCAAACAACACCACTATATTTCTCATACAACCTGCTTGTTTGTCTTCCTTCTTTACTTTATTCAATTAATTCATGTGAGAAAAATAATGAAGGAGAAGAGGAACAGTAATAAAAGACAAAGTACCATTGTAGGAGATAAGTAGGCCTATTTGGTGGTAACTTAGGAGGATTCTTATCAATAAAATTCGGTTTTCAAACAATTGTTGTATTGAATAGAGATCCAGACCGTCATGTGGATATTTTCACTGTACTTCCAATGATGGTGCCCCACACCATGAGGACGAAACGAATCTAGGGAATTAAAAAAAAAAAAAAACAATTCACATCATTTGTAGACGAAATTTTATTTATAAACATTCATTGATCAGCACTTGCGGAAAAATACCTACAACCAGATTTAATATTGATGAAGATGATTAATTTATGAGATTCATCAAAACTCGAACGGAGAACTTCTGCGAGATAGACTGGCCAAAGAAGGAACTATACATCAACCGGCGTCAAATTAGGAATGGAACATCCTTGATAAAAATCGATATTTCCATTCCAATTTTTTTCAATAAAAGATTTCCCGCAGCTTTCTGGATAAGAGCAGCACCATTTTTTTCTTAATTTTGTTAATTTATTTTGACGTTTAATTATGATAGTCTTCTAGTTCCATTCAATTATGCATCGCCTATTGGCAGAACTCATGAACAGATTGCGTACTACATGATGTGTATCTTAGTTTAGACCTGGAATTCGAAGATCTGCTGGTAGGTGGTTGATACTTCTATAAAGCAATTAAACCACAGAAATGTTTAAAAGTTTAGTTGGTCCTCTTCCTCAAACTAAAAATTACCCATCAACGTAACACAAGTGTAATACGCCATGGCACTATGGATGGGAGAAAAAAGTTAGAAGTGAAATGAATTTCTTTTAAATGCTGAAGAATAGTGAAGCTTCCAATATCTATTAAAGAAAAGAATAGACCAGTTAATTGAGCACATTTTTCGGTGTGATGGTTAACGAAGAGAATGATTGAAGGAAAAAATCTAAAAATTGTTACATACGAATTAAATAACGTGAAACGTAAACTGCGAGTCGTACTTCAAAATGAAAACTATAGAGGAATATAGAGCTACTGACAATCAACTTGCAGATTGCTAACTAAGAGAGAGGAGATAAATGGAGAAAAGATAGATGGAGCGCCACAAAGAGACACCTGTCTCTACGGGAAGTGATATTAAGAAAATGAAGCCAAAGAAGAACGTACACACACGCTTCAGAATGAGCAACTATTGAACTGGAGCATCTTTACCCCTTCTGTCAAGATCACACACAACTGATCTTTCATTTAATTAATTTTATTTAATGAATATTGTCTCATCTCCTATTACCATTTAAATCTGTGTGTTATAAGTTTTCACAACGTAGTACTATAGTTAATCTTTGGGGTGGTTAAATATTAGCAGGGACTGGCCTGTTGGATCAGCGTCTAACTGGAGATTGGAAGGTCCTCGGTTCGAATCTCTCTGTCGACTGGGATTTTCATTGGACATTAACCTGACCTACACCTCTGGCACAGCTTGCTGTGTAAAGTGAAGTGCGACAGAAAGCCCTGTACCCGGTAGGATTACCGGGTTAAGTAGGGACGAAAGGAACTGACCACCTTACCTCCAATACGACGCTAAGTATACTTCCTTCGAGTGGGTCCAACCTGCTTTGGGGTTGAATACCAAACTTAGATTAAGTTAGAAGTTGTATCTTTGAATAAACGGAGAGAGTGTATTTGTAAAGGAATGCCCATTAATTTCGTGTGCTCAAACAGGGAGGGGGAGGGGGGGTTGAAGCAAATCTCACGACAACTTTTAATTTCAGATTGCCATCCTTCAAACAACAGTAGATATAAAAAAAAAAAAAAAAAAAAATAGGCCTCATTGAAGGAAGAGTGTACGAAACAGAGAAGAACAATGGTCCATAAAAACTGTCGTCATCTTCGGGCCAGATGTGTAAATTATGTGTCATTAACCACTGAAGAAATTTGAAGGATTGTATTAATTTGATTCTAAAATATTGTTATTATGATTCACCTTCCTGGAGCATCGGTAGTAAATTCGTTTCAGTAGATGACTGAATAATTTCAGTGTCCCTTGGAATCAGCATCATGTTCAGGGCCAACGAGTGTTGTGTAATTAATAACTGTGGAAGAATTGGTTTGACAGATGATGAGGTTAATGAAGGGGAGAGTCGCACCCTTCTAAGATATCATAAGCACAGAAGATGAGGCGACATCAGTAAAGGAATTTCAATCGTCGGCCACCAGCATTCGTTTGATCTTTTACTCACAGCATTCTTATGGTTTTACGATTCGTCGACGTTGAGGTCATTAGAGGCGGGAAAGGACTGGAGGCAGAAAGGAATTCGGCCATGGCCTTTTGAAGGAACCATCTCGGCATTCGCCTGGAGTAATTTGAGGAAACCATGGAAAACCCAATTCTGGATGACCGGACGGGGATTCGAAAACGCGTCCACCCGAATGCGAGGCCAAAGTCGAATCGAGGCCGTGTAACTGGAATGCATTCGCGCTTAGTCAAAACAAAGGGATCAGCCGTGATATCTCCTGTTTCAGACATTAGCAGCCAGCCAATGTCACAATTAATCTACATCTACATCTACATCTATACTCTGCAAATCACGAATACTGTGGGTGGCAGAGGGTGCTAAATACTGTAGTGGGTGCCTTGGTGGGCAAACTACGTTACAATTATCTTTCATACCTTTATGATTAATAATTGTGGATTTTTAATTTTGATTTTTATGAAGGAGTGAAAATTTATTAATTTTGCAAGAATCTCGACGTTAGTTGGAATTTAGGAAAAATTGTCACAAGATGACATTTATTTTCTTATCACTGGCGATAACAAGTCTGAGCGAATTTACCGTTATCATTAACACAAATTGACAAAATCATCAAAGCAACGCTCAGAGGTACAATTAGCCGTCATGAGCAAGCAAACAATTGTATATTTACTTTTAAATATATCTCAGAATCAAAATGCAAGAAATAATGACAACTGGAAACAATGAAAAATACAAGTTATGACGACCTCAGACAAAGGCATCATAATACTGTGACTTTACAGTTAAAAAGACAATCATGGGCGCCACGAATGAACAATATATCATTCGAAAATAACTAGTTCTGGCAAATTATTCCGCTAGCTCAGGGGTTTTTACAATTACAAAGTGAGAACATGGATCTATCCTCTCAAAGTCGCTTAAGGGTTCTGTTTCACGGAATGCACAATCAGATGGCTTGGTTGTAATAAGTTACCATTGTAGTTCTGCGTCTGATGTCTGCGGTGGTGGGAGCGGCCCCACGGTATGTGAGACTATCTCACAAGTCAGCTACAAGCATCTCTGGTCTGACAATGCGCGTCATCGCATTACTGGCGGTGTCGCCGTGACAAGCCTGCTCCAGCAAGGCAAGCTGGCAGCCAGAAATCGTACAACGGCAGTTCGCGAGAGAAGCCAACTTTCCAAGTCCACCTCAGACTAGACTCGACTAGAATCGCAGGCAGAATGTCCAGCTCCTCGCTCTTCGGTCCACGAGGAAACTTCTAGTTCCGAACCTTGCAGCCTCGAAGCTCACATATAACAGAAATTCCCAGGATTTTAAGTTATACGCTCATTTGGATTGGAAATCCAGGTCGGCACCTAATGTCACGTGATATCCCCGATATGTGATTCGCCCAGCATATCTAACAGAGGTCGGACATATTCGGCTAAGTTCGCCGGGGTGAGAGCACATTCGGGTGTCGGACGGCAGACATTTCCCGCCGGGTGAGTGACCCATCCCCAGGGAGCAGAGTGTGTGGTCCGGCAAAACCCCAAATCCGCGACGTCCTGTCGCCAAAGTTCGTGAAGACCAAGATTAGCTTCAAGCCTACATAGCTCAATAATTCTTGAATGTTCGCTTTACCAAGATACACTGTATGTTCACCATTTCACTACAGTTCTCACTTGGAATCTTGCGTACTTTATAAAATTACAACAAAAATCTATTTAGGTGGTCGCCCAAGATTTATGTAAATTACCCTAACATTATGACATATACTATAATAAAAATGCACCTTGTAACGTGGCGACAGTGCGGCTCGTTACAGTACCAATCCTAATTTTGCGCATTCCAATCCTTAACAGATCGAGGAAAGAAGGAATACATAAATTAATCAGTAGGGCATCTTATTTCTCTAATCTTATCCCTCCTGTCATTGCGACCAAATAGGTTGGCGGAAGAAGTATTTCGTTGCACTCGTAACTTAAAGATTTTCGCATATTCTCCAGCAAATTCAAACGAAAACGACGTAGTCTGACCGCCAAACAATCCCAGCCCAACCCACGAATCAGCTCTGTGACACTTACGTAAGGACTGTAACTAGCAGTCACGAATCGAACGGCTCTCCTCTGTACTTTCTCTAATGTGTCAATCAATCCCTTGCGATAAGGATCCCAAATTCCACAACAGTATTCCAAATGCGGACGCACTTGGAATAAGTCAGATTCGACAACAATGGACTGAAATCGGTAGTCATGAGTAACGGTTGCGCCAACTATTCACGAAGTTGAATTTGACGCCCCCACCGAGCTTGGTGGTATAACGGATAGCGTTCTGGCCTCGCATTCGGGAGGACGGCGGTTCGAATCCCCGTCCGGGCATCCAGATTTGGGTTTTCCATGGTTTCCCCAAATCACTCCAGGCAAATGCCGGGGTGCTTCCTTCAAATGGCCATGGCCGAATTCCTTCCCATTCCTTGCCCCCCCCCCCATCCTTTCCCGTCTCTAAAGACCTAGTTGTTATAGGAGACGTTAAGCAGTTAAAAAAAAAATTGACGCCCCCAGAACGATCTGCTTAACTTAAATCTAGGAGTCCTCGCTCGCTTATGAAATTAAATGATGCTGTTAACAGAAATCTAAATTCACATGTTGAAAGCTCATAATGAATGCAAATATCTATTTTATTGATTGTCATTGTTTCCTTCTTCACAACGCAGTTCGTGTATTTCAGTAATTGTTTTATGTGGTTGCTTTTTGATAGCTGAAAGTTACGTTTTCAAAGTCCTGCACTTGTTTGAGAGCGTGATGAGTGGATATAATAGGGAAGTAAAGGAATTGGGTTACAAAACTTTGGTCATAACGTTGCTTTAATATGGTGGCGTAGTATGGGACCACATTTAGGGTTTCAAATACAGGAGTTAGAGGAGTTGTAAAGAATGGCTGCTATATTTGTTTCTGGAAGTTATCCCAGAAAACAAACAGTAACCGGTATAGTAAAAGAGCTGGATCTGGATTCTTTGGAAGACAGGAGGAAGGTGAAGCGAGTCATGGGAGTGTACAAGGCGTAATTGGTGATGAGCCGTTAAAAGATACTGATGTAAGAATTAAGGATAATGCATGGAAGGTAAAAGATGACCATGACCACAAACTGGCACTCGTTTTCTAGCACAAGGGTGTAGGAAAATTTTCTTTCATAGGTAAAGAGGTCAGGGATTGAAATAAGTTACCAAGAGAAATAATGAATAATTTACCAAAATCTTTGAACGCATTTAAAGTTGAAATTTGTAGTGTTCAATAGTAGGTGGGTGCAGGAAATAGGAAAAGTGACAGTGTAGGGATGTTGACCCCGAAGCTTGGGTTCCATTTGCAATTAAATTAAATAATCGCTCTGCAATTGAATTCTCTAGTAAGTAAATGAAAAATTGAATCTTCTGATAGATACTAAATATTTTAATTGGCAGCCAACTTGTAGGACCCCAACCATGGAGTCAACGTAATTCTAAACAGAATTCACACTCCACACTAACACTAGTATGATTCATTAAGGAGAACCAAGTGATAACTCTCTCCTCCTTTACCAAACTTCTCACAATAACATAATGAGACTGATGCATCATTCCCCCAGCCAAGCCCGGCGGCGAATCGCGGAGCCAATTAATGGAATCATTTATCTTGGTTATATCTATGAAGATAAATCACTCTATCAAGTGTCGCTAGTCGCTTCCTGTGAAATGACAACTTCCTTATTGCGACGAAATTAATGACGAATCTGCTCTACGTCAAGGACGATCGTAAAGTGGAACAAGTGAAACTAACCTTTACGTACAGCTTCCTCCATAAAACGTGCTGATACACATTCTCGGTCCTCTCTAAATGTGTGTCTTGCCGTGCTGCCTGAAGTGAGTTTGGAAAACTAAAAATGAACTTTTCACCAAAGGCAATAGGACTACTTGAACCATGTTCCCTTTGACTTCTAATTATTCTGCATTTTCCATCTTCTTTTTGTGTCATTACAATCTTAAACTTGCTGAATACAGCTCTGGTGAGAGTAAAATCAAATAAAATTTTCAGTAATTAACTTTCTTACGCTGTCATTTAGTAACCAAACTGCTGCAGATATTCTACTGGTTAACAGTCATCTTGATTGAGTGCATTAAATCGCTGTCAAGTTGTTTTGTTTTTTCCTTTTTCGCTTTTGACTTTACTCATTGTCAACGTCATTATAGGTGGGAAAGTACTGGGGGGAAAGGAACGAGAAGGAATTGGGCCACGATCTTTTGAAAGAACTATCCCAGCATTCACCTGAAATGATTTGGGGAAATCGAAATCTACATGGTAGGACGGGGAATCGAACCTGCGCCCTCCCGATTGCTAGGCCAGAGTGTTACCGCTGATCCACAATGCTTGGTGCTACCAAGATGGACGGTGGAAGATATGTTGTCATGACTTGAGTAACGAACAACGCATTTCGTTAAGAGAGGATCATGTATTGTAATTAAAAGAAGCGAACTTTACAAACATTGTGACAATTGCCAATTCATATCCGGAACTATAGTTCTTGGGAGTGTTATTAAAGTTTTTTATGTGTTTTATGTAGGGGTGATTTCTCTTTGCGATGATTTTCAACATTTGTAATTAATATATAACTTCCCCAATTTCACCCAAATAAAAAAAGAAATCAGTCACAGTACCAAAAAATTCAATAAAATCGTATGAAAAATAACAATCTCAATGTGAATATGTATATTATTCATCACCCACTCAAAGTGTGCGTGTTTCAATCTCAAATGAAAACTTGCAAAATGTTCTAATTTTTTTTAAGACACTGATTTGCTCGAAGTTATGGCAAAAAAACAATAAAAACTCTAACCTTCCCAATTTATTTTCGAAATTGCTTAATCGAAAAATCTTTCAAAATTTACAGTAATGTGAAGCCTCCTTTAACAGTAAAATCACAATGATTTCTTTGAATTTTATATTCTCAAAATAACTAAATGAGTTATTTTTAAAAATAGATTCTTCAATAGATTACGTTTTCCAACAAAATAAATCACATGCATGATTGGATAGAGAATCTCATGAATCAGATGGCAAATACGTAGTGCAAAAATTATTCCCGAAAATATTCAAACAATTTTCGGTGCTCACTAAATTTTTAATTGATTTTTTTTATTTATATGTACCATTTGATAGAAAATTTCGAAAAATGGATAAAGAACTCTAATTAAGAATAACTTGTTACTGAATTAGGTACTTTTAATTTTTTTTTTTTTTTTTTTTTAGCGAATTCAATGCGTTAACGTTCTGGTCTCGCATTCGGGAGGACGCGAGTTCGAATCCCCGTCTGGGCATCCAGATTTGGGTTTTCCATGGTTTCCCCAAATCACTCCAGGCTATTGCCGGGTTGCTTCCTTCAAAAAAGGCCGTGGCCGAATTCCTTCCCGTTCCTTGTCCCTAGTCCCATCCGCCTCTAATGATCTTAGCCGTCGACGAGGCGTAAAGCAATAAGTAAAACAAAAAACAAAAAAGTCCATCTATGCGTGGATCTCTTATCGAGTGGGAGGAACTCGCACCCAACGTAAATTCATAATACTAGGTGGCCAGTGCGAGGTTGGTGGTTTATACTAGGATGATAGAAGAACCGGCTCACTGTAGAAATTGTTTATTTGTCTAGTGAAGCAGGTAGCAAAACACTTCCAACGTCTTACGAAATTATTCGAAATGAAATATCCGAAACAAAAATATGCAGAAAGCTCCTACCTCTAGAAAACAACACACAGTTTATCAATACACCTGTGTTATGTAGTGCTGGAATCTAGCGGTAATACGATCAATCCTTACGGACGCCGTCGTAGCCTGCTCGTATCGCATACCCGTGATCTTGATTCATTAAATTTTTCCGTTTAGAAAATTTTCTATGTTAGTTCTGATATTACCAAAGCGGAGAACTTTAATCTTTAAAATTATACCTTTTAGAAGTAATACAGTTATTTGGGACATTGAGGATTATGATGGATGGAGTATGCTTACCGTTTAAACCTACCTGTCCCATAAAGCTATAGCTGTCAGCACACCCAGTGAACCCAAATTCTGCTCCGTACAGAAGCTGTGGCAAACCCAAATTATCTGGCGGGACACTTTAGAAATGCATCATAACTCCTCGGGGAGCATATAAAATTAAATAACCCCATATTAGATTTAGATTAAGTCACTTAAGAGTGAAATATAGGACGTGTTATACTACATGTTCCAAGATACGAGCGCATTATAAGTTCGTAGACTATTATATAATTATTCTGCGAACTCATAACTGTAAACTCGTAAATAAAACAGGCAATATCTGTCATATATTCTCAAGAAAATAATTTAAAAATAAAAGTTAATTTTTTTCTAATAATTTCTACAGTAAATTTTTTAGTACATGGATGAAA
Organism: Vandiemenella viatica; assembly: GCA_031002005.1. Classification (NCBI taxonomy): domain Eukaryota; kingdom Metazoa; phylum Arthropoda; class Insecta; order Orthoptera; family Morabidae; genus Vandiemenella; species Vandiemenella viatica. The sequence continues at coordinate 202,580,661 of JARYHS010012519.1, read as the reverse complement.
AAATTATGTATTTTTTTCAATACATTGGTTTTCACTAATTTGTCCATTATAAAATAAATATATTTTGTAAAAGTGTGGTGAATCTAGCGTGCCGGAAAAATGTTCAAGGCGGGCCGCGGGTTGGGCACCCCTGCTGTACACTATGGTCGATAAGGGGCAACCCAAAAATTACGTCACACCTTGAGGGGGGGGAGGGAAGGGGTCAACAAAGTGTGACATCGTGTGACAAGGGGGCGGGGGGGGAGGGGACGTGCCATAAACTTTGTGACATCACATGCATAATTTGTATCACTTTTTGGTTCGTATTACCCCAGTGTTGAGGCATACTTATTTAAGCGATCGTGTGGCATCTATTGACTATATTTTTCATCATACACAGCCACTAACCAACATAAGCAATTACATAAGAGGCAACTAGAGGTTTTCCCCATCATGAAGATTCGTCCACAAAGCATTGCCGCTACACAAAACAGAGAAGTTCTTTGCTTATTAAACGATGACAATGCTTTATGGTTGGATGAAGATGATGATGACACATCGAATGTTCCCAACACTATCGAAATCAAGAATTAAGTAACTATTATGCCAATAATAAACAGTATCAACGAATGGGTTCAAAATCCATGTACACACGATGACTCAATTTTGTATCATTAACTCTATTTTTTATGTTTTTTTATATTTTCTTAAATGTTTGATTTATTGTTGATATGATTTTTTAACTAGAAATACATAAATCATTTTGGAAGAGCTGTTTTAATTTATAAATTTAAAATTGAAAAATATGTGACGTCGCACCTGGGGAGGGGAGTCCCACAAATGTGACAACCTGTGGCATGGGGGGGAGGGGTCAAAAAATCAAGAAACTCGTGTGACGTAATTTGTGGATGGCCCCTAATGTGTGTTTTGTTCTGTTTTCTGGGCGGAAGCAGCCCGACTTGTAGAGGGAGCTGGCTGCCGGCTATACATCACGAGGAGAGATAAAGCTGCCGCCTCACGCCTCCGCGATAGCTAAATCCTTTTTGCAGGCCGTGCTCCTCGCTTTGAAGCACCTGAGCTCCCTGAATAGAGGCCTCTCTTCCGTCGCTGTGACACCGACAACGCAGCTCCACATCGACAACGCAGCTCCACATCGACAGGCGCGAGCAGCTAAGACCTAGCTCTTTCACAACGAATGCTGAACCTGCAGTTACAAGAACACTTACACAACTTCTGCTACATACGTTTATATAGCGAGGTCATCTATGGCTGTCTTTAATAATTCTATTCATACTTCAAAGTCCATTCAGAGAAAGCAGAAATTCTTGATAGTTTGCAACGTTAACTCTGGAGTCAAGTATTGATGCCCTAAGAAATATCGATATCAAAAGCAGAATACCATTAATGAAAAATGGCTTCTGATAAAAGATAAATTGTCTTGGTTTCGAAGCATGTGTAGAAAACAATACTTTGTGGAAGATTTTTTTATTAAATTAATAATTATTCTTTAATAATTACGCCAGTACAACTGCTTTGGATACTATTTATTTTCTGGACGCGTTTCGCCTCTCGTCGAGGAATCTTCAGCGTACAACGTTTTCTGTAATTTGTGATATTTTAAAATAATGTTTTTTTTTTTTTTTTTTTTTTTTTTTACAAATAACGAATTTTTTCTTATATGTAGGAAGCATAGAAATGACTTATATTTACATATCAGTTTTAAATTATCACTCAGAACGTCTTGTTTACATAGGTGTAATAAGGTAGCATTCATATTATCACCTACACCTATGAAATCAAGACACTCTGATTGATAATTCAATATACAAAACTGATATGTAAATGTAAGTTATTTTCATGCTTCCTATATATATATAAAAAATTTCGTTATATGTTAAAAAAAAAAACATTAAGTTAAAATATCAGAAATGTAAAATAAAACATTGTACGCTGAAGATACCTCGACGAGAGGCGAAACGCGTCCGTCAAGTAATAAAAAAAGAATCCAACAATCCAAAAACAGTTGTATTGGCGTAATTATTAAAGAATAATTATTAATTTAAAAAACAACTGTGGAAGAAATGGCCTACAATAATCACATGTTTTTTATTAGCTTTATGCCTCGTCTATATCGAGGCCATTAGAGGCGGGAAAAGACTGGCGGCAAGGAACGGAAACGAATTCGGACATGTCTTTTTAAAAGAATAATTCCGGCTTTCGCCTGGAATGATTCGCTTTTTTTTAATTATGGCTTTACGCCTCGTCGACGTCGAGGTCATTAGAGGAGGGATAGGGTTACACAAGGAACGGGAAGGAATTCGGCCATGGCCTTTTTGAAGGAAACATCCCGGCATTCGCCTGGATAATTTGGGAAAACCACGAAAAACCCAAATCTGGATGCCCGGACGGGGATTCAAACCGCCGTCCTCCCGAATGCGAGGTCAGAACGAATGATTTGGGTAACTCATGGTAAAACCCAAATCTGGATGGCCGGACAGGGATTCGAAGTCACGTCCTCCCCAGTGTGAGGAGTATAGCACTACAGCTCACGCACTATGCTCGGTTTGTGCAAGTTAATTAAGGGAATGAAAACTGAAGCGTATTAAATGTAATGCTATAGAAAGAAAAATAAAGAGAACCGATAAAGTACGAAACGAACGAGTTCTGGAATAATGGGCGAGAAGAGAAGGTTTTCAAAGGTACTCGCAGGAAGAATAGATGTAGGAAGTTGAGTCACGTTTTAAGATTTGGTCAGTTATTTATTGGAAAGAACAGTGGAAGGAAATAAATCGTAGACGAAGACCAAGATTGGAATATATAAAGCAGATTGAAATAGGTATTCTCAGAAGAAGAGATAAGCTCAACGTAGGAACAGAGGCAGGACCGCATCGTAAAGGTCGTTGACATTAGCCGAAGGTGTCGCCTGCGGAGGTCTTCTTGGCAGCGGGAGACTTGTGAACCAACTCACGTCTGTTGCTTCCCTACTTCGCCGACTAATGGAAGGAGAATCTCGCCAAACTTGCGTCCCCTTCCCTGGCCAGGCTCCGACAGATTTACACTTACAGGGAGTTTCATTTCACTACTTTCTCTCCTTCTTCCTCAGACCGTTTGAAACAAACGCTGAAAACAAAAAGCTTCAAAGACAAGATATTTTGTTTAACCATTGAGAAGGATAAAATCAAACAAAGCTTATTATTGCGGAACATTATTTTATATAATTTTAATGGTCCAAAAATTTTGTGAACATCCCAAAATCGTTCATTTATTTTGAAGGATGCTGATTTCTAGTCCTTCAGAGCAATGGATATCTGACTCATATTATAAAATCAGTAAAGATTTTATATTTTAATACAAAGATACTACTAAAATAGGGAACGAACTGAATATATTAACAATTAACGATACGAATAGGGAACCCAATAAGAAATGCTGGGAACAAAGTTGGCACTTTGACAATCGTATACCACCCGAACAGAAATATCCTCACAAAATATCATCCTTTAGACATAATACTAGAACGACTGTCCAGTGTGTATTGTCAGGGCAAAAGTGCTCTACTTAGACCATAATAGATTGAAGTCATAGTGTCCGAATAATCACACTAATTATCTAAAGAACTCTCTACTGTATAGATAAGAGATATAACAATGTATCTGATTTCATGACGACATATTATATTATATTGCCAAGAATGTAAACTGATGTAAATAGAACATGCAAAGAAACTGGAATGTAAATTATTGTAAAATAAATTCTAATGAACTTCGCTGAAAGCCATTAAAGAAAATTAAAAAAGAGAGAGAGAGACAGGGGTGTAGTGTTTCCACATTACTTTTTAACATATGTTTGATCGATAACATCAATATGTAGCAGAACTTAGGATAAGGCACATTCCTAATTTACTTTTATTTACTGGCAACTTACTGATAATTGAGGGTACTGAAAATGGGGTATAAAAAGCCTTCCAGAAATTGTAAATATGTTTAGAGCTTTACAAGATATCCACGAACAAAACAAAAATAATGGCTTTTCATTGGTCGAGACCCTGTTGGAACAAAATTGGTTGTAAACGGGCAACTTGTTGAACAAGTTTCGAACTGTAACAACCTTGACTGTGATATTACACGCAATGTAAGCAAAGATATTAAAGTGAACAAGTATCAGATGATGTGTGGCACGATAGCTAAAACCTTAAGAAATAGGACGCACAGAGACACAAAGCTGAAATTCTACAAAGTAATGACAATTCCTACGATTCTGTATGGAAGTGTGTCATTTATAATGAAGAGAAAAGATAAAATAAGCATTCAGGCATCGCAGATGAGGTTAGTAGGATCTGCAAAGATATGCACAAAACTAGGTGCAATAAGAAATGAAATAATAAGAGATAAGCTGAAAATATATACTACAAATGAGAAGATAGAGGAACATAGAAATAACTGGAAAGACCATCTGTAACGAATAGGTAATTCCCGATTAGCAAAAGCAGTAAACCAATATAAACCGAAAGGTAAAGGAGTGTAGGTACACCAAGGAAGAGATGGGAATAGTCCTTTAAACCGGAACAGGTTAAGGCGTAATACTAGAATGGGAAGTAGAAGACCGATTTACAATTCTTAATATATCCTGACCGAACATGATGGATGAACGGTAACGGTCTGGCTTCGAACTCGGGTGGACACCTCTTCGAATCGCCGTTCGGGCATCCAGATCTGGGTTTTCTATGGTTTCCCCAAATCAGTCCAGGTGAATGCCGAGACGCTTCCTTCAAAGGGCTATGACCACATTCCATCCCGTTCCTTGCCCCCAATCCTTCCCGGCCTCTAATTACCTTGACTTCGACGAGGCGTAAAGCCATAAGCAATAAAAAATACGTCTTGTATGGCACTAATAAAAAATTGGCTTAAAAATTTGCTCTGAATACTAAAAAATCGGAATAGGATGTTATCAAGTAAAGCAGAAGAGTTCATTGTAACAAGAGATTAAATATTGAAAGAAGTGATTTACTGAAAAAAATAAAGGTGTTGTGTTTATTAGAAAAAGTTACGATCAATGTCCGAAGAATAGGCTATGTCAAAAGTAGAAGGCATGCTATCAAATATTTATGTCGGAAATTTACTTACGAATCGCGGAAACGAGAAGCATGAAACTGCAGTATTTGAAATGCGATTTTGCAGAATGAGTAGGTTATGGAATGTTTGGATAATGTATGAAATGATAAGGACAGAATATTTCATAGAAGAATCATACAAAGGAAGTCAGATTTTAAGACATAGCGTATTGATTAATATCTTAATATAGCGAACAGTTTCATCGGGAAGAAAGCTAATAGCCAAGAAGGAGATAACTGACAACGTTCGTAGATAGAGGTATAAGAAGAAAGTAGGATTGCGTCAAACAAGCAGACAAAAACAGATGGTGCGAAATAAAAATTACACAATTTATATGAAGTGATGGCTTTGCACGTGTAGCTGTTATACGTGTGGCCTACGTATTGGTAATCATTGTACATGTTATTTCTGAAATGCGTTTTAATTTAATTGTGATGGACCGCAAACTCCGGTGGCAATTTCCATACACACCCATTTTCCCCTTTCCTCTTCCCACCTACTTGCCCTCTACTTTATTTTTGCCACGAGCCATTTATCTCCCTTCTTACAGGACCGAAATAGATAAATTTATGTTTGATTTTAAAGATTAAGGTCTCAGTTTTGCTAAGATTTTATTTTAAGAAAGGGAATTTTTGGAATTCGACCCTTAAAAGGCAAATGTTGTAGCATATTAAATCATATAAGCAAACTTGCTTTTACTCTTTATTAATCTCTCTGACTAACAACGTAACTACTAGAAACAGAGTCCACAGATAGTACATAAGTACTCTTAATTCAGTCCACAGATGATACTCCAACGAATGTATCATTATTTGTAAGACATGTTTTATTGCGACGAACCATTAATCTCCTTTGATGCCAAACTGAAATCCGTAAAAGAGTTATCATTTTAAAAGAAATATCATATTTTAAGAATGGAATTTTACGAAATTCGAGCCGTAAAGGTCAAAAGCATAATTATTCCTTAAACGTGTCTTTTTTTTTTTTTTTTTTTGGAGCAGTTTTTCTTCTTTGATGTCCAACCGAAATCGATAAATGAGATATCATTTTAAAGAAAAACGGCTCCGATTTGGTAAGATCATATTTTAAGCAAGAAATTTTTTGTAACTCGACCTTTAAAGGGCAAAAGTAATAACTGTCAAAGTCACGCGTATAGAGTAGTTCAGAGCCAAGCCGCTAGACTTCGCTGGAATCAATAACAATTGATCGCGTAGGCGCTAGATACCAACACCACATATTACAAATAGATGTCTACACTGTGCGTCTTTCGTTCATCTTCAGTTTTATTCCGGTGAGGCCTGCGGCACTTCGGCTTCCGGGAATGGACATCTTCAGGTGTTTACGTCAAAGTAGAGGGCTGCAGGATAACATACATCAGGTGAAATCAGAAAGATATTGGTACACATGAGTCGGTTTTTTTTTCAACCTACCAGAAACCACCAGTCATCATATTTTATTCACAAACTTTTCACACGGATCAGTGTTTTGCTATACAATTGCTATATAAACATTTTATTCGTTAAATTTTCACACTGGTCATCTAGTTATAAACATAAAATAAAGTGTTTATTTATTTGTATATAAAATTATAAATGTTCAATATTAATGCTGTTTTGTGAGTATCTATGAAGATCTGGGGGATAGGAGTAATTGGTCGATTTGGTGTAGAGGAAAAGGAATGAAAGTAAAGTCACGAATAGAGGAGATTTAATGAAAGACTGGTATGGCGTAAGAATTCAGCAGCAGCCCGAATGAAGCTGCAGAAATCTTAAACCAATTACTTGAACTGTAATTTGAAAAACTAGTTGAACTGTACTCAGTTTTCTTACGACACTTGGCGAATAAGTGACGTAGAAGCGAAAGTTGTAATTAGTTAGCGATTAAGTACGAAAAGTTGGGGAAAAAAAATATTTCCTGAAGTTACAAACTTGTTGCTGGAAGCTTAATGGACGCGTATTTCGGAGTAAAAGGTAAAGGTAACGGGGTTCCTACGGCTCCTGTCGTTTCCCGTAGGATTCACGGAGGTAAAGCTCCGCACTCCCATTACACCCGTTGGCACTAGAATGGATGTGAGGGGACCAGCGCCTCGCTCCGGCCGTTCTTTACCTTCCCGCGGAGTTTCCTCCACGGTACTCATTGGATGGCAGGCTGAGTAGGCCTGGGGAGCCATTTCGGATGTTCAGCTTCGAGGAAAAATCCTCGGCTTCATCGGGGATCGAACCCCGGTCGTCCGGGCTGAGTCAGACGCTCTACCGCCTGGTATTTTGGAGTAAGGGATTAAAAAATGCAATACAAGATAGTATAAACATGTTCTTACCTATTATATAATAAGAAGAAAATAGGAGTTTTGGAAACGGAATCATCATAGGTCATCTAATTGTAAGTTAAAATGTGACGTGAGATGTTCTCGTCCTGTCTGTATACGACTTCAAATACACATTAAAGTAAAAATAAAGTAATAATAATGAATTTAAGACAGGGTCATCGAAAGAAAACGCTCAATAGTTGCATATAAATAGGAGAAGTAAGTGAATTCTGTTACTTGGGAAGTAAAATTACAACCGATGGCCGAAGCAGGAATGAAGTTAAAAGTAGAATAGCACTAGCAAAAAGAGCCTTCATGAAAAATAGAAACCTTTTAGTTTCAAATATTGATCTAAGAATTAGAAAGAACCTTTTAAAACTCTTTGTGTGGAGTACAGTACTTTGTGGTAGCGAAACATGGACTTTAGGAATACCGGAAATAAAGAAAATTGAAGCATTTGAAATGTGGTGCTACAGAAGAATGCTGAAAATTAAGTGGACAGACAAAGTAAGAAATGAACGAGTTTTGGAAATGATGGGTGAGAAAAGAAGTTAGTGGAAGAAGCTTACAGAAAGAACAGACAGGCTGGTAGGTCATATTTTGAGACATGCTGGATTGGTTAATATGTTAGTGGAGGTAACAGTCGAACGTAAGAACTGCAGAGGAAGACAGAGATTAGAATATATGAAACAGATAATTAGGGACGTGGGCTGTAAGGGGTATGTATAAATGAAGAGGTTAGCACAGGATAGGAAAGGATGGAGGATTGCGTCAAACCAGTCGAAAGACTGACGACAGAAAAAAAAAAAAAAAAAAAAAAAAAAAAAAAAAAAAAAAAACTTGCATATAAAGCTAAAGAAAGAGAACTGTTTCCATTGGGAAATCTTTGTTGATTTTTATCAAGTGCTTTGTGCCAGGTTAGTAGGTTATTTTTTACTGCTTTAACATTGGAGTTATTTCCCATCTCACATCTACAAACAGTAACCATTTGATTACTTATTTTTATCCCCTCTCTAGCAGCCCTTTACCTAAAAAAGACACAGTCCTGACCACATCAAAACCTAACAACTCAGAAAATACTACCTTTTCCCTTCTAATTAGGTGTAGGCCACGCCTAGTGAAACCCCACCTACCAAAGGTGTTCACAGGCACAACCCCCAAAACAGAACTAATGCCTCTTCCAAGTGGCATATCTGTTTCTACGTTTACTATTACTACTATTACTATTACTCCGCGATTCACTAAAAGTGTTTGGCGGAGGGTGCATTGCACCTATCAGGAAAGGTAATGGTTTCTAAGGGATATGGTAGGTGGCGCCCATGGGCTAGTGTGAGGAACCATCCCAGCATTCGCCTGGAGCGATCTAGGGAAACCATGGAAAACCCAAATCAGGATGGCCGGAGTGCTTTATCGAAAGCTACTCCTGTCCGATTTTGTGTTTACTCGCCCGGTAAATCCTTTCTATTCCACTCCCTAATCGCTCGTGGAAAAAATGAGTAGAGAAATGAATCGGTTCTGGCCCTGATTTCTCTTATCTTATTTTCGCGGTCATTCCGAGATATGAATGTTGCTGGTAGCAAAATTTGTTTGCTGTCATTCCGAAATACGTCAGTCGAGAATTTTTCAATTAGCTTCCATCGAGAGCAACGCCTTCGGTGCTCCAGGTCTTCCCAAACTAACTCCTTCAACATGGCACTTACGCTTTCCCTCCAACTATATATAACTGTCACGAATCGGGCGGCTCTTCTTTGGACCATCTCTATTGCCTGCATTAATCCCTTTTGATGGGGACCCCATACAGAGCAACAATATTCTAAGTGAGGCCTCACTAGTGACTTGTACGCAATCGATTTAACTTCCGGAGTGCATTGTTTTAAATTACGACCTAGAAATCGAAGCATACGATTTGCTTTCCCAATTACATTCTCTATATGCTCATTCCACGACAAATTATTATGAATTTTTATCCCTAGGTATTTAGCGGAATCTACCGTTCTAAGGACAGTACCCGCCTCACAGCCTGATTCAACTGTGGCTGATCATGGCGATTTAGAACCTGCATGAGTTCCACCTTGGTATGCTGTGCCTTCTTCACCACCTTCCTCAGGTCACTCTCTATACTATAATCTGCGTTCATTTAAATGCTATTGCCCGCACCTCCCACTGTCACTACTCTATCGTCCTTAGCAGAATCCCTATATCCTCTATTACATGCCCTGAGGTTGCACTGGGTTTGAAAAAGGTTATACGGGATAAAAAGCTATAACGTGGTGAACATACTAACATTAATCTATAATGTTTTCAAAGCTGTTCAAAAAAGTTATGAGTCACCAGCTGGAAAGAGTAATGCCAGTAATTATCCTTTGTTGTACTGAGATGATACGACAGCGCTCCTTTCATCCTAGCCGGTGGGTTGGCTGCCCTGGCGTGACGTCACGAGAGATGAGCCGAACATTGCCAACTGTCCGCCTCCCACGGGTATTACGGGCGGCTTTGCGTGCCGCACAAGCACGCGTGTACGCCTGCCGTGACAATACTGGAAGCGCTAATCACGTGCGCTGGCCGAGAGTGCAAATAACAAAGGGGACAGGCACGGCACACAAACCGGGGATTACCCACGTGGCTCCTGCCAACACCAGCTTGCTGCCTTCTCACACAGTGGTCTAGAGAGTTGTAAACAAAACTCGTATCAAAGCCAGTCAAAAACGACGGGTTAAACGGAGTGTTTTGACAAACCTATTTAAATAAACACAATCATATATACTATTTCTAAAAGATGTTTTATTATGTGATATCATTTTTCTTTCATAATTCTTGAAAATCGATAAATGAGGTATCACTTTACAGATCCTCTAATTGCTGGGATATCCTGAAGCTAAAGCTCTAGATCCAGCAGCCTATTGAGGTGTAGACTATTCAGCCGCGGCTTTCCCACGTAGCCCAGGGTGGACCAAGAGGATGCTAGTCTACTTTTGCATCCACCACTTCTAGGAAGTTTATATACGCTGATGACATAGTCATGACAGCACAATCTAGCGACTTCAAAACATCTGAAGAAATTCTTGCAACTGATCTTCAGAAACTGAATGACTACTTCAACACTTGGCGCCTGAAACTGAATATAAATAAGACAGAGGTCAGCTCTTTCCACCTAACAATAGATAAGCCCACTATAGATCTCAAATAAAATTCAGAGACCAATTATTTAAGTACTATCCTCATCCAAAATATGTAGGTGTGGTTCTTGACAGGTCATTGACATATAAGGAGCATATCCATAAAACAGCGGCAAAAACAAAAACTCGAAATAATATCCTTCACAAACTTTCAGGAACGGGTTGGGGAGCACATGCCGCAGCTCACAGAACAACAGCTCTTACTCTGGTATACTCAACTGCCGAATACTGCAGTCCAGTATGGCTAAACAGCAGTCACACGAAAAAGATCGACGTTCAACTAAATGACACAATGAGAACAATATCTGGAACTGTTAAATCTACACCTACAGACTGGCTGCCTGTACTCTCTAACATCGCCCCATCAAGTCTCCGAAGACAAGCGGCTTTAAAAAAGGAATGGCAGAAATGCTTAAGTTATCCACACCTTCCAATTCATCAGGACTGCACACACAAAGCTCCAAATAGACTAAAATCTAGATATTCTACATGGAAGTTTGGTCAAGAGTTGGTCCAAAATAATTTCAACACAGGCGAAGCACGAAGCGCTGACTGGAAAAAAAATCCAACCCCGACAATCAGGCGCTAATCCAAGACCCTACACGACAGCCTCCTGGATTCAACCTTCCTTGGAAAACCTGGACGGCACTGAACCTAGTGAGAACAGGCCACGGTAGATGCAACTACTGGATGTAGAAGTGGGAAATGACAGAGAATCCTTCTTGTGACTGCGGTAACCACCATCAAACCATTCACCACATCGCCATGGAATGCCCTCTCAGACGATTCAGTGGTACAACGCATCATATTCACGAAGCAACCACAGAAGCAGTTGAATGGCTGCTATCGTTGTACATCAGTTTGTAGTAATAGTTATATTTATTGTAATTTAATGTAGTTACTGTTTTTGTATTTCTTCTGCCATACGAAATAAATAAACTTCACAGATTAAGTTCTCCGCATTGGTAACATCATTAATTAAGAAAGGAATTTTTCGAAATTCAACCAGTAAACGGCAGAATTATGGGTAATGAAGGTCACGGGCATGCGATAGTTCAGAGTCAGGCTGCTAGGCTTCGCTGGCGTCCATAATAAGTGATGGCGTAACCGCTAGGTAGCAGCACAACACATCGAAATTTTCGCTCAAACCGTGGACGCATTACTGCTTGATATTCCAGTTTACAAACAAAAATTTTTTACTACAAAATAATATGATTTAGAGCAAAGTTTCCTAGACTTTGCAGGTGTAGATAAAGAATGAACGCCGTACCGTTAGATAGCAACACGATATCATCATCCTATAAGTTGTTAGGTGGTAGCATCAAATAAGTGGACTCATACTAACGATCGAGTTAAACATTTCTGGGAGAAAATTGTCATTGAGGTATTTTAAGTAACAAAGTATTTAATTTTAGTGAAAGAAAAAACAAGTAGCTGTCGCAATATTGCACTCTTCAAGGGTAACGCCCTTTACACGAGCAACTACGTAACATACTTGAAAAATATGCAAAGTGCTACCGATATCCATAATCGCAGTGAGAAAATGAACATTCCATCTTTGCTGGGATCAGAATTATTGTATATATATATATCTGCCCTCCGTTCTTGTAGTAATTGCAATTACTTCAACAAAGACCGTTATAAATGACTGAAATTGTTGTTAAAGTTCATAAGGAAATCAAAATTACGAAAACGAATAACCGTTATTGATTTGTTTGATACTCGTACTTAGAGATTTCTGACGTTTCGTGTAAACATTCCCTGAGTTTTGAGTAAACCTTCCCGTTTCTTATCGTCTGTCGAAATATTCTTAGGATACATTGTGAGCTGGTTCTAGTAGATCCTAAAGAGAATATATCCTAAACATCAGCTACTCTTCCCCTTATACGAATTTATTAATTTAATAGTCGTAAAAAAAAAAAATAGCAACATATAAACGAATCTCGCATATATGTCTCTGGCTCGCATTACAATTTGTGTCTCTGACCTTTGTATTTGTGTGCTGTTACTTCTTCAACAAAGAATTTTACCTGGCGTCACAGTAATACCTCCTGTTAACAATGTAAGTGCAAATAAAATCATATGCAGTTATTTATTTGTAATTTCCTGGTTAGCCAAGCAGCGCTGAGGTGGCAGCCATTGTAACTAATGCTACGGGCATTATTGAGACTCTCCGTCTATTCAGTTTACGTCCAGTCTCCAGGTCCAACGCATTTTATTGAAGTGGATGTATGCCATCCAAGATCAAATACTATTTTAAGTACTACCTGTTTCTAAGCTATAACACCATAAGCGAACAGCACACCACGTGGTATTTAATGGAACGCATGTCTCACCGAGATGGGAGGAGGGAGAAATCAGCCTCCTACCTATCATTCGGGAGAACGGGGGTCAAACCCCGTTCTGCTATCCTGACTGGGGTTTTCCGTGGTTGTCTCTGCCTCGACTGTCGAGGCAGAGACAGTCAGCTGAGGACAACCACAAGATACCTGATGAAGACAGCAGAGTCAGCTGTCGAAACGTCGTGTTTTTACACCACCATCCGGTTGGACACCCGAGAAGATTTTGTTGCATCGATACGCCGGGAAAGTCTCCACACACATATATATATATAAAGTAGAATGTCTTCATCTGCTTTCGCCTTCAGTACAAGCAGAATACACCAAGCGGTTCTCGGAAAAGTTCATGTATTTTTCGTAGTGTCCAGACATCTGCACTGGCGCCTGAATAATGTAACAATGAGTCAAAGAGGAGATTTATTTATTTATTTAATCGCTTTCGGCCTTGTCGGCCTTACAGGCAGCTTCATTGCATTTTATAACAATTTACATTTCAGTTTCTTTACATATTCTTTTGTACATTAAGTTTACGTTATTGATTATATTATATAATATGTCGACATGGAATCGGTTACGTTATTATATCTCTTACCTGCGCAGTAGAGTGTTTAGTATACAATTAGTGGGATTTTTGGACACTGGAACTTAATTCTATTTTGCTCAATGTGAAGCCTTTGTTCCCTAATCATTCACAATGGCCGCGCATTATAGTACTATGTTTGGATGATGTGTGTGAGGATATTTGTGTTCGGGTAGTATACGATTGTAAATGTGCTAACTTTGTTCCCATCGGCTCCTGATGGGTTTTCTAATTTTCTAAGGTTTATATTTGAATGTTTGCGTCCTTGAAAAAGAACATTATGATTTTAAAAATTTCGTGTTTGTTGGACGAGAGTAGGATGGATAATTTGGTTTGGAGAGGAATATTGCACCTTGTGAGTTCTTTCAGCATTCTGTCCTGAATTTCGGCATGTTTCTTGCATGAAAATAGGAGGTGATTTATGTCCCCTACTGCTTGATCACCGCAGACACATAGGGGGTTATCTCTCAATACTATTCGATTTAAATAGCTGTGAAAGTTACCGTGGTGGAAGCGGCTTCTAATAATGTTGATAAAGTGGCGTCTGTTTACTTTCCAGCTGTGGAACCGCGTTTTGGAGGGGATACGTGGTTGTGTGCGGCCGTAAAAATCTCCTTTATGATCCATCGAATTGTTCCAATCTTTTTGCCATAATTTCCTTGCTCTCTATTTAATATCATGCAGGAATACGGATGGAGGGAGTGGTAGTTCTGTTCTTTGTCCGTCTGAGATGGCTTCTTTGATTCGGTTGTCTACATATTCATTTTATTTGATCATTTTGTGTGAGGGTACCCAAACTAAGCTTGTTTTGATACCTAGATTATAGCTGAGGCGTATTTCGCGTAATATTTCTATTAGCAGGGGCCGGAGATTAATTACCCACCACTGTCAACTGCATGTTTCCTCCTGTTTACAAACATTCTGCTGCACGTCATTTGACGTCTGAAACTCGTTAGGTTAGCACTGAACAATGGTGAGCTACACGTACTATGACCCTCAAAAACCTCGATTCGATTTCAAACAAATATTTTGCTCCACCCAAAATGGACTCGAGGATTGTTTTACGGATCTCAAAATTAAATTTGTTGCAAAATTATTATTTGAAAATATTTAAAAAATTATTAACGTACCTTTTCCAATACAAACTCATTGAATATGCTTATAAAGTAATACTAGTTCAAATCCCGGACTTCCGAGAAATTTTAAATGATTTTTTATTCTGTGTTATTCTTCCGAATAAAATTTTGTCCAGGGACATAACGAACAACCACCTTTCGGATATTTTCTGATTTTTCAACCACATGTTTATGGAAATTAGAGGGGGTAGACATATTCTTAGCGAATATGGAAGGTAATAACTCTTAAAATACACAGCTGATAAACCTCTTCCAAAACAACATTGATTGAATTGTTGAATACTTTTTCAACGAAACCTTACTTTATGGAGTACGTGAATTTTTTTTTAGAATACTCTTTTTTTGGGTGGTTGGTAAACTGATGTTATTTTTTAATATCTATCTATGGATTTGTTTTAAATCAGTGAACTAGAATTTTCCCTTTTAAAATTCATTCCGATCTGTGCAAAGGAGACAGAATTCCTTGGTTGTGACATAAGGAGGTAACGAAACTATCAGTGATCAGCCACTGCCACTAATTGTAAATTCACTAAGATCCCGTAATTCATTGTGAATCGTCAAGTAGTATTGCCTAGTGGTAAACGTTTTGCAGTCGTGATGTCCTCCGATTCTTTTCCCGGTTGAGTTATGATTTTCAACAGTTTTTAACCTGCCGTTCACATTTGTCAGATCTTTCTATCTGCGGATGGAATACAGTATGCACGATATGTCCCTTGGACTACATCCAACGCTAAACTATCGGTTCTCTTTGTTGATTGGATTCTTGGATCAGATGAAGTAAAGTGACCTCAAAGTAGATGAAAAATTCGGCCAATTGAGAGACGATTAATAATGTGTCTGTACGACCTTCCGGAGTCAATAGTTTCTAAAGCCTTATTGCCATTAAGCATCAAATTATTGGTGATCGCTTTCTGATTCAGACTAATTTTTTCGTTTAAGGGTAACTGGGAGACGTCGCATTTGAGTGCGCGCATTCTGTACTGCTAATTCCCACATACGCCCCTAACGACCGCTACTCAGCACCCTGCCGAGTACCACAGGGAAGCCTAACAAAAGGCGCGCTCATGGGCATTGATTGTGCAGGGGAAGGAAATGGGGGAGGAGGGGCTGAAACTGGTTGGGGTGGGCATAATCCGTTAATTGTGTTGACTCTGCCTCCGGCTCGCATTAATCCTCTTTAATCCTTTAAGCAATTTTTGTCCCCACTTAGGCTCCGAGGGAGGAGAAGTAAAAACCAGCGCCTGTCCCTGCTTGCTATTGATTGGTGGAGTGCCAAGGTCTGAAGTTCCCATTAGAGGTACAAACTGCATGTCGATCCTTCAATGCAATCGATTTTTGTGATTCAAATACTCTGGTTGTATCAGGTATTTAGCATTCGAGACCCATCATACCGTAGATCCTCGGATTCTGGTGGCTTTAATCAATTTGTACTCAGTAAAAAAAACTTCAAGTTTTGCAACAAGAATGTCGATTAGATTTTGAGCCTTTATTTACTTCGACCGAATTAATGGTTATTAGGGGAGTTATGGTATTATCAGATAGAAAATTTAGAATAGCTGTTTTATTTTTTAAAATATTAGGGACTGTTTATGATTTTAAAAAAATTGAAATTAGGCAGTGAAATATCATTTCAGAACAGCTTTCGATGGATAAAGGACTGAAACAGTAATGTTTTATATTTAGAAACATTTTAAAATGTATACCAAAGAACCACATGAAAGGTGGAGCGAACAACTTTACATCTTGGAATGGAGATTGCAACCTAAACTTGTAAATCCTTTTACTCGGTGCTGACAGGAAGCATTGCACTGACATTAAATATATTTTCTCAAAAGTATATGGATAATACAAAATTAAAAACGGTACCTAATGGTAAACATGCCAAAAAGCAGGGTACCTCATTATAAAGTTTTCAGCAAAAGAATACAAAAGCTTACTTCAGAAACACCAAACAATAATCTATTTGCAAAGCGATAATTTGGAAGAACAATTGAAGCATTTGAAATGTGCTGCTAGTAGAAAGATGATGAAAATTAAGTGAACAGACAGAGTACGAAATTAATGTGTTTTGAGGAAAGAAGTTTATGGAAGAGAAAATACAGGATGGTGGCTCAACTACTTTTTCGAGAAGATTCGAGCGTTCGGTATATCGTATCAGATTTGTGAATGGATACGAGATTTTCTAAGTGGTATGTCGCAGTTTGTTGTTTTGACGGAGAAGCCTCTTCTCATACAGGAGTAATATTGAGCGTCCCTCATAAAATGAAAGAAGGCCGATTTCACAGACGTCATACTGGTATAATTATCTTCAAGAGGTGCACGCTTCGTCTTCTTCGCCCATCACAAAATATGAGCCTTGATTAAAACGCTGTTCTACAGAGCACAAAGAGTAGCGGATAAGGAGCATTTAAAGAAAGAAAAGAACATCTTAAACGAGCATTCAAACAAAATGGGTATGGGTATAATATGATAACAAAAGCAGTGACCATTAAGCAGAAGATTAAGTGAAGATCAAAAACAAAAAGTCGTGCTACCATACGTCAAAGTTGTCACCGAAAAAAACGGGAGAATATTAACGATAGTTAACGAAAGTTAATATTCTACCCATATTTAGAAGCAGAAACAAAATAAAGAATAAATGAGAACGGCCAAAGATTGAAGGTCTCCCTTACAGAGCAGCGGAATTTATGAAGTACCCTGTGATGCGGCAAGGTCTACATAGACGAAACCGATCGAGCCGTAGCCTTTACGATGGGTTGAACATAAGAGTCACACCCGTCTGAGACATCCCACGAATCAGCTATTGCCGAACACCATTGGAAGGAAGAACATACTGTGGGAAAATACAATTGTATAGCTGGAACCGAAGATTATCTACAAAGAAAAGTAAGGGACGCTATCGAGATATTCAAACAATCAAACAACCTCAACAAAGATGGCGGTTATTGTCTTAGCCTTGCATGGAAATGTGTGGTAACAATAAATAACTCTGTGACCATAGACAATAAATCGCATCTTATCTATGGGTAATCGATGTTTGTTAGAGAATAGATAGTCTTCACAGGATAACTCGAGTCTCTAGTAGACTCAGCAAGAAGCTCAGTCCCCCGAGGATGACCTAAGGCCTGGTCGAAACGTCGGGAAGAAGAAGAAGAAGGAGGAGGAAGAGGAGCGTAAACCTCGCGAAGCTATTTATACCAGTGCCGTCCTGATGGTTATATGAATTCCTTCTTCGCTAGTTCGATTCGGGATTGAAATGCATACAGTAGAAATTAGTTTTGGTACAAGGTACAATAATGTGTAATTATTCTGACTGATTTTTGTATAAAAATTTTGGCCAAAGATCGTAATTAATTTGATAAAAACGATGACAGTAATTAGGGAACAGCCACTAATTATTGGCACATTCGTGAGTAAGTCCGAATGTAATCACAATTTCACAGCAAATTACACTATTTTTTCAATTATACCATAAGGTTTAGGCCCAAGGGAAGAAGTCTTTACACCAATTCTCTGCATCCCAATATATGGGATTAGTTATATTCTCACAGACGAAATTGTTCGACTGAACGATGCTTTTAAATAATTAATTTTTATGCTGGTTATATTGGTAACTGAGTTCTGTAGACTTGAAAACTGATACCTTCTATTACTAAAGCACATTAGCGTAACGACGAAGTTGTTTATTTATTCATTTTCTCGTTACAACAGACCAACACAACCATAATAGATTTATGATTCGTAATCTTATCTTTTGTACTCCACCTTATCTTGTTTTCAAAGCGTTTAGCTAACCTCTCAGAGTAATGGCAGTCTGCAGAAACAACAAGCTTTCTTTGATAACCAGAGAACTGCTACCAGGAATGACCAACCAGGACTTCATTTTATCTAATTTCTTAGAACGAAAACGTCATCCGCATAAATAGACTATGCCTTCAGCTGTCTTTCATCAAGAAAAATTTATTAATACGAACAAATGACTTAATGTGTCGTTGGATTTTTTCTGGATGTCGTAGATATCAATATACGTGCAAAATCATATACATTGTATTCTTTAAATACATTGCTGGATCTAAAGGAGGCCGGGAGGGGGAAGGGGGCATTTTCCCCGGGCAGAAAATTAAGAGGGGCGGAAAAATCTTGTTTGAAGGGGCCGTAAAGGGCACATTCGGTTGGTGGTGACATTTTTTTATGCTCTACTGCTCCGAGCGGCAACCATCACACGGGCGGCGAAATCGAAGAACAGCTCTATACTACCCCCTACACGTTCATGTTTGAAGGGGCGCAAACTCAAAATTTTTCCCCGGCTCGGAAAAGTCATAGATCCACGAATGTTTAAAAATATAGGTAAACTTGATTAAATAATATGTTTGACATTCGTCATGTCTTGCCGCTATCATGTAATGTAGTTTTACCTTTATGTATTGGGAAGCAGTGAAAGTGTCTCATTATTAAGCTAAACCCCATTCGTTAATGAGTGATTTCAATCAACAGTAGAAATGGATGCCGGAAATAACATTACCAATCAATCGGCTTTATTATACAGCAAAGGGAGCTACTCTTCTAACTTGATACTCTCTAGCATGAGATATCTATGCAGCCAAAACAAACTTTGCTGTATAGACAATACAGTTATTAAATTAGTAAATAGATATACCATGACTCACATTTCAAGAACTAGCCAAGTATGTAAAAGATTAATTATATATAAATTAACAAAGCGCATTCCAAAATTTAAAGGATGAACTATGCCATTGATAACACATACTACAACAATGATAATATACTCTTTGTGTGTCATTTTAACACAGATAGTCCTGCTTGGGACACTCAAATTAATGTTAATAATATGCTTCAGAGATATATAATATAAAATTCGTTCAACAGGCAGAAAAAGGGGGAGAAAAAGCAATAAAAAGGCCTTAATTTTGTCCTAGACTTGTCTCTTAATGAATGATGGTGCATGGGTGGATGTCTGTGGTTGTTTTGCCTGTGGTTGTGTTTGTGTATGTGTGTTTGTTTGTTGTGTGCGTTAGTGGATTACTAAATTCCTCTGTGATCTGTTTGGCGAGAGATGAGAAAGTGTTTGTGTGTGAGTTAATGTTGATGTATTGTGGTAAATGTCTGTGTGTTGAATGGCAGTGTGTGTGAGCTAGTATCTGCGGGCTCCTTGTGTGTTAGTGAGTGAGTGAGTTTTGACGTATGCCGTGTGTGTTTCTGTGTGTTGGTTGGATCACCGTCTGTGGGTTTGTGTATGTGGTGGGTACGTCTTTACCTGTGTGTGTGACTCCGTATACGCCGGTGTGGTGAGTAAATTTTTACGTATGATATTTGGTGTCTGCGTGCGTGTATGTGAGTTTGCTGAATTAGCATCTGTGGTTGTGCGTTTGCAGAGGGTATTCCTTTGCTGTATGTGTGAGCCAGTGTGCCTTAGTGGGTGATAGAGTCCCGGGGTGTGAGCTTTGATATATGCTGGTTGATACCTGATTGTGTTGTGTGGTGAATGTGCTTGTGAGTGAGTGAGTTGGTGGTTCAGTTAGTGTCTGTGTGCTTTTTATGTGTGATATCGCGTGTTAGTAAGGGAGAGGTGATATATCTTGGTGAATGTCTATGTTTGGTGTGAAAGATTTAGTCACCTACCATATGACCTCACATTAAAAAAATATATCACAAAAGAAAAAGAAATAGAACTAAATGCAAAAAGATCAAGCTTCAACGCGTTGTAGCTGACATACGTCTCCTATCTGTTTTCTCTGTTTAGTGTATGTGTTCGTTTTTGGACATATGATTCCCGCCTTCGAGTTTGTAATTTTGAGGTGCCGGCTTTGGAAGCGAAGAGTTAGCACAAGTTCGCCGATTCGAGTCCTAGCGATAGCATAGAATCTGACTGAATAGCTTTAAAATCCGAACGCCAATTGCAGTAATGAAATGAGAAAAATTTGAGGGAATATGATAGTCGACTTATTCTTTTACGTTTCTTGGCATGCTTTTTTTTTAGTTAAAAGTAATAGATTGTTAGTAATATTTACTTTATCTTTCACTATAATTTTTTTAACTATATTTTGGAAGTTGGAAGCGCTCTACCTATACTTAAGAAAATGTCACAGAAATATTATTCATAAATATTTACACCACATTTAGTGAGACTGTAAAATTATTGTTATTCTAAAGGAGGTCATACCATGTCTTAATTTTCTTTTCACAAGACAACACAATACCTTCATTTTCTTTCCGAAATATTATTATCCTTGATGATAGAACATGTGGAAATGTCAGCTTAATGAAAATTTCTTATGATAGTGCATCATTGTGAGTTTCTACATTCATACTCGATATTAGTTTCTTTAAACTAAGATCAAGCCAATGCCACAGTTGGTATTAACCTATATATTCACTAATGATTGATGTAAATTTTTATTTAAACTTTTTCACTGTTTCTTGCGGAATGTTCCAGTGTCAGAGTTACGTACTCGCGACAGGAAAATGTTCTACGTCATCATGCCTAAAATCAGGTGCTAACATATACTCGGTTTTGACTCTTCCCGTAAGCATTATTTGTGTTGTATCCAAGCAGGACTTTTTGCCAATGTACCCAGTACTCTCTTTATCCATATTCTTCAAATTATTTCAAACCGAGCTATTGTATCCTATTAGCTACTGGGTTTATTTACATCAGTCGATTCCCAGATAGTTACATTTGGAAACATTTTTTTCCTAATATTACACCTAATGAATGAACCATTAAAAATAAAAAATAAACAAAATTTGGAACTTTCACGTAAATTAGTGTGAAAAAGTATTAAGAAAACTGTCAATTTCTACGCTTAAAAGAGATATTTTAAATCACACGCAAAAAGTTGATAATTACTAAGACGTTATTCGTTAAAATAAACTTTAATTCAGGATTCTGCTTAAAGCAAGACTTCTTTCAGAAAATGTATGTAGCAGGTTGCATGTTTATAAAGAATTTTTTTAGAATAGACTTAATCACTGTGGTAATATGTCATGGAGACCAAATTATAAGTTACGGATAAACTGAGACGCTGCAAGTCTAGCTGATACGTCTAACCTTACGAGCAGCATCGATAGCGCTTATCATCGCTCTAAGATAGTCTTATCTACTTTACTTGTTTTTGAAGTCTGCACTGATACGTCATACCACAGTCAGTGTTATAACGTCCGAATCAAGAATGGGCGTCTCAACCTGGAAAAGGTAAACCATGTCTTACTGGCAACGCATTCAGTCTGTGACGACATTGTTTCACCTTCCGAATTTAACTTTATGTCAGAGATATTTGTTAACCGTTTTAAAAATAATTTATTTTGAGATAGCTTCACAAAAATAGCAGTAGAAATCGCAGATGCGGTGCTCTCTCTGTCTCTCTCTATTTGTTTTTATAAAAAAAAAATCCTGGGAAGTCTATTAACTAAAGACTATTCCCAAATTATAATTTGTCTATAGTTTGAGGTTGGTTTCTCACTCTGATATCTTAATTTTATTCATGATAACTTCAATTATTATTGGCAGATTGATTGATAAAAATATGGAAAACAACACAGATAGGAAACGGAAGTACTAGAATCTTTCCTTTTATAGCTAAGGCTCTTCTGCCATCTTGGCATCCACCAGCTCTCATATTACTGCTACGTGCAACGGGCTGTCAATATTTGTGATCTTTCTTCACATATATCAGGCTTCCTGGTAGTTTTGAGCGCTCGTATCTCTTTGTCAGTCTGTAGGTATCGTTCCAGAGATAACAACAAAATGGCGAAGGCAGCAAACAATTCTCCAAGTTTTTGCTATTAATTGAGCTGCATAAAAATTATTGTAATGTAATGAGCCAGTGTGCAAGGTCACAGTGAATACAATAATTTTCAATCTCTGCTGAATGGTCAACGCTTCAAACTTGTTGTATTATCCAAAAAAAATTTCAAAAAAGGCTAGATCATTCTGAAAATAATATAATAATATCAAAATAATAGCAGGGGTAGAAATGCCTGAGCAGTGAATTTTCGTTTGTACAAATTTTCAGTAATTCAGACTTAAAAAACTATTTTAAACTGGACTTTTAATCCAATGGGAAAGAACATCATTGCTTTTCTGAATGCATCTTAAATAGCGAAGGAACTAGTGCGATGGTTTCGCGGTTTGATAGTCGTTGGTTCGGATCCATCTTAGGGCATGGAAATAATTAATCAAGTGCTTTGGTAGTTCTGCAAATGTTTCGAAACCACACAGAGATATATTACAAGTACATCCGGCTGATAGAATAAATAACTCGTTTAAACTGCCTTTTTTTCTCTGTGCCCAAATTACAATTGTTTTTAAGAGTAATTATAACACAAAATATCATCTGCAACGGTGCATAAATTTTTTAGCTTCTGTCCAATTTGATAATAGAAAACAGTAAATTCGACATACATAAGGATTGTAAATCTTGGTGGGTCTTACTGTAACATCACACGAAATAAAAGGTTATTTACAAAAATGTGACAACTTCAAAGCTAGCTAAAGAATTTTTTTGCTTCAGAACCACTGTTAGTCTGTGAAAAACGTTTATTCTTGGATTTTAGTAACTGAAAAGTACTACGAAAGTAAATACGCTTCGGAATAAGAGAAGAGAAAGAGGAAGTTTAAGGCCGACCACTGATTTGGTTATCAATACTTTTTGTGGAATTTACAAATATATGATCAGACATACAGTAGTTACCTCGCCAAGATGTCAGCAAGGAAATCACAAGGTTAAACACTGAGATGGTTCCTTCAAAAGATCATATTAGAATGCTTTCCCGTTTTTCCCATCATATGACGTAGAAGTCGACAAGGCGGTAAGCCTGAAAAAAGGACAAAAAAACTGAACACTTTTCTCGTGATATAAATTTATTAAATGCTTACTAATAGTTTCTGTAAAAGGTGATGCAACAGTAGTGTGTGTGATGGAATTATACAAAATATATCAGAATTCATATTTCTAAATCACCCGTTCAATGTATTTAAGTTGCTGTCTATGTATTTTCGCAGACACATATCACAAATCGATTTTTCAACTGCTTTCCTCTCAATTATCTTATCATAATTGTTATTTGTCCTTTTTGTGATAAGTTAATTGTGTTTTGACAACTTAAGGTAATGGTGTATTTACACTGGACTAACTGTTGATTTTTATAAGCATTTCAATTAAGTTTTTAATTTTAATAATTTAGCTGTGTTTGAAACTTAAACTCTTGTGGAAATTTTCATATAGCCCTACACATACTTTTCCATTTCATTTTTGTTTTGTTTTGGTATACCTTTTTTTTAGAATATAATTTTATGTGTGTTCTAGAATCTAGGTTTTATACTGATCGGCCTTTCAAAGATACGAAACAATCAGCAAAAAGCGCACTGTTTTCACTACTTCTGCGAGATTTGCTACTTATAATATGATGAGTAATAATGAAGTCATGGACCATTAAAACTGTAAACCATCTTTTCGAAGTTAATACTTTATTTAAAGCAAGGAAATAACTTTGCTAACGGTTAATATACATGATTCGGCTGCCACACCTTAATTTACATTTTCTTATTATTTTGTAATTAGGAAAAATATAGACCACCGTTGACAAAATACTGATTCAGAACACGAATAAAGTTCTTGTATTAAATCCTAAACGGAATACTTTTTAACACACTTCTATAACTCCACAATCATTGAATATGGTCATAATTTTTTCACAGTGTATTGCAGTGCTCAAAATGTTATCGAATGAAACAGAAGAAGTCGTTCCACAATTCCATGATACTCGTAGGTAGGCTGACAAGAGACGTAGTCGCAAGAAATTTTTTCAATGATATTTAGAGAAATCTTATCGTCATTTCCCAACTAATCGAAATTACAAGTTGGGTCAGATCATGTTATTTTTATTGCAACACCTTAAAAGCTTCAGATAACAGCCGGATCGATGTTACCGATAAAAGAGCATATTCTGTATTACAGATAACTTAATTTCAATCTCCCACATTACTCACAATCATACAGGTAAAATTGTACGTGGAGCAATACTAATTAATCTACATGTCCACGACTTTACCTTACATCTGATGAATGGTAAAAAATGACACCGCAATAAAGTCTGTTTCTAAGTTTCCCAACAAAGTGCAGTACGTTTATAAAATATAAAAAAAGGTGCTGTATCCAAAGAAAAAAATCTGTGCATCGTAATTCAAACTATCTTTTAGTTTTACATCACTCAAAGTCAGTTTTAGACTTTATAAATATCTGAAAAATATTTGATAACATTATAACATTGCTTCCTTGAAATATCTCAGATTTGATTTTTAGACATGAAATTTGGTTGCAAAAAGATCGCTTCATAACTGGGCCGAAATATTGCCGCTGCAAGAGAAAGGATTACCTAGTGTAGGAGAACAGAAATTAATAACTTTTACATAAAAAACTGTAAATATCGCCAAAAGCTACGAAACATAGCTAAAAATTAATATGTACTTATGTATGTATTATAAAATGAAGCATTTATTATCTATGCTTGTTATGGCTAGATCTCTTTTTGAATCGTTTTCCTGTTCAAAACACCAGGATCATTAGCAAATTTGCATTTTATCAATACCAATATTCAGTAGGCCTATGTATGTTGTGCAAGGAAGGAATTATAGAAAAATTATATTTTAAGTAAGGATTTAATGGGGAGAGTTAAGTACTACAGTTTTTTGATGACACAGTTCAGTTAACAATGGACGGAGAGAAATAGATAAGTTGCTGAAAAGAATTGACAAAATATTTCAAATCATCATATAGAAATAAGATTTTAACAACATCTGCGTTTCTTCAGTAGCATATCAAATGAAAAAATTAAAATCTATGTCACTAATTGCATTATAAAAAGCAAGCGCATAAAACTAAAGGTAAAAATCAGTAATGGTGAAGGAGGGAAGTGGAAGAATAAAGGAAGATGTCAAAACAATTGCACTGGCACAGGCATTCTGTCTTTCTAATAAAAGGCGAACTTGTAGGCTTCTTATAAAAGGAATTATTTTGAAGGAATTGGTGGAAGAATGTCAGAAAAATAACCAAATGCAAGTGCTAGACGATACAGGCTGTATTGGGTATTTAGTGATGACAAGATAGATGTAGGACAGTAATAGTTGGAGGCAGGATACTCATTTAGTGAATAATGTCGATGTTGTGACTGATAATTACATATTAATACATTACTAAATTGCTAAATCCTCAGCATTTAAAATTAAATGCAAATGTGCTTAGTTGTTATTCATCATCATCATCTTCTTCCGTCTCCAGTTTCCCGGGTACGGTGTAAGAGCGCTCGCCACCTTAGTATGTTTTCTTTTCTTGGATTCTAGACCATGATTCAACTTTCTCCTGCAGGTCCAGTTTCACGAGATCAACCCTTTTCCTTCTGGGTCAGCCTCTTGGTCTTTTACCCTTCAGTTCTTTTTCCATCCAAATCCTCGATTTTCGTTGGGTCCACCCACTTGACATGTCCCAGCCATCGCAATCTTACTTCGGAAATTTTTTTCGCTAAGGGGTTTCTTTAACTGGGATCTTTTTACTGATCAGTTCATTCCTGATCTTGTCTCTCCTTGTTTTCTGCACCATTGACCTCAGGAACTTCATCTCGGCCGGCTGGAGCCTGTTTTCATCTCTGTTGGTAGTGGCACACACTTCCAGGCTGTACGTTGTAATGGGTAAGAAGTATGAGCTACACAGTTACATTTCGGCAGTAACTCGAATTTATTTGTTCTACAGAAGTTCCTAACATGATGATAGAACTGGCCTCCTTTTTGTACCCTGTTGGTAATTTAGTTCTGGCATTGACTGTCAAACGTCACTTTACTGCCAAAGTACTGAAAATTATCAAACTGATTCAATTTTCTCCGTCCAGATAAATAACAGGCTTCATATTATGTCTGCTGATAGCCATTACCACTGTTTTTGCGTGGCTGATTTTAAAATACTTGTTCCAGATGTTCATTTTTTGTTGTACTTCTTCTTCTGTATATGCCCAAATCACAACATCATGTTATTGAATCCTTGAAATATATTTCTACACGTAATAAACTGGGTATACATTGATCTATTGACACAGTTTAGGCGGCAGGTAGCGCAGAGCCGGCGTTAGGGGGTGGGGGGGTAAGCGGGTCAAATCAACCCGGGCCCGCGCGGCTGTAGGGGCCCCCCACTCGACAGGTTGTAAAGCTAAAAAAAAAGTGGTCACCCATTTGGTCTGAGTAAGGGCCCCAACTGATGAATTCGCCAAAGGTTACCCAGGGCCCCAAAATCCTAGCGCCGGCCCTGAGGTAACGAGGTGTCATGGCTAAGGGTTACCCCGGGCCCCAAAATCCTAGCGCCGGCCCTGAGGTAACGTGGTGTCATGGCCAAGGGTTACCCAGGGCCCCAAAATCCTAGCACCGGCCCTGAGGTAACGTGGTGTCATGGCCAAGGGTTACCCCGGGCCCCAAAATCCTAGCGCCGGCCCTGAGGTAACGTGGTGTCATGGCCAAGGGTTACCCAGGGCCCCAAAATCCTAGCACCGGCCCTGAGGTAACGTGGTGTCATGGCCAAGGGTTACCCCGGGCCCCAAAATCCTAGCGCCGGCCCTGAGGTAACGTGGTGTCATGGCCAAGGGTTACCCAGGGCCCCAAAATCCTAGCGCCGGCCCTGAGGTAACGTGGTGTCATGGCCAAGGGTTACCCCGGGCCCCAAAATCCTAGCGCCGGCCCTGAGGTAACGAGGTGTCATGGCTAAGGGTTACCCCGGGCCCCAAAATCCTAGCGAGGGCCCTGAGGTAACGTGGTGTCATGGCCAAGGGTTACCCAGGGCCCCAAAATCCTAGCGCCGGCCCAGAGGTAACGTGGTGTCATGGCCAAGGGTTACCCCGGGCCCCAAAATCCTAGCGCCGGCCCTGAGGTAACGAGGTGTCATGGCCAAGGGTTACCCCGGGCCCCAAAATCCTAGCGCCGGCCCTGAGGTAACGTGGTGTCATGGCCAAGGGTTACCCCGGGCCCCAAAATCCTAGCGCCGGCCCTGAGGTAACGTGGTGTCATGGCCAAGGGTTACCCCGGGCCCAAAAATCCTAGCGCCGGCCCTGAGGTAACGAGGTGTCATGGCTAAGGGTTACCCCGGGCCCCAAAATCCTAGCACCGGCCCTGAGTTAACGTGGTGTCATGGCCAAGGGCTACCCTGGGCCCTAGAATCCTAGCGCCGGCCCTGAGGTAACGTGGTGTCATGGCCAAGGGTTACCCCGGGCCCCAAAATCCTAGCGCCGGGCCCTGAGGTAACGTGGTGTCATGGCCAAGGGTTACCCCGGGCCCCAAAATCCTAGCGCCGGCCCTGAGGTAACGTGGTGTCATGGCCAAGGGTTACCCCGGGCCCCAAAATCTAGCGCCGGCCCTGAGGTAACGTGTTGTCATGGCCAAGGGTTACCCCGGGCCCCAAAATCCTAGCGCCAGCCCAGAGGTTAACGTGGTGTCATGGCCAAGGGTTACCCCGGGCCCCAAAATCCTAGCGCCGGCCCTGAGGTAACGTGGTGTCATGGCCAAGGGTTACCCCGGGCCCCAAAATCCTAGCGCCGGCGCTGAGGTAACGTGGTGTCATTTCCAAAGGTTACCCCGGGCCCCAAAATCCTAGCGCCGGCCCTGAGGTAACGTGGTGTCATGGCCAAGGGTTACCTCGGGCCCCAAAATCCTAGCGCCGGCCCTGAGGTAACGTGGTGTCATGGCCAAGGGTTACCCCGGGCCCCAAAATCCTAGCGCCGGCCCTGAGGTAACGTGGTGTCATGGCCAAGGGTTACCCCGGGCCTCAAAATCCTAGCGCCGGCCCAGAGGTAACGTGGTGTCATGGCCAAGGGTTACCCCGGGCCCCAAAATCCTAGCGCCGGCCCTGAGGTAACGTGGTGTCATGGCCAAGGGTTACCCCGGGCCCCAAAATCCTAGCGCTGGCGCTGAGGTAACGTGGTGTCATTTCCAAAGGTTACCCCGGGCCCCAAAATCCTAGCGCCGGCCCTGAGGTAACGTGGTGTCATGGCCAAGGGTTACCTCGGGCCCCAAAATCCTAGCGCCGGCCCTGAGGTAACGTGGTGTCATGGCCAAGGGTTACCCTGGGCCCTAAAATCCTTGCGCCGGCGCTAGGTAACGTGGTGTCATCGCCTGTAACGCTGCAGTATCGACCTGTGATCTCTCTTATCGATTGCTCCCGGTGTTGCAGCCTCCTCTCGGCGTTCCTGCTGCTTGCTAGCTGGGAGCTCTGCGCCGCGTGTCCTGAAGGCTGCATCTGCTCCGACGACGGACTTTCTGCGACCTGCGTCTGGCTGATGAGCGAGTTCCTGCCAGATGGACTCAACTCGTCGCTCCAGCAGCTGGTGCTGTACGGCCACAACGTGCGGGTCGTCGACCGGGACACGTTCGCGGGTCTGCCGCAGCTGGAGTACGTGGACCTCTCTGGAGGCCGGCTGGTCGAGGTGAGAATCTGCCTCCAGCGTAAATGGAGAACGAAACTGATCCTACTCATCGCAAGTTATTATAGCCGTGGCGAGAAGCATTGGCGGATGGCTTCAAACGCGCAGTTACCGAATCGCGTACTTAACAGTTAAATTCATCTGTTAGCTTGAAGTAATAGTTTGTTAGTTGACGCTCGTACTGGACAACACAGGACGCTCAGCGTTGCCATTTTCTAGTGTTAGATAGAGAGAGCTATACGAGAATGTTCGGAAGTGTGGCAACAGCGCCAATTTCCCTGGTCACGGCTATAGCTGAGCTATACCCCGATAAACACTCAATAATGCAGAGGCAATATGATCAGCGGGATTCTCTGACCGTTTTCATTGCCCCTGGAACCCATTTAACAACAGGATGAGTGGCCATGATAACCCAGGTTATAACCTTCAAATGACAATGTCTTAAATTTTTATCAGCAGTACTCAACACTCAATGTTAGTATGGTCCGTGAAGTTACTGTTTACGTTGTAAGTTCTCAAATTGATATCTGTCGGTAGTGGACAGTTAACAGCGATGTACAGAGCGAATTGTTGAATGTATTAATAATTTTTATTAAAACATATGAAAACATACGACATGAGATCGATTGTGTGTCATTAAGTATCTAATTCTTATTAATAAACCTCTCGTTAATTAATTAATATTTCTTGCTGTTCGGTCCTGTCGTGGAAGCCATGATAGGCATTTGATTGTTTCAAACGACAGCTCCGACGAATCACTTTACACTTATGTTTATTCTCCCGTGCGCTCAATAATAAGATTACACAACAAGGCTCACAATCATTATAACATATCTTGAAATGAAAGCTAATACTGTTTACATTTATATCAACATAAACCATCCAAACCGTCGCAAATTTTCCTCCATATATCGTAGCTCACATCAATACTTACAATTACAAACTTTTGACTAATATCTCATAATTAATACTGTCTTTTAATACATTACATATCATTTACAAAATTTCTCTCCATAAAACAATATCCATTTATGCAAATTCACAATTAAATTAATGAAAAATACACAAAATCGTTATTGATCAACTGCCATCTTGCTCTACATAATTCGTAAAATAACATTTCATTAAAGGGTTGGGTGTGAGGGGTGTTATATTATGAATAAGGTCATCCAGGATGTATTTTTCCGTCCAATACAAGATACATTAGATGATACGTATCTTAATGCAAAGAAACGTAAAGAGATTTGAAAAATTTTAAAACATGACTTAGAAAAAACGTTTAAATTCCACGAAATTTCTCCTTTGAAATCAATAAAAAAATATACCTAAAATTATCATATTGCAAAATACAAATAATATTTCAGCTGGCATCCTTCCGATTAAACGCCATGTATAGTAGTCGACGAAATTGAGTTTGATGTTTACACATTTCTTTGATTCTGTCTACGTTCAATCATACATAAAACATTTAAGCACTGAGAAAGAAACACCAGCATGGCATCAATGTATCTCACATTATTTTCTGTTTTATAGCCTGTTTATAGCTTTATTTGCTGCCAAAGTGTTTAGGATATTTATTTGCTAACGCTTTGAATTATTATTATTCATTGCGATTGTGCTCAGAAAAGGTGACAGTTTTCCTATATACCAACTTACGATTCATACATACACTGATGAGTCAAAACATTATGACCACCGGCTTAATATCTATGGAACACAATACAACAGTTTAATTTAATTTAATTGCAATAGAGCACAGGCTCCGGTGGCAATTTCCCTACACCCCCATCTTCCCCCCTATCCTGTACCCACCTACATTTGCCCTCTACAAATTTATCTTTAAATTCTTTCAATTTTTCGGTAAATTATTCATTCTCTTGGTAACTCATTCCAATCCCTGACACACCTACCCAAATAAAGAAAATCTTCCCACACCCTTGTGCCTGAAATCGAGTGCCAGCTTGTGATCATGGTCATCTTTTCCCTTCCATGCAGTACTTTTCATACCTACTCCACTATCTTTCCATGCCTCATCGCCGGTATACGTCCTCTACACTCCCATGACCCTCCTCATCCTCCTCCTGTCTTACAATGAATCCCATTCCAGCTCCTTTATCATATCCGTCCCTGATTGCATTCTGCGATAATTTCCAGAAACAAATATAGCAGCCCTTTTTTGTACCCTCTCCAATTCCTGTATTTGATACGCAAAATGAGAGTCCCATACTACACTGCCATATTCGAATAATGGTATGACCAAAGTTCTGTAACCCAATTCATTTACTTCTCTCTTACGTCATCACTCTCTCCAACAAGTGCAGAATTTTGAACCTGTCCAATGTGTCCCGCCCAGTTAAGCTTGTTATCAAATGTAATGTCAAGATATTTACATTCCAAGTTTTCAGCAAGCAATTCTTTCCCCACCTTATATTCATAATTAACCTTTTGTTTTTTATTTGTGTATCTAATAAGCTGACTCTTCTTTGCATTTATCTTCATCCCATGTTTGCAGCCAAACTAGATATCTTGTCCAGATCACCCTGCAACTGTTTTCAATCCTCTATCGTTTTTATTCTTTTATATTTCGGTGTGGCATGGATTCTACAAGTCCTTGGTAGGTTTCCGGAGGTATCTGGTATCAGATTTTTACGCGCAGGAAACGCAACGCCCTTAAATTATGGGCTGGTGCTTTGTAAGCGCGTAGCTGACTTCCGATAATATAATATTGAGATCAGCTGTATTTAGTGATCAAGACATCTACGTGAGTTTAATATGAAACTCCTCATACCGCTCTAGCACTATTCTGGCCTTGTGACACGGCCAGTTATCCGGCTGGAAGATGTATCGCTGTCGTGGAAGGCAGGAAGTATGAAGGGAAGCAGAATGTTCCTAATAATTTTCGCGTAGTCTGCAGCTGTTGTCTTTCATCAGTACCACAGGTCTAAGGAGCCCTGATGAATGTCCTCTACAACATAAAACTATTCCCGCTGGACAGTGTCTATGACAAGGTGCATGTTTCGAGCAGCCGTCGTCTGCATGACGAAGTATCCGTACACGAACATCAAACTGATGCAACGAGAAACGTGATTCATCCGACCGGTGACACGTTTCCATTGACCCACGGTCTATTGTCGATGGTCTCATGCCCACTGCAATCGTAATTGACGAGACGCTGAATCGACATTAGAATACGAAGCCCATGTTCAACAATGTACGTAAATGCTTTCACCGACACTTTAATCAGAGCTGCCACAGGTCACTCTCTCTTCTACTTTACAGAGTGGGCAAGCCTCCGACCTCCATATTCTCTGATGAGGCGTTGACTCCTACAACCCTGTCGCCTACTACACCTACTCGTGGCTTCACCGTCCTTTAACCACCTTCCATAGTGTAATGGTACCTTTCCGTAAAGAGGGGCGGGGAAAACCATTACGTTGAAATTTTATCAAGAAGATTAATATTAATTTGTTAAACAGGTTAATCTGGTTAACCAGAATCTTGAATGCTGCAAGAATTACAGGCAAATAAAATATTCAATTTATTTGATCTTATGGCTTATACAATGCCGCGTATAATTAATTTTAATGTTAAGCTCAAGATATTCAAAACAAGCAAGCAATACCCGGACCTCACAATTTGCCGGATAAATGCAAACATTAATCGATTTAAGTATTTCAGAGATTTACAAAATGAATATAAAATTGTGTGGCATCGCAGGCCAACAGATAAAAGATAAACATTTTACAAAATTCCCAGGGGTGCCAATTAAAGTGAAAATAACATCATTTGAATGATGTTATGATGAGCAAGATGCTTAAAAGAGCAATATTGGTGAAAATGGAATGTTAACTAGCTCAGCGATATATCCATAATCAGAGCAGAGAGTTTATTCACAGGGATCGCTTACGGGTCTGTAAAGCCTCGTCAAAACCCATGGAACCATGACCTGGCGTCGAAACATTACCGGTGTTGCAACTGCTTGGAGATTGCGACACTCTGTGCCGCAGTGAGACCATTCCTGCGAGCGCATCAATGGTGATTGCCTCTGCGAGATAGTACGCTACGCCTTCGGCCACATCCATCCAGAAAACGTTTATCTTGGAGTACGGACGAGCAGCCAGTCGTGTGTGTCTGGCCACACCCGATCAGTACGTCCGTACTCGACCTCGTCTGAACAGCAAGTCCTCTCGTGAGGGCGTCTTTTCTGCCACCACGAAGAAAATCAGCTTCCTTCTCCCCGCACATGGAAAAGAAGCTTTGCATCAACAAATGTAGACCCCGTGGCTATACACGATTGGTGAATCGGCGTATTCCACAATCACGTGTGTCGCGGCGTTGCTACCATTCGCCGTTCGGTTTTGCGCGCAGTTCCTGTCACCCCGCATCCTCGGCGTCCTCGCCGGGGTGCGTTGCCCTTGCTCGGCTAACGGGAATTTTCCGTTCTCTACTGGACCTGCTATTGTCCTCCCCCGCGACAGTTCTAAACTGCCACTGAGCGCTAGCATTTTCACCGTTAAATTCTTTTTTTAACAGCAATCTTGCAATAAACTAAAATTATACAACAATAAATTCGACCGCCCGCGCTTAATACACATAATTACCTACAAATTTATTATGCCTAAACAGTTTACATATTTGAATAAAATAAATATAAGTATTCTGAATAATAAATATTAATATATTCATATATTTATTGGGGGATGACACTGTCATACCACAATAGATTTTCATTACAGTCTTATGCAAACATCCAAGATCCCTAGCTGTTTCCAGGATACTCGTCCTCAGGCACCATGTCATAACAATCCGCTTTTTGTCAGAGTCATTTATGTCGGTTCATTTCCCGATTTCTCACACCCCTCATCGCTAGAATTGTAGCATATCCACTATCCCCGAATATATATATTTAGATGTATATATATTATAATATTAAAATAAATGTTTGAATATGCATTGTAAGCAATTGTATTTATGCTCACGGAAATCACAGACGATACTAAGCATGTAAACAAGGGTAGTATAAGTGATGCTAACATCTATGGTTTAGAGTGTGTGCAGAGGTGTGGAGTGTCTCTGGCCGTGAACGGGTGTGAGAGGTCGTGCGCCAAAGTTGTGGCGGCGATCTAATATTTTGTATTATGCCAGATGAATCAGTGATTGTTGCTTAATATACAGAACGAGTGTATTTTCAACTGTAGTTTTGTGTAAAAATAAAGTTGTTAAGAGCAGTAATCGGGCTTTAATCAATAAAATAGCAAATCATTGATTGTATGAAGTTAAGACGTCTTATTTGGATAGTAAGAACCTTTAAATGGAACTAAGTAGCTCCTCTGTCCGCGTACGTGGGTTGAATGGCGGTATTTAAGGGCCAAACCGTCTAAAAACCTGTGGACTTTAATTAGTAATACAAATTAATAATATAGAGGAGTATTACAGAATAAATCTCCCCAGCGTGTATACTTTCCGCATGACGTAGCCGCAACGTCACTAAATCACATCAAGTCTCACGATGGTTACCGGCCATTGTTTTAGTTTATCAGTGTAAACCAGAGCTAAAAAGTTCCTAAATATAAGTTTTCTGGTCAAATGTCATAACGGCGCTACGTGATTTGACTGAAATACGTACTTAACACGTATTTAACCATCAAAGTTCACTCTGCAAAATATGAACAATTTCTCTTGGACTGGATTAAAAACATCAATCACGATCAGATATCACCTCATTACATAGTAGACTAGCTGTTACCCATGACTTCGTGTATTTGTGGACTTGGATATTTCTACCAGGTGTTTCAAAAACGACCGGTATATTTGAAAAATCAATAAAAACTAAACGGGTAGCGATAGAAATACACCGTTTGTTGCCAAATGCGCGGGACAACAGTAAATTTTCAGGCCGACAAACTTTCGAAATTAGTTAAAATTTTCAACAACAGATGGCACTGCAGGCGAATTGAAAGATATAGAAGTAAACACAGTCTGTGAGTTCGCCATTCTGTAAGTCGTCTTTCTGCTGTAAGCGTGTGATGTTCACAGATTGCAAGTTTGCTGTGAAAAAATGGTTTATTCCTTAGAATAATCGTAGTTTAGATTATTCCAGACTGCAGCGCCATTTGTTTTTGAAAATTGTAACTAATTTCGAAAGTTTGTCTGCCTGAAAATTTACTGTTGTCGCAAGCATATTGCAAAAAACGGTGTATTTCTATCGCTGCCCGTTTAGTTTTTATTGATTTTTAAATATACCGGTCATTTTTGAATCACCCTGTATATCCAATTCTAGCTATTGAATTCTAAGTTACGTAAAAGGAGACCCATAAAGCACGGAATGAAGATAATATGACAGGGAAGGCATCACCGTATCGTTCTACCACTGCACCTATGCCAAGAAGAGAACCATTTCCAACATTCATAAAACCAGCAACAAACTAAAAGAGGGAGGCTGTGATAAACTGTGGGATACTGTCTACCATAGTGCCTTTGGCAGATTTTTTGTTGTGGTTTAAAATTATGTCACTTTCTGGCGACATCTTATAATCAGACGAATCGACACAGATCATACACATACTAACTGCAAGAGATTCAAAGACTGAGTGACCAATATAACATTACCGAGACTAACACACGCTACCTATCATTCTGTCACTGTACGGTTAGTTTTAAAAATTTCGTGGTAAAATATTTTACTTGTCCAGAAAAATGTATCCCACGCCCTTCCTAATCATATGTCAAATTTCATAAATATCGGTTTAGCCGTTTAGTCAGACAAAGTTACTTTCGCAGTTATAATATTAGTACGGGCATTTGTGATGCCTCCTTACAGCAGGTGTATTCTCTGTGATGTGCAGGTGGCAGAGGACACCTTCGAGACCCTGCCTAATCTGCACAGCGTCGACCTCTCCGGGAACGAGCTCAACTACCTGCCGGCCAGCGTGTTCGACAGCAACAAGGCCCTCGGGCGTCTGCGCCTGGCGGGCAACCCTCTAGTGCTGCCGCCTGGCGACGAGTTCTTCCTCATCTCAGACTCGCTCAGCTCTCTCGACCTGTCTGATTGCTACCTGTCAGATCTGCCGCACAGTGCATTCGACCTGCTGCCCTATCTCACAGAGGTCAACCTCAGGGGAAACCAGTTCAGCAACCTGTCCGTCGAGATGATCTGGACTCTGTCCTTGATGACGCGCGTGCTTGTTGACCAGGACACGTTCACGGGAGAAGATCTCGAGGTAACAGTCTCTCCAGGATATCTGATAGAATTAGACATAAAACACAAGTGGATGAAGATAGGAAACCGGTAAATCACTTGCAGGACCTTTTAGGTGAAGAGATTGAAGGAGAAGGTTGTGAAATATAAGATCAGGAGAATTATATGCAAGAGGTTTAGGATTTTATAACTAGGCTTGGATATAGGAAGTTGTAATTTACGTAAAAGATGTTCCACAAACTGACTGTGAGAGAAACAGAGCCAGAGCGAATGAAATAAAATTACAGAAACCAACACACCCTATCCTTCTGTCTGTCACCGTTTAGAGAGTTTACAAAATTTCATGACAAAATATGTTATTTATCCCGAAAAAAATATCCTATGTGCGTCCCAATGATACATAGTATTTCTTTGTCAAATTTCTTGAAGATCGGTTAACATAACAATTAGACAGACAGAGTTACTTTTTTGGTTAAAATATTAGTTTAGGTACAACTGTTCTGTTCATCGATCTTATAAGTTAATTTATAGAGTAGTTAAAATAATAAGTTCTTTTTGGCTAGGTCTTTACGTATCTTTGACAGCTTCGTGATTAAACCCTAGCAAGGAATGCCATAAAAATAAACCATGGCTTTTATGAGGAACGATTGCAGTGTGAACTTAAAGTTATTTCGTAAAAGTGAAGACTCTAAATCTGTTCGGCCATTCCGGGACTCAAACCCAGGGCATCCAGAATGGCAAGTACAACTGCTAGCGTCCAGCGACCCACAACGTTCCCTCCAAGCTATGAATCAGTTTTTCATTAAACACCAAGAATATCTACAGTGCCAGAGTTATATGGTTATCGAATTACATAAATCAATTAGATACAAATTTTATTTAACACCTAAAACATGCAGGAGATTTGTTTTCAGTTAAAATGTTTAGGTTTAATTTTTGGCACTCAAATAAAGTAAAAACTGCGAATATTTGTAGTACTAAATAGGAACCAACATTTAGGCATAGAGTAAGTAGGAATATTATTCGTCTTTAATTTTTATAAGCTTGAATATTGCGGGTCGGAACAATTAAAAACTGACAAACTCAGTTTTTACGTAACCAACACAAAAAAGAAACACCCTTAAGTAACTGATCTTAAAAAGGCCACTTCCTACAGACCTCTATGTGTATGCATTTTTCAGACATAAAATAGTACAGTGAATACCCACAATACGGAAATCTGGTCGCTAACCCACTACGATCAACTGGTGAACCCCTAGGGGTTCCCGTATTCCACTTTGAGAAAAACTGAGCTAGAGCAATTAACTTTCTCACCGAGCGTGGTGGGTGAACGGTTAACGCTCTGGCCTCGCATTCTGGAGGACGCCGGTTCGAATCCCCGTCCGGGCATCCAGATTTGGGTTTTCGATGGTTTCCCCAAATCACTCCATTCGAATACCGAGATGCTTCCAGCAAAAGTCCGTGGTCGAATTGTTCCCAGTCCCATCCTGCCTCTAATGACCTCGATGTCGACGAGGCTTAAAGCTACACTCAAAATAATAGTCAGATTCTTTATCAAATATTACGAATGCACATTGCGTAGACGTCTCTTAAAAATAATCCCCGTGACTCTCGGTGGTAGCTACATTTTAGTAGCAATAGAGAAAATACTTGACTCAAACAAATGCACCGCCAGACGTTTCCAAATATCAGTTAATCGGTTACCATTAAAAATAATCAAAACATACTTAAAACTTCTTAGTACTGAATGGAAATAACACTTAAACCTGTTCAACAAAAAGAATATATATATATATATCCTTTTTTAGTTCCAGTTTTGATAAAGATAAATGCTCTTGTGATCGTAATGACCTGGCTATTAGGGTTCGTATTGGCTGATTATTCCGTCCTGTCTTAGCTTGCCTTAGTATAACTTGGTAATCCTAACGAATGAAGGGGACCTACAGTTTAAGGTGGAATCAGAACCACGAAAGCGCTATGGGGTACTTCACATTACACAATAAGCTGTGCCAGAGGTGGAGGTCTGGTTAAGTGCCATTCACAATCCCCGCCGAGACAGGGATTCGAACCGAAAACCTTACGACCTCCAGTTACATGCCTTAACCACTAAGCCACCAAACCTTTCTTCCAGTTTTAGTGAAATGCTATGTATGGTATATGAATACACATATTATAGCACAAGCAGTAATATGCAGACACTATATTTTAGAAGTTTGACATAATGAATGGTACTAAATGTTAGTAATGTAAAACAACGTAATTTATATTAAGGTTAATTTTTTATAATTAGTAAGATTTTAATTTAATTTTTAATTGAGCACAAGCTCCGGTGGCAATTTCCCTACACCCATATCTACGCACCATCCTGCACCCACCTACATCTGCCTTCTACAAATCTTATCTTTAAATTCTTTCAACGTTTCCGGTAAATTATTCATCATTTCTCTTTGTAACTCATTCCAATCCCTGACATCCTTACCTAAAAAAGAGAATCTTACCACACCCTTGTGCCTGAAATCGAGTGTCACCTTGTGATCATGGTCATCTTTTCCCTTCGATGCACTACTTTTCATACCTACTCCAATATCTTTCCATGCCTCATCGCAAGTATACGCTCTGTACACTCCCATGACCCTCCTCCTGTCTTACAATGAATCCCATACCAGCTCCTTTATCATATCCGTCACTGATCGCATTTTTATCAGTCATGGTGGTTTATTCATGTTTCGGAACGTTTCGTCATTTAGCTGTTTCATTCATTGGTTTCTATTATTCAATTTGATTATTGCTTTACAACCTATTATATCATTCTTTGTTCCATTCTGTTGTTACATTTCATTCTACTGTTAAATTCTATTATTCGTTACATTCTATTATTACAACCCACTACCGAGCGTGGTGGGTGAACGGTTAACGTTTTGGCCTTGCATTCGGGAGGACGCGGGTTCGAATCGCCGTCTGGGCATCCGGATTTGGGTTTTCCATGGTTTCCCCAAATCACTCCAGGCGAATGACGGGATTATTCCTTCAAAAAGGCCATGGCCGAATTCCTTCCAGTTACTTGTCTCCAGTCCCATCCCGCCTCTAATGGCCTTAGGCGTCGATGAGGCGTGAAGCCCACAAGTAAAAAACAAAAAAACAAATAGTCCAACCCAGTGTTATATTTTGTTCTATTTGATTATTCGATCCATAATTAGACGACTCCATCCCGTTCCGCTCTATTTTGACATTCCGTTCATGCGAGTATGCTTCTGTTCTAGATGCTGAGAGACTTCAACGCAACCCTCGAGTTTCCGGAAACAGGGGTGGATTTCACGGCGTCGCCATACGAAACGTTATTCCGGGGAAACATCACGTCTCACGCTGGAGAGTATGACTACATTGGCGTGTTTGACGACACTGGCGTGTTTGACGACACTGGCGTGTTTGCCGACAGTGGCGTTCCTGCCGACACTGGTGTTCCTGTCGACAGTGGCGTTTTCGCCGACACGGTCGATGACGAGGTGGAAGAGGAAGTCCTAGCTCCGTCAGACGTTATGTTCGCCGAGATCGATATCGAAATCGAGAGTGATAGAGTCGACTCCCGTCCCGCCTTCGTGGCTCGTGGGCCGCGGGGTCACCAGTCGTACGCCCGCGCCTTCCAGTACACGATGCTGCTGTTCCTGCTGGCGGCGGCGCTAAGCGTGGCAGGTGTTCTATTGTACAGGATGGCGGCGCTACTGTGCTCCAGAGCTGTCGGCGAGGCGGGTAGTCAGCGCGCAGGGGACGCACTGGCCAGGGCGTACCTCCGCATTGCCCCCGAGAGGGTGGCTCCTGGATTGCCTACCAAGAAGCAGGACACCAGAGGATACACCAGGCTGGAAGAGGAGGACGAAGCCCCAGCCACCTCACTGCCTCCCCGCTCAGAGCCGTGCACCTGCTTGTCCTGTACCGAGACTGTACCCAGGTACCCGTGTATCGGGTATTACCAGCAGCAACTCACACAGGATACCCCATCCGTCGTAGTGGCCGGTTCACCACCACCGTACAGTGCTTGACGTGCCTACGGACAGGGCACGTAGAGGAGAAGATAAGGAAATTTTCGCACACATCCAGGGTGTTTCAAAACATTGACCAATTTTCATAAAAAT
Organism: Vandiemenella viatica; assembly: GCA_031002005.1. Classification (NCBI taxonomy): domain Eukaryota; kingdom Metazoa; phylum Arthropoda; class Insecta; order Orthoptera; family Morabidae; genus Vandiemenella; species Vandiemenella viatica. The sequence goes on along the minus strand of JARYHS010012519.1, from coordinate 202,540,235 downwards.
ATGTTTGCCAGATTAACAGACTACTGTTGTTCTGAAAGTTAAAACTATTTAATGAGTCACCAACCTTTAGTATCTACACTATGCATCATACGAACAGCGCAAATTAATGCTAAATCTGTGTCATAGTTCCTTCTTCCGCGAAGTCATGTATGTTATAAATCTGTTTTAGTTTTCGCTCAAATTGCCAACTACCCACAAGAAAAATAATGATGGTTTAGTTACGGATATCATCAGATACAAATCGCAAAATCCAGTATGTCCTGCCCAGCGTTCAGATAGGATATCGTACTTATAGAACAGTCATTTAGGATAGTCTCGACTGGTACTACAAGCGCATTTCACAAAGCTACACAGAAAAATCGTCTTGCGTTTTATTCTAAAACTGTATTATCCCTATGGTCTTTTAAATTAACATGAACAATTTGTTTTTGTACACTGTTGCGAACAGCAACAAATTCCCTTTGTCGTTAGCTGAACAATGCGAAAAATCCCCTTAACGCAATTGTAGTCTGATTAGTGATCAGGTGTAAAATGACTTTTGGCGAAAACAACAGTGGTTAGAGGCTATTAAAGTGATGCAAGAACAGCGGCTATACCAACATCCTACAAAGTGTCATTTCCAAAGACGTGATAGTATCAAGTCGGAACAAGCTTTTTGAAACACCCTGTATAAATACATTTATGCGGTGGTAAACGCTTGAAGATTTTGCTCTACAGAAACGTCAGGCAAGCTTCTATGCTTCTATTGAAATCAATACCGGAGCACACATGTAAAATTGACAGGGGAGATAGAATGCAATAAAAAGGAGCCTGTTACCTTTTGTCTGTAACATCCTAAGAACTACCGGTGTGCACATCATACCCCAGTGCGAAAGCGTTTTCAAAATCTGCATCGTTTCTAAATTGAAGATTTATAATAAAAATTTAGGTTAGTTCCGGGAATACATAAGATTTTAGAACTAAGTTCTCTTATTACAACACCAGATTATCTAAAAGAAAATAATAATAATAACTAAGGATGTTCAGATATTATTTCTATTATGTGGAACCTGATTACAGCCACAGGCAAACAAATTTTAAACAAATGCCATCATTGTCAGCGTTAAATTATGTTCATTTAACTCAGAAGTTTCGATGTAAGAGTAATTGATTTGTATAATACTAGTTATGTTGTTTGAACAAATATCAAACACAGTAAAGTACATTATGAAATAGCATGCTGAAATTTACTACCTTTCAAACTATAATAATGAGCTAAAATGATATGAGAATAAAATCATATTCAAAAGAAATTTTGTAATTGAAATAGTAAATTAACATCTGTTAACGAAACTGGATCAAAGACTTCAGTGTCATGCAGAAATACTTTCGATGTAAAAACTTGTAAGATGAAATAAATATTGGATGTACAATGCCAGTATCATCGGCATAGGAAAATAAAAGGATTCATTGGCCACGACTTGGAATTTTCTGGGACGAAGAAGAGAAATGTTTTGGATACAGATATGACAGATGTATGTTTACTACTGTAAGGTGCTGTTCTGATGTAACAGACCATCGTTACAGCCGTTTCTCGACGTTCTTACAAGTTTCTGTCTTTTTGGGAGGGAAGCAAAATTTAGTAATTTGAAGGAAGTCACTGCTAAGGCATATATTCGAACCAGGCTCCTACTGAATCCTAAATGTAATAATTTAGCCACTAAGTTATCGTGGAGGTGAATTTCGTATAAAGGCGCAACAATGTATCTTAAAGTCCAATGTTTACAATCATCAAAGTCTCTAAAGCACAAATCTTAAAAGAATGACGCACTTCTAAACAAAGTTGCAGTTCAAAAATATTCATGCTTCTTCTTCCGAATAACCCTTTTGGAGGGTACGATAAAACAACTTTGGCTACGTTTTTTTGTATTTAATTTTCTTTGCTTCCAAACTTCCTTCATTCTTTGAGAGTGTTGTTCCTTTTGTTCCTGGGTCCATTTCCTTCCCTTGATGTATTTCTGTCTCTCCTGAAAACCTGTCTTGTGAATTACTTCTCTAAAAAGTGTTCTGTTGTTTATTATATCTGCTTTCACTCCAGCTTCTTTCATGTCCTTTTCAGTTTCAGTGAACCATGTGGGTTTGGATTTGTATTTGTTCAGTAAGGTGAAGATCTGTTTTGTAAGTCTATTATTATCCATTCTGTATATGTGCCCGTAAAATTTCAGTCTTCTTTTCCTCATTATAACTGTTAATTTTTCTATTTTCGAATTTACTTCTCGGTTTGGACTTAATTTGTATTTAGCATTACTATTAGGTTTGGGTCCCAGTATTTTTCTCAAGATTCTTCTTTCTACTTTTTCCAGTTTTTCAAGATCCCCATATCTTGTTAGTTTAAACGTTTCTGCCGAATACAACTTTTATGGTCTAACCACTGCTTGATAGTGCCTTAGTTTTGTATTCCATGATAAGGATTTTTTGTTATATACGTTCTTTGTTATATGAAATGCTCTTTCCATTTTATGTATTCTAGTTTCTATCGCAGTCTTTTCTTTTGTGTCGTTTGTTATCCGTTCTCCTAAATATTTAAAACAATTTGTTTTAACTATTGTGCCATTGCGAAGTTTAAAATTTTGAGGAGCATCATTGATGTTTGTCATGAACTGTGTTTTTTCAAAAGATATATGTAATCCTATTTTGGCTGCCTGTTTCTCTAGTTCTTCAATTTGTTCTTTTGCATTATCCAGTGAATCAGTAATTACCGCCATGTCATCTGCAAAAGCTAGACAATCTATGCTGATTTTATTTGTATTTCTTCCGAGCTGGACACCCTTTGTGTTGATGGCTTTCCTCCATTCCCTCACTACTTTTTCTAATGCATAGTTGAAAAGTGGTGGAGACAGACCATCTCTCTATTCATTCGTATTTTTACTTATTATTTACGCAAGAAGAATGTCATTTCAAAATGAAAAGTCCTAGTGAGTTCGCTATATTAAGAGGTAGGAGGAAATGGGTTGAAAATTAATGTAATAAAGGTTTCTTTCAATCTCAAAAACAGCGCTTGCTGATCTACTGAAGGTAACATACAGTAATTATAATTGCATTCATTGTAAATACTGAGAACGTAATTTGCTTTACATCATTGAAGTTACAAATATTAAACGAAACATCCACATGTATTCATTCAAGGGCGTGCGTGATTTCTTAAAGCCATTAATACCACTACACAATGTTGTTTACTAATTGGTTACATAGACCCTATAAACACGTAAATCTTCGCTGTTAAATACAAAATTTTTAGTTTTAATTACTAAGTATTTTGCGATGTTGTTGCAGGCCATGTTTCCGCAGTTCCTTAATTAATTACTAGTTGAAAGAACACGCCAATGCAACTGTTTAGTTTATTTATTGCTGCGTCGTACGCGTTTCACCTCTCATCGAGGCATCATCAGCGACGAATCTGTGTTACAGTTTTATACTATTATTACATAATTATGGGCATGAGATATTTTATAGCTAAAAGTTACTTCCTATTTACATTTGTTACTCTGGTATGCAGCTGCATGCAATGCATGCATTGCACATGAAAACGGAGATGCGCAGCTGCATACCAGAGTAACAAATGTAAATAGTAAGTAACTTTTAGCTATAAAATATCTCATGCTCATAATTATGTAATAATAGTATAAAACTGTATATAAAAAAACTGTAACACAGATTCGTCGCTGATGATGCCTCGATGAGAGGTGAAACGCGTACGACGCAGCAATAAATAAACTAAACAGTAGCATTGGCGTGATCTTTCAACTACTAATTAACTAAGTATTTTGCTTATTTGTGAACATGCGTTTACAACTGAGTTACCCTGAAATTCATGTAGTTCATTAATGAAAACTTTTTTTCATTATACAAAGGACGAAGGAGGAGAGATTCTTGCATGATATTTTTTTTTCTCCTTCTTGAGTATTGTATAATACGGATAAGTTTTTGAAAACTATATCTGTGTAGAAATACAAATTGATATTTATTTCCACAATTATTACAATATAACTAAAAAAATACTTACCTTCTGCAGTATTTTCCGTTACAAAATATTTTACCTGGCTCCAAAGTGTTCCAGTAGCAATGAGAAGATTTGGTGCAGAAGAAGGTATTTAAGATCGAAATATCTGGAGAAATATTTTGAGAAGATGAAGTCAGGTTCTGTGTTCCGAGCTTTTATTGTGTTTTTATTGTGTATGAGGAAAATTTGTTTCAATGAAATAAAATACTTAAGCGACCGTATCTATTCTGCTGGGGTATCTACGTTTCCGAACACAATTCTGTACCATTATTGTCATTTAAACATCCGCCAGTGTGGCTGGATAAGGAATGCACAACGCTCTCACGTTCAAAACATGAACACACGTACCGGGCATTATGATCGCGGTTTTCAGGCCGTTTTCTGCAATATCCAGGCCAGTGGTACGAAATTACTTTTCCCAGCGTACCACTTCAAGAAAGAGCTCAACATCTCGTTCCCTTTGTAGCTCAAATGATAAACGTATTCATTCCACTCGACGGATTCGCATATCCTCGGCATTACAGTAATATAATTCACACACACAGTTTTGACAATAGTAATTTTTGCATAATTTGTCGTTTTTTTTTCAGTTATGTTAGTGATTATCATTGCCAAGAGGTTACCGTGCGTACCCCTTGAAGCAACCTCACGTACCCCTGAGGGTACACCTACCACTAATTGGGAACCACTGAACTAGGCGAATGCCAGGAGTGCCCCAAACTCCGCCAGATTAACGACATTTCACAAACAAAAATACAGTTATCACGCAGAACGCAAACGTTTTGACGGCGGATGCCAACACATCCGGTTTAGCAAGCCGGTAGGATATACCGAAAGAAAGAGGAAACGTCCTAAGGCTAATGATCTGTCAATTTTTCTCCCGTGATATAACAAAGTTTAAATTCACAAATGCTAAGTATATAAAAAATCTAAACACAAATAAAACCACTATGTCTTCAAATCAAAATACCGTTTACTATTGTTTTTAACATAAAAATTAGTTCTTGTAATGAATGAACACTAATTTCTCTGTAATAATAGATAATAATCAGCTTTGCTTGTCCTTGAAAACAAGGCCAGGTTCAAAGAATAGTCTTACCCTATATACGAGTAGACTAATGCAAGGCGCTGAGAGATAAATTGTAGCAAATTTTGTCAAATTTGGTACTGTGTTGCATTAGCTGATCAGCAGATATATGGGTCGCGCTTCCAATCAATTAGAGATGATTTTAAATAAAAGTCAATCTCGCAAGAAATCATGTAGTTTTTTTCTTGATCATGATACTGTCTATCTCGTTAAAACAATTCCAAAATGTGTCGTGCCGGCCTCGGTAGCGTAGGGGCTATCTCCGCGTGCCGAAGGCCGCCGGTTCGAATCCGGCCACGGGCATGGATGTTAAGTGTTGTATGTCTGTGTGAATGTCCTGTCCGTCCTGTGGCGTCCATGCACTGAAAAGCAATTAAAATTACCTTGAGCTGGCTGTATGGCCTCCGCTGCCAAATGCAATAAAAAAATAAAAAAATAAAAATAAAAAAAAATAAAAAAAAGGGTCGTAACTTTCGTGAGTCACAGTTAATTCTGTCTCGTCGTTTCTACCCCTTTTAACAGCCATTGAGGATGAACCGCTACTGGTAGAAGAATCCTCGCAAGACATTTTTATAGATTCCAATAGAATCTTCTGACAAGCTTGAGGAAACCCCATATAGTTTGTCTTGAATCTTTGCTCTAGGAAGGTAGCAATCAAGTTGTTTTGAATATTCGCTTAAGGAGTCAAAACTACTTTTTAATTCAATTTTCAAAAGAGGCTTTAATTTATGGTTAAGTCAGGAGTTCTTGTGCTTCCTCATAGTTATCCAAATATTTTTTTTATTGCGGAAACTGGTGATATTACTTCGAAATTACATTAGAGACCAGAACTTTTTATTTTTGTGATTTGTTCAAAGGGCTTCAGTAGCTTAACGCACTTTACCATCAAACACTACTGTAGTCACGTCAAATTAGAGCGCATTCCGCGTTCAGCCACCTATAGCTATATAGCCCTTTTTTTTTGTTCCAACAGGAACTCTATCATATAAAAGGTAGAATTCCATCTCGTGCTGATATCTGGCACCAGCTGACGGTCGGTTAAATTTTTCTTTTTGAATCACCTGCAATATTTCTTGAGCTAAGCCCGAACGATTTAAGTGCTTAATGAGACATCTACAACTTCAGGCTAGATCTTCAATGGTTCAGTTAAAATTCTCTGAAGCAAATGGATGAAACATCTTGCAGAAGCATATCAGCCACGCGTACACCCTTCATCATATCAGCACCAATGTCATGAATGAGTAATTATATTTTGTTTTGGTCAATAGCCCAACGATTTGTGATACTATTAAGCTCCCTTGTTATATTTTTTTTCAATGGTGAGAATTAGGGAAATGTTTCATAGTAACTTCAGTGGACAAGAGTAATGTTTCAACAATTTGAATAAAATAAATGTTTTGTAAATGCCATTAACAAATATTTCAGAAATTAGACTTATATAATTTGTAAATGTTATGTATGTCTCTCGTGCAACAAACTTGGCGTAATGCATGCAGACGACATGCTAAATTTTCTGTTTCGTGAAAACTAAATTTAGGATTCAGACGAGAAAATAAATATCAATGCGTAGATGCACCGATATGTACAACATATAGTACCGGGGTTCGTGTGGGACGACAAAAAACTGATCTAAATGTAAAGCAGTCAAACTAATTATCTAAATTTTTTTCCATATATACTGTCTGTTACTCAAGGATTCAGGAATTCAGGATTGCAGAATTCAATCTCTAGGCTCAGAATTAATATTTCGTAACAATTTTAATTAAGTTAAACAAAATGTAAAAAAGTTAACATTCAACAAATAACAAGCGCCAGTAATGCATCCAAAACCTATCATATCACATCAATTTCAAGCGAAATAAGCGACTGTAATATACAAATTATTCACTTTTTTGCATGAAACGGGCATATACACATCTAAATATTTGAAACGAATTACATATAAATATGGTCTGAATTGTTGTAGAACCTTTTTATATTGGGTAGCTAATTCAGATCTACAAAAGAAATGTATCAAAAATCACACGGGGAGTATGGGGTAACAAGTTTTTCATACTAATTTCACGTGACGCGTTTGCTAGTATCAGCACTGACTGCTCTTATCAGAATGAAGGCGTTCGTGTAGTGGTGAAGAGTTCCTTGGCCCTTCTTAGTACTCTCTGCCTGTGATTAGGTGCCCTTGATGGAATCCCTCAGCTGCCGGGTCTTCACTTTGCCGGTCGGTGTGCGGGGCAACTGCTCCAGGAATCGAACCCCACCGCGCAGCCTCTTGATGTCAGTCACATTATCTGAAACAAACAACAGAATATTACCACTTGTTCATAACTATAGAATGTGCTGTAAAAGAGTTTACTGATGTTGCTAAATGGCTTCAACCTTTGAACTACAGCTATCAGTCTACACATCACATCACTTGCTACAGATTAATTTGAGGTATCTTAGAGTAAGATGTTTATAGATCTATGGCCTTGATGAATTTATTCAGGATTGTTCAAAGAACATGGATATCTACTATTATCACGATACAGCTACGTCAGTTCCGCCATTACTCGTGGCTACCAACTTCCTATTGCTTATTGCTTATGGCTTATGGCTTTACGCCTCGTCGGCGTTGAGGTAAATACAGGCGGGAATGGTTTCGAGCTAGGAACAGGAACGTATTCTGCTATGGCCTTCTGAAGGAACCATTCCGGCATTCGTCTACAATACTTTCGGAAAATAATAGAAAACAAATCTGTATGGCCGTACGTGGATTCGAACCTGCGTCTTTCCGAATGAGAGGCCAGAGTTACTGCTCACCACGTTTGGCAAGGCTGCCCATAGAGCATTACAGATTTTAGTTCTTAGCATATCTACTAGTTATAGTCATCGAAAAAAATTAAGTAGGCCCATTGTGCGGAAGAAAGGTTTATTTTTTTGTTTCTAAAAAAATATTTCATCCACTTGCTCTATAAGATTTTCACAGGGTTATTGTAATAGCCTTTTTCTACGGCAATCTACGGCAATCTACGGCAATCTACGGCAATCTACGGCAATCTACGGCAATCTACGGCAATCTACGGCAATCTACGGCAATCTACGGCAATCTACGGCAATCTACGGCAATCTACGGCAATCTACGGCAATCTACGGCAATCTACGGCAATCTACGGCAAATTAAAAAAAAAAGAAAGACACCGGTGGATTCACTCACTTCTAACATTGCAGCATCGCTCCTGCCAAGCATTAGAGGATCCACGCCCTCTGTATTAAATGTGTCAACAGTTGTTTTAACGCCCAGATATTAAGAAATTGGTAACTGTCTTTCGGCCTAAATTTAACAGTTGCCGTACCAATCTTCACGAAGCTCTGTTTCTAGTTATAAAAATATACGGTACTAAGCATGATCTGCCTACAGTCTAAGTTACGGAATATAACTTAAGATTATTGGTCATTCAGTACCACATTTTGTACGTCACTTACGATTTTCACCTCCGTTCGCCGTTTTCGGTAGCCCTTTACGTAGTCCATGTTAACGGAGGTGAGACGGGACGGGACCTTATTAGCCGTGGTGTAGGCACGAGCGGGCGCCGCAGGTTAGTCCCATCTTTCCTCGCCGCCACCTCCCCACCACGTTGCCTAGTGTCGTTTGGCGCAGAGCACTTTACAGCAACAGAAGGGGTTGCGCATCGCTGCTGCAAACCGATGACAACAGCGCACCACTACACACGCCTGTGTGTGTTTGCCCACACAGAGTGGGTAGCTGCGTCTCGTCCCCGCTAGCAGAGGCGGCCCTGTTCCCATGGCGTGTTGTTGAGTATTCGTCCCGCCCCGCCTCCGTTACAAGAGATCGTGGGAACGCGGCTTTAGAGAGATGTATGACCACATTTAAATTTTGCTGTGTATTTGTTAACCGTTGGAAACTATGAAGCAGACTACTTATAAGCCTTTACCAACTTTGACTCCGTTGGTAAAAAAACAGAGCAAAATTTTGTAAATGCGCGACGTTTTAGATAATTCATTTCTACCAGACTGAATGTCTAATAATCTGTAAAAAGATAATTACTTCACAGTTCAAGTCGAAATATGGCTGAATAATCAATGTTAAGTGCGTTAATAACTAGGGGAAAAAATGCAATAGCCTTTCCATCTCTGCTCTAGACAAACAACTTCATCGTACGCTGGCAATGGCACAGCAGAAAGTTAAAATTAGTCATTTAACCCACACTCCGAAGTCCAGTGGTAGCACTGGAATTGTCGCGACTTACTGCAATGTGACGTTGCCACTTACCGTTGACAAAGTCTACCAGTTCATGCTCCGCGACCTTCGACCCAGGGCGCAACACGACGAAAGCGATGGGGTGTTCCTGGTCAGTCTCGTGGGGTGCGCCAATCACAGTCGCCTCCAGCACCGCGGGGTGCATCAGGAGTCTTCCCTCCAGCTCCGACGGGTTAACCTGGAACAAAAATACTTTCACTCAGTACTATACTCCGGGAGCGACAGCAAAGTAAGAAAAGTCTCCCGACTTCTCTGGTACATCTTCTCACTACCCTCGTCAGTAAATGGAAGATTTTGTAACGTTTTCCCAACACCTGCCCCATGTGCTCTGCCCAGTTGAGTTTACTATCGAACTACTTTAAGCCTTCAACCAGATATTCTTCCAGCACTCCACAATTATGAACAACCTTTAGTTTATATGTACGTAATAAGCCGACGACTATCGACATCATCAATGCTGACCTAACCATTTACCCTACCAATTCAATGAACACATTTTTACAGATCTCACTTGCGATAAACGGTTTGAATGTGAATATTTAAAAATGAACCCTCCACTATCCTTATCCCTGGTACGTCCATAATTTGACCATCTTAACCATTAGTAATGTATGAACTTATCTATTGGCGACGCCGGATGACCTATAACGCACCTCTGCCCAACGAAGTGGAAAGAAGAAAAGAGTAGGTAACATTTAACAGAAAGTATCCCGCCTAAATGTTTATACGACGGCCGGCAAGATATATATACAAAGACGGTAAAACTTAATCCACAGCCCGAAGGTTGGATCATCCCGAGGAATGCATAAGAAGCCATTATATCAGATAGGATGTTCAGTTCCTTTCCTCTGACACCTACAGTTCCATGTGAAACCAAAACCACGGAACGTACACGTGTAGTTCATATGATCAAAAAATTATTAAAAATTGCTGCCTCACCGGTATTTGAAACCCGTACCGGACCAGAACTTCTGTAAGTTAGCGTCTTGACAACTGAGCTATCAGACAGGTAACCAAAAAAGGGTAACCAAAAAAGGGTAACCAAAAAAAGGGTAACCAAAAAAGGGTAACCAAAAAAGGGTAACCAAAAAATGGTAACCAAAAAATGGTAACCAAAAAATGGTAACCAAAAAATGTATGCTAGCCAATTTTTTTACCATGCAGTTGAATATGGAACAAGTAAGTTTACTCTTCTGTTATAGGTTTCAATTTCTACGAAGCCAACAAAACTGCTGGAAGGTCATGCGCCTGTAGTTTGCAAGATCATTGTTGTTTTATATGTCGAGTTCCACAGCAACAGCAATTATAGTTAAGTGCACAGTTGTCACAATCCTTAGGTGAATAAAATACTTATTTCAGGCTTTTGTAGGAACAAAAGTACTGACATGTGTGAAAATCCGCCTAGTCGACACCAAGGTAGACTGCCTAGATTTGTTATCTGATGAAAAAATCATTCGTTGCAGCCGTTATCCCAGTTAGGTCATAACATGAAAGATGAAGGATAGCAACATCAATCACAACAGGAAAATTTTAAACCAAGTTTTTTTTTATGACTTTCTGCCTCGACATTAACTTTAGTTAACGGTGGAAGAGGACTGGGCACAAAGAATGGGAAAGAACGGCATTTGTGTGGATTGATTGAACGAAACTACGGAAAAAATGTAACTCTGGATGTCAGGACGGGGATTCGATCCATCTTCCCGAATGCTAGAGATAACTGATAAACCAGTAGTTATCACCGCTTCTTGTCTCCTGAAATTCATCACGCCTGTTAATGATGATCGGAGCAGTGCATTGACCAACAAAGACGTTTATATAAATTCTTTGAATGTGTCGATATGAAGAATGTTTTGACGTTCTAATCTACGAGCTAGTTTCCCTGTCGATTCTCGCCAACGAATGTGACCACCAGCCAAATTTTCTCCTAACTCTCGTATGTAGGAGATACTCGTATCGCCCAATCACACCGTTGCTAGAACCATCAACATCCTGCAATGTCTACATACGAAGTTAAACTGGCATATTTTGCGACTTACGTGGTGTCCCTTGTACTTGATTATGTTCTTGATGCGGTCGGTGATGAAGAAGTAGCCCTCCTCATCGTAGTGGCCGATGTCTCCAGAGTGGAACCAGCCGTCCTGGTCTATGACCTTGGCAGTCTCCTCTGGATTGCTGAGGTATTCCTTCATCAGCGTCGGCGTCTTGTACCAGAGCTCTCCGTCCTGGTTGGGACCCAGCACCTTGCCAGACTCTGGGTCAACCACCTGTTGCATCGACACGTGTTATTTCTGTGGTAAACTAGTTTCAGCACAAGTGTATCATCCCTAATTAACTTTAATGTGCGTTGACCAAGTCTGACTGAAGTAGATATGGCTTTTATTTTAGAGATTTCATCCATTTTTATTCTTGTTTAAATTATAATTTCATATTTCTTGGCACCTAAAGGAAATAGACTACGAAACTTAAGAGAGTTGCCTTTATACTTTTAGATTCTATAGAGTTTTTAGAAACTATGCTGACGGCGGTGCAGTAAACATTTATAATAAATTACATAAAATTAGTTTTCAGGAAAACTGATGGAAAGTATTATTTCTAAAAATAATTTTTTGATCACGAGCCACTTATCCTCGTTCATAACAAACCGATAAATCATGAAGCTGCTGGTACTTCGTGGGGAGCTGATGCGGACACACTACGAACAACCGCTCTCACCATGATTTACCCTGTTGCTGAGTACTGTGCTCCAGTGTGGCAACGTAGTGCTCACACTAGAAAAATCGACGTCCATCTGAATGAGTGTATGATAGTATGAGAGTAATAAGTGGCACCCTAAAATCCACCTAGGTCCCCTGGTTACACCTAATCAGCAAAATACCACATCCAGAGATAAGACGCCAAGAAGCAACGGCACGTGAGTGGATAAAACTATGCCATCCTGATCATCCAAAGGATCTCCCAATCCACGAGGTTCTAAATGACTTACCACCCACTAGTCTTAAATCCAGAAATCCGGTATGGCAAGATGTATTTGACTTTGATGTAACGGAAAAAATGGCGACAAAGCTGGAACTCCACATATGTAAAACATCCAGATATTAAAGATCCTACAACTGGAATTCCAGGATTCCATCTAAATAGAGACCAGTGGGTCAAACTAAATCGCCTAAGAACAGGCCATGCGAAATGCAACGCCATGCTGTATAAGTGGGGTCTTCAGGATTCTCCTGCATTTGACTGCGGAGCTCCTTCCCAGAGGGCGGAGCATATTATCAGGGAATGCCCTCTACGGAAGTATGATGCAGCATTTGAAGATGTTTTTGGAGCTGCAAGTTCCTTCATAGAATGGCTGGAAGATCTGGACATCAACTTGTGAACGCTACCAACGTTCTTGTCATTATGTATTGTATTAGTTGCTTAGCCATACGACAAATAAAAAATAACTAACCGATAACTATACACGAGCCATAAGATTAAAGATTAACGTCTCCGATTTGGTCACACGTTTTAAGAAAAAAATTTCGGGATTTGATCCTTAAAAGGGGAAAAAATTAATCACGCTCACACGTTTGAGACAACTTTAAGAATTGATCTCGTATAGCAAGACAGCAGCACCACATATAGAAATACACCGTGCATTTTGTTCAGCTCAGTTCTATTCCGTTGAGGTGTGCAACAGTTATGATTCTGGAAAGTAGATAGCTTCAGGTGTTGACGCGAAAGTATAGGGCTTCAGGACAACACACATTAGGAAAAATTCGAAAGATATTGCTACAAATTAACAGTTTCTTCCTTTAACCTGCTACAAATCACCAAACGCGTTATTCACCGTATTCCACTAGCGAAATTTTCGCATGGTCATCTAGTAGAGATGTATTTGAGAATGTTAAACGTTTAGTTATCCTTTTTTTATTTTAATCAGAAGTTCCTGTTTTATTAGTAACTACTTGTAACCACGGCCTGTACTGCCAGTTCAGGGAAAAAGCCAAGTTTTGAAAAAATAGGAAACTTTCCTCTTTGATTCTTTTGTATTTAAGTTGTAAACGCATGTTTAATTTTACAATTCCTTTAAACTGACAAGAGATTTTATGGTCGAGGATGATTTGAAAAATGTTGAAGTGTTTCTGTTCGACGCAGGCGCAAACAGTTTTATTAATATGTTTATAAGTCGCAGTATAATACCCGTAATTTTATAGTAAAATCGATGTTATAATGTGAACGGTTGGAACACGCAGTCAAGCAGAATAGGCCATTTTCTATATCCGCCTTCATGGTTTGATGATTACTATTGTGGGAACTTGAAACGCGCGGTATCTTGACTGTCACAGGGACTCATTGGATTAAAACAGACTTAAAGTGGTAAAAAGTACTCCGTTTTAACCCTCAGAATGTTTAAGTTTAATGCTAATCCATTCTTTTATTTTCTGCAAGAGCAGATTGAATCCAAATTTGCCCTTTCTGACTAATGTGGCCAACTAATTTATTGTGGTAAAACGTATCCTAACTCTTAACTTAAGTCACTACGAGGGGTTTTTCCCATTCTTCACGATGCATGTAAAATCATGGTTGCCCGTGCAAATATGTTGTTTGTTTTTCTCGCAGGCAATTTGTAAACATTTTCTTTAAAATTCTTGTACGTGTCCTTTATATAATGACCGATGCTTAAACAGTAAGTTTTCGCAATGCTATGTGCCATTCTGGAGGACCGGGGTCAAACACAGTGTTGCCAACCGTAGCGGAATTCCGCTACGCGTAGCGGAATTTTATTCCTCGGGAGACTGAGCGGCGAAATGTGCAAATTGTCGAAAACGTAGCGACATTTTATTATGTTCATTGTTATAACTTTCGAAAATGAATTTCTTAAGAATAAATATTCATTTTGTTTATAATGTCTCCTCTGGAATCTAAACCAGCCGAAATAAATCATTACCAACCCTTACGCAATTGAATAACCAGTAATAACAGGCAGATTGGTTGTCAATCCCCTCAAGTGTATTTCCCCGCTCTTCTTGTAGCGCTTATATGCTTGCTCTTCGGTTCTAAACACGTTTGCTTCGACCCTCAGTACGAGTTTGTTAATAATTGTTGCAAGTCACAAGTGATGTGTGATGAGTGATACAGAAGAAGCGGGTTGCTCTATACCCAAGAAAACACGAGAACACCGTCGAGAATTACCGAAAGGTCAAATAAAGTCGAGAAAACAGTTAATTTCAGAAAAGTGGTTAAATGAAAATATTTTTTCAAAGTGGATACTACCAGTGAAAGAGGACAATTCAAAAGCGAGGTGTAGGGCTTGCAAAGTTGTATTGGGTGCGAAAAGAAGTAAGTGATCTGGTAAAGCATAGTGAAAGTCAAAGACACTTGAAGAACGTGAAAGCCATCGCCAACACAAATCAGATTTCTCAGGTAATTAAACAAGGTTTTTATTTGCAAAACGAGTGAGTAAATAATCGTGGAGCTTAGCAATTAATGACTTAGCCAGAGGCCTCTCATTGTGACGGCCTCGGTTTGAATAGCGGCGTCTGTTGACGTATAATGTATATATAAAAAAAAAGTGTTATCAGAAAGGCGATCCAATCTAATACACCAGAACTTCTCGTAATTTGCTGCGATTATTGTTTGATATTATTTCAGTTATTTGAAATACATATACAAATCTAGTTCTTTTCTGTCCTTTTTTCTTTCAGATTTTCAAGACAGAATAAACTGAAGCTACAGTAGCGGATAAAAGATTTAGTTTATTAGTTGCTGCTCATAATCTTAGTTTCAGTGTGGTCAGTCATATTGTTAAAGTTGCAAAATTAAATTTCAAGGATTCAACAATTGCGAAAAACCTTCAAAGTCGGACAAAGTGTACAGCTATTATTCGAAATGTTCTATCATCAAAAATCAAGGATGATGTAACTAAAGAACTAAAAGACAATGTTTTTTCGGTCCTCATAGGTGAGAGTACTGATATCAGTAATAACAGGTTGTTCTGTATTTTAGCATATATACCATGACGAAGTTAAGACCCAACTTCTTGACTTACGGTAATCCCCATTTGTAGTGATGATGGTAATGATAAAGGGCTTTACAGACTTTTCAGCAGTTTTCTGCCTAATTTTGAATTAAATGATCACAATTTAATAGGATTTTTCTCTGATAACGCCAGTGCTATGCTTGGTAAAAATGAATCATTCAAAATCCATCTTGTAAATGACAATGCAGAGGCATAGACAGTCAGCTGAGAACAAATTAAAGATACCTGATGAAGACAGCGGAGTCAGCTGTTGAAACGTCGTGTTTTTACACCACCATCCGGCTGGACACCCGAGAAGATTTTGTTGTTTCATTGGTATGATAAAAATATCGTCGTAAGCGAAAACGACTGGTGCTGCTACTACACCACGAAAACAACCGTAAATCTTCAATCATCCGGTATTCGACATACACACTGGCAGAAACCTAACATGTTTATTCGGAATTCGCGTCTTATGTTTAACCAGAGATTTCATCATGACAGGTAGGTTTTATTGATAATCTTTGCAATAAACATTTATTTGTAGCGGAATTTCGATAACCGTAGCGGCATGTAGCGGAATGTAGCGGAATTCCGTCCTTCCTGTAGCGACTTTCCGTCTTTCCGAGTTGGCAACACTGGTCAAACATGGTTAGGCCATCCTGTCTAAGGTTTTCCGTGGTTTTCCGCAGTCACTAGGCGAATGCTGGGATGGTTCCCTACAAGGCCACGGCCTACCTTCCATCCCCCCTCCCTCCCCGTAGTGTAGTAGGCTGAAAAGGATCTCCGCGATCCTCCAGCAGCCCCCAGCCTTCAGCTGGGAGGAATGAAATAGTGAAACAAAAAATTATCTAATGTATTCTTAGTATATTATTTGATAATTTCGAAATGACAAATTTAATTCTCTTCTCTGATGCTTAAGAGAATTGTTAATGACGCTCGTATAATGACGTCATGTTGTACAAATTTGGGTTGCAGTTTACAAATTACTGGTATGGAGCACAACTAATTTGGTCAGTATTATGAAGTACGTGAAAACTATTTTATTTTATTTTTAGCTTATGGCTTTACGCCTCGTCGACGTCGAGGTCATTAGAGGCGGAATGGGACTGGGGACAAGGAACGGGAAGGAGTTCGGCCATGGCCTTTTGAAGGAAGCATCCTGGCATTCGCCTGGAGTGATTTGGGCCAACCGTGGAAAACCAAAATCTGGATGCCGGACGGGTATTCGAACCGGCGTCCTCCAGAATGAAAGGCCAGAGCGTTAACCACTCACCCCCGACGCTCGGTGTATGTGGCAACAAAGTTAAAACAATTATGTCTCAGCACACAAGTTTTAATCCTGGTTCAGGTCACATACATCATGATTGTAGCAGATACATTTAATTCACATGTAGTAATGCCTTTATTTAACTAGGCGTACAATAAAGGAACCTTTTTAAAAAATAAAATTATTCATGCCCTCCACTGTAGCGACGAATGCCAGTCATTCTGGCTCAGGCTGCATTTCAGTCTAATTAAAACCTACGCTAATATTACTGTTCAAAAGAGGAAGCTATCAAACGTGAATTAATATATGGCTGTATTGCGTCCTAAACTTCATACCACATTTCTTAGCTTACTGTAAAAGCTAAGTCTCTTGACATACAATATTACGAAAACACCTACATCGAAAGATTAAAAAACTAATGTGTGTACTTAAAGTGCAATTCTTTACGATTGGCTTTCATTTTAAAATACTGAGCCATTATATAGAACGTAATTAGATAACTTAAGTGACTGCTTTTACAGTAACGTAATACCATGGACACAGAGTCTCCGTCCACTGACAGCAGGCCAACGAAGGCCGGGTGCGAGAAGTCTCACCGTGACAATGACTAATGTAGCATTTTGTTGGTATTAATAGACTGCATAGGACAGTGTGTAGAATATTTTTGTCTGATAACTTGCAAGAAGGAGCCTGCCTTAAGAGCGCGATGCCCATCGTGTAGTGTGTTCCTTTCTGTTTTGGAAATGGTACTGAAAGGATTTATTTTCAAAAGACGCAGTAAAGGTTTGCCAAATTATGTTAAAGTGCAGTAAAACTAGCAAATTTGCTTTTTTTTTTGCTTTTAGCAATCAGCCATTCGACTGGTTTGATGCAATCTTCCATCCCTTCCTATCTTGCGGTAACCTCTGCATCTCTACTTACCCCTTACAACCCTCGTCCTCCATTATCTGCTTCATATATTCTAATCTCTGTCTTCCTCTACAGTTCTTACCTTCAACTGTTCCCTCCACTAACAAATTAACCAATCCAGCATGTCTCAAAATATGACCTACCAGCCTGTCTCTTCTTTCTGTAAGCTTCTTCCACAAATTCTTCCCTCACACATTTCCAAAACTCTGTCACTTCGTACTTTGTCCACTTAATTTTCAGTATTCTGCTGTAGCATCACATTTCAAATGCTTGTTTTCTTTCTTTCTGGTATTCCTACAGTTCATACTTCGCTACCATGAAGTGCTGTGCTCCACAGTTTAGTTAAGGGAGCTTCCATAAACTGTGCGACTCTGTCTAGGGGGAGGGTGAAGTGTTTGGTAGAAAGGTACGTTGGGCTACGTGGGGGATTGGGGGTGGGTTTTTCATTCATATTAGTTATAAATTAAAATAGGGTACAGAATACACAACAGAAAGTGAATATGTATTTAAGTCATTTAATTATCTCCATATGTAATTTATGATAGTCTGGCAAGAGAAAACAGTACAAAATATCTTCTGAAATCAATACTGGAAAAAGCTACTTGCCACCCGGGGGGGAGGGTAGATGCAAAAACTACGTCAGTCTAAGTGGGGGGGGGGTGGGGGGGGAGGTGTTCACAGGAGACCAAAATGGAGCTACGTGGTTCTTTCCAAGTCATAGATCAATATTTGAAACAAAGATCTTTTATTTAAGGCTCTTATTGCCAGTGCTTTTAACATCATTCCCGCTTCGCCCATCAGTTGTAACTTTGCTTCCCAGGTCGCAGAAGTCAGTTACCTATCGAATCCGATCCTGTTTTTATATTTAATCAACTGTGAGTGGTATAATTTCTGCTACATTTCGTCACTTTTGTCTTGCTTTGATTTATATTCAGTCAAAATCTTCCTTCAGTATATAATACTTTATATCAGCGAACGAGCCAAAGTTTTTACCAAAAAAAGTGTAAAGGATAACTTTCTTGTATTTTGTTCGTGAATGTGTTAAGAGCCGCTCGCAGCTTTTGTAGCAATGGTGTAGCCAAGGACCCACCAGATAATCATTTTGTCCGAAATCGAGCGCAGTCTTCAACATTAATTCTATTTTACATTGCGACTACATCTTCTGCTGAACCTAATTTGCGTAGAGTGGGGATGTGAACACTGTAAATATGCCGCATCACTCCGGAGACTTTTCGTCCTGATGCTCCTATTAAGAATGTCTCGACCAGATAGTCTCCCTTTCCTCTCAGAGATCCGCTCGGATGGTAGGGTCTACTACACCCAGTCTCATAAATACACTCGCAAAAATGGAAAGCATTAAGGTGGAATTTTATGAAACTTTGTAGATATATCGAGGGTCACACCCAGAAGAAATAATTTTAATGTTTCAAAGTTTATTCTCTACGATCATGAGTACCTATATACTCGTGGATCCTTGCTGGCATTGAATCAACAAGTTTCTTAATATTAAAAAAAACAGCAACCAGACAGTTTGTTTCATGTTGTATATTTATTAACCATTACCGGTTTCGAACACAAATTGTTCATCATCAGATGGTTTTCATTTATTTTTATATGTAATCAATTATGCAGTTACGAAATGCAAGCGTGCATGCTATAACAAAATTAGCATTTGTTGAATGATAGCAAATTTAATTTTGGGTTGATAAAGATAATCTCCATTATATTACTTATGTTAAAAAGTTGAACGTTTTAAACTAAATTCTTCTTGAATGATGGCAAAGGCTATGATGTATTATTAAATAAATATAAAGATTCCACCATTATAATAATCTGAAAAGCACGCTTGAAATTTGCTTTTGCATTTACAGATGTTAGCATAATTGTAAGCAATAGTTTCTATTACTTGCATTTCATTGATAAAAAAATCAGGCATGTCCATGGGTATTTTGTATGCACGGTTAATTACAGAGCTGAAAAATGCCATTTCATGTGTAGGGTGGAAAGAGCTACTGTTAAATGGTGACATCAGTGGTGGTGGGCTTTCTATAAATTTGAAATTTATGTTACTGGCAAACCTGAGTAATCTTTAGGTCAAGGAAGTTTAGACATCCATTATCTTGGTGTTCTACAGTGAATTTTATATTTTTGCGCATATTTCTCAGACCTTCAGCAAGAGCCTCAATCTCAATATCTGTTCCATTATATAGGAGAATTGTGTCGTCAACATATCTTTTGTAGTAGATGATTTTATGGGAAAGGATGCTTGTTACTTCTGAAAAACTTGTTCTCAAGATGATTAATATAGATATCTGCTAGTAAACCTGAAAGGTTGCTTCACATTCAAGAAGAATTCAGTTTAAAACATTCAACTATTTAATGTAAGTAATATAATGGAGATTATCTTTATCAACCCAAAATTAAATTTGCTATCATTCAACAAATGCTACTATCTATTGTTATAGGATGCACGCTTGCATTTTGCAACTGCATAATTGATTACATTTAAAAATAAATGAAAACCATCTGATTAACAATTTGTGTTCGAAACCGGTAATGGTTAATAAATATACAAAATCAAACAAACTGACTGGTTGCTGTTTTTTAATATCAAGAAATTTGATACCACAGTCTACGAGTTCCACTAATCCATCATGGATAAAATATTAGAATCAACAAGTGTTTGGCTGTCTTCTTGGGATATCTCTCCACGCCTGAATGATTTGTGCAGTCACTTTTACAGTTTGTGCTGGTTTACCATGTGACCTGATGTGTCTAGACATGGCATCTCAGACATGCTCTACTGCGCATACATCAAGGGGATAATGCGGATCAATCCTAGACCTTAACCCCATGCAAGGCTTCCGTTGTGAGGACGGGTATTACCCTGTTGGGCTGTCATTGTGCCTTCAACAATAACCAATTCTGTGCTGTTGTAACCTATTGCTCCCAGAAACCATTACAGTAAGGATTGGACCAGTGTGACGTGATCTTATCAGGATGGGAACTTCCTCAACTAAGCCTCGTACATTTTGATTATCACTGCCACGGAGTCAGGAATGTAGATCAACAACTGTGTGCGATTCACGTGTCCAACTGAATTCTGAAGTACATCAGTTTAGACATTGCTGGTAGTGAAATCGGCTTAATGGAACAGCCTGTATAGGGATCAGAGTGTTACCCAGGCTCAAGCAATCTGGTTACAATTGTCTGTGGGGGTGACAAACCACTGCTCATATCTGGGCTGCAGTTTCCAATCCGCCAGCAACAACGGTGGCCACAATTTGTCGGTCTTCACTTGCTGTCACTTTGGATGAACCTGTAGCCGCTCTAGTAGTACTGGAGCCTTCTTGTTTCAATAGTGCAAGAAGTCTGACATTGCACTACGGCCAAATCACGAGAATTCACAAAATGAGGCACCTATTTCAAACATACCAATTATCTAACTTCTCTCAAACAGACATTTGGGGTAGTCACTCTTCGCCTTGTCATACTTTGTCATCAAGAACATGGACAAAAAGTACCCTGTTACACCAGCGTTCACCACTTGTAATCTAAGAGCATTATTGCATAATATGTAGCTCCTTAATTGCATGCTATTACATGTACAATTTTTAATCATTCAGTACTCTTCAAATAGTGATTGTTGCGACAACATTTTATCCATTCATCACAACTGTTTCCGAGCTTATCACTTCCCATTTCCGCCAGTGTATGAAAAAAAATAGTACTTCCTGCTGATATATGCCTTGTGGTGAATATTAATAAAGAATAAAAAAGTTTGGACTTTTACTGATCAACATGCCGACAAGTAAAACTCATTTGAGGTAACATAGAAAACAAAATCTGGATGCCTGGATGTAGATTCGAACCCACGTCCTCCCGAATGAGAGGCTAGAGTGTTATACAAGTTATTTATCATTGGCTACTTGTGACAGAACAGCTCAAACACCAAGAGTGATCTGATATGGCGACCGTGATAGGAAATGCCACACTAAGAGGGATCTGAGATAGTCTAGCATTTGGTTACTGATAATCCCTGGTACTGCTATCTGTGACTTTAAAGATAAATTGTGCCGGGACGAATCGTAATGTGCTATATTCCAGTGTTCTGGAATCAATGGTAGTACAACCGGTGGGAGAGAGTACTACCTTAGCTTGCAGGTTGGTCACCAGCTTGCCGACGGAGCCTGCAGGCGCATTCAGATGTGGTCCGGACAGGCACAGGGTGAGAGTCTCCGTCATGGCGATGAACTGGCTCAGCTTGATCCCCAGTTCTTTCTCTGCCCACAGCTGCGTCGGGCCGTCCATCGCGAAGCCGCCCACCATCACAAACTTCAGCGAAGACATCTTCTCGGCGCTGGCGAGGCCTGATTTTGCCAACGAAATTACCTGGTTCGGCGAAATGAAGGCCATGTTCACCTGCAGCAGACAATACAATTTGCTAGCGACTTTTAAGGACTTTCATTATGAATACATTTGGTAGTTGACATTATGATACAAAGCGTTACACATACAAATCTTAGAAATAACCTATCGCCCCCACTTGTCGAAAAAATAGGTATTTTCGCGCTAGCCTGCGCGATACATCAGTTTTCCCGTTCCAGCTCCAACCATTATATGCACCACTTAATTCCATTGAGAAAGCAGATCTAAGCAACGTCTGCTTAAAGAAATCTGAAATCCAATTGAGAGGAGAGGAGCAATTGATATTACGGTTGCTACCTTTCTACGTCTTTAGATGTTGTTATAATTATTTGGGTTTTAGGGCGCGTCGAAGACGGGGTCATTAGCGCCCTACGTCTTTAGACATTAAGCGTTTTAATGGGTCAACTAAAATGATCGTAGGCAAATTTTGCTACTCTTTTTCCCTCCTCCATTTCCATCAAAACTGGAACTTACACAATTTAAAATCAATTTATCACTATCCTTTGCGCAATTATATACAAGATGGCTTCTGAAATTTAATTATTACACATCTGAAGTCAATAATAGATGCTAATACAAACAATTCAGTAGTTTGGGGAAAAAGCACAACAGCATTAATACACTGGTGTTTTTCCGTTGCGGGAATGTGGGAACACTGGTCGAAATGATAAGCTTACCAATTATTGACTCCATAGTACACTTTCGATTGTTTCTACAGCAACAACAGATACGCTTAATACCACTAGCGTTAACCGGAAGTATTTTCATTAAGGGCTATTTAATATAATTTTGTTCTTGTGTCTTGCGAAATGGCATGGTTTAATTCCAATCTGGAGATTGTTGCAACAGAATCCTCAGGCAATTAATTAGTTTTACGTAATACTATCACCCGCTTGTACAATTGTGTCACTTCAAAACTGATCGGCATATCGTTGGCCACGTGTATACGCCGCATTTAGATTTTATTTAATAAGGTCAAAAGAGGGATCACAAATTCACGTTTTGCCAGATTTAAATGGATTGGTTCATATTTACGTGCAATATGCAAGTAAAAAATTGGAAATAATAAAGACATCTTCCTATATACACTTATTCGAATGTTGTCCTACATTTTCTATGGGAAACCAGAAAAATTTCAAATGAAGGAGAAAAAAAACTAGTGTAACTCTGAAGTTCATCTGCTTTTCTGCCAATTAACTTAATATCAGTTGTAAGAAGACTGCTCATGATTTCTCAGTCTTCCACGGCCATCTTACTCTTACTCTGCGATGCTTGGCGCTCGTTGCTATGCCAACATAAACAGTATCTCTGACGAAGGCTGGAGGATACCAGCCGAAAGCTTAGGTAAGGAAATAAACAACGCGGCAAAACCCGAAAGTCAATTAATCATGAAGACTGCTCATGTTGTGCAATATCAATCTACGAGATTTATTGGCAAATCTGCAAGAATATTTTATCTCTAAATGTAGCTTCCAGTCAGTCATGTAAACATATACTAGATGAGGGAAACGGTCTTATAATTGGTCTAAGATTACTGATATGGCTATGCTAACAATTTGAGTACATAAACCCCGGCGATTAAAGACTAAAAAGGATCCTGCGATATCCGAGCCACTGAAATTTCATAAATTTTATGTTTGATTCGTATATATCCCTAGGTAAAAAATCGAAAATAGATAAGATTTTTTGATATCTCGCTTAGCTCTCGAGATATCTTGGCAAAATTGAGGTGGTTAGATTGAAAAGCGGCATGGAAAAATTTCGCCAATGCCAAATTTGATGATGAATTCTTCTGTAACTCCACGAGACAAATTGAAAGTAATGAATACCATTTTTTGATACCACTCTTAGTTTTAGTGATATCGTATCACAAAATTGAGGTGACCGTCACCAAAAACAGAAGAAACTATAGCAATAAATGATTTTTAACATTAGATATCTCGATAACTAAGCGATATATCAAATTAAAAAGTTTAAATTAATTAAATTAAATTGAAATGGAGTGCATGCTCCGGTGGCAATTTCCCTAAACACCTATCTTCCCTTTTTTCTGCATTCACCTACATTTTCCCTTTATAAATTTTAACTTTAAATTCTTTCAATGTTTTCGGCTAATTACTCATTTCTCTTGGTAAATTATTCCAATCCCCGACACCCTTACCTAAAAAAGAGAATCTACCCACACCCTTGTGCCTGAAATTGTGCCAGCTTGTGGTCATGGTCATCTTTTCCCTTCCATGCATTACTTTCAATTCTTAAATCCAATATCTTTCCATGCCTCATCAGCAATATACGCCTTGTACACTCCCATGACACTCTTTACCCTCCTCCTGTCTTCCAATCAGTCCCATTCCATCTGTTTTATCATATCTGTTACTGATTGCGTTCGGCGATAATTTCCAGAAACAAATCTAGCAGCCCTTCATTGCGCCTTTTCCGACTCATGTATTTGATACTCAAAATGTGGGTCCCATACTACACTACCATATTCAAGCAATGGTCTGACCAAAGTTTTGTAACCCAATTCCTTTACTTCTCTCGTACATCCCCTCATCACCCTCTCCAACCAATGCAGGATTTTGAAACCTTTTCCTACTACCTGTTAAATGATCTGCCCAGTTAAGCTTGTTATCAAATGTAATTCCAAGATATTTAGATTTCAAGTCTTCAGCAAGCAATTCTTTTCCCACCTTATAATCATAATAAGCCTTTAGTTCTTTTATTTGTGTATCTAATAAACTGGCTCCTCTTTGCATTTATCTTCATCCCATGTTTACCAACCCAACTAGATATCCTGTCCAGATCACCCTGCAACTGTTTACAATCCTCAACCGTTTTGATCCTTTTATACAGCATTATGTCATCGGCGAACAATCTAATTTCTGATTGTAAATTACTCTTTTCTTTCGATTTGTCTCTTAGAGATATAAGAATCAACCTTTAAATTCATCAAATATCAATGCCTCGGATATCTTAGTATGGGTTCGGTTTCGCTAGAAGTTAACATAATCGTTATTGATTCGATGTAGCATTGCCTTGTAATGTTACCTTGTACTCCTCGACGGTGTTTACAATCTCCCGATTGTCCGCGCCAGGCACCACGATCACCTGGCCTCCCGCCACCACTGGAGCGATCTGCAGGCTGACTCCAGAGATCCAGAAGACTCCAGAGACCTGCAGCAGCGCCAGCTCTGGCTGCTGCTCTGGAGGGACTCCGGGAGCCATCTTCACCAGTCCGCACACAGCACTGCAAAACACACGGTACTCACGTCACGCACAAACCACAACAGGTTCTCTCGGTCGTTTTTATTTTGCGTTATGAGAGATTCTTGTCCTATTAAACTAATTGCTTAAAAACTTAGCACTATCTTCCCAAATTGTATGTGCTGTTCAATTCACAAAAAAAAAAAAACTAGAAAAGTAACCGTTTTGATATCCCGATTCATAATTCCGCTAGTAGTTATTTACTCAAATTTAATGATTTTGACCTTCCCGGCTGCGTGGACAAGCTATGGCTTCATGTGCGAATAGTCAGTGGTTCGAACACCGACAGAGCACTGCAGTGGTTTGTGTGTTTCTACACCGACTGTGATATGAAGGACAAGTTCAAGATTGTTTAGTCCGGTAGCCGTAAACACACGATCACCGTAAACACTATTTTTTCCTGTAATAAAACAGGAAATTCTTTTAGTGAAGATCTAATACAATTGTGTGTAGCTTTTTTTTTTTTTTTTGCTTTTGTTTCTGACTTTACGTATCGTCAACATCGAGGTAATTAAAAGAGAGAAAGGTCTACAGGGTAAGAAATGGGAAGGAATTCGGCCATGACATTATAAAGGCAGCATTCCGGCATTCGCCTGGAGTGATTTGGTGAAACCATTGAAAACCCAATCTGGATGAGCGGAAGGGGATTCGAACCCGCTTCCTCCCTAATGCGTGGCCAGAACGTTCCCACTCACCAACCAGATTCGGTGGGAATATATGAAAGCCGTATATTGAAGAATAAGGGTAGAAGTATGTTATGAGAAACTGAACAACATTTGGCTTTTCTCATTTGTGCTACGAGTGTATTTTTGCTTTAAGCACAATAATTGATACGAATGACTAACAAAATGGGTGTTTAGAATTAATGTTCACGTGGTAGAGAAAAAGATTCCAACCAAACTATCAAAAATGCTTAAACATTCAAAATGAACAGTTTTAACATCTGGGGCACTCTCGTATTGGCTTTCAGATTTCACGTTAATACAGATATGAAAATTTACTTACTAAATAAAAACTAGTGTAAAAATATTATGTTAAAAAAAAACACTTATTGTTACTAATTTTTTCGAACGCACGAATAAAAACAGAGTTGAACATCCGCTAATAAATTCCTACATAGTACACTGGTGTACCATATCTTTACAACCGAGAGGCTTTATGTAAATGTTAATAAAATGGACTATAAATTGATAGGTCTAATGAGAATTGTCAGTACCATACATATCCTTAAAATCAGAGTCCATACTGGTACCAGCACACACAATCTTGAAATATATGTTCTGTAATCGTTCGTGGCCGAATTTATGATCAGATTTGGTCCATAACGTGCAGAATATGAGGAGAATTGCGAGAAGCAATAAATTCCCCACACGCTACCGGGTAAATAGGTTTGACGAGACCTTCCAGCGGAAAGTTGGGTAGACCAGTTGCAGGAACACATGCGGTGACGAAAGTGAATGATTGAGTATCGGAGCTATCAACAAATGTAAAAGGACACGATTGTGGGTTAACTACCACCAACACGATACGAAAGACTGAGTGCAATTCAAAGAAATTAAGTGTAGCGAACGAGCGGTGATTCACCACAGTCAAGTTGGATTCGTCTCTGATCAACCACTGGCCGATCAGTTTCACCGAAGATATGTGACCATAGGATCAGAGAAATTAACGTTCTGCTCTCACTTAGTGCTAGTAATGAGCAGGGATCAGTGATACAAGTGAAACTTTTAGTTGAAAGAATGGAGTGACTTAAAAAAAAAATCAATTAAACCGAGTACATGAACATATACAAAAAATAAAATACTGCATAGAAATAGCTCTCATGAATAAAATTCTTACTAATAAAATCCTGTCATTCGGAATATTCTTTCTAAGCCAGCAGAAGGGTATAAATGCATCAGCCTTTGATGAATTCTTCATGCCTACTGGCTACATGGTCCATCCGAAGAGACTGCATCAGACTGCGCTCCCCGCCGTAGAAGCGTGGGGGGGGGGGGAGGGTAATTCACGTGAAATTAGTTCCATTCGCTTAGAACATCTTACTAAGGGCTTTTTAAATTTACCATGGTGGGGAGGCCTCTTCTCACGGTTACGTGACTGTAGCTCGAGAAAAATTATCTCGAGTAAAATTCACAATATTGTGTAGCTAAAATCCCTCAATATATACTACAAAGTCTTATGAGGCTTGTGCTCACCCGAGGCCCGTGAGGAAGGTGAGCAGAGTGCGGTTGGAGTGGACGACGCCCTTGGGAGGCCCTGTGGTGCCGGAGGAGCACATGACGAGCACGGGCATGTCGAGCCAGCCTGGAGGGTCGTCTGGCACGGCGCGCCGCATCAGCTCGTCGGTGAGGTGACGCTCGAACCAGCGACTCACCTCTGCGAGCTCCACCACCTGCAGCTCTGGACACACCTTGCGGATCCTGCCGGCCACGGACTCCTCAGCGATCACCAGCGCCGGCCGCATAGTGTCCCTGATCAGCGAGCGGATATCGCCTGCAACAGACCAGTCCCTCTGTTCAGTGCCCTTCAAACTCCAGGTGGACCAACGCTGTGGCCACTGATGTACATCTACATATATCCTCTGTAATTCACAAAACTGTGTGGCAGTGGGTGCTCAGCACGAAAGCTAATCTCTTTGTTGTGCATTCCAATCCCTAATGATACGAGGGAAAAAGGAATTCATAGAATCAGTGGGACCTTATTTCTCTAATCTTATCTTTCCTGTAATTCCGTCTCAAATACAAGGGGGTGATAAAATGAAAATGTACGAAACGACGAAAAAACGTAACGGTTAAATATTTGTATATTCCGCCATGGGAGAACGTAGCGAGACATCTCGGGATGCGATCTGAGTCACTGACAGATCGGAGCTTGCGCGGGCGCCCGAATGCGCAGTAGAGAGCAGAGGCTCTTATCAAAAGCGGCGTCCAAATGATGCGGCAGTCCGTATGAGGACAGGATGGCGTACAGGTGGGGTATGTGTATTGTGAGACACTCCGACGCCTACGCAGGTCCATCAAGAACAAAAGACCGGGGCTGCTCACGGAGGGTGTGGTTCTGCTCCATGATAACGCGCGTCCACACGTCTCCAGTCACACACATGGAACTGGCCCAGTTTAGGCGGGAGACGTTGGACCATCCGCCCTACATTCCGGACATGTCGCCCTGCGATTTCCATGTGTTTGGTCCACTGAACAAACACCTGAAAGGGAAGCGCTTCAACTCTGACGACGTACTCAAGGACGATGTGAAGGACTGGGTCTCGTCACGGCCACAGGAATTCTGGGATCAAGGAATCCTGCGGCTTG
Organism: Vandiemenella viatica; assembly: GCA_031002005.1. Taxonomy (NCBI): domain Eukaryota; kingdom Metazoa; phylum Arthropoda; class Insecta; order Orthoptera; family Morabidae; genus Vandiemenella; species Vandiemenella viatica. Next base: position 202,511,674 of record JARYHS010012519.1, on the reverse strand, counting down.
TCCATCAGTGGGATCGTTGTGCTCAGGCCTAAGGTGTATATTTTTGAATAAAGTCTACACTTGTACCCACCGTGTCGTTTCGTACCTTTTCATTTGATCACTCCCTTGTAGGTTGTGGAAGAAGTATTTCACTACACTCGCAAGTGAAAATGAGAGTACACATGTTTAACATTAAGTTTAAATGAAACGTGCGTCGTCTATCTACCAGAGACTCCCAGCCTAGTTTACTAATCAGTTCTGTAACGCTTTCATAAGGACTGTAGCAAGCGGTTATGAATCGAGCAGCTCTTCTCTGTACTTTCTCTATACTTTCGATCAACCTCTCACGAAACGGGTCCCAAATGGCACAACAATAACCCAAATGTGGACGCACAAGAGACTTGTACGCTATCTCTTTTGTTTGTTCATTACAATTTTTCAATATTCGACCTATGAATCGCAGCCTAGAATTAGCTCTACCTACTAACGAACGAATTAATGTGCATGTCCCATTTCATGTTCCTTTGTACTGTTTCTCCGAAATATTTCATTAATAACTGAATTGTTTAACTCTGATTTCTGAACAACTGGATTCTTTGTTATACTCATGGCCTTGCTCTTTTTACAATTTAGTGTAAGTTGCCACTCAGCACACCATGCCAAAATAACATTCAGATCACGCTGAATTTCTAAGCAATCTGCCATATTTCTTACTTCCCTATAAATAACCGCATCATCGGCAAACAATCTAAAAATGCTTTTCACTTTACTCACTCCTATAAACGATCTCTGAGGCAATGGATTGTCCGTAAACTACGTAGCTCGGTCTAAGGAAGGGAGGGGTTTGCTGGAAAGCTACGCTGGGCTACGTGGGAGGAGGGGGGGGGGTCAGAGCTAGACCACACAGGTTTCCATTCATATTGTCACATTTAAAATCAGATACAGAACACGCAACAGGATGTGAATATTTATTTCCATCTTTTAATTATCTCCGTATGTAATTTACGATAATCTGAAGAGAGAAAATTACAAAATGTCTTCTGGAATAAATAAGGGAAAAAAGCTAAGTGCCACGTGGAGTGGGAGGGGGTAGATGCAAAAGCCAAGTCGGGCTACATGGAGGGGTGGGGGGGGGGGTGTTCGCAACAGGTCAAAATGGAGCTACGTAGTTTATGGACGTTCCCTACAACAGACCGTAGTACACCACAATAGACGGTCCGGCATATTGTCAACGACTGGAGTAAGAGGGCGTACCCATGTCTGCCGGATGACTTTGCTAGAGCAACTAAACAGAAGTTGGAAAATGTGGACTTACAACTTCTATATTAGGTGCCTTTTCTATTGGCCAGTAGAAAAAAATTGGGTTCAAAATACGACTGAGTTCTTGGCACTTATTCTTTAAAAAAAATAAAAATGTTCCAGAAATCCGTAAAATATGTAACAAAGGTGTAATCCTCGCTGAAACATTGTTACGCACATTACTGACTTTGCGTTAATTGACGTCTCCAGCCGCCTGTGACGCAATTGTCAGAATTCGGCCACTTTCACGCAACAGCCACGATGCACCATGGATTATTAGTCGTAATTCTGATCGAGGCTGTATTTCAAACTAACGACACATCTCCTTGAAAATCAACATACCGTGTGTTATCTTAAATATTAACTGAATAAAATGTTTTTCGTGAGATTAATGAACACGGAGAGCAACATACATAGTTTAACCAGAACATTACTATTTTTGTATAAAAATATTATAAAGAACTGAACGAAACTATCAAATAGTTATGCCGAAATGTAATGAATACAACCTAAGGAGCTTATGTTAACAGCAAAATCGGTGGACATGTCTATTATACTGCAGTTTATAATTTATTCCAAAAATGTAATAGGCGATTTGAAGATTTTTCTCAACGTCATATTCGTAAGGCAATACTTTTGGATAAGATTCATTTTTTTCTCTCTGCAATCACTATTATCGTCCACTCAACTGAAAAATGAAACTTACCCTCGTCCACTTGTGGGTTGACTGGTGCCAGCACGGCGTTCTGTAGCGCGCAGCCCGTGAAGAGAGGTAAGAACGCGGGCGGAGCGTATGCCACTAGCACCACAAGGTCTCCAGTCTTGACGCCGCGGGACTCCAGCTCCAGGGAGACACAAACTGCGCGCCGGGCCAACTCCGCACAGGTCACCGTCAACTTGTCCAGCAGAGGGTAGACCTGAAACACCAGGGGGATGCGGTGCGCTCCTGTTGCTTTAAAGGCACGTTACACTTTCCTACACTACTTTGCAAAACAAAAATACTGAGCGTTGTAGTCTTAGCCGTAGAGAAAAAATAGGGGCGAAACTATCTTAAATCAATCTGTGGGTAGCTATTCAACACACAATGAAAGTGTAACAAATTTTTACCTACATGTACAGTGACATGCCTATCGATAAAAAGGGCACATAAAAGCAAAAAGGAACGTATCTAAAACGTGATACCGCACGAAATTTACCGTAGGTGGCATCGTTAGCAGTCCAGCGGTTGCCATCTCCTGATGCGTTTGACGGCAACTACGGTATTTACGCTCTGCAGCAACGACTATAAAATCGCCTATAAGTTTTCGTGAAGATATATCAATGTATTTCTATACAGTTAGAACGAATGTAATGCAGCGGTCCAGATTGAATTACAACCCGACAACCACGCCGGCTTACTGCCGCGCGGAAAGTCGAGTAAACTTAATTTATTAATGAAACTAAATTCCTCTCGTCTTTTACAACTACAGTTGTGGGTTATTTGGAAACAATCATCGTATATCAAACTATCTTAAAAAGTTGGTCAAGTTTACATCATTAGTATAGATTCCATTGTGTTGATAAATTTCCGAAAATACTGCCCAAGAGTCTGTATACCAAATTTCAGACCACAGAGCAGTATTATTAAGGGAACTGTACGTATTAAGCAACGAAATATACTAACGATTTGAAATAGATCGAAATGTGAATAGTGAATGCACGTTATGTAATTCAAGTCTTATTACATAAGGCAATAGGAATATATTCATATAATATCACGAAAACTTGCCAGTGATTTTACATTCGTTGCTGCAGAGTACGAATACTATCCTTGGCCTCAAACTTCTATTTAGAAATGGCGGCCGCTGAACTGTTGTAAAGTATCTGGTACGGTAGCTTTCATGTGGAATTACGCCTGAAATACTTTTAGTTCTTGCTTTCATGTAAAAACGTTTTTAACATGATATTTCCTCGGAACTTGTTTGACAAATTTCAAACCAAAAGCACGTATTGGACCGCTTCCAATCAGAGTGCTTGAATCACTTAGATGAAGGAACTACCTTGTTAGGCTGTACCGCTTACCAACTTACACTAGCCGTTCAACAATTAGCGTGCAAGTCTGATAAATCGTACGAAAAACCTGATACCTACGAATCGCGGAGATAGCCTTAATAAACTGTCAAATGGCTGTCAAAGATTGATGGTTAGTATCTCTTAAAACGTAGCACATACGTTCTAAGTAAATTTTATAAACCCACCCTTTTCTGGCGTAGAAGAAAGCATCTCCGCGAATGACAGTTATTTTCAACGCACCTCCGACATGAAAATATGACCACGGTTAGCCAAGACGAAACTGGCAAAATAAATTATATCCAACTGTATGAACGGCAGTTTTCCCAGCGTTGGTACAACATAATCCACAAATGTTTGTCACCGGATGGTTTAGTAAAAACTATCTATCCGACTTTCGGCTAGTCGATACGGACAAAACCTACGGGAAAGATTACAAACCCATAGCGTAAATGGCATTAAAATTGTTAGACTACCAGTAGTAATTTATTTTCCTACTGCATCAGCAAAGGAGCTTTAACTTCCGTTATTCCACAGGACGTTTAAAATGATTTCTTCTAAACGTATTAAAATACCGAAACGGCAAAATTCTTTCCAATTCATAGAAAACTAGTAGACACCTAACATAGTGAATACGATGAGCGTAATTATGATTACCATCAAATTTTTGAGAGAAATATTAACAGCCATATAGTTCAACAAAATATTGTGTAGCTCTTGACTATCGCTGGGACATAGGATGTTACTAAACTTTAGAAAAATAAAAATAGAATAAGGGTAACGTTTATTGTAAGAAGTATGCAGCAGGATAGAGGATACACAGTTTATCAATACATAAATACCGAGCATGGTGGAGGAGTGGTTAACGCTCTGGCCTCTCATACGGGAGGACGGCGGTTAGAATCCCCGTCTGGGCATCCAGTTTTGGATTTTCCATGGTTTCCCCAAATCACTCCAGGCGAATGCCGGAATGCTTCCCCCCAAAAGGTCATGGCCGAATTTCTTCTCCGTTCCTTGTCCCCAATCCCATCCCGCCTCTAATGACCTCGACGTTGACGGGGCGTAAAGTCATAAGTTAAAAAAAATTACATTAATGCAGGGGAAGGAGGTAATTTCCCCCATTCTGTTTTACATTGCGGAAGAGAGAATCGTTAACACTGAATTTCCATCACCAGCAAACGTTGTTGAAATTGGATGCTGTAAAAAGTAAAAAATGAGGGACCCATAATTACTATTTTCTATAAAAGCAGTTGTAAATCTAGTGCCGAGCAAGCATTAAGCAACCAAGTGCGTCGAATCAAAGAGCTAGCGTAGAACCAAATTTTTTATATGTTTTAGTCACACCACGTGAATAAGGATGGAAACTGAAGTAGGGTATCCCAGGAATTTCGGTATTAGTGGAGACCACAGTACAACTATAACAACCCAAACATAGTATAAATATCAACCAATCCGGAGTAGAAAACTTATGGTTATGATAAATTTACAAAATAATTCCATCAGTAAAGTAATTTCTAACTCCCGATGTCTAGGTGGAAGTTTGCTCTTCCGAGAGGAACTGGCGATATAGGACTACAGATGCAGTAGTAAAATGGAAGACACTGCTAAAAATAAATTCAGTAGTTTTACGAGTAGTAGTGTTATGCTGATTCAACGGTGACGTAGCGAAATCGCGATCTCAGGAAGACTAGTCCAGGGCGCATTTACCCGCCTCGGGGAGTACTGTCAGAATCGCGATCTCCAAGAGAAATTTTTTGTACACGTTACTTATGATTTACTCTTCAACCAAATAATTTGAGACAAAAAAAATAGAAAAGTAACGTGGGATTATAGTTGCATAAAACTAATAAAGATGCACGACTAAATCAGTTGCAGATATTAGCTATTGTTTATTCTTGAGAAAGTCTTATGCTCCGGCGGCAATTCTCCAAGTCATCTAATTACCCAACTTTATGTTTCAAGTTTTCTTTTATAGTAGGAGTGTTAATTCCCTTTTCAGATTTTCAAATTTTAATTTTAAATTCTTTAAGAATTTTTGATTAATTATTCATAACTTCACTTGGTAATTTGTTCCAATCCCAGAAACATTTAGCAACAAAAGAAAATTTTCCCCACTCCCTTATGCGTGAAATCGAGCACGAGCTTGTGATCAAGGTGGCCTTTCCCCTTCCTGCACTATCCCCAATTCTTTGACCAGTATCCCTCCAAGCCCCATCACCAACATATGCCCTGTACATTCACAGTACTCTTCACCTTCCTCATTTCCTCAAATGACTCCTAATCGAGCTCGTTTATCATGTCAGCTACTGATTGGGTCCTTCGATAATTTTTACAAGTAAATCTAGCTGTTCTTCTTTGGATACTCTCCAACTCCTGTATTTGATAACCAAAATGTGGATCCCAAACTGCACCACCATAATCAACCAATGAATGGTCTGACCAAAGTTTTGTCACCCAATTCCCCAACTTCTCTGGTACATTCTCTCATCGCCCTCTCCAGTAAATGAATTTTGTAAACTTCCCCTACCACCTGCGCAATGTGCTCTGCCCAGTTGAGTTTGTTTTTTTTCAAACGTTATGCGAAGTTATTTACACATCAAGCGTTAAACAAGCAATTCTGACCCCCTAACGAACTCATATTTTTGGATAGATTATGTTTTAAAAATCAATCACACCATAGTTACATAGTATAATCTATTTTTGTCGCAAGAAGTTGGCTACTGCACAAAAATATGATACTATTTTCGTCAAAAACCAAATTCTGGTGTACTGGAGATCGCGATTCCCCTACAACAACATACAGTAATATTGTTGGAGTACTGCTGTAGTCAGTCCAAAGACGTACTCGTATTATTCTCAAGCAGTAATTCCGTTGTAATATAGCCTGGACCATTATTTTCAAGCACAAATTAGGTTGTAACCAGGGGCGTAGCTAATATGGGGCTAGGCGGTGCAGTGCACTGGGGCCCTCACGCTCAGGGGGCCCCCAAGCATATCTCAAGGGGCCCCTAAGCGCACCTCTAGGCGCCCTCAAGCGCAGTTTAGAGAGCCCACGAGCCTTCTTCACGGCAAACTGGTGACCTTTTTTTTTAGCTCTTCGTCGTCTAAGGGGCCCCTTGCTGCTCATGGGGGGCCCCAACCACTGCTCAGGGGCCCCTAAAGAACAATTCAAGGGCCCCTATCCTCAGTTCAGGGGGCCCTACGAGCACACACAGCAAAAAAAAGATCGCCCGTCTGGCCTGAGGGCCCAAAATATTTTTTTGCACCGGGGCCCTTGTTGACCTAGCTACGCCACTGGTTGTAACACAGCCTGGACCAGCATGAAACCGTTAAATGTACTTCGGGAAGAATTTATAGCGGAGTCTTGCGTTTGACCACTGCAGTATTATGATGACAACTCCTGGCAGAATCACGATCTCCAGTAATCCACCAAATTCCTCTGCGCAATAACCAATAAAGCTAGCTACGGGTATTTCAGAACTGAATTATTTGTACCGACTCTTTTTGCAAGTGGGTATAGCGATTTAAAAGAATGAATCCCAAGAAACTTCGGCATAAATTACTTCATAGGGCTACCCCATTTGTGCAGTCTTCCAAACAAGTTCCAAGAATTGTAATGTTTACGGCAGTCAACGGTAAAGTAAGATCAGACCACGAAATAATCCACTAGCTCAACACCACTGAAGCTGATACAAACAGAGATTGGATTGAGTAAAACGCGAAACATCGAGGTGAACTATCAACCAAGAATCGGGATCACTGAACTGGTAAACTCGTACAAGTATGCTGGCGGAGAAACTGATGAGAAAGATTTTAAATCGGCGACAGTGTTACGTTCCCACCTGTGCTACCGCATCGCCGCGGCTCTGTATCTTGTGCAGGAGAGTCTTGCCAAAGCGCTCAGCCGGTGGGGGCAGCGACACTTGCGGTGCTCTGACGATGCCGTCCTGGGAAGCCATGTCGCGACAGACTGAGGCACGCTGCCAGATAGCAGCTTTATTACCGCAGCCGGTCTGTGACGTCGAACGAAGTTCGCGCGCCAGCCGGTCCGAAGTCCAAGGTCGCGGCGTGACGAACCACTTGTTGCTTTTGGACATGCCCCAGCATTCGCCAGCTCCCTGCTGCACGTTACGCTATACGTAAACAATAAACAGCGGGCTCACAAATCGATTAGTGTTTACGAAAACGGCACTAGTACAAGTTCATAATAATCGAAGAAAACAGTTTTGTACAGACGTTTTTTTCATCGCTTCTATTATTTTATTTATACACCAACACTTGCCCGCTACTTCACGCGTGCGTGTTTTGGTATGCGTAGAAATTCTTTACAGATTTTATTCTATTACCAAATATTAACTTTGAGAGTTATGGATGTCATTAATTCAGTTGCAATGGCCAAGTTTCGATCGGGAAACAGCGAATGTTTTAATGGACATGTGACAGAAGAAATGATTTTCGAACGGAAAACTTGGGACTAAGCGTGGTGTGTGAGCGGTTAACGCTATGGCCTCACATTCGGGAGGACGCCGGTTCGAATCCCCGTCCGGGCATCCAGATTTGGGTTTTCCATGGTTTCCCCAAATCATTCCAGGCGAATTCCGGGATGCTTCCTTCAAAAGGCCATGGCCTAATTCCATCCCGTTCCTTGTCCTCAGTCCCATCCCGCCTCTAATGACGAAGGTTGTGGTTAGCTTGAAATGCAGCCAAGAATTATTTTTAATTTTCTTTTCTTTCATATTGCGTACTAATATCAGTCACATGTAAGTAGTTCCAAACGGTTCGATCACCATAACAACGAATGTTTAATGGACATAGGACAGAAGATATGATTTTCAAACATAAACGAAGTTTGTGGTTAGGTTGAAATGCAGCCTAGATCAGAATGACACCTGTAACGTTTTGTCAAGGTGGTGTAGCTTAAGGTTTTGGATTCCTAGTTACTTTTTAATTTAATTGCTTCCACGTTGCTGTCGTCATAAACTCAACAGCACATAATAAGTTCAATGTTTATGGAGACAAAAGCTACAACCGCGAACAAACATTACAAAATTAGGGTTATGAGTGTTATTTAATAAAAATAACAGTTTATTCTAATGGCTGTCTGTGCTTTGAATAGCTGCCAAAATTTATACACATTTTCTTTAGGCGATATTATTACAGAATATTTGAACATAAGAAATACGTATGTTACATGTTGATGTTTATTGTAGCCATATTTCTTTTAGAAAATACGGAATTCCGCGTCGGTACGACATGTAGGGGAGTAGTATCATACGTTAACGTTTGTAATTAATACTGTACAACGTTCAGCGAGGATTGTAAAACAGGTCGTACCAGAAACAAATTGCGTAACTGTCAAAGATGTTAATAATTTCGGTGACTGTGCTTACACTAAATTATGTTCGAGTTACTACACATGGTACGTTTCATTAACATATTCCTCTAATTTTAATGTTTTAAATTTGGGAGTACAGATTAGATAAATAATCAAAGTTCAGAAACGAAACATAATTCTAAAAACAAGTATTGCGATTTTTTGTCAGTTTTTCTGAAAGGAGTGAACATCTTAACTACAGTGCGATCCGTGGCACATATCATCTTCGTTTAAAAATAATTACTTTTAGTTGCTCCGTCCCTCGATACATATAAGACATTAGTTGTTTCCGCAGATTTTGATCCGGACCATTAGCTCTAAAAACTTGGAAACAACATATAAATTGCTGCGTTTCATACATATCAGACACACGCAGCTTGCTTGCAGATCCATAATAGTAAAGACTGGTGTGAGTCTGTGACAGTTTTTTACGTATGGTTACAGGTCTTTAATAGTTCTCGTTTTTATGGTGAAAGTTTATGAATGTTTGACATTATCTGGGAAAATATAAACTTTATATGTATTTCATCCTAAGTATTCACTGTGCCAAATTAGAACAAAACCTCTTGAGCGTGGAGAACTTGAAGTATTAATACACCTATTAAACAGGGACATAGACGATCGCACTATCGTATAATTCTTATAAAGGTCGTGGTTCCTAGATTCAGACTTGCTGAAATAAAAACTTGCCCTAAAGATTCATTCTGAAAAATTTGAAGAGTTTCTGTTCAGTTTAAAAGGAGTGCGCTCCCGCTCATCCATCACAACAACGATTGCTTCGAAAGCATCATGCTCTTCTTGATTGAGGCTGGCCAAACATGCGTAATGTAATCTTTGGTGATCATGTCTGTAACAGTCAGAGATCTCACTGCAGATTACAGATTATTAAACAGTTAAGCGACTAAATTGCAGAATACTCTTTTAGGTAAAATATCCGAAGTACGATGTTCATTTTAACTAAGCTTATAACTCCGCTTAGTGAACACAAACAAAGACAATTAACGGAAGTGGTCAGTAATATAAGCAAGAATAAAATAAATCGTTATGTATAAGCACTGGTGAGACAGCAACATTGGTGGAAGTTTGTATCTTTTTTTTTTTTTTTTTTTTTTTTTTTTTAACAGTTTAACGTCCCTTTTTAACGACGTGGTCTTCAGAGACGGGAAAGGATGGGGGCAAGGAATGGGAAGGAATTCGGCCATGGCCTTTTGAAGGAAGCATCCCGGCATTCGCCTGGAGTGATTTGGGGAAACCATGGAAAACCCAAATCTGGATGCCCGGACGGGGATTCGAACCGCCGTCCTCCCGAATGCGAGGCCAGAACGCTATCCGTTACACCACCACGCTCGGTAAGTTTGTATCAAATTGAAATTTAATCCAGGCCGGAATTCGTTGTTACAGAAGAGACTATGAGTAACTAAGGTTTTTTATGTTGCTTTCATTAGCGACATGTTATTGAAATGTATTTCCACGTTTTTTAAGGCATAAAGTTTTTATAATTTTTTAAGAATTAAATGATAGGAAAAGCAAACGTAATGAATGTAAACCTGTATTGTATGAATGAAAGTATTGTAAAAAGAACAATTTAAAGAAATTATGATATAACTTCACTGCAACACTTCAGGAAAGTCTGTAATTGCTGATTAAATCAATATAATCCTAACAGTCTTTAACTATAATCCTAACAGTCTTCAACTAGACAGTCAACCATTTTCTCGTGAAAGTTAAGTTGCTCTTTCGGTATGTAGCTTGTAAGTTTCTACTTTTTGGAATTGATAAAGCGTTTCTTGATCCTTTCAGTAGAAAAAGGAATATTTTATTGATCAGGTCCGATATGGTTTGATTGTGTCACTGGAGTCATTAAAATTTGAGGATCAACATTTTTCACCCCGAAACATACAAAACTTCGATATGGTAAAGTCTATGTCATATTTGTTGGGGGCCTTCTAACTTAAACCGTCAATCCATAAATTTGTAACTTATTATACCCGTGGCATTGACTACGCGGAGTTTAAATTTGAGAAGTAAACTAAAGTTCGTGTGGTCATAGTGACCTGGTGACAAGGTTTCTTATCGGCTTGCAGTCGGCCCCTATCGTATCCGTGTAGCCGAAGGCTGCTCAACCCCTTTTAAAAGTCGGTCCAAATGGACAATCCACACAGTTCCCATTTTTGTTTCTTTTAATGAAGAATGAGTTTTTTAAATCCAATATTCCGTAATTTTATTGCCGTGTATTTAAATAATACAATGAATAGCATCTTATGCCAAATAAAGAAACAAAATTCTATGTAACAATACTAAAAATCAAATATCTAAAAAAAAAAAAAACGTATTGTTATTGTTACAGTCAGAGTGATTTCTGACTATGTTTCTGTTTTAATAATTTTCCTTTGTTAGGAGTCAGATCAGATGATTACAGTAAAAATAAGTCAGAAATATACAAGACTGGAAGTTTTCTCGCGTTGTTAGTGAATAAAATTTTCTCGGGTAACAATGGCGGCAAAGGTTGTGACCTCCGAAACGTCGTGTTTGATCGATGGATTAACTCGGCGAGTTACCCGAGAAAATTTTATTGAAGGCAGAAATATTTGCTCACTTAGAGGCGCGATATTTATTTTTTACATAGTTAAGATCTGAAAAAAACTTTTTTACCATTCGATATCAGGCACAAGGGTGTGGGAAGATTTTCTTTCGTGGGTAAGGGGGTCAGGGATTGGAAAAGCTCCAAAGATATTTGATGAATATTTTGCTAAAAACGTTGAAACCATTTAAAGTTGAAATTTGTAGAGGGCATAATTAAGTGGGTACAGGAAAGGGAGGGGGAAAGGGAAGAAATGGGTGTGTAGGGAAATGGCCACCAGAGCGTGCGGTCTATCGCAGTTAAATTCAATTAAATAAAAACAAAAATTATCAAATCAATGCTTTTCTCCTGCCCTGTATGTTACCCAGTTACATAAATAATCACTAGGTTTATGCAGTTTATAGTTAAAATCCATTATTATTTTTTTACGAGTCGCGGTGACAGAGAAAATTTAAGGTTTACGATTTTGAACTGTTTTGGCCTGTGTAAAATCGGGAGATATATTATTAATCTGGATAGAAAAGTAATCCTATATCTTGACCAGGGACATAGTGTGTGTAAATTACTGTAATGTTATTTGGGTCTCTATGTGAACTACTGGGAGAAAGGATTTTTTTCTCTCGCAGGCAGTTTGTGTGTAATCTGTTTATTAATATCATTTGTAGTTAATTGTAATTTAATTTTTATGATTCCGTTAATTTTTAATTGTTGTCCTTGAGAGTAGATTTCAGAGGTGTATTGACTTTATTTCACGCAGTCAATATTTTTTTTTTTTTTTTTTTTGATGTCGTCAGTCTTTAGACTGGTTTGATGCAATCCTCCATCCCTTCCTATCCTGTGCTAACCTTTTCGTTTCTACATACCCCTTACAACCCAAGTCCTCAATTATCTGCTTCATATATTCTAATCTCTGTCTACCTTTACAGTTCTTACCTTCGACTGTTCCCTCCACTAAGAAATTAACCAATCCAGCATGTCTCAAAATATGACCTAAAAGCCTGTCTCTTCTTCCTGGAAAACCGAAATCTTGGTGGTCGAACCCACGTCCGGCTGTCGATATATCGGAAAAAATATCGATATATCGATAATCTCATAAATTAAATATCATAAAATCAAACCTTGTAAAAATAAGGATGTCCACTGATAAACAGACCTTCGAATGGTTTCTCTTGGTGATGATGAGTGCTAATATTTAAAAAAAAAAAAAAAAAAAAAAAATATTGACCATTATGTGTGCCATAATTTTCATAAAAATTAGTAAAATTCATAAAATTCGAAAGAGGTTCGACGTTAATCTTAGAGTATTTTTAAGATTGATAAGCAATACAGTTGAGGATTTTGGCAAAATTACATAATCTTTATCATAAAATTTTTTCGTGGAATTTCATTTAGTTTTGTATGTTGATAGCTTACTCTTAGTTGTGTTATTTTTCTTGCTCTCTAATTAGCAACTGTCTGTTATTTACACTTCCCACTATTCCTGCTAACACACTAATTTCCAGTGGGACTTCCCTGGACAATCCACACGCTCATTTCAAACAATGGGCTCGCGTTCGATTCGTGCTGGGCGAGCGATGCCTTGCCTACACTGTTGTCATCATCTGAGTAAACTTGGTACCTATAAATTCCAAATTAATTACAGAAACGTGGTAAGATTTATTTAAGCTTGCTGATCTCTATGCCTAATAGAAATTTGAGGGACACAGTGTCATTCAGAGCAAACGAGAAATGATAACATATTAAAAAAAATATCGAATCCGATATCCAGATTTCAGTATCGAAATATCGTCCTAAAAATATCACTCATAAATATCGATATTTTCAAAAAATAATATCGATATTGAGATAGTTGATTAAAATCCACAATAAAAAATATTTTAAGTTTGGGAGAGAAATTATTAATTTTGATATATAAACCCTTTTTATCAATTTATAAGGAATTACCTTGATTGGATTTGTTTGCATTTACAACATCTAAATATTAATGTTTCACAATTTTTCATTTATTGCTAAAGAACAAGATAGTTTTTAGACAGTAAAAATAACACTACATTCTTGAAAAAAAAAAAAAAAAAAAAAAAAAAAAAAAAAAAAAAAAAATTGAGGACATGTGAGTTTTTAATTAAAAAGGGCGCCACCTCAGCTAGCAGTTAGAGAGCACTGAGGATTCTCTTTATTTGTACAGGGCAATTTTTGGTTCGACCGAAATGAGGCAATGCATCTGTTAGTTATGATAGGATATTTACCCTGATTTGGTCCCTGGTCGCTTAGCAGCACCGGTTCCTTCATCCACTACCCACTTACACAGGATTGCAACTTTACCATCAAACACTGCACTGAAGTCTCTCCCCCCGCCTCTCAACGTGCCAGGTCAGGCCTCCGCTGAGCCCCGCGCAGTACAGATATGCAGGTACCGCACTCGTACTTGCGTTGTAAAACCAGCCTGTACGCCGCGTCAGGTCACAGTACCAGTCGCAACTCGACTGTCTTCTTCTCTCCGGATGTCCAGCACACCGTATGTTGCCAGAAGATAAAAAACCAACAACAACCTTAAATTCTGTTTCGCACAGCCACACTAAACGTTCCGTCGCTTACACACAGCCACCATTCTCTGCCATTTCTTCAATTGGCAGTGTTTTTGGGAGTTGTTATCCTAGGATATTTTCTCCAATTAAGAAGGTTGGTCAATTCTTCTGAGTTGGTTGGTCTTTATGTTGGTGCATTAGCGTATTAAACTCAATGGTCTTTTATGTCGGTCTGCTGAAATGTCATACTGGCCGATGTTTTTGACCATTAGATTTTTTGACTTATGGGAGCTTTTGTAGAAAGATTTTGCCAGCAGCCTGAATCTATCCAGGAGCATAGGCAGAGCAGTAGCCTCGTGTAGGGCATCGGTCGGGAAATTACGTGGCAAGTGTAGGGCTCTCTTCAATGCCCGATTTTGGATGACTTGTAGCTTTTGTATGTGGTGATTTGCGGCGTATGCCCAAACAGGACATGCATATTCCATAATTTGACGGATAAGGGTAGCGTAGATTTTGATTCCAATAGTTGGAGGTAGTCGGCTATTAAAGTCGATGAGTGGGTAGAGTTGCTGTAATCTCGCACTCGCTCGGCATCTGACGTCCTCTATGAGGGCATGCCACGTTAATCTCCTATCCAGTGTGACCCCTAGATAGTGAACAGTTGTAGACCAGGGGATGTCCTTGCCATTGAGGTGTAATAGAGGATGTGGTATCACCGGTAGCAGTGGGTCGCATCTTCGCGTAAGCATAATGGCTTGCGTTTTAGCAGGATTTATTTCTATTCTCCTCCTCCTAGCCCAAGCAAGAGTTTTCTGTAGGACTCCCTGGAGACGACGGGTTGCAATAGCTCTGCTTCTGCTGAGAGAGAAGTATGCGGTGTCATCTGCGTAGGTCGCAATCTCTACACCGGAGTTATTAGGCACGTCAGCAGTGTACAATGTGTTGAGTACTGGTCCGAGAACCGACCCCTGAGGAACACCGGCCCGGATCCGTCTTGATTCCTTTCACAAGTGTTAGTTGGCTAAGATATGCTGACCCACGTTCGCATTCAATAGGAGATACGCAGAAAGACCTCCCCCCCCCCCCCCCTGCTGGGTCAAACACTTGGCGGAAGACAAGGACACACCCAGGCCCTTGTTCTGTGGGTCTACCTGCCGCAGGTTCTTGTCACTGCCTCACAGCTTCAAACAAAAATGCTGCTCTTTCTTGGGAACAGACCGTTAATGAAATGATTCAGTTTTAATCATTTCAATATATTATCAATATTCCTATCCCAAATGCGAGGCCAGAGCGTAACAGCTCACCCACTACGCTCGGTAGACTGTCTGCAAAGAAAACAGGCAGCTCAAGGTCACCCTATCCCCACTCCGCTACTCTTACCCCTACATGCGGAGGGGAAAGGAAACCAGCTGAAAAATTTGCCACTCGCGTAGCAGTCTGCTCGGAAGGGTAGGCAACGGTAGGGAGGTGATTTGAGGAACACGACATTCAGCTCCAGTCAGGGGCGGATCCAGGATTTTGGTTTGGGAGGGGCTTGAGCGGACTTTGGTTTGAGGGGGGGGGGGCTGGCTTGAGTGGAATTTGGTTGGGGAGGGCTTGCCCCTCAATTGATTTAGGTTTTTGGGGGGCTTGAGTCGGGCAAGGGGTAGTCTTTATAGTCTCCTCGGGCCTCAAATCCTTAGAGCTAAAAAAAAAAAGTCTACATAATTACAATGTCGAGGGGGTGGACCTAGAACCTTTTGGGGGGGGGGCTTGAGCCCCCCGCCCCTCCCCTGAATCCGCCCGTGGCTCCAGTTGAGGGTGAACGGGGCGTAATTCATTTAAAGTCTGATATATAGCGACAGCGTAGTTATTTTTGAAGATTCGCTCTCGTTTCAAGGCAAACAAGAAATTCTGTTTACGCTTCTAAAATTTTTCATAACAGCCTACAGTTCCTAACTTCACGCTTTTTTGTATAGAAAAATTCCTCTAACACTACCTATTCACTGAAGCGTTTTCCACTAGATTAAAATTATTGGGATTTGCTTTGTAATGTAGCTATGGCACAATGCTAATAAAATAGAAAGTATTGTACCATCTGGAATTTTTGACACAGCATCTTTCTGTTACTGACCCAATGACTTTCGTCTGTAAAAATACGTCGACAATTTAGAAAATTAGTAATGATATCTGGAATATACCGCAACCAGTCTGTTAGGATAAAACTCCCCGTGTATACTATCACTAAGCTCCTAATTTCTGTATTCTGTTGGTCGCAGTATTTTATCAATCTACTCTATCTTTTGTAATATCCGTTTATGGTTTATATTTTCATTATATATCTTATTTTCAGTTTATCTTTCCCTCCCTACCTCTCTCTCTCTCTCCCACTATTTTTTTTTTACCAGCGATATCATTTTAAATAAATTATTCGGGCATTCATCTGGAACCGAAATCTGGACAGCGAATAATCAAAAAGTCGTAGTAAAGTCGGAAATTAGGATAGAAATACTGCATAATAAAAACCAAACATGACTTTCATCAGGCATAGGAACATAACAACAAAGTTCGTGCAATTATTTCGAGCACAGTAGTAACTTCACTTATGCACTATGTTTTGTTCCTAGAGGTTGGCTGCCTTGAACAATCGCAATAATTTTGATATCAACCCCACCATCAGTAAAGTTTTCGTGCTAAGCACTTTGAATTTAACTGAGTTATTACCACTTAGAACAATCTATCAGCAGAACAATGTTTGCTCCAACTTTTCTTTCGAGCCGAATGCCATTAACAAATAATTTAAAAATCACATACGTAGTTGCAGCTGGACGTTGAACAACTCGCCTTTCGTGACAAATAACATTTTTTTTGGGAATCAATGACATTTCTGTGCACTGAAATTACAAATGCAATAGCTAAAGATGATATGCGGCAATTTCCATTAAAAGGAGAATAATTTCTTTTGCAGTATACAGCTTGGAGCCACAGCGTTTTTCTTCGTTTTCATTTGCCATACGAGTTGTCTCTCTATCCCCTTGACTTAATCCGTGACGAATATGAACTTCAAATGTTACTTATTGCATACTGGTCTTGTACTGTTCAATAACTACTGTATAATTCCGTAGGCTCACTTTGCACTTACCTCGAGAGCCTTTGGCTGGAGCTGTCGTTGGCCACGCCTTCGTTGGATAATTAGCTGTGGCCGCAGATGTCACTAGAAATTCCAGGTTATGAGCGCAATCCAACAGATACACAAATGCGAAGTTAATTACCACTAAGTTTGATTTTCGTTGAATTTTATTTTAAATTAAATACACCAGTGTAGTTATAAACATATGCTATAACTTTAGGGCTGAAAAAACGTGGAATAAATTTGTAGATTACAATTCAGTGAAGTACAGTCCGTCGTTGCAATTTTTCAATCACTACTATCACGCTGCTCAATAATCTTTAAGCACACAGGTATTTACATTGGGGTTATATCAACTCGGCTATCAAAAGTAAAAACGTGGGTGATTTTTTATTATTATTATTGTCGTATGACCCCATAACGGAGAATGATAAGCAATTTTGATTGGATGTGTTCAATTTTTCTTTGGGATGTTCTTCCTGTTGAACCAATATTTTCTCATTCTTTCACTGACGGTTTTCTTTTCTTCGGCACCCCAGATGTTTGGATCTTTCTTTTTTTCACCGAAATAACTGCCCATGACTTCTCTGGGTCCAAGGATTTTTCTGATAATTTTTCTTTCTTCTTTCTTGATTTTTTCTGTTGCTTTTTTAGTGTTCATTTTAAATGTTTCAGTTGCGTATGTGACTGCTGTCTTAGTTACCGTGGTATAATGTCTAATCTTGGTGTGGTCTGTAATAGATATTTTGTTGTAAATATTTTCTGCTAATCCCATTGCTTTCTTCATCTTCTGTACCCTTGTTTCCTGTGCTTTCCCTTCTAACCCTGTTGGATCTATGATTTTGCCTAGGTATTTAAACTGTTTTACCCTTTTGATTTCGCCATATTTTGTCCTTAGTTTTTATGTATCTATTTTTTGCTCTATAAATTCTTGTTTTTTTTTTAGAATTCCTTGTGGATTTCTACTTGGCCGATGGTGATTTTTTTTATTGCTATTTCTTTGATGTTTATGTTGGGTGCCTGTTCACTGTGCTGGGTCACCTACGCTGTTTACTCTGCCTCGAAACCAATAACAGTTGTCCCCCCCCCAGTTCAAATCTTGCACCCCCCCCCTCCTAGTTCTAATGCTGGATACTCCCTTGTATAGAGATATGAGTATTCTATTATTAGGCACCAGAAATATAGCTAACAGCCGAAGAAAAAGAGCCATTCAAGTACTGCATTGAAAAGAACTTTCTTCAACCAGAGTATCCTTTTAGCATCGAAAACTGAAGCAAATTGTGATAAAGTATTTGTATGGACCACAGTTGTTTATGGAAGCGAAATGGAGTAGAAAATAAAACCATGAAACATTTGAATCTATGTTGGTAAAATAGTTCGTGGAAAATGATGGGACATAGTAGATGCGAGATTTATTAGTTAATCATTGACACGAACGCTGGAATAGGAAGAATTGTTAGAAAGACAAATTTAACAATGCGTGAAACAGTTAAAGGAGGACGTAGGACATAATCGATATTTGAAGATGAAGTTGTGATTTGAGGATATAACAAATATTGCGTCGCGAGATGATGAAAGTTGATAGTTTACTGCGTCAAAAAGTAACAAGCTCAGTTAAGAATTAGAATTGGAAGGTCGTTTATTACAAAAAAGATTTTCGTTCAGGGGAGGAAATATATAAACTGCGTACGATATTTAATAAAAAAAAGGTATCTAAAGTTGATTGATAAATCAACTTTGAAAGCAATATCAGTAGTTGCGTTATTCTAACTTATCGGCTTTCGAAATAGTTTCCCTCTGAAGCTTTCGTTTGCTTCAACGCTTTCCCCAAAACGTCTAGAGAAACGAACAACTTGATCGTATTGCATGGCATTTACATAGTTTCTTTCCATAAAATAATGTTTGTTTACACAAATTCATAATTAATTATTACAAAAATATACAAAACCATGATCAACCCATTCACAGATTGCTAGACATAATTCTTAAAATACAATTTCGTTAAAGGTCTGGGTCTCAGGGTTGTAATCGTCTGTTTATTTATTTGAGAGCTTCCAGTTATGTTGATTATCTTCAGCTTACAGTTTGAATACTTTTTTTATACTGAGAAATATTCGCCCGTGTAACGCCAGACACAACTGAAGAAACACAACGTTCCAACTACGCCTTAGACACACCTGTCTTTTCATGTAAATAGATAGAGACTGACGTCATTTACAATTCCACAGATGAATGGGGTAAATCAGGAAGTTAACCGCAAACGCAGTGTTTTGCTTTCACGACACAAAAGTCGGATGATTCGTTATCTTGTACTGCTTTCATGGCGCCACTGATAACGCGTTTGTGATCATTCTTGTCGACAGAGAGATTTTATCAGAAGAGCAACTGCAGTGAACTGTTGAGTGTATCATGTTTAATCTTTGGACATCGACCTATGATCGTTGCCTCGTAATAATATTGTATTCACGCGTAACATTGATCTGGAAACCGACACTACTGGCGGCAATGGTGAAGGTAAAAGTCTCGATGTCATAGAAGTCAATCAGTTTTGTATTTTCACCAAAAACGAGAAAAATAACAGCTAACAGCTAATACTGGTTCTAGATAAGGAGTTAGCTGCTTCGAGCCTCAGTTATCAACAAAAATTTCCATCTTTCGCGACCTCTTTAACAGAAGAGAAAAGGTGTATGTGCACAGTTCCTAACTACCAGATTGTATACCAAATCCTTATACTAGATCCCAACATCACAGCAGTATGTTTCAAGTAAGAGATCGTCCATAAACTACGTAAGTCGGTCTGGGGGGAGAAGGGGGGGGGAGGGATTAGCTGGAAAGCTAAGCTGTGCTACATGAAGGAGAGAGGGGGCTTAAGACAAGCCACGTAGCTTTTCACTCATATTATTTGTCACAGTTAAACTTAAGTACAGAACACACAACAGTATGCGAATATTTATTTATGTCATTTCATTATCTCCGCATGTAATTTACGATAGTCTGACAAGAGAAAAAGGGGCAAAATAACTCCTGGAATCAATAAGGAAAAAAGCTACGTGCCACGCGAGGGGGGAGGGGGTAGAGGAATAATCTACGTAGTTTATGGACGCTCCGCATACAACACTATTGACGGTCCCATGTGTTACCAACTATCGTTACCTGGGGCTAAATATGAAAGCATTCTAACATACAACAAACGCATAATTACAGGATTCTAACTGTCGCAAAACTTGAGTTCAATAATACGCAGCGTTAATCTGATAATCGAATTAAACTCCGAATTTACAAGATGGTGATTCTCCCATACATGTTGCACGGTGTCGTGTGTGGATAACTACAAGTAAATCTAAACTATGCCACATAAAACGTCTCCAAAACAGACGTCTGGGACGAATCTTCTTCGCTCCCTGATACGGACTCTAAAAGAAGTTCGCGATGCTTCCTCAACATAGTTCACAACTGAAGAAAGATAACAAGAAACATGTGTGACAAAATAGAAAAACTGCCATATACAGAGTCAAAGTTACAACTTTCAGAAACAACAATAACCTTACTTGTACACAAATTTAAAGTGCCATAAGGATAATAGAAAACCATAGATAAAACAGGAAAAAGAACATTAGATTTAAAAAAATACATTAACCTTAAAAATTAAGGCCTCTAATGCAGAGAACACCGTTTTCCTCCCTCAAAATAAGAAATAAACAAATAGTGCCCCAAAAATATCTATTCTGGAAAGATAATGTAAAGTGGCAGAAGATTATGGTAACTAAGTAACGTCATAGAGCCAAGGAAAAAAAAAATAATAATAATAGAAAATGATAATCTCCGGGTGTACCTCAAGGAAGTGTAATAGGACCACTTCTTTTCTTAATTTTTATAAACGATCTTGGAGACAAAGTGAAAAGCCTTTTTAGATTGTTTGCTGATGATGCGGTTATTTATAGGGAAGTAAGAACTTTGGCCGATTGCTTAGAAATTCAGCGCGATCTGGATGTTATTTTGGCTTGGTGCGCTGACTGGCAACTTACTCTAAATTGTAAAAAGTGCAAGACAATGAGCATAACTAACAAAAAGAATCCGATTGTTCAGAAATACGAGGTAAACAGTTCAGTTATTGATATGGTCGATTCTATGAAATATTTGGGAGTAACAGTACTAAGGAACATGAAATGGGACATACACATTAATTCGTTAGTAGGTAGAGCAAATTCTAGGCTGCGATTCATAGGTCGAATCTTGAAAAATTGTAATGAACAAACAAAAGAGCGTACAAATCTCTTGTGCGTCCACATTTGGATTATTGTTGTGCCATTTGGGACCCGTTTCGTAAGGGATTGATCGAAAGTATAGAGAAAGTACAGAGAAGAGCCGCTCGATTCGTGACCGCTTGCTACAGTCCTTATGAAAGCGTCACAGAACTGATTAGTAGACTAGGCTGGGAGTCTCTGGTAGATAGACGACGCACGTTTCGTTTAAACTTATTGGAAAACATGCGTACTCCGACTTTCACTTTTGAGTGTAGTGAAATACTTCTTCTACCAACCTATTTGAGTCGGAAAGACAGGAAAGATAAAATTAAAGATATAAGGTGCCGGACTGATTCTTATATAAATTCTTTTTTACCTCGTACCATTAGGTATTGGAATGCACAGCAAAGAGATTAGCTTTGGTGCTGAGCACCCTCTGCCACCCACAATTTTGTGAATTGCAGAGTATATATGTAGATGTAGATGTTCTTGCATGTCTCATAAAAGTTATAGATAGGTTCGGTAACACCAGCATTATCACATTGTGGAAGGAAACAATAAACTACCACAATTCCGGAGAAGATGGAAGTTACTGTGTTAGGGAGGGTGGAGGGGGGAATGAGAGGTAGAGGGAACACCACAACAAACGTCCTACGCCAGAATACTGGGTATGGCCATTTCAACACAGACAGATTAGGCTTGGAACGCTAGGGTCTATTAAAGAAACAACTTCTTCTCAGTCGATTAGACCAAACAAGCTTAAGTGACTTGTATTCTCCACTGGTGTAGGCAGAAGTTTTTCATAAACTGCAAAGAAAATATAAAGACTGAAGTATCTATTTACTAGGATTCGAATATATATGTGAAAAAACAGAGAAATATGCACGAAAATAAGACTTTAAAAACTGGTAAATATAATCTAAAAATGACAAAATATGACCAAACATTTAATTTTGCTATGCATCAATACATGCTCAATAATACATCATTTATTTTATCCAGTAGTGTTGCTTTAATGTTTACATCATAATTTGCTTCCGTGCACTCACTGTACCATTGGGAAATTGTGTTTTAAATCGTTTTACTAAAATCACTTTAATTTAACATAAACTACAGAAATGAGCTCTTTCTTCTATACTAAAATACTCCAAATTCCTTTACGTATAAAATTTTGTTTTCGGCATGGTGGTACTCACTGATTCACTGCAGATTTAACAGTGACAGTTCAAAAGAATTGGCGACAGAGATAGATTGAATGACGCGGCTTGACACAGGAATGCTGCTGTTGCACTGTCGAGATTAAAACATTAACATTTAGAGAATGACAATAACGTACAGTTTAATTATTGACTGGTGAATTGTGTCGAATTCAGAGACAATTAGTTTTGTTTTTTCCTCCAATGTATAGCAGTACAGTTCTGTGAATAATTATCTTAATTTCTTCTCATCCGTAACTTCTAATGAATACGTTGAACTATTAAAACAAAAATTACCACATTTTTTCCTCAAAATAAGACCACATCACCATAAATGTTATCGTAATATTACCAAAACTAGGAAAATCGCCTGAATATGCATTTATATGTTATATAAAATACATTTAAACTCAATCAGAAACGTTAAATCGATGTTTAATTCAGTATTAAAGCTCAAAAAGAAGGCAGAAAAAAATATGACTTGTAATAAAGATCCGAACCGAAATTCCGGGATTAACTCTCTAGTTATTCTCAAACAAAGATACAACTAACAATTTATGTGCTCAGAGTTGATAAATTAAATTAAAAACTTTGCCAAACATCGTATGAATCTTGTGAATAATATGAATGTTTCAGTATGTTGTTAAGTTTAGCAAATCTAATGCCACGAAGCGCTGAGATGACACATAGTACTGTGTTTAAATCAGAGCGATGGACTAACACCTGAACCAAGAGACGCCTGGAACTCATTATATCATTTGCGACAGGAAAATCATTCGATACCACGACTCTTCGTTTGAAAGCAAATGTGCTGAGTGGGCTCGTTTATAACTGGCACTGGACGTAACCAAGCGGAAGATATTCCTGATACATGGCGTAATTGGATTTCAAAATGCAGCAGTCCGCAACTGTCGAACACACCGAACGAAATTTTATTTCTAGTGAAACGTGATGACAAAGAAGATAGCAGGTGTACAGCAACGGTATACTGGTTCAGCTTTGATTTGAAAGAAGGATTAGTAAATATTTTTGACAAGCATTTTAAAACTCTGCCGTGCTGAACACATCAAGCAGACGTGGGTTCTCATTTTCTTTCATGCCTACTGTCTTCAATTTCCGCCTCACAAACTGTATAGGTTATAACATCTCTCAGAGGTGGCCCTTGTATAAAATATTTGAAGAATTATATATATCAAGCTGGGAGAGGATTTATTATGGTTTTGTAAATATTTTGTGTGATTAATTGAGAAATTGTGTATATTTGTCATGTAAATGAACTTTGTTTTATGGATAGAAACTATTTAGATGCTACATAATATGTTGAAGGACAATATTACGCATGGAACGTTGATTAAAAGTTTGTAACTGATGATACGAGCCACAATGTTTGGAGGACAGTTCTCAACTGGTTGGACTGGTAAATGTTGGTGTATGTTGATAAAGTTCATTTCCGTGTGGTTCATGATAGTTATGAAAGATTTTGTACGAATATGATTGTTTTAATGTGATTTTGATTGATAGCTGCATTGTCGCCGTTCGAGAAACATCGAGCAGCTTTCTCGGTGTTATTCTGGGAATTTATGTAGCGTCTCTATAAGCGATCGGCAGAGATAAGGAGTTAGTTGAGCAGTTGAGTTACAAGTTTTATTGAAAGTTAGAATAGAATATTTGTGTGATAATGCTTAGTATCTTTGGTCGAGTCGACAACTCTTCTGTTTGTACTCTGTAATGTTATTGTAA
Organism: Vandiemenella viatica; assembly: GCA_031002005.1. NCBI lineage: Eukaryota > Metazoa > Arthropoda > Insecta > Orthoptera > Morabidae > Vandiemenella > Vandiemenella viatica. Next base: position 202,487,578 of record JARYHS010012519.1, on the reverse strand, counting down.
AGCACACGGGAAATTAAACATAAATGAAAAGTGAATTTTGTAGTATGTAACAAAATGCTTATCAAGGTATATCCCAAAAAACAATTAAACTCGAAAAGTTATTGTATGTCTGACTTTACTCCCACCGGTATCAATTACGAGATCGTACTTGAACTTCTTGTGTTGTATAGAATACGTGTTACAAAACTAAGCCAGATTTAAAAAAAAAAAAAAAAAAAAAAAAAAAACATTCTTACACTGATGAACCAAAACAGTATTACCACTACCCACAGCGAGATTCAATGCTGCCGGGTAACGTCGCGGATACGTCATTCTTTTTTGCTAGTGGGGAAACACACTGACATAAGTCACTTTGACACAGGGCAGATTTTTATGACTCGGGGTCTGGGAACAAGTTTCTCGGAAAGTGCAAGACTGGTGGCTGTTCTCGTGATACTGTAGTGAGCATGTATGTAAAGTGGCCTAACGACGATGAATCCAAGAGTAGGCGACAAGGTGGTGGACGTCCACGCCTCATCACAGAGCGTAAACGTCGGAGGATTGCCCGCTCTGTAAAGTGGGATAGGTGGCGATATGTGGCAGATCTGACGGCAAATTATAAACCTGGCCGCGTCACGAGTGTTTCAGAGCACACCGTGCAGCGCACATTGTTGAACTTGGCACTCCGCAGCAGACGACACGCTCTTAATCCAATGAAGCCGTCAATTACGATTGCAGTGTACAAGAGATCATCGAGATTGGACCGTGGATCAGTGGAAACGTGTGGCTTTGTCGGATGAACCACGTTTCTTTTTACATCATGTCGATGGTATGGTCGTGGCTGGATTCGTCGCTTTCAGGCGAACGGCCTATCGACACGAGCACCACGCCACGGAGGCAGAGTCAAGGTGTATTCCACGGCCCGTGGTTGTGTAGGCCGCGCGATGGAGCCTCACTGTACGGATCAGCACGCGCCACAGTTTGTCGTTCGTTACTTCGCAGCTACCCGGGCGTTTGATGTTTACCAACTGGGTGACATATCGTTCGTAGGTTCAGCTTGCGCCTCACCCCTGGGCGCTTCATCAGCGCTAGGATCCGTTCTCTGGGGTACCCGAGCCATGCCCACTAACCCCCCGAGAACCAAGCCAGCAGACTACCTTGCCACCCCACAGCCACCCCCGCCGCGGAATTGGGCTTTTCCGAATTACCCGCCATTACGGCAGGGACGGTGTGGCAAGGCGCCTTCTGCCACTCCTTATGGGTGCCCACGGGGTACCAACGTGAAGGCGGCGCCCGCCACGGACCAGGCCGAAGACCCTTCCAAAACCTGGTGGTATAGCAATGCCTCTCTGTGGTTCCCACACAAAGCCCCCAGCCCCACCCTAACCCCGCAGGGCGGGCGGAAGCCGTATGGACCAGGAGCCGTGCAAGAAGGCCTCCCAGCATCCACTACGTCAGCAGGACGAACATTTCGTCCTCGAACGCAGCGTCCCAAAGCGGGGGGGGGGGGGGGGTTGCTCCTAGTATGCTTTCTCTCGCGCCAGCCCGACACTTGTGTCCAGTACGAGCACGGGATCCCACACACCAGTCCCAGCTCCACAGAAAACCGTCGCAGAGCACGATCCCGCAGCAGAGGCCCGAAGGTCCCCACCGCGTTCACAAGGTGTATGTTGCCCCACCCCTGGCAAGCCATGCGCTACCGGCTCACACATATATAGTGAACCTACTATGGCAACATAGAGACATGCTGCCACCAGCAGGAGTGCACTCCTGAGCCCCAGGGGCTGAGCCCAGAGGCGGCAAGCCGCAACCAAGCACAGTCCCGGAGGCCGTGGTACTGGCCCCTTCATACGACTCCAGGGTCTATGCTACGCTGACAGCAGGGGTGCACTACGCCCCTGGGGCGCTTTGTCTTCATTCACCAGGACACCCCCCAACACCGGAGCAGTCAGGGCAAGGTTGCTCACAGCACTTGAGCTGCGGCCAACACCGTAGTGCGCCTTATTTGCAGCTTGACTACCCACAAGCCTTCCGTCCAGCAGGGGGCGCGACCCCTCCTGAACCCCCTGCCTCAAGCCGGGGGCGACGGGACTGTGGACATCGGGCATAAGTCCCGGGGGCGGCGGAGGTGGTACTGACCCGCCTCCTACAACCACCCCCTGCGAGGACCCACTCCCGACGGCCAGGAATATCCCCTCTCTTGGTAGACGCAACAGGTACAAGACCAAGACTAGCGGTTTTCAAAGTTTTCCAGTCATCACAATTCAGATAAAGTTTATTACAGACACCTCCAGCTCAATCAACCTACCACATCCTCCAGAGGGAGAAAAATTTCACCCAACGCTCGAACTTGCAACTATAGAGTTACGAGAAAAGCATCGGGGAGGCTCGGGAACCCCGGGTGCGCCAGACCCGTCATCTACGTCTCCCCGAAGGGAGGCCCAGACTCCTGGGGGAGCCAACTGGGTGACAGATAGAAGTGCGCCATCCCTGATGTTTTGGCGGCCGAATTCACCTGTTTCTTATCCGATGAACACACCTGGGACCCCATCGGGTGCCAGATCCACGCCCACTAACCAGTTTAAGGGAATAGTGCGACATCTGGTATCAGATATCCCAGAAAACCTACCAGGGACTTATCGCATCCATACCACGCCGAATGTCTGCTGTATTGCGTTCTAAAGGTAGAGCGACACGCTGTTAAACAGGTGGTCATAATGTTTTGGCTTATCAGTGTATAACACCCAACAGATCTCGTGTATCTACAGTGTTTCTTCTTCGCTGTGGCTTGTTTCTTGCTTTCCGAACTAACCGATGTCCTACCAGTTCTGCATCAGAACCTTAGGGAGTCTATCCCCCTACAGTTTGCACCGATCCTGGTGGGTGAGCCAGTCACCAGTGTCTAGCATTCTGGATGACACCGGTTCGAATCCCCGTCCGGATTTCGGTTTTCCATGGTTTCCAAAATCACTCCTGACAAATGGCGGAAGGGTACTTCAAAAGGCCATCCCCTAGCTCTTTGAGGGAACTATTTTTTTAAAAAATGTGTCTAATATGTTTCCTTGAGTAGGGAAGCTGTTTTTTCTTTGGTCAACGAATAACATTAATGATAGCTGGATATCAAGTCAAAGTTGGTATGAGATTGCTGAACGGATTGAAATGAAATGGACTGCGTGTTATATAGAAACTAATAAGGCCAGAATTATTCATGATAGATGTTAAGAAGAAGGACATATGCACTGTTATTTTATGAAGATGAATTTATAATGAAATTATGGAGAATGTGAATTGTGATAAATAAATATTGTAATACAAGAAGCAGAAGCATTTGAGTAATGATGGAAAGGAAAGTAGAAATTTAAATATTATTAAATTCTGTTTGTGTAAACGGTTATATACCAGATCAGTTTACAAGATTTTAGTTTAGATTTTTAATTAAAATAATATAATATAGTATGATGTGCTTCAGTTCGTAGAACCCCTGATATACAAATAGAAGAGCCTAGTAGGTAATTGCGATAAAGGAATTGTAAGACATAACTCCCAACCTCTTCCACTTTTAAAGACCCGGACGTCAACTAGTTGTAAAGACCAAAAAAAAAATTAGGCACGCAGCATAACCCAGCTACTGAACTGGAATCTAAATACACTCGTCCACGTAATTCTAAAGTTTGTTAGTTTTGGCCAATAGCTGCGGGACAATAGCAAGCACGAACGTTTAGCTAGCACTGTTATCTAAAACCTACCGCTAATTTTGTTACCGATCGTGGTGGGTGAACGGTTAACGTTCTGTCATCGCATTTGGGAGCACACGGGTTCGAATCCACGTCCGGGTACCCAGATTTGGCTTTTCCATGGTTTCCCCAGATCGCTCCAGCGAATGCCGAGATTCTTCTTTCAAAAAGGCCATGGCCGTATTCCTTCCCTTTCCTTGTCCCCCATACCATACCGCATCTAATGACCACGCTGTCGACGAGGCGTACAGCCGAAGCAAAAAAAAATCTAAATTTGTTGAGCTTTACTCTTAGTCACACATATATATACGTTTGGTATAATTTTGATAATTCCGTCCACTTTTCGTTCATTGAAGGTAATTTCAGAGCGATTGGTAAGAGACTGATCATAGAATCTTAAGTTTTCATCTTTCAAGTGTTTCAAGCATATCCTAGCACTGCTAGCTCCCATATACGCATTTTGATATTCGCACTGAAGTCTACGGTGAATATTTCAGCACCGGAGTTTTTCTCTTTAAGGATGCTGACGAAACGGAACAGTACTGTCAACCATTAATCAACGAGTCGTGCAATGGTAATTCACAGCAAAAAATATCCTCCCTTTAATATCCTGAGCCTCGAGATACAAAATTACGAATTTCTATCTATAAATCATAGTATCCGTGTTACTTCTTCCAAATTTGAGCTAATACTGTAAATACGGTATGGAGGGACGCTAAGAAACGTGATTGTCAGTACCAGTCAAAATACACCTTCAGT